>CM038146.1:348154130-349354130 GCA_021437245.1 Aegilops speltoides | reverse complement strand
AATAAGCAAGGCTAGTTACATAGTGCATATGTGTACATTATTGAAAGTAAATATCAACCATGAGTGACTAATATCTTGATGGAAAACTTGAAACTATGGAATACTAGGAAAAAATGCATGGTTAGAAATACTAGCATTGTTCATGTGCGTTGCAACGAATCATAATTAGAATAATACTTATTCACAAACTTGATACAAAAGACTCTAATTTTGATATACATATGTCACTAGAGATATATTATGTTTCAATTAGAATATATTCCTTGGGCTGTTTTGGTGAGGTCGGGAGGGATGTGGTTGGTTTTAAGATACTAATTATGGGTTTTTCCTGCAAATTGGTAGACAAGTGGGATGTTGGTGAGAAAAGGCAACAACTTACCTCACAATTGTTAGATGTAGATCTAATGGTCAGAAACGACGGATGGCAGACACACCATCATCACCAACTTAGTCTTGTGTAGGAGTACTAGCAAGATCCGTGCATTGCACAGAACATCAAGATGCATTTTTTTTATAAAACACTTGTTGTGATTGACCCTTGCGGGAGTAATCCCATGTGTAAAAACTAATGATATCTCGAGAAATATGAGATAAGGTGAAGAGGAGTGGGATGTGGTGGTGATTGGTGGTCGGACTGAGCGAAGGCATGGGGATTGACAACACCCCGGCCACCAGGCTAGTTTGTTCAAGAGGCTTCCTTTCTTAATTGCTCAACAATGAGGTTTGTTGGAGATAAGGATGAACGAGGGAAGGCCTTGTCTGCAAATGTGGAGAGGGGTGCGGGTATCTTTTAGTTTAATTTCCATCCGTCAGATATAGATTGGACGGTCTATATTGCAAGATGGCACACGTACCATCATCACCAACTCGGTTTTTTATAAGAGAAGACATATAAATATGGAGATACAAACGTATTATCGATACTTGCTTCCGTAAACTAGCATCTACATTCTATTCAACGCCTCGGCATGTGGGGCCTTATCACAATGACTTCTCGACTGTGTAAAACAAATATTTTCCCGTCGCCGATAAGGAGGGGGTGACGGCGGCGCGCTTTTTGGCTTGCTCTAGTCCTGGTAGTCATACTAGGTGGTCTAAGCACGTGTAGATTTATTTATTTTCACGTCTCGTGTTCGCTGTACTGCCATGACTGTTGATGAATAGATGGTAAGTTATTCATGGGGAAACCCTTGTTGAGCGTGTTTGCGAGAGAGAGAGAGAGACAGTGTGCATGTGTGATATGTTAGAGACTGAGGCAATGATAACATATTCTTTGTGTCTATGTTTGTGGAGGATAGAGAGAGACATGTACATGGGGCTTTGTGTTGTGTAACGTGGAGACACATATACATAATTAGAGAGTGAGTGTGTGAGATACACATGCGGACATGGGGAGAGATGAGGATCCAGATAAATGGATGTTTGTGCATGTCTGTGTGTGTTTGTGCACGCGTTTGTGTGTGAGAGGGAGTGTGTGTATGTGGAGTAGAGAGACCACTGATGATGTAAACCTAGTATAAGGGAAGGGGGAATGGTGTGACATGTGTAGTAGCGGGATAGCACGGGTGCCGGCGGGGACAACAGACTATTTGGAAGAGACATCGAGTGTGTGTGTGGGAGAGGGGTGTGAGAGTGAGAGAGAGCGAGAGAGCTAGCGATGGAGACAGAGAGAGAGAGAGAGAGAGAGAGAGAGAGAGAGAGAGAGAGAGAGAGAGAGAGGAAGAGAGGGGGCGAGAGGGGTCGTTTGTGTCCATAAATGGCGTATAGATAGGGAGACAATGTTGATGTTGTCCGAAATTGGCCTATGTACGGAGACGCAAGGGAAGCGAGTCATCGTTTGTGTGATAGGGACTTCATGAGAGATCTAGAATAGATGGTGTAGAGAACAATGTGCGAAATCGAGAATGATGATACATTAGGGAGCTATGGAAAGAGTCACGACATATATTTATACAGGGAAGGAGCTGGGGCAGGTCTGCATGTGGGAGAGATAGAATGAGGAGAGTGGTGCACAAGGAGACAAAGTGTGCTTGTTCGTAGTGGGGTGGTGTGTGAGGTGAGTGCGCGAGAACCACATAACTAGGGAGATAGACGTTTGGGGGCGACGTTTTGTGTGTAGGGGAAATATATACTCTACATAGTGCGTGTTCTTGGGTAAGAGAGATACGGGAGACCTAGAGAGTGAGGGAAGAGATGTGTGCATGCCCGAGAGACAAAGTGATAGAGACCTATATTGGGGTCCGGACTTTACAAGAGAGAGGGGTGTTAACATGCTTGTGTGTTGGTGTTTGGGGGAGAGAACGACTTCTCTATGTGTGTGTGTGGGGGGCGAGGGGGGGGGGGTTGGCTTTAGATAAAGAGTGAGGTGTCTATATTTGAGGGACTTTAGCGTAATTGAGATATTGTGCACTCATGGTTAATCAATTTGTTTCACAGTTTGGACTATGAGATAACGATACTTTTGAACATGCGTGATATACCTTGATGTACCAGAATTACAAACCTAAGATTGGAATTTTGGAATTCGACTCCATCATTAGCTTTTGTAATTCATTTAAGCGGAGGTACAATTTTTAAGCTGGGATTTCATGATTTCAAATTCATATATCAAACCTAGAGATATACACATACGGGCATGTTCAAACTTTATAATCATCCACTTTATTCATACACATACACATTTTTGCTTTTGTCATCATATTTAGGATAAACACATTTGGAATTTCATTTGAATTGGGCCGTATGATGGTATTTAGTTGTAGTAGCTCAATGATCCATATTTGAATTGAATGGACAATCTAAGTTTTGAGTTGGAGACATTGATTTTCAAAACTTGCACTTTTTTTTGCGTGCAAAACAAACAAATTGTCGGCCATGATATCATAGTCGGCCGTACAAGAGCAGAATACTTATAATATTAGGCGCCAAAAGCTTTCAAACTTCCCGCTCACATCAAAATATCACGCGCCTGAAAGTTTAGCCCTGCGATATTCCTATTTTACCCCTGCCACATGAACAGAAAAGGGCTACTTTGGTAACTCCATTGTTTTCCCCTCTTTGCCCCCAACATTCTTCCCCAGAGCCCCTCCCCTTCCCCTCCCCAATCCCCCAACCACGACAAGCCACCGAATCTAGTCCTCCGCCGCAAAGAAGGACCTCACACCCGCGGATCTACCTTCCGCACCTTGGAACCCCCAACCGCCAACTCACCACTTCATCGGAGCCGCCAACCGATCGGGTTTGTCCACCGCTCCAGATCTCCTTGACCGCCATCATGGTCCACCGCACCGGATCTACTTAACAGGCACGCTCGTCCACCACAGTGTAGGCCCTTCACTGACTCCCTCGTCCGCCCCTTCGCTGGCCCTTCATACAAGCCCTCGTCCGCCGCAACAGATCCGCCTAACCGAAAGCACTGTACAACGCGCCCGCTGAAGCCTTCGTCCACTGCACCGGACCCGCTCCATGGACGCCATATTCAACTCCACCGGCCCTGCTTTACCGATGTCGCAGCCTCATCAAGTTATTTTGATTTGTACTCCTTCGGTTTTTCTCTTTATCGTGCAATTGTTCACTTACCACAGATGAGCTTTCTTGTATGTCGACATGCGCCGCAACCGTAGCACCGGAGCCGCTTCAGCGACGGCGACAGTCGGCCCAAACTCAACCGCAACATGAGCACCATCGATGATCCTTAGCTATCAAGTATGACAATCATACCCATACACCGCCAAGAATCAGGTACTATTATCCAATGGCCGGCGCCTACGTTCACTTTCCTAGCATAAGCACCACACCTTTGAATTTCTTCAGGGCATCATTCAGTTTTTCATGAGACGCGTTATTCTGCTTGCACTTGTAGGGCCATACTTCTGGCAGTGAACACCCTTCTTTCATTAGTTTAGATGAACCATTGATGATCAATTTGGACCAATGCATGCGATTAAAATTATTTTACCTAAATAGAGGGTGCAGAATAAACTACAACAACTAGATTTGCAACCATAGGATGCTGACGATATCTTCAAAGAACATTGCAACAGCAGCGAGGCTTCATAGCAACATATGGTAAGCCAGTGTGTTTTAACGAGTGGGCTGCTTTCTTGGCTTGTGCCCTCAACCTGTATTCCTACCGAATTACAAATAGTTCACTTGTCTGCTTTGCTGTATTGCTTGATTCGAATGCTTGTTTGTTGTTACGCTATACCGAAGTTGGTTAATATGTCAAGATTACTCGTTTGTACTATCGTAAAGAAATGCATGCCTATTTCATTTGAGTACTTAACTTTTCCTCTCAACTTCATCACAAGACTGTCTTCGTAGTTTATATGAGGCCACACTGTTAAGTGCTTTCTCAGATTATTTCAACTGCTTAGATGCCTTGGTAACTAAAATTTAGCGGTGGTACACTCCCTTTCAACTAGGGATGTCAACTGGGTCCCGTTTAATCCCGATTAAAGTCCACTAGTGGTATGATAGTTCAAAAGAGTTTTTGTTTTTTGAGGAAAATGAACTAGAGAGGTAGCAAAAACTAACTAGATGGGACTGGCGGATGTCGTTTATTTGCCACTTGCATCCCTAGTTTCATCTTACCATTTTAATTTCTTTTCAGCTGATGTTGCTTCGAACCATTTAAATATAGTTTGCCATGCTCGGCAATAATTCATCCGTCGTTTACCATGTAAGCTTACTGCCTGGATCATATGATAACTATCTCTTACTTATGTCTAGCGGAAACCTTTCAGGATGCCATTCACACTAGGACACAATGTTCAACCCTAGAATCTATTTGTGGAAGCAGTGCGCCATCCATGTTACCAGATGGTAGCAGTTCGGAGGCAACACCACCGGAGAGCAGTCTGAGCACAGATATTATAGTGCTTGAGGCTCTACTAGAGGCACAAAGAGATGGTGTGGCTGCTGAGGGAGTCCTGGACTAGGGGGTGTCTGGACAGCCGGATTATCATCGTCAGCCGGACTCCAAGACTATGAAGATACAAGATTGAAAACTTCGTCCCGTGTCCGGATGGGACTTTCCTTGGCGTGGAAGGCAAGCTTGGCAATATGGATATGTAGATCTCCTACCCTTGTAACCGACTCTGTGTAACCCTAGCCCTCCCCGGTGTCTATATAAACCGGAGGGTTTTAGTCCGTAGGACGAACAACCATTACAACAATCATACCATAGGCTAGCTTCTAGGGTTTAGCCTCCTTGATCTCGTGGTAGATCCACTCTTGTACTACCCATATCATCAATATCAATCAAGCAGAGTAGGGTTTTACCTCCATCGAGAGGGCCCGAACACAGGTAAAAACATCGTGTCCCTTGTCTCCTCGTTACCATCCGCCTAGGCGCACACGTTCGGGACCCCTACCCGAGATCCGCCGGTTTTGACACCGACATTGGTGCTTTCATTGAGAGTTCCTCCGTGTCGCCACCGATAGGCTTGATGGCTTCTTCAATCAACAACAACGCTGCATGGGTGAGACTTTTCTCCCGGACAGATCTTCAGATTCGGGCGGCTTCGCATCGCGGGCTAATTCACTTGGCCATCCGAGTAGATCGAAGCTACGCCCGCCATCAGTCGATTGGAAGCCTAAACTTCACGGCAGATATCCGCGGGACTTGATCTTCGATGGATCTGAGCCACAGCCGAGTGTGCCGCACTGTCACGATGGGCATGATCTAACTCTGCCGCCGGACAGTAGCTTGGAGGCCGCACACGAATCCGCTTCGACCCATAGTTTGGAGCTGATCGCGCAGATCGAGGACGGTGGCTGGACACCGCCTTGGGAGCTGCAACTTCCACGGCGCTAGAGCCGAACACTGACCTCGTCCATTATGTAGCTCGTGACTCCGAGGTGCCGGACTCCTTGCCGGACTCCGAACCTCCTGCGCCCCTGCCAATCGAATCCGATTGGGCGCCGATCATGGAGTTCACCGCTGCGGACATGTTTCAGCACTCACCCTTTGGCGACATCCTAAATTCGCTAAAGCATCTCTCGCTATCCGGAGAGCCCTGGCCGGACTACGGCCAGGATGGTTGGGATGCGAACAATGAAGAAATTCAAAGCCCACCCACCACCCACTTCGTAGCAACTGTCGACGATCTAACAGACATGCTAGACTACGACTCCGAAGACATCGACAGTATGGATGACAATGCCGGAGACGATCAAGAACCAGCGCCTACAGGGCACTGGAAGACCACCTCGTCATACGACATATACATGGTGGACACCCCAAAAGAAGGGGATGGCGAAGAAACAGCGGAGGCAGATTCCTTAAAGAAACAGCCCAAACGCCGACGTCAAGGCGCGCCTAAATCCCGCCACAAGAAGAATGGAGATTCCAGACAGGAGATAATAACACCCCGTAAAGTGCCGAAGACAACCCCCTCCAAAGAAGATTCAGCGCAGGAGGATGCGAAGCAAGCCCTCACAAGAGAGCGGCGGATTTAAGAGGTCGAGGATGATAATTACATACCTCCCTCCGGAGACGAGGCAAGCCTCGACGACGATTTAATTCGTCGTGCCCGAGGATCCCGTCGAACAAGAGCGCTTTCAAACGCAGGCTAATGGCCACAAACAAATAGCCTAAGGAAAAAGCAGCAACGGCTTCAAGCCGATCAAGACTCGCTGGCCGACAGATGGACCGAGGTCCTCGCGTCAAGAGTATGAACTCGAACGCCCTCCAAGAGCTACCCAAAATGCAAGTTGCTCCCCGATTAGAGGAGGAAGCATACATACCTTCATCACCAAAGGATGCAATACGGCCGACCGACCACCCCGTGGTCGCGATAAAGAGGCATCCAGGCCCTCCATCAAGACCGCACTCGGCATCGCCGAAAAGCACGGCCACGGGGAACGCTACTGGACTTGCGGGATATATTGAGGACAAGGCAAGACAATCCAGATCTATCTATGGATCACGTGGCGCCCACGACCCACGCATTTAATACCGCCGGCACGGATACAACAACTCCGCCAGGCCGAACACGCAGCATAACGCCCTTGAGCTACGCCGTGATATTGCTCAATACAGAGGCGCCGCACACCCACTATGCTTCACAGACGAAGTGATGGATCATCAAATCCCTGAAGGGTTTAAACCCATAAACATCGAATCCTACGATGGCACAACAGACCCCGCGGTTTGGATCGAGGATTATCTCCTTCATATCCATATGGCCCGCGGAGACGATCTCCATGCCATCAAATATCTCCTGCTCAAGCTTAAAGGACCAGCTCGGCATTGGCTTAACAGCCTGCCCGCAGAGTCAATTGGGTGTTGGGAGGACCTGGAAGCTGCATTCCTCGACAACTTCCAGGGCACATATGTGCGACCACCGGACGCCGATGACCCAAGCCACATAATTCAGCAGCCTGCATTTAATCGCCGAGCAATTTCGACACGGTTCTTAACAAAGAAAAATCAAATCGTCGATTGTCCGGATGCAGAGGCCCTCGCAGCCTTCAAACATAACATCCGCGATGAATGGCTGGCCCGGCACCTAGGACAGGAAAAGCCGAAATCCATGGCAGCCCTCACATCACTCATGACCCGCTTCTGCGTGGGAGAGGACAGCTGGCTAGCTCACAGCAACAACCATAGCAAAAATGCTGGCAGTCCGGATACTAAGGACCACAATGGCAGGTCGCGTCGAAACAAAAACAAACGCCGCGTTAACGGCGACAACAATGAGGATACGACGATCAATGCCGGATTCCGAGGCTCTAAACCGGTCAATAAAGAAGCCATTTAAAAGAACCACTCCGGTCCGTCCAATTTGGACCGAATACTCGCCGCTCTTGCGGATACATGGCACTTCAAAAAGCCAGCTAACCACACCAACAGAGATTGTTGGGTATTCAAGCAGCAAGTTAATTGCCGAAAACAATGACAAGGGGCTGCACAAATGACGACGAGGAAGAGACCCGCCACGAACAATAGAGGATGAAGGGCTTCCCCACAAGTGCGGACGGTAAACATGATATACGCAACCCACATACCCAAGAGGGAGCGGAAGTGCAATCGAGGGACGATACTGCGATGGAGCCATCGCCTCAAGTTCAATCCATGGTCCTCTTGCCCGATCACTTTCGATCAAGAGACCATCCGACCAAGATCCGCCATGGAGGATTCGCCACATTGGTTTTAGACCCAATCGCCGATGGATTTCACTCACGAGTCCCGATGGACGGTGGCGAGCTGAACTCGCTTTATCGTGATACGAAGGCACAAGATGGGCATAGACCCTCAAGGATTAAACCTACAAAGGCGACCTTCAAAGGCGCCATACCGTGTTGAGGCCAATTGTGCAGTGCTCAAGAACATCGAAGTGGTCTTCGGATCCCGGATAATTTCGAAGCGAGGAGTTAATCTTTGACATAGTTCCGCTCAGCGGCTATCATGCTCGCATGGACAAACCGCGTCAAGAAGTTCAACGCGTGCCGCATTATGCATACCTCAAGCTCAAGATGCCAGCCCTCGTGGAGTCATCACGGTCAACGGAAATACGGAACGCCCTCCGAACGGAGGAACATACAACTCTCGCGCGTAAGGCTGAGCAGCCTTCTAAGGCAATTTTCGAGTCCGCCATTAAACGACGGACACGCCAAACGCGCCCGAGCAACATCAATCAAGACCACCGCACGTTCGAGCATCGCCAGAGTAATGCGGCCCCAACCCCAGCCCTCGCATGATTGCAAGACCAGCTCTCCACGTACATCATTACGCCTCGAGATACCATGGGCATAGGGGAGGGCACGACCATTAATCGACCTAGAGTGCGGCTCGACCGCACAGGGCTCCAAAGTGTGTCGCTTTTTTTTTTTATTTTCCTTCTTTTTATACACAGACTCCGCTCACCAGAGGCCCTGTCAAGCGGCGACCGCCGAACTCACGATGCAACAGCCGTGGAGGGACAAAGGCTGCATTTAACACTCGTGTGGTCTCCATTACGAGCATTAAATTTGTTAAATACACCATTCCGCAGCCTACCCCTGGAGGGAGACACGTCTAATTAGTCCAATCCCTTGCTTACTGCACTATTTGTATCGTTCAACACTCATAGCAGAATTCCTTGAATAAATAATGCAGCACCTTTTTGCATACAATTGCATTACCTTACATATGTTCATTAATGACATCTTGCACCCGTACAATTTGGTAAGGCCGAATACACCAGGGGCTTATGTTCCCCGCATTATGGTGTGATAAGTCCGAACACTTTCACAAGTGCGACACCCCGAACTTATAGCATTATATGAATCGGCTCCAATCATGTCTTGGGTCAATAGTTGGGTTTGCCTGCCCCATGTTTTGGTACCTTACGCCCGCTCGCCGGCTAAGGTAGCACCGGGAGAACCATTGCAATTGCACCTGGTTGAGCTGGGCGAGCGCCAAAGGAGAAAGCTAAAACCGATCGTCATGATAAGGCGAGAGACTGGTCGCTGTTCGAGAGGTCTTTTCGAGTCCCTAAAGACTTATGCCGCTTCGAGTGAAGAACCGGATAATGTCCGGCCAAGGCGTGGATAGCGCCCCGAACTCGGTCTTCCGAATACTAGGGGCTTCGCCGAAATTTAAAATTATAGAATTCTATGGCTAAGTGAGAGTGTTCAAGCATTATAAGTCCGGTTGCCTTGTTCGTTGTGTTGAGCGCCTCCCTAGATGGACCCAAAAATGGGAACAAGAGTGCTCAAGTTTATCCCGAACACCCCAAAGACTAGTGGCATGGGGGTGAAGCCGATGACTTGCCATCTCTCGATTTTATAAACGGCCACACGAAGGTAATATTTTAAATCAAACAAGCGTTGCTTAGCGATATGAACAAAGTTTTTAGCGCGAGGATAACACATAGCGAGTTTACTCAATAATTACATCTCGGGGCACTCATTCGCAATCTTGCGGGCACCCTTCAGATAGTCTTATAGTACATCTCGGCGAAGATACTCCTTGCTACCTGGGGCGCGTCGCTGATAAGCCTCTTCGCATCCAGCCTGCCCTTGATGCACCTTTTGCGCGGCAAGGGCCCGACGAGCACCTTCAATACAAAGTGGAGCGCTTGATGACCTCCACCCAGGGGCACGCATCCACCAGCCGCCGCACAAGGCCGAAGTAGCTCCTAGGCATGGCCTCTCCAGGCCACATCCGGACTATGAGGCCCTTCATGGCCTACTCGGCTACCTTGTGGAGTTCGACCTGCTGCTTCAGTTGGTCGCTAGGGGGCACCGGATGTCCGGACTCAGCGTACCGAGACCAGAAAACCTTTTCCATTGAGCTCCCCTCCTCGCCACGGTAGAATGCGGCGGCATCGGATACACTGCGAGGCAGATCTGCAAACGCCCCTGGAGAGCTCCGAATTCGGGTAAGTAATAGGTAATTTACATTAACATGCTTGCTTTGCATGAAAAATGCCTTACCCGCCGCTATCTTCTTCACCGCCTCAATCTCCTGGAGGGCCTTATGGGCCTCGGCCTTGGCGGCTTTGGCACTTTCGAGAGCCGAGGCAAGCTCGGACTCTCGAGTCTTTGAGTCGCGCTCCAAACTTTCATGCTTTTCCATGAGAGCCTGGAGCTCTTGCCGCACTTCCGCCACCCGCGCCTCCTGCTTTTCCCGCTCTGCCCGTTTTGCGGCCACATTGCGTTCGCCGCGGACACAGCCGCCTTCAGGGTTGCCACCTCGTTCGTGGCCCCTGCAGTACCCACGTTATCCTTGTTATTTTTATTGCAACCTAAATCCTTTTCTGTAAGGTAACTATTCAAAGTGGTGTTACTCACCTTCTTTGTCCTCGAGCTGCTTCTGGCACGACCGAGCTCTTGCTCGGACCGCCGAGATCTCGCTTCAAAGCACCGACCTCGCAGCAAGTCGGCAGAGGTCGATGGCGCAGCCTGCAAGCCCATATTGACATAATTTTTAGCAACCATGCGATATCTTTTTAGATCCTCGATTCGGTTTTCTTTCCGAACACGAACCAAGCATCGGGCTACTCTGTCTATGCGGTATTACATTACATAATTTTAACTTCTTACCTCAAAGCCTGTTAGAAGGCTCTGCAGAAGCTTCGGTCGGCCCGCTCTTGGCGAGTGAACCTTCAATCACCGCACTCATAATAGTGCGATGTTCTTCCTCGATGGAAGCGCTTTGAGCGCCCAACAAGTTGTCCGGCGCCCCGGTTGGACGGGGCGCCGGCGTCACGGATCTTGCCCTTCTTGCGAAGGGCGCTGCCGGACTCTGAACCACCGTGGGTTCCGGCGTGGAGTCCGGCGCAAAGTCCGGAGGCTGCCTTGTGGCGCCTCCAGAGCCTCCTCCCGATGGGTCCCTTCCCGGGATCCCACCTCGGTGTCATTAGCGGCGCGAGGGGTGGAGGCAGTCGGGATGGAATCTATATCCGACGGAGCCAACGACCCGCTCGACGAAGCGGGGAGATCATCATCGGCCGGACTGCAAGCAGAGTGCAGCATTAGAAGGACACTATGTGATAGAAAAGAGAAATTATAAATCATTCAGGAATCCGGATACTTACGATCTTGCCGGAGGCCTGGCCCCTGAGGGCCACTCTTCGTCGCCAACGTTGGCGTTGGCGGAGCTGTTCGGGGAATAGTTCTTCCCTCTTGACCCTTCGGCCTCCCGGTTGGGGAGGCCTTCTCTCCTCTCTCCCTCCTCCGAGAGAGTCCTCTTCTCCTCCTCGCTCGGGGAGGAGTCCGCCTAGGAGCCATCGGACAATGAGTCCGATATCACTGGCGCCGAACTTCTTGAGTTCCCGTGGCCTTCTTCTTGGCCTTCTTCTCGGCACCACATAGAGTGCTTGGGACCAGCAGCCCGTTAAGCGTGCATCCGCTTGGTCTTTGGGAAGGGGCCGAGACGATCCACTGTCCGGATGTCCTCTCGCC
The DNA here is from genome assembly GCA_021437245.1 of Aegilops speltoides. Classification (NCBI taxonomy): domain Eukaryota; kingdom Viridiplantae; phylum Streptophyta; class Magnoliopsida; order Poales; family Poaceae; genus Aegilops; species Aegilops speltoides. The sequence continues at coordinate 349,342,235 of CM038146.1, read as the reverse complement.
GATCCTATCAAAGGCATTGGGAGTTTTAGATCCCACATAGAGTCAAACTATGAAAGAAAACAACTGTCACATAGAGGATAATGAAGCTTACCTCACCGGCCCGGCGCTTGGTGCTGAATCCGCGATCCTCGGTCACGGACGCAGGCTTCTCCGCCTTGAACAGCACCCTCCAGACGGCCAGACGTCGTGTTAAAGAGCACCGCCAGAGTCGGTGTCAGGCGGATCAAACTCCCACAGATTGAAGGCCCGTTGTTGGCGGGGAGGATCCGCGGATGAGCATGACTGGATCACATTGACAAGCCTAAGCTTCTTGTTCACGAAGGTGCGAAGACAGGCTGGAGTCTGTCGGCTCCTCCGAGTGCCCCATAGCAAGCCCTTCTCTTTCCGGAGGTGAGCTGCATAGGGATACCAGATCTGAACTCGGGGCCGCCGTCCACTTAGGGTCGCGGCTCGGTGATGAGAACCACCCGATTGCCACCCCTTGACAGACTCCACGAAGGCCCTTCGAGCGGATGACGTTGGGCATCTTGCCCAACATGGCGCCTCAAGACTCCGCTTGAGTGCCCTTCACCACCTTCGGCAGCGTTGAAGGTCTTGAGCCAAGTCGAAGTGGGGCTGGATGCAGAGGAAGGTTTCGCACACGACGATAAACGCCGAGATGTTGAGGATGAAGTTTGGCGCCGGATCGTGGAAATCCAGGCCGTAATAGTACATGAGCCCCGGACAAAGGGATGCAACGGAAGCCCAAATCCGCAGAGGAAGTGGGAAGGAAAACGACCCTCTCATGGGGCCAGGGGTGGGGATGAGCTGCACCTTGTTGGCAGCCGGTGCGGCGATGTCGCCGGAAAGGTATCCGGCTGCGCAGCTTTTTGCGATGTGCTCCTCCGTAACGGTGGAGGCTAACCATTGCCTCCGCGCCGGACATGGTCGGAGAAGGTCGAGGCGAGATGCACGGACTTGGGCGCTGGAGCTCAAGAGTGCGCGAGATGGATAAGCAAAGGAGGAAGAAGGCGAGGTAAAAGGGCGGATCCTTATCCCCTTATATATGGGCAGACGAAAACTATGCGTCCCCCACCGCCCGGTAAAACTTGCTTATCTCCCAAGCGCCACCATCAATGGCGCGTTGGGTTACCTACGTCCGTATTGATGAGAATCCCGGAATAAGGGGAACACGATCTCTGCTTCGACAAGACGTGCCAAGGAAACCGCTTCGCTAAACGCGCTGAGGTGGTATAATAAAAAACGATTCAAGTAAAAGCTTGGTAGTGGCGTGATGTCACGCTACAAGATACGTCAGCAGATCAAACCTATGTACATGATATTCTCTCTGCGGTGGAATGTGGAAATTATTTTGCAGAGCCGGACACTATCCTGGTGTTCGCAATCTTCTATGAATTATTCGGAGGAGGAACCCGCCTTGCAATGCCGAACAATATGCGCGCCGGACTCATCGTCATTGAACCCCTGGTTCGGGGCTACTGAGGGAGTCCTGGACTAGGGGGTGTCCGGACAGCCAGACTATCATCGTCAGCCGGACTCCAAGACTATGAAGATACAAGATTGAAGACTTCGTCCCGTGTCCAGATGGGACTTTCCTTGGCGTGGAAGGCAAGCTTGGCAATATGGATATGTAGATCTCCTACCATTGTAACCGACTCTGTGTAACCCTAGCCCTCCCCGGTGTCTATATAAACCGGAGGGTTTTAGTCCGTAGGACGAACATGAAGGAAATATGCCCTAGAGGCAATAATAAAGTTATTATTTATTTCCTTATTACATGATAAATGTTTATTATTAATTCTAGAATTGTATTAACCGGAAACATAATACATGTGTGAATACATAGACAAACAGAGTGTCACTAGTATGCCTCTATTTAGACTAGCTTGTTAATCAAAGATGGTTAAGTTTCCTAACCATAGACAAAGGAGTTGTCATTTGATTAACAAGGTCACATCATTAGTTGAATGATCTGATTGACATGACCCATTCCATTAGCTTAGCACCCGATCGTTTAGTATGTTGCTATTGCTTTTATCCATGACTTATACATGTTCCTATAACTATGAGATTATGCAACTCCCGTTTGCGGAGGAACACTTTGGGTACTACCAAACGTCACAACGAATCTGGGTGATTATAAAGGAGTACTACGGTGTCTCCAAAGGCGATGTTGGGTTGGCGATTTCGAGATTAGGATTTGTCACTCCGATTGCTCGGAGAGGTATCTCTGGGCCCTCTCGGTAATGCACATCACTTAAGCCTTGCAAGCATTACAACTAATGAGTTAGTTGCAAGATGATGTATTACGGAACGAGTAAAGAGACTTGCCGTAACGAGATTGAACTAGGTATTGGATACCGACGATCGAATCTCGAGGCAAGAACATACCGATGACAAAGGAACAAACGTATGTTGTTATGCGGTCGACCGATAAAGATCTTCATAGAATATGTAGGAGCCAATATGGGCATCGAGGTCCGCTATTGGTTATTGACCGAGACGTGTCTCGATCATGTCTACATTGTTCTCCAACCGTAGGGTCCGCACGCTTAAGGTTTCGATGACGGTTATATTATGAGTTTGTGTATTTTGATGTACGAAGGAGTTCGAGTCCGGATGTGATCACGGACATGACGAGGAGTCTCGGAATGGTCGAGACATGAAGATTGATATATTGGATAGCTATGTTCGGACATCGAAATGGTTCCAAGTGGTTTGGATAATCTGGAGTGCGGAGGTTACCGGAACCCCGGGAAGTAATGGGCCTTAATGGGCCAAGAGGGAGAGAGAGGGCTGCGCCAGAGGAGGTGGCGCGCCCCCATGAGGAGTCCAAATTGGACAAGGAGGGGGGGCGCGCCCCTTCCCTCTCCTCTCCTCTCCTTCCTTCCCCTTCCCTCCTAGTTGGACTAGGAAAGGGAGTCCTACTCCCACTAGGAGGAGGACTCCCTCCCTTGGCGCGCCTCTAGGGGCGGCCGGCCCTCCCCTTGCTCCTTTATATATACGGGGCAGGGGGCACCCTAAGACACACAAGTTGATCCTTGAGATCGTTCCTTAGCCGTGTCGGTGCCCCCTCCACCATATTCCACCTCGGTCATATCGTGGCGGTGCTTAGGCGAAGCCCTGCATCGGTAGAACATCAAGATCGCCACCACGCCATCGTCTTGTGGAACTCTCTCCCCGAGCTTTGCTTTGGATCGGAGCCGAGGAGCATCACCGAGCTGTACGTGTGTCAAGAACTTCGGAGGCGCCGGAGTAACGGCTGGGATCGGTTGGATCGCGAGGAGAACGTCGACTACTTCCTCTACATTGTGATCGCTTCCGCTTCGGTCTACAAGGGTATGTAGACAACACTCTCCCCTCTCGTTGCTATGCATCACCATGATCTTGCGTGTGCGTAGGAAATTTTTTGAAATTACTACGTTCCCCAACAGTGGTATCAGAGCTAGGTTTTATGCGTTGATGTTATATGCACGAGTAGAACACAAGTGAGTTGTGGACGATATAAGTCATACTGCCTACCAGCATGTCATACTTTGGTTCAGCGGTATTGTGAGATGAAGCGGCCCGGACCGACATTACACGTACGCTTACGCGAGACTGGTTTCACCGTTACGAGCACTCGTGCTTAAAGGTGACTGGCGGGTGTCTGTCTCTCTCACTTTAGTTGAACCGAGTGTGGCTACGCCCGGTCCTTGTGAAGGTTAAAACAGAGTCTATTTGACAAACTATCGTTGTGGTTTTGATGCGTAGGTAAGAACGGTTCTTGCTAAGCCCGTAGCAGCCACGTAAAATTTGCAACAACAAAGTAGAGGACGTCTAACTTGTTTTTGCAGGGCATGTTGTGATGTGATATGGTCAAGACGTGATACTATATTTTATTGTATGAGATGATCATGTTTTGTAACCGGTTATCGGCAATTGGCGAGAGCCATATGGTTGTCGCTTATTGTATGAAATGCAAACATACTGTAATTGCTTTACTTTATCACTAAGCGGTAGCGATAGTCGAGAAGTAGTAGATGGCGTGGCGACAACGATGCTACGATGGAGATCAAGGTGTCGCGCGGTGGCGATGGTGATCACGACGGTGCTTGAAGATGGAGATCACAAGCACAAGATGATGATGGCCATATCATATCACTTATATTGATTGCATGTGATGTTTATCCTTTATGCATCTTATCTTGCTTTGATTGGCGGTAGCATTTTAAGATGATCTCTCACTAAAATTATCAAGTAGTGTTCTCCTAAGTATGCACCGTTGCCAAAGTTCGTCGTGTCGAGACACCACGTGATGATCGGTGTGATAAGCTCTCGTCCATCTACAACGGGTGCAAGCCAGTTTTGCACACGAGAATACTCGAGTTATACTTGGCGAGCCTAGCATATGCAGATATGGCCTCGGAACACGGAGACCGAAGGTCGGCGTGAATCATATAGTAGATATGATCAACATAGTGATGTTCATCATTGAAAACTACTCCATCTCACGTGATGATCGGTTATGGTTTAGTTGATTTGGATCACGTGATCACTTAGATGATTAGAGAGATGTCTGTCTAAGTGGGAGTTCTTAAGTAATATGATTAATTGAACTTAAATTTATCATGAACTTAGTACCGATAGTATCTTGCTTATCTATGTTTGTTTGTAGATAGATGGCTCGTCTTTGTTGTTCCGTTGAATTTTAATGCGTTCCTTGAGAAAGCAAAGTTGAAAGATGATGGTAGCAATTACACGGATCGGGTCCGTAATCGAGGATTATCCTCATTGCTGCCTGTAAGAGTTACGTCTGGAAGCACCGCTAGGTGCCAGAACTCTTCCGATGCAACCGACGACGTTAAGGACGCTGGCGAGCAAAGTCGATGACTACTCTATAGTTCAAGTGTGCCATGCTTTACGGCTTAGAACCGGGTCTTCAACGACATTTTGAGCGTCATGGAGCATATGAGATGTTCCAGAGTTGAAGTTAATATTCAACAGAATGCCCGGATTGAGAGATATGAAGTCTCCAATAAGTTCTATAGCTGCAAGATGGAAGAGAATGGGTCTGTCGGTGAGCACATACTCGTAATGTCCAGGTATTACAATCACTTGAGTCAACTGGGAGTTAATCTTCCGGATGATTGTGTCATTGATGTAATTCTTCAATCACGCCACCAAGCTACAAAGGCTTTGTGATGAACTATAATATGCAAGGGTTAGTAAAGACTATGCCCGAGCTCTTCGCAATGCTAAAGGCTGCGGAGGTAGAAATCAGAAGGAGCATCAAGTGTTGATGGTCAATAAGACCACTAGTTTCAAGAAGAAAGGCAAAGGAAGAAGAAGGAACTTCAAGAAGAACAGCAAGCAAGTTCTTTGCTCAGAGAAGAAACCCAAGTCTGGACCTAAACCTGGCCGAGTGCTTCACCGCAAGCGAGCGGTAGTCCTTTGGAAGCGGAACCGCCCCAAGTATTTGGCGGATAAGAAGGATGGCAAGGTGAACAAAGGTATATGTGATATACATGTTATTGATGTGTACCTTACGAGCTCGCAGAGCACACTGGTATTTGATATTGGTTACATTGCTAATATTTGCAACTCGAAGCAGGACTACGGATTGCGAACACCGCAAAGGACGAGGTGACGATGCGCGTGGGAAATGGTTCCAAAGTCGATGTGATCGCGGTCGGCGCTACCTCTACATCTACCTTCGGGATTAGTTTTAGACCTAAATAATTGTTATTTGGTGCCGCGTTGAGCATGAACATTATATCTGGATCTTGTTTGATGCGAGACGGTTATTCATTTAAATCGAGAATAATGGTTGTTCTATTTATATGAGTAATATCTTTTATGGTCATGCACCCTTGAAGAGTGGTCTATTTTAATGAATCTCGATAGTAGTGATACACATATTCATAATGTTGAAGCCAAAAGATGCAGAGTTGATAATGATAGTGCAACTTATTTGTGGCACTCGCCGTTTAGGTCATATCGGTATAAAGCGCATGAAGAAACTCCATCTTGATGGACTTTTGGAGTCACTTGATTATGAATCACTTGGCACTTCTAACCGTGCCTCATGGGCAAGATGACTAAAACCCGTTCTCGGTACTATGGAGAGAGCAACAGATTTGTTGGAAATCATACATACATATGTATGTGGTCCGATGAATGTTGAGGCTCGTGGCGGATATCGTTATTTTCTCACCTTCACAGATGATTTAAGCGAGATATGGGTATATCTACTTAATGAAACACAAGTCTGAAACATTTGAAAAGTTCAAAGAATTTCAGAGTGAAGTTGAAAATCATCGTAATAAGAAAATAAAGTTTCTACGATCGATCGTGGAGGAGAATATTTGAGTTACGAGTTTGGTCTACATTTGAAACAATGCGGAATAGTTTCAAGAACTCACGCCACCGGAACACCACAACGTAATGGTGTGTCCGAACGTCAGAATCGCACTTTACTAGATATGGTGCGATCTATGATGTCTCTTACAGATTTACCGCTATCGTTTTGGGGTTATGCTCTTGAGACGGCCGCATTCATGCTGAATAGAACACCGTCAAAATCCGTTGAGACGACACCTTATGAACTATGGTTTAGCAAGAAACCAAAGTTGTCGTTTCTTAAAGTTTGGGGATGCGATGCTTATGTGAAAAAGCTTCAACCTGATAAGCTCGAACCCAAATCGGAGAAATGTGTCTTCATAGGATACCCAAAGGAGACAGTTGGGTACACCTTCTATCACAGATCCGAAGGCAAGACATTTGTTGCTAAAAATGGATCCTTTCTAGAGAAGGAGTTTCTCTCGAAAGAAGTGAGTGGGAGGAAAGTAGAACTTGATGAGGTAACTATACCTTCTCCCTTATTGGAAAGTAGTTTATCACAGAAACCGGTTTCTGCGACATCTACACCAAATAGTGACGAAGTTGATGATGTTGATCATGAAACTTCAGATCAAGTTACTACGAACCTCGTAGATCAACGAGTAAGATCCGCACTTTGAGTGGTGCGGTAATCCTGTTCGGAAGTCATGCTACTAGATCATGATGAACCTACGAACTATGAAGAAGCGATGGTGAGCCCAGATTCCACAAAGTGGCTTGAGGCCATGAAATCTGAGATGGGATTCATGTATGAAAACAAAGTGTGGACTTTGGTTGACTTGCCTGAAGGTCGGCAAGCAATAGAAAACAAGTGGATCTTCAAGAAGAAGACCGACGCCGACGGTAATGTTATCGTCTACAAAGCTCGACTTGTCGCAAAGGGTTTTCGACAAGTTCAAGGGATTGACTACGATGAGACCTTCTCACCCGTAGCAATGCTTAAGTCTGTCCGAATCATGTTAGCAATTGCGCATTTTATGATTATGAAATTTGGCAAATGGATGTAAAAATTGCATTCTGAATGGATTTACGGTAGAAGAGTTGCATATGATGCAACCGAAGGTTTTATCAATCCAAAGGAGCTAACAAAGTGTGCAAGCTCCAATGATCCATTTATGGACTGGTGCAAGCATCTCGGAGTTGGAATAAACGCTTTGATAGTGTGATCAAAGCATTTGGGTTTATCTGAGACTTTTGGAGAAGCCTTGTATTTATAAGAAAGTGAGTGGGAGCTCTGTAGCATTTCGATATTATATGTTGATGACATATTACTAATCGGAAATGATATAGAATTCTGGATAGCATAAAGGGTACTTGAATAAGAGTTTTTCAATGAAGGACCTCGGTGAAGCTGCTTACATATTAGGCATCAAAATCTATAGAGATAGATCAAGACGCTTAATTGGACTTTCACAGAGCACATACCTTGACAAAGTTTTGAAGAAGTTCAAAATGGATCAAGCAAAGAAAGGGTTCTTGCACGTGTTACAAGGTGTGAAGTTGAGTAAGACTCAATGCCCGACCACTTTAGAAGATAGAGAGAAAATGAAAGATGTTCCTATGCTTCAGCCATAGGCTCTATCATGTATGCAATCTTGTGTACCAGACACGATGTGTGCCTTGCTATTAGCTTAGCAGGAGGTACCAAAGTAATCCAGAGTGGATCATTGGACAGCGGTCAAGAACATCTGAAGTACCGAAAAGGACTAAGGATATGTTTCTCGATATGGAGGTGACAAAGAGCTCATCGTAGCGGTTACGTTGATGCAAGCTTTGACAACGATCCGGACGATTCTAAATCGCAAACCGGATACGATTTACACTAAGCGGTGGAGCTGTCGGTTGGTGCAGTTCTAAACAAAGCGTCGAGCGGGATCTACATGTGAAGCGGAGTACATAGCAGCCGGAAGCGCTAATGAAGGAGTCGGATGAAGGAGTTCATATCCGATCTAGGTGTCATACCTAGTGCATCGGGTCCAATGAAAATCTTTTGTGACAATACTGGAGCGATTGCTTTAGCAAAGGAATCCAGATTTCACAAGAGAACCAAACACATCAAGAGACGCTTCAATTCCATCCGGGATTTGGTCCAGGTGGGAGACATAGAGATTTGCAAGATACATACGGATTTGAATGTAGCAGACCCGTTGACTAAGCCTCTTCCACGAGCAAAACATGATCAGCACCAAGACTCCATGGGTGTTAGAATCATTACTGTGTAATCTAGATTATTGACTCTAGTGCAAGTGGGAGACTGAAGGAAATATGCCCTAGAGGCAATAATAAAGTTATTATTTATTTCCTTATTACATGATAAATGTTTATTATTCATGCTAGAATTGTATTAACCGGAAACATAATACATGTGTGAATACATAGACAAACAGAGTGTCACTAGTATGCCTCTACCAGACTAGCTTGTTAATTAAAGATGGTTAAGTTTCCTAACCATAGACAAAGGAGTTGTCATTTGATTAACAAGGTCACATCATTAGTTGAATGATCGATTGACATGACCCATTCCATTAGCTTAGCACCCGATCGTTTAGTATGTTGCTATTGCTTTTATCCATGACTTATACATGTTCCTATAACTATGAGATTATGCAACTCCGTTTGCGGAGGAACACTTTGGGCACTACCAAACGTCACAACGAATCGGGTGATTATAAAGGAGTACTACAGTGTCTCCAAAGGCGGATGTTGGGTTGGCGATTTCGAGATTAGGATTTGTCACTCCGATTGTCGGAGAGGTATCTCTGGGCCCTCTCGGTAATGCACATCACTTAAGCCTTGCAAGCATTACAACTAATGAGTTAGTTGCAAGATGATGTATTACGGAACGAGTAAAGAGACTTGCCAGTAACGAGATTGAACTAGGTATTGGATACCGACGATCGAATCTCGGGCAAGAACATACCGATGACAAAGGGAACAAACGTATGTTGTTATGCGGTCTGACCGATAAAGATCTTCGTAGAATATGTAGGAGCCAATATGGGCATCCAGGTCCCGCTATTGGTTATTGACCAGAGACGTGTCTCGGTCATGTCTACATTGTTCTCGAACCGTAGGATCCGCATGCTTAAGGTTTCGATGACGGTTATATTATGAGTTTGTGTATTTTGATGTACCGAAGGAGTTCGGAGTCCCGGATGTGATCACGGACACAACTAGGAGTCTCGAAATGGTCGAGACATGAAGATTGATATATTGGACAGCTATGTTCGGACATCGGAATGGTTCCAAGTGGTTTCGGATAATACCGGAGTGCCGGAGGGGTTACCGGAACCCCCCGGGGAAGTAATGGGCCTTAATGGGCCAAGAGGGGAGAGAGAGGGCTGCGCCAGGAGGTGGCGCCCCCCCCATGAGGAGTCCGAATTGGACAAGGAGGGGGCACGGCCCCTTTCCTCTCCTCCTCTCTCTCTCCTTCCTTCCCCTTCCCTCCTAGTTGGACTAGGAAAGGGAGTCCTACTCCCACTAGGAGGAGGACTCCCCCCTCCTGGCGCGCCCTCTAGGGCTGGCCGCCCTCCCCCTTGCTCCTTTATATCACAGGCAAGGGGGCACCCTAAGACACACAAGTTGATCCTTGAGATCGTTCCTTAGCTGCGTGTGCGGTGCCCCCTCCACCATATTCCACCTCGGTCATATCGTAGTGGTGCTTAGGCGAAGCCTGCGTCGATAGAACATCAAGATCGCCACCACGCCGTCGTCTTGTGAGAACTCTCTCCCGAGCTTTGCTTTGGATCGGAGCCCGAGGAGCGCCACCGAGCTGTACGTGTGTCAAGAACTCGAGGCGCCGAGTAACGGCTGGGATCGGTTGGATCGCGAGGAGAACGTCGACTACTTCCTCTACATTTTGATCGCTTCGCTTCGGTCTACAAGGGTATGTAGACAACACTCTCCCCTCTCGTTGCTATGCATCACCATGATCTTGCGTGTGCGTAGGAAATTTTTTGAAATTACTACGTTCCCCAACAGAACAACCATTACAACAATCATACCATAGGCTACCTTCTAGGGTTTAGCCTCCTTGATCTCGTGGTAGATCCACTCTTGTACTACCCATATCATCAATATCAATCAAGCAGGAGTAGGGTTTTACCTCCATCGAGAGGGCCCGAACCTGGGTAAAAACATCGTGTCCCTTGTCTCCTGTTACCATCCGCCTAGACGCACAGTTCGGGACCCCCTACCCGAGATCCGCCGGTTTTGACACCGACAACAGCCATGAATGAGGTAATCTTTATCTTGAGGCTGGAAATTACGGAATTAGCAGCACACATTATGCAAGCAACCCAAGAATTGGAGGAAGTAAGAATGTTGCATTTGAAGACGGAGGAGGTCCTGCTATTTCTGCTATCTGAAGCCCAAGGTAATCCCGGTTCTTCTTTAGATACCAGTTGAAATTGTCATTATATTATTGTACTTGCATGTTGTGTCATGTCTCTGAATGGATTATGTTGCAAGACCCCCTATGTTGTCCATGTGTTGTAATGATCCGAATTTTTTAGGCGAGGTAATCCTCAGTACTTGTATGATTGACATAAGGTGAACTCTTTTTCATGTGAGCATATTGTATTGGATGAAATAACTGTTTGACTCAGAGTGTATCCAACCTACTGAATTCGAAGATCACGACATTTCTAAATCATAATCATATATAAAGGTGGAATAAATCTTTGTTGTGGTTTTGAAGAAATAAATAACAAAACGTAGAATTATCTATGGATATTCGTAATCGAATACAAATTGGATTTGAATTTAGTTTGCCAGGGCCCAGGGCAAACGTGAATGCTAATTCTCCCAAGTTTTGAACGAAGCGGCTAAACACCCACTATAATTTGTGGGTTGCCCGAAGCAAGTGTTTGCGAGATGCAAATTACTGTCTACCCCTGACACTTGACATCCTTATCGACCGGATTTACACTGCTGTTGATAGGGGTAGACTAGTAACTTCAATCAGACGTGGCACGACGGCCTCTGAGCCCATTCAGACACGGTGGTCGCCAAACGTGGGCGGCAAAACACATTTGATTCAAGCTCGTCCGAAAGACATGTGTCTCTTCCACCATTTCCCCATTCCTACACGGTGGGCGGCAAAACAAACTCTCCTAGTCCAAAATTGATGTAGGCTAATATTTTAAATAGGGGCAGATGTGTAACTTCCCTCAGACGTGACACAACCGCCCTACCTGTCAGCCCTGTGCATACACCGTGGGCGCCAAAACACCCTATGCTCGCCCGAAATAGTTACCGGCAAATATTTGGGAGATGCGAGATTACCGTCCTATCCCCAATCGACGCGATGTCCGAAATTTTAAATGGGGGATAAGTTCGTAATTTTCCCACATTTTAGAGAAGCACGTCCCAAAGTTTGAGATCCCCCTTCCCTCCATTTCCCCATTCATACACTGTCGGCAGTACGACAACCTCCGCACTACGGCCAGCCTCCTCCATCCGCCACCCCATCCTCCACCTTGCCGGAGCCGCTACCCCTACCCCGTCGTCCACTGCAAGAGATGGACGTCTCTCATCCACGGCGCTGGACCAGGATCCTTTCATCGCCTCCTCTCACTTCATCAGCGCCGTCGTCCACCTTGCTGTTGCCGCTCCTACGACCGCTTCGTCCATGGCAACATGATATATCCCCCGACCCGACCATCTGTCGTCTAAAGTCTTCTTCTCCACCGTCGACAGCCATCGCACCCGCAGCTCCCTCAACGTATCAGCATAGGCCTACACTGTGTCGCAAGGAGGTGGTACTCTTCCATGTGCTTAAGTTATTGATCTCACCCAGAAAATAGATCGCAATTTGTTTACTACTTTTCTTGTCCATACCAAATCGTAGTGGCTAGTTGAAAGCAAACATTGGTTGCGAAGTAGCTTTGTCTGGTTTGCACCTTCAGATCCGCCATGGCACGGGCACTATACTCGTAAAGCTTATGGTTTACCCCCTTTATATTCACTACCATCATCGTAGGTGCTTCGTGTCGTGCTAGCACTGCTCCTCAAGACCTCAACCCAAAGCTTACGGGTTGAAATATGAATCTGATATGATGCTCATATCACTAAAACAGAGAACGTTTAATTGGTCACCTAATGTTCTTATATTCATTTCGAAAAGCATGTGCGCCACCCACTGGTCCTGCTAGTTCCACTTTCTTGATTTTTCTCTTGATGCTTATGGTTTTCCCCTTTTATCTACTCTACTATGATCTGCGTAGGTGCTTTCTGTCGTACTAGCATTACTCCACCCTTCAAGCTAAACAACACAACACTCAGAATTCGAAAGCTTAGTTGTTCAAATATGATTGTGATATGATACTGATATTAGTCAAGCGACGCATTTAATTGGTTAGCGAAAGGTCCCACTTGAGTTTCCAAATGCATGTCGCGACATATAGATAGACATCATAATTGCATTTCTTTATCACTTGTTGACCGTACTTTGTTGTCAATACCAAATCTTAGTTGTTATTTCAAAGCAAACATCGGTTGCTAACTACCCTTTGCGCGGTTTGCAGCTTTAGATCTCCCATCCCACTGCCACGATCAACACTGTACTCATCATGCTTATGGTTTCCCCATTTTATGATGACCACAATCAGCCTACATGGTTCATGTCTTAATAGCACTGCTCCACCCATCGAGCTAAACAAGCGTAGTTGTAGAAATTCATATATGATATTATTGCTGATATTAGTAAAACTGGGAGATGTTTAATTGGTTAGCTAAATGTTCCTACTTTAGTTTCGAAATGCATGTGAGCCACATATGGAGAGACCGGAAAGAATAGTATTTCTCTGTGCGCTCTGGTTCATCATGGGTGGCCAACCGACATTGTATTGAAAGACTTGTAATATCTTCAATCTTCTTACTCTTCTGCTCTTCTTTAAGATGATACTCTTCTCTTGCGGTCGACTGATCAGGTTGAGTTGTTCTCCCTTAGTATATTTTGAATCTGTCAGGTCAGGTCGACTTGTTCTTCTTTACTATATGTTGAAGCTGTCATCCGCGAAGTGTCATCACTTCTGGAACTCTCATATTTTGAGTAGTAGGCCACATTATATTAATGCACACAACAAATTACAGCATGCATGGCATCTCTTAAAAGAATTGCAGAGATAGCACAAAGGGGTTTACAGGGAGGCAATATTGGATTAGAATCAATTCTCCATTACAAAGAAAATCTCAATTGTTTTTATGTTTTCATGCATGTCAGATATTGAACATTATCAAAATGAATATGAGAATGGGTGCACAAGAGGAATATTGCGGAACAATCCACTGGCTAACAAACTTGGCATGGTGGAGGATGGCCTATCTTATTCACCCATCAAGGTGCTTGCTCTAACTTTGCAAAGTTGTATTGGTTGCACATATTTTGCATCTGACCTCTTGCATTACTTCTGCTTTGTTACACCATCTGCTTAGTTTAAGCATCATATGTGAGTATATGCCATACCTATCCATTTTCTGTACCTATTCCATGTGTCGTCACACTATGTTTTTCCAGTCGAATGTTGTTGTTTCGTAATAGATGTCCAAAAGGAAGAGGGTGAGTGCAGATCCTCAAGGAGTACAAACTAGGTATTTGGAAAAGGTAGTGATACCTGTTAAATCAGATAGATCATCAGCCACAGAAAACACATGCCCAACTGTACCACACTTTACCCCTACTCCAGTGGCCAAACCCCTATTAGAACTGCTGGGAGACCAGCGTGAGGTACTATCTATGATATCAATTCAAAATTTGAACTCCTAAATTTCTGCTTGTGCCTTACCTTCTCTCTTGTATGAAAACTAATTTCAGATGAATCTCCTTGCTCAAAGGATCATACGATCTCAAAACAATGTTGGGCTCTACATTGCTCTTGTAAGTACCTCTCTCCCTTTTGCCTTGTAACGCTGTACTTAATTAATTGCTATTTGATTATGTATCATCAGTCTGCACCTGAGCTTCATTATCCTCTGTTTCTTCCAATATTATTTGATCTATATTTACTCTTTGCAAAATGTAGAATAATGGCAATGCTTATGAAGAATTTTCTTTGGGGAATTTATTGAATTATCCTTCCATCAACATGGAGAAGGGCTTTGTCCAGCCCGTGTTAACATGTAATGTAAGTTCATCCTTCTCAAGCCTTCAAACTTTGTTCTAGTATAGATTTAGATAGGCATCATTTCCTCCACTGCTGTTTGCTTTGCTATTTACATCTGATTGGATGTTTGCAACAACTACCAGTTTCAGATTGTAGTTGTAAAAACATGTTCCTTATGCAGAACAGATCCATTTATTTGCTTATATAATTGTGAAACCTATTACGTGTCTCCTTGTTTCTCTTTCAGAGTTGTATCTCTTACGCTAGGCAGAACTTTAGGGAAGATAGTGAGCCAAACCATCTTGAAGACTGCGAGATGACCCCAAGGTCTGTCTTGATGAAGGCAGTGAGTCGGGCTACTCACCGGCGGTGTGAGACAACCTCTGTGCGATCATTGCCTCAATCAGTTCGACTTCTTCAATCTCAACTTAAAGCGGAAAGGCTTGCTTTAGCTCAGCCCCGACTTGAAGTCAAAGATGCAATGAAGATGTCAGAGGACTGCCGTGCACACCATCATGCCATAAATCTAGTGTTGATGCATCTATTGTTGACACAACCGAGGTCTACTCAGCTTCTTTGGCTGTTTGGGGGCGACTGCCGTGCCTAGTGCCTTGAAGTGCTCTCGGTTTTGTATATTCTTTTGTCGGTAGCGTTTATTTGCCTTTGGTGGTGAACTTTGATGCCCAGTGGACGTAATATGTGTGATAGCCGTGATAGCCTAGCGTAAGTTGCTTGCTTATTTATTTCCTTGTTGTCTTGTTTATTTGTTTGCTTGTAGTCATTGCAGTTCTTTTTCCGCGGTTTGCTGGTGGCTGCAATAACCTATTTTTAAAACTAGGCCACAATAACCATGGGCTAATGTTTACTGTAGTGACAATGGGCCTCCTACAGGCCGTAGAAACAGTGGGCCTTCTACGGGCCATAGAAACAGTGGGCCTTCTACGGGCCGTAGAAACAATGGGCCTTCTACGGGCCGTAGAAAAAATGGGCCTTCTACGGGCCGTATCATCAATGGGCCTTATACGGGCCGTATGATCGATTGGCCAAACATGGGCCAGTAACAGGCCGCATTATGGCCGTAAACGGGCTAGAGTTGGAATTGTCCGTTCATGGGCCGACCATAACGGGCCATTGTTAATAGGTCATATTT
Source organism: Aegilops speltoides (assembly GCA_021437245.1). NCBI lineage: Eukaryota > Viridiplantae > Streptophyta > Magnoliopsida > Poales > Poaceae > Aegilops > Aegilops speltoides. The sequence goes on along the minus strand of CM038146.1, from coordinate 349,326,599 downwards.
GATGACGCTCTGAAAACGGCCCAACGTATTAACGACCACAAACGGGCCGACTGTAACCACAAGCTGAATTTGGCCCACAAGCAGAAAATGACTGTAACAGGCCGTAAGTAAACGAATGTTGGAAATGAGCCCAAGAATAAATGGGCTCTTAGAAGGCCGAAAGATAAAATGGGCTGGAAACGGCCCAACGAAATAACGAGCAGTTAATGGGTATAAAGTGATACACTGTTCATTACGGGCTAGTTTCACCACGGGCCGTTAACGGGTGTAAGGTGATACACTGTTCATTACGGGCCAGTTTCACCGCAGGCCGTTAATGGGCCAAGAGTTACAAAGGGCCTCATATGGGCCAAAAGACGTCATGGTCCATACATGGGCCAGAAGTGAAAATGGGCTGGAATCATATTGGATGGCCCAGATGACGCTACTGGGCCTAATTCGGATAGGGCATACCAGGCCTTGGGTTAGCGGGTTGTAAATGGGCTATATGCGAACAGGCCGTTAACAGACTTTCCATGGGCCGGCCCGCCACCTTTTGACCAAGTCAAACGGGCTAGCCTTTTCACAGGAATGGGCCTCTGTTGGGCCGTGCCACGTGCCGACGTATCATAGGCGCCTTCTGTCCAATGAGTGGAAGACATCTGCCCCAACGATGAGCCGACACGTGTTTCCTCCAGCCAATGATGATTTTACACGTGGAAAATCTCCATTGGTCGGGGCTGTTAATGCGTTATCGGATCCAAAACCCGACCCGATAGCTTAACGGCGTTCCGTTACGGTGGATGCCACGTGTCGGTCACCCTTGATGAAAGCACTTCTGTGACGCATGATTTATCGTCCTGGAAGTGGACACTTCCATGATGATAAGTTTGGTAATGTCATGGAACACTTCTACGATAGCACAGGTATGACTATCTTGATTCTATCATAAAATCGTCATGGATGTACATGCATGACAAAAACATGACCTACTGTGACAAACACATATCATCACGGAAGTGTATTTTTTTGTAGTGTATGCCCCTGATGACGTAGCTACTGATGCCATTAAGCACGAGAAGTTTCTGGAAGGACTGAATGATGAGATGAGCATGCAGTTGATGGTGGCAACATTCAACAACTACCAGGAGTTGGTAGATAGGGATCATATGATTGAAGGCAAGCAGCAATAGATTGATAATCGCAAGAGGAAGTATGGACAGGGGAGGTACACTTCAGGAGCTCAGCAGAAGCCCCGCTATTCCCCGTACTCGGGAGGACATACCCACATCCATGGAGGCCATAACCATGGAGGACACACGCACAACGGAGCAAGTTCACACAACCATAGTTGCCGCAAGAATGGCAATGGGAATGGAGGAAGTAGCAGCCAGAACCGTTCCAACCCTTCAACACCAGCCAAGAGGGATTTGAGCCACATTATCTGTTTCAAGTGCCAGAAGACTGGAAATTATTCCAATGAATGTCCTGAAGCAAGGAATAGAAATGGCAATGGAGGTTCTGCCAAGAAGCCCAACCCTTTCACCAAAGGACAGGTGAATCACATTAGCGTGGAGGAGATTGAGGATCAACCCGATGCAGTTGTCGGTAAGTTTTTGATTAATGCATTTACCACACTTGTTCTTTTTGATACTAGTGCATCGCATTCATACATATCAAGGGGATTTGTGGACAAGTTTAAATTTCCAACCCTAGCCCTTAGGTCACCCATGTTAGTAAGCTCGCCAGGAGCAGAGTATATGGCTAGCCGATGGTGTGATCGGTTACCCTTAAGCATTGGTAGTCATGTGTTTCCCTCTGATCTAAATAATTTTGGAGTCATAAGGTTTGGATATAATATTAGGCATGGATTGGTTATCAAAGTATGGAGAAAACATTGATTGTGTTAGTAAGTCGATATTACTCACCACTCCAGAAGGAAAGAGGATCAAGTATATATCCTGACATGTGCCGAAGAGGACTCAAGTGAATTCCTTATCAGGAGTTGTACAGGAGGAAGTACCAGTGGTGAAGGATTACCCAGACATATTTCCGAAGGAGTTACCAGGCATGCCACCGGATCCAGACATTGAGTTTTGATTGAGCTATTGCCAAGCACCGGGCCAATATCAAAAAGACCGTATCAGATGCCCGCACAAGATTTGGAGGAAATCAAAAAGCAGATTAAGGAGTTACTGGAGAAAGGTTACATTCGACCAAGTTCATCACCTTGGGGAGCCCCACTTCTTCTAATGGAGAAGAAGGATGGATCTTTAAGGATGGTTGTTGATTATCATGCGCTGAATGAGGTGACGATCAAGAACAAATACCCTCTGCCGATGACCAATGATTTGTTTGACCAGTTACAAGGAGCTAAAGTTTTCTCTAAGATTGATCTTCGATCAGGTTATCACCAGTTGAAGATCCGAGAGCAAGATATACCAAAGACGGCTTTTAATTACCACAATACGGGCTATATGAGTATACCGTTATGTCATTTGGTCTGACTAACACGCCAGCCTATTTCATGAACATGATGAACAAAGTGTTCATGGAGTTTTTGGATAAGTTCGTCGTGGTGTTCATTGATGATATATTGGTCTACTCGAAGAATGAAGAAGAGCATAAGGAGCATTTGCGTTTGGTTCTTGAGAAGCTCATGGAACATCAGTTGTATGCCAAGTTCGGCAAATGTGAGTTTTGGTTAAAGGAAGTTGGATTTCTCGGACATGTTATATCCGGAGAAGGAATAACAGTAGACCCTACCAAGGTTGCTTCTGTGACTAGATGGGTGGCACCCACATCAGTTGGAGAGATCAGAAGTTATCTTGGACTCGCAGGATATTATCGAAGGTTCATTGAGAATTTCTCCAAGATCGCAAAACCAATGACAGAGTTATTGAAGAAGGACACCAAGTTTAAATGGACTGAGGAGTGTGAAGCCAATTTTCAGGAGTTGAAGAAACATTTGGTTACGGCCCCAGTGCTGATTCTCCCAGACCAACGCAAGGATTATCAAGTGTATTGTGACGCTTCACGACAAGGACTTGGAGTTATGCTTATGCAGGAAGGAAGAGTTGTTTCATATGCCTCACGATAGCTTAAACCTCATGAGATGAATTATGCTACGCATGATCTGGAGTTAGCAGCCATAGTGCATGCGCTAAAGACATGGAGACATTTTCTCATCGGAAACCATTGTGAGGTATACACGGATCATAAGAGTTTGAAATATATCTTCATGCAGAAGGAGTTGAACCTCAGGCAAAGGAGATGGTTGGAGCTCATCAAGGATTATGATATGAAATTGCACTATCATCCCAGAAAGGCCAATGTCGTAGCAGATGCGTTGAGCCGCAAGAGTTATGATAACACGCTCATAAACGGAGAATTACCTAAGGAGTTAGCAGATGATCTCTGAGAGTTATGTTTGGAGATAGTTCTAAGACGTTATGTTGTAGCATTGGAAATTCAGTCCACTTTGATGGGTAAGATCAGAGAAGCCCAGAAGACTGACAAGGAGATTGCAGAGATAAAGGAAAGGATGAGCAAAGGAAAGGCTAAAGGATTTCGTGAGGATGAGCACGACACTTTATGGTTTGAGGATCGCGTATATGTGCCTAATGACCCCAAGATCAGGAAGTTGATTATGTAGGAGGCCCATGATTCGCCGTATTCAATTGACCCAGGAAACACTAAGATGTATCTGGATTTGAAGGAAAGTTTGTGGTGGACAGGAATGACGAAGGATATTGCCGAGTATGTAGTAGTATGTGATGTATGTCAGAGAGTTAAAGCAGAGCATCAGAAGCTAGCAGGGTTGCTATAGCCATTTCCAATACCCGAATGGAAGTGGGATAAACTTGGCATGGATTTTATCACTGGATTGCCCAGGACTCGTTCATGCTATGACTCTATCTGGGTTGTAGTTGATCGTTGTGGGGACCCCGACTCATAAGTCGTGATCACCGAATGCACGTGTCTGATGATCCCGAGATCAATGCTCACTTGAACACACGAAGTTGAATAACAAGAGTCTTACATCCATACATACCGTTTTACACAAGTAGGACCATTATGGTCAAGTCTTGAGTATATCGTCATAGCCGAAATCTTAAATCGATAACTTGGACCCATGCCATCCGCCTTAACCCTACGGGCATTCATTGGGAAGCGCCCTAGTTCGCATGATCGTCTCCAAAGAACTCTTCTTGAACTCCGGTTCTTCCATGCCCGGTCAATTAAATAACCGTGGCAAGCCAATGAGTACTTTGAATGTACTCTTAAGCAACCCATGTTTTGGTTCAAGATGTAACGATGCATGATATAGGTAAATTTTTGCAGAAAGCTAGTTTTGAGTGCAATGACATGTTCAACAACTTGTAAGACATGCATCAAGAGAATTCAAGTAACCATGAGGACAGGTTATAGATATCAACATAAATAGAGTGGGCACCAACCCAACATAAATAGAGTGGGCACCAACCCAACTTAAATAGAGTGGGCACCAACCCAACATAAATAGAGTGGGCACCAACCCATCTCAAACATGTCGAGTCCTTTGACTTGACCCAAGTAGTTTTATCAACACACACACACACGGTTGAAAACTCGGGCGTAGTTTAAGCAAAGACCGCCTAACTGTCCTTGACCGTGGACATGGCTATTCGAATAGTTTTACACTCTGCAGAGGTTGCACACTGTACCCACTAGATCCGGGGAACTTCCGTGTCATCCACGACCCGCGGTACCTCAAGTACCCGGGGTAAGCACCCGATCACTACCTTTCCCTAGACGACACTAACATGGAGTCCACTCGATTGGTAGTAACCCCGTGCCCAACATTTCACGTCATAAAGTTGGGGAGCCTCGCTCCCATATTCATCATATACCACAAGCATGGGGTACCAACGGTGTGTTCGGTGCCCTGTGAAAACAGTCATGGCCGCCCTACCTGGCACGACCCCGTCCCGAGAGAGAGCACCAACTCTCCCCCGTCACTAGTAATGCGGGCTCCAAGCTAGTATCAGCCTAGGTAATCAATAATGCCCTTTCCCATATAAGGGTAGAGTGGTTGCGCATGTAAGGTTGGGACAGTCGACAAATCTTAAATCTAATCCGTCAAAAAAACACACACACTTGCCTCGGTACACCACTTCGTCATCAAGTGGTTACCCATTTCATCATCTCCCTCGGGCATAAGTGGCACCCGACGGGGTTTTCGAAAAGTCTTTTGAAAAGGCCTTGCCTCCTTCACCATGCATAAACCCATCCCTTTTGCGTAGCATCTACTTTAGCATCCTATCTACTCCCACCGACATAACCCTCATAGGAAGGTAGGGCCATGCACAATGCAAGTATCAACGAGGAATGTAACCGAGGCAACCAACCACATGGTTCACCATCTCGTCATGATTCCGATGCAACAATAATAAAGAGCTATATGACATGCATAAAAAGGGTTTCATAGACATGGTCAAAGGGCTGCTTGCCTGTTGTAACGAAGTCTTCGAGGTCTTCAAATATCCCTGGTCCAACTCCGAGCATTCCGTCTACTTCGTCAACTATCGTCGAAAGCAAGCATAATAAGCAACACAACAAGGCAGGAAATAAAAGTGCTCTAAAAATATGAGTTGGACTTTTCTAGGATACCTCTGGTCACATGAGGGATGACCAAAGTGGTTTCATTAGGATTTGATCAATGGACATCTCTGAACATTTTGATATGGTGGAATCAAGGGTTTATGGATTTGCAAGAAGTGTACAGAAATATATTTTTGAAAAATGAGCAAAGGCACCCATTTAACAAAGGATGATTTTAGAAGCATCTAGGAATTGGTTTCACTGGATTTGGAGTTCAAATGAATTTCCTATGAATTTGCAAAGTTGGCTAGATATAAAGAAATAGACCATTATTTGAGGTGATACAGAAAGTACTAGTAAAAATGTTCAAAAACTAAGTTTTGAACTTATAGACACCTAGGATTTTGAATCATGAGATTTGGATAAAAAAATGGGCTCTCTGTGATTTTCTAAAGTTCATCACAGAAATGGAAAAATAGGGTTTTGATAAATATTTGTTAAGAAAATCTTTATGAAAAAATGTGCAATTTGCACCATGTGATAGATCAGGAATTTATGAACTATTAGAAATTTGAATCATCAAATTTGGAGATAATATGAATATTCTATGGATTTTAGAAGTTCACTGGAAAAAGAAAAAAAAAGGAAAAAAAGGCTTTAACCTTATTTGGCTTATTTGGCGAGAGTTAACAGTTGGGCGGCCCAATGGCTTTCGGCTGCACGTCTTGTGAGGGCCACGTCGAGGCGATTCGGAAAATACGCCAGCGTGAGGGAGACGACAACGCCCAAACCGTCTCCACTTAAATGGGTGGGGTCCGCCCGGGTCACTAACGAAGGGGCCGGGGCTCAGTTGCCTCCTACCTCCCGCCGAACAGAGCAGAGGCGGGGAGGCAAGGCGAAGCGGCACCGGCGCCACCCCGGCGGCATGGGCCACCTCCGGGCGCCGCCAGACACTGAGACTCGGCGCGCATGCAAGACCTGGTCCATGTGCAAGACGACCATGGGGAGCCAGGAAGAGGAGGGCTTGGTGCGGCGGACGGGGTTGTGACGGGGTTCGGCAAGGCGGGAAGGAACGGGAGGAGTGGAGGGAGCACGGGAGGGGCTCGTGGCGACGGTGGTGGCGCTCTAGCGCGGTCCAGAGGGAAGGAGGAGGAGAGATGGGCATGAATTTAGGCGGATTCCGACGGCTCGGCTCCGGCCATGGTGGGTGCTGGAGGGCACGAGAGGGAGGGGGAGGCTGTCCAGGAGGTCTCTGGGGGGAAGATAGAGCGAATGGAGCCCAGAGGAGGGGCTCGGGATGGTTGTTTAAGGTGGGGTGACGGTGCACCGTGGACGGCGTCCATGGCCACGGCCTAGGCGATGCCGAGGAGGCAATTGGCACACTCGGCCATGTCCGGGTGTTCGTGGGCGTGGACTACTCCTGGAGGAGAAGAGAGGGAGCGGAACGCAGCAAGCGGGTCCGCCGTGGCGGCAATGGCCTTTCGGACGGTGTTCTCGCCCACACGCGAGGAGAGCCGAGAGGGAGAGAGAGGAGGGGGGCGACAGGTGCCGTGCACCGGATGTCGAGGTGACCTCGGGGGACACGAGGGGGAGGCCCTAGGTGGCCAGAGGCGGTTGGAATGGGCGGCTACGGTCTTGGGAGCAAGATCAGAAGGCAGCGCCGAGCGCCAAATGGCATGCCATGGCATTAAGAAAGGGGTGGGCGTGGCCACTTGTGTCGAGAGTGCTGTGGAGGTATTAGGATAGCAGGGGGAAGCCTTGGATGCCTTGTGGAACCAATGGAGTGAGGAGGGAGGTGAGAAAGAGAGAGAAAGGAGCTGTCCAGAGAGGGAGAGGGAGATTTTTCCCCTCCAATAAGTGAGCTGTGGTCTTGCCATTGCTACTAGAGGTAAAAGGGGGCTAGGAGGAGCTGTGGTAAAAATTTGAGCTCCCCAAGAATAGTGGAAGGGGTCAAAATAGTGATTTTTTGCAAAATGCCAGAAGGTGTTTGATAATGGTTTGGGCAAGCAAATGAACTTTAATTTCCATGAGACTTAACAGGATGGAATGGCACATAGAAGTAAGGTGTTCCACCAAGTTTGAGCTCATTTGGGCAAAGTAGCCAATGTAACTTTGGTAAACCCTAGAAATTGGCAGAAATGGCTTTACCAAGATTTAGTCATGCAAATCAATTCTCCTTGATGCACCACTTGGTGTAGTGTCATCATCTGAGGATTTGAACATGTCCACAAAAATTCAGATCAAAAGGACACACTTGGCAATGTAGAGTTGTTCAAACTTCAAAATGGACAGAAATGGTTTTGAGAGTATTTGATGATGTTATCTTGTTCTCCAAGTCATGAGACTTGGCAAGATCATCTAATATGTCATATGTGACATGATAGAATTTCCTTGGAATATTTAGAGAATATTTCCTTTGTAAATATTTCAAAATCTTGAAATATCCAAAAAGGGTTTTTGAGGGATTTGACCAATATTTTGAACATGACCATGTGTTAAAACTCTTATATATGGACAATATATGTCCTATGAGTTTACCTAAATTTTGTCAAATATTTTTGAAGCAATAAAATAATTTTTCCCTATTAAAGACCATTTCGGCCTTAAGAAAAAGCTTTTAAATAAAATAGGAAAATAACTTTTAAAATTATATTTTTGTGGTTTATGGGTATCCTATTTCTAATAGGAGTCAAATATATTTTGGAAAGATTTTACTGCCCTTAATTAAGTACTTGCAGTGCAAACCTCAATTCAGGGGTTTTTGAAAAACTAATTTTAGAAAATACTTTTTGGCCAAATTATTTTTGCAAGAAATTATTTTTATGTCCTATACACATGGCATGATCATTGGGAAAGGTTTTTGGAGCAAGGAGATGAAGTATAGAAGTTGGAGGGTTTATTTGATTTTTAGAGCACTTGCAAACAGCAGACAAAAATCAAATCAAGGCAAAGACAAAACACTCAAAAGTTTTTGTCAAACCACATTTTATCATGATTTATTAGCTTAAGTGTTGTGGCATGAAAATCAGGGTGTGACAATCGTTTGACGAAATTAGCTCATTTCATCCCGGTGAAGACCACCTATACGAGTGCTAAGTTGGCAAAGATATACATGACCAGGATCGTATGTCTGCACGGAGTTTCGAGGACCATTGTATCAGATAGAGGAACCCAGTTCACTTCAAAGTTTTGGAATCAGTTGCATGAAACTTTGGGTACCAGGCTAGAGTTCAGTACAGCCTTCCATCAACAGACAGATGGACAAACCGAGAGAGTCAATCAGATTCTAGAGGACATGTTGAGAGCTTGTGTGCTAGATTATGGATCTAGTTGGGACGACAATTTGCCGTATGCAGAGTTCTCTTATAACAACGGTTACCAAGCCAGTTTGAAGATGGCCCCTTTGAAGCTTTGTACGGAAGGAGGTGCAGGACACCGTTATCGTGGGATGAAGTTGGAGATCGACAATTGTTCGGACCAGATTTAATCAAATACTCTGAAGAGAAGGTTAAGTTCATTCACGCCAGACTCAAGGTAGTCCAGTCCACACAGAAGAGTTATGCGGATTCTAAACGCAAGGAGATAGTTTAGAAGTCGGAGACAGAGTATATATTTGTGTGTCCCCGCTTCGAGGAGTTAAGCATTTTGGAGTCAAGGGAAAGCTATCACCACGTTTTGTGGGACCATACAGAGTATTGGAACACATGAGTGAAGTTGCCTACAAGCTGGAAGTGCCAGAACGATTGTCGGGAGTTCACGATGTGTTTCCTGTTTCCTAGTTGAAGAAGTGCCACGCAGAGATGGCCGATATTCCTCTGAGAGATACGGTGCCACTGGAATCAATTCAGTTAGATAGTGATTTGACCTATGAAGAGAAGCCAGTCAAGATTCTCGAGTTTTCCAGTCGAGTTATTCGCAGCAAGGTTATCAAGTTATGCAAAGTTCAATGGAGCCATAATACCGAGGAGGAAGCCACCTGGGAGCGAGAAGAAGATCTTCGTAGAGACCACCCAAACCTTTTTGCTGACCAACCCGAATCTCGAGGGCGAGATTCATCTTAAGGAGGGTACATTTTGTAACATCCCAATTTTCAATTTGGATGTTACACATAGATCATCATATGCATATCATATTTATTCTTGCATTTGGTTGAGATCCTAGAAACCTTAAGCAACTCAAGGACCTAAGGAGACAGTTGGAGGTTTCACAAAATTCATATTTGAATTTATTTCAAATTTGAAGAAAAGATCAATTTGATTTTAATTATTTTTCTCTCCAATTATTTCCAATATTAAAAATAAATGAGAGAAGATAATATGACTTCTTCAAATTAAGAGAAATATTGGCGAAAGAATTTTAAAATCAAATTGATTTTATTTGCTATTTTATTTGAATTAGAATAATGTGCATTTTTGAAAATTGCATTTTTAGGCCAGAAAAATGTTCACTTTGTTCTAAATATTTTATTTAGACGGTGAAAATTGTTTTTGGCATTTTTAGAATTTCTTTTATATTTTATTAGGAATTTTTCTTCGGGCGAAATTTATTTAAGAAAAAAAGTTCCTTCGCTCGACTGGGCCGAAGCCCAACCGAGCAGGCCGGTCCACAGCGCCACTGCCTCCACCGCCGTCCCCGAGCCGGACTCCGGTAGTAGTCCGCGCCGCCGCCGACTTGGCGCCGCCCCCTAAGTCGTCGCCTCGCCTTTATAAGCCCCCGCCCGCCGCCTTCATCCCCGTCCGCCGTCGCCAAGAGTAGCGCGCAAGCTGCCGCCGCCTAAGCGAAGCGCTTATCGCTGCCACCTGCCCCAGCCCCAGCGCCACATTCGACGACGCTGCTGACGCCGACTCGCCGCGCTCTCTGTCGTCGCCGTCGGCCGTGACGGACCGGTCAAACCCCGTTTTCTTGGTTTTTCAGATCGTTTTTTAGGTTTTATTACTTAGCGGACGTTCGTTCGTTTGTTCGTTTTAACATACAATTTTCGTCGGTTTAGTTCAGACAGTGAACGTTCGTTCGTTAGTCTTTTTCTTTTCAGTTAATTTTGGCCAGGGACCCATCTGCGATTACTTTTATCGCGATTTAGTTCCTGATCTTTAAACTAGCATAAGTTTTTACTCATTTATCCAAATTAGATGAAACCGGCGCCAAAATCTTCGTTTCGTTCTGTTCTTTCCGGTTAACCAATTTGAACATTATTTTGGTACTGTAAAATTTGAGTTTAGTCCAGATTAGTAAACGATCTTGTTTCTTTCGTATTTTGAGTTTCGTTGCTCCGTTTGAGTTGAATCTTTTTGCGAATCGTAGCTAATCACATGTACCTACTGTTAAGATCTAATTCACATGTTAATATTGCTGTTAGGTTTTGAATCTTGTTAGTTTAAGTTGTTTTCTTGTTTCGTATTCGATTTGGATCTTTTCGCGGTTTTTCTCATGTTTCGTTTGAGTGATTGCTTATGTATGCTATTGTTTGTTTACGCTAGATTACCCGGAGTGCGAAGCTTGTTACTGCATATCCCTAGAGTTTTCAGATCGTAAGCAAGGCAAGTTACACTTTGATCGTACTCTTTTATACCTAGTTTTTACTATGCATTAGTATTGACCCACAAATATTTGCATTAGTAGGACTGGGAACATGTGGTTTTGGTTGTAGTGCTTGAGGTAGGAACCTAATACCTTTTGATCACCCCGAGAATATACGCTATGCTTATTATTGCTTAGCCATGCTCGTAGACGGGGATTGGATCGTGATTCACACATGGAAGTTTGAGAGTTATTTTAATCATGGATAACATTAAGGTGGCAACTTTAACATACATCTGGGTGGATTGGTTGAGGCACCTAGGGAACCCAGTGTTAAGCCACAAGCCATTATGGGCTCTAGCATAGTTAAGTAAGTTGCGTGAGCTCTTGAAGAGGTAGACTAGCAGATGTAGAGGGTTGTAGGTGGTACTGTCTACCCGAAGTAGAGAGTTAATGCTTCAGAAAGGCTATGTCTCGATCATCCGATCATGGATGCGGTCGAGTCTTGTGGGGAAAAGTGTGCAAACCTCTGCAGAGTGTATAAACTAATCATGGTTAGCTGTGTCCCCGGTTATGGACCTCTTGAGTATCTAGTACTTGAATCTATTGATGTGATCTCATCACGTCACTTTAATTAATTGAGTTGGGTAATGATGATACTTTAATTGGGATTTGAGTTGGGGTTACCTTCTCAAATAATGGGCAACATGGGAGTAGTTAAATAAATTTATTCCTTTGTTGTAGGGAAAAACTAGCTTTATTCAAAATCATGAAACTTACAGCCTCCACCAGCCAAATATTGCATGTAGATGTAGTTCTTGCATTTCATTGCTTTATAGTGTAACTATGCCAGCATATTCCATGTGTTGACCCGTTTCAGGCTGCAACGTCTTATGTTGCAGACTACTCAGACGATGAATAAGGTGCGATAGGTCGTTCTTTTGCACTCAGCTATACCGTTGGAGTTGATGGACTCATTTACCTTCGAAGCTTCCGCGGTTATTTATTTTTAGATGGCCTTCAGCCATGATATTATTTTTGTAATCATACTCTTTATGAGGACTCGATGTAATAAGTGTGTGATTGAAACTCTGTTATAATTCCTCGAGTATTGTGTGTGTCAGCATTACCGATCCAGGAATGACACCGATGCACAGAGACTTGACCATTTGAGGTCTAGTCGCTACAATTTGGTATTCCTTTTCTGCGAAACACTAAAATAGGCAAAAACAGAAACTAGCACTAGGCCCTCGGTTAATAGGTTAATCCCAAAAATAATATGAAATATCATATAAATGCCTATTAAACATCCAAAACAGATAATATAATAGCATGGAACAATCAAAAATTGTAGATATGTTTATGTTGGAGACGTATCAAGCATCCCCAAGCTTAATTCCTGCTCGTCCTCGAGTAGGTAAATGATAAAAACGGAATTTTTGATGTGGAATGCTACCTAACATATTTATCCATGTAATTTCTTTATTGTGGCATGAATGTTCAGATCCGAAAGATTCAAAACAAAAGTTTAATATTGACATAAAAACAATAATACTTCAAGCATACTAACAAAGCAATCATGTCTTATCAAAATAACATGGCCAAAGAAAGCTATCCCTACAAAATTATATAGTCTGGCTATGCTTTATCTTCATCACACAAAATATTTAAATCGTGCACAACCCCGGTTTCAGCCAAGCAATTATTTCATACTTTAGTATTCTCAAACTTTTTCAACTTTCATGCAATACATGAGCGTGAGCCATGGACATAGCACTATAGGTGGAATAGAATGGTGGTTGTGGAGAAGACAAAAAGAAGAAGATAGTCTCACATCAACTAGGCAGATTAACAGGCTATGGAGATGCCCATCAACAGATATCAATGTGAGTGAGTAGGGATTGTCATGTAACAGATGCACTAGAGCTATAAGTGTATGAAAGCTCGAAAGGAAACTAAGTGTGTGTGCATCCAACTCACTTGCTCACGAAGACCTAGGGCATTTTGAGGAAGCCCACCATTGGAATATACAAGCCAAGTTCTATAATGAAAAATTCCCACTAGTATATGAAAGTGACAACATAGGAGACTCTGTATCATGAAGACCATGGTGCTACTTTGAAGCACAAATGTGAAAAAGGATAGTAACATTGTTCCTTCTCTCTTTTTCTCTCATCATCACATATATATTATATATTTATATATATGGGCCTTCTCTTTTTATGGCCTCCTTTTTTTCTTTTTTTTTTCGTCCGAAGTCTCATCCTGAATTGTGGGGGAATCATAGTCTCCATCATCCTTTCCTCACATGGGACAATGCTCTAATAATGGAGATCATCACACTTTTATTTACTTACAACTCAATACTTAGAACAAAATATAACTCTATGTGAATGCCTCCGGCGGTGTACCGGGATGTGCAATGATTCAAAAGTGACATGTATGAAAGAATTATGAACGGTGGCTTTGCCACAAATATGATCTCAACTACATGATCATGCAAAGAGATATGACAATGATGGAGCGTGTCATAATAAATGGAACAGTGGAAAGTTGCATGGAAATATATCTCGGAATGGCTATGGAAATGCCATAATAGGTAGGTATGGTGGATGTTTTGTGGAAGGTAATGGTTGGTGTATGGTACCGGCGAAAGTTGCGCGGCACAAGAGAGGCTAGCAATGGTGGAAGGGTGAGAGTGCGTATAATCCATGGACTCAACATTAGTCATAAAGAACTCATATACTTATTGCAAAAATCTACAAGTCATCAAACAAAGTACTACGTGCATGCTCCTAGGGGAAGGGTTGGTTGGATTTAACCATCGCGCAATCCCTACCTCCACTCGTAAGGTAGACAATCAATAGATAAATCATGCTCCAACTTCATCACATAACGGTTCACCATATGTGCATGCTACGGGAACCACAAACTTTAACACAAGTATCTCTCAAATTCACAACTACTCCACTAGCATGACTCTAATATCACCATCTTCATATCTCAAAACAATCATAAAGAATCAAACTTCTCATAACATTCAATGCACTTTATATGAAAGTTTTTATTATATCCATCTTGGATGCCCATCATATTAGGACTGGTTTTATAACCCAAGCAAATTGCCATGTGGTTCGAAAAGACTCTCAAAATAATATAAGTGAAGCATGAGAGTTCAATGATTTCTATAAAATAAATCCACCGCCATGCTCTAAAAAGATATAAGTGAAGTACTATAGCAATATTGTCTAGCTCAAAAGATATAAGTGAGGCACATAGAGTATTCTAATAAATCAAGATTCATGCGTGTCTCTCCCAAAAGCTGTGTACAACAAGGATTATTGTGGTAAACTAAAAATCAAGGACTCAAATCATACAAGATGCTCCAAGCAAAACACATATCATGTGGTGAATAAAAATATGGCCTCAAGTAAAGTTACCGATAGACGAAGAGGAAAGAGGGGATGCCTTCCGGGGCATCCCCAAGCTTAGGCTTTTGGTTGTCCTTGAATATTACCTTGGGTGCCTTGGGCATCCCCAAGCTTAGTATGTTGTCACTCCTTATTCCATAGTCCATCAAATCCTTACCCAAAACTAGAAAACTTCACAACACAAAACTCGACAGAAAATCTCATGAGCTCAGTTAGTATAAGAAAATAAATCACCACTTTAAGGTACTATTGCAAACTCATTATTTATTTATATTAGTGTAATAACTACTGTATTTTCAACTTCTCCATGGTTCATACCCCCTGATACTACCCATAGATTCATCAAAATAAGCAAACAACACGCAAAAATAGAATCTGTCAAAAACAAAACAGTCTGTAGTAATCAGTAACTCTCAAATACTTCTGTAACTGCAAAAATCCATCCAAATTAGGAAGCCTGAGAAATTTGTGTACCAATCCATATCAAAAAGAATCGGATCAAAAGCACGTTTCTATGAACTTTCAAAATTAATTTACTAAGCACAAAAGTTCGTGATTTTCAACTGGATCAACACAACTATCACCGTAAGCTATTCTAAAGGTTCCACTTGGCACAAACACTAATTAAAACATAAAACCACATCTAACAAGATGCTAGATGAATTATTTATTACTAAATAGGAGCAAAAATCAAAGAAAAAAAATAAAATTGGGTTGCCTCCCAACAAGCTCTATCGTTTAACGCCCTTAGCTAGGCATAAAAATGCGAATAGATCTAGGTATTGTCATCTTTGGTATGCAACCCATAAGTGGCTCTCATAATAGATTCATAAGGCAATTTGATTTTCTTCCTAGGAAAGTGTTCCATGCCTTTCCTTAACAAAAATTGGAATCTAATGTTTCCTTCTTTCATATCAATAATTGCACCAATCATTCTAAGGAAAGGTCTACCAAGAATAATAGGACATGTAGGATTGCAATCTATATCAAGAACAATGAAATCTACGGGCACGTAATTCCTATTTGCAACAATAAGAACATCATTAATCCTTCCCATAGGTTTCTTAATAGTGGAATTCGCAAGATGCAAATTTAAAGAACAATCATCAAATTCACGGAAACCTAACACATCACACAAAGTTTTTGGAATCGTGGAAACACTAGCACACAAATCACACAAAGCATAGCATTCATAATCTTTGATCTTAATCTTAATAGTAGGTTCCCACTCATCATAAAGTTTTCTAGGGATATAAACTTCTAATTCAATCTTTTCTTCAAAAGATTGCATCATAGCATCAAAGATATGTTTAGTAAAAGCTTTGTTTTGATTGTAAGCATGAGGAGAATTTAACACGGATTGGAACAAGGAAATACAATCTATTAAAAAACAATTATCATAATTAAATTACTTGAAATCCAAAAGAGTGGGTTCATTGCTACTTAAAGTCTTGACCTCTCCAATCCTACTTTTATCAATTTTTGCATCTAGATCTAAAAACTCTGAATCATTGGGATGCCTTTTAACTAAAGTTGACTCATCTCCAGTCCCATCTTTATCAAAATTCATATTGGAAAACAAATATTTAATAGGAGTTGCATCAATCACTTTTACATCTTCATCATTTTTATCGTGAAAACTAGAAGAACACGCTTTTACAAACCAATCTTTTTTAGCACGCATCTTAGCGGTTCTTTCTTTACACTCATCAATGAAAATTCTCATGGATTTGAGAGACTCATTGATATCATGCTTATGTGGGATAGATCTAAGTTTCAAAGAATCAACATCAAGAGAAATTCTATCCACGTTCCTAGCCAAATCATCGATCTTGAGAAATTTTTCTTCAATGTAAGCATTGAAATTCTTTTGCAAACTCATAAATTCTTTAACACTATTCTCAAAATTAGAGGGCATCTTATTAAAATTTCCATAAGAATTGTCGTAGGAATTACCATAATTATTAGAGGAATTACTAGGAAACGGCCTAGGATTAAAATTACCTCTATACGCGTTATTACCAAAATTGTTCCTACCAACAAAATTCACATCCATAGCTTCATTATTATTATCAATCAAACTGGGAAAAGGCATATCACTAGGATCAGAAGAAACACTCTTATTGGCAAACAATTTCATAAGTTCATCCATCTTTCCACTCAAAACATTAATCTCTTCAATCACATGAACTTTTTTACGAGAGGATCTTTTGGTGTGCCATTGAGAATGATTAACCGTAATATTATCTAGGAGCTCACTAGCCTCTCCTAAAGTGATTTCCATAAAAGTGCCTCCCGCGGCCGAATCTAAAAGATTTCTAGAAGCAAAATTCAATCCAGCATAAAAATTTGTATAATCATCCACAAATTCAAACCATGTGTAGGGCAATTACGTATCATCAATTTCATCCTCTCCCAAGATTGTGTAACATGCTCATGATCAAGTTGCTTAAAATTCATAATATCGTTCCTAAGGGAGTGTCGGTGTACTAAGGTAGGGGTACCTCAGTACCCCAACTTGTGCACGGGCAGTTGCAGCTTCCCGCGGCAGGGTTTACCACGTGCTTGCCGGAGACCTTCCTGCTCCATGTTAAGCCATTCAAGAACAAAGTGTACAAGACAGAAGATCGAGACCCCGGCAAGCGGAGCTTGCCGGGAAGGCCATTTCAGGCTCAAGATTACATCACTCACACAAGGCCCCGGCGAGAGGAGCTCGTCGGGAAGACTAGAAGATTACATCATAGAAGACACGCCTCGGCGCTGCATGCGTCCCGGCGAGGGCCCGGGGAGCGACAAGTTACAGAGCCCGGCAAGCTCCCGGGCCCGGCAAGGTCAAGACCCCGGCAAGGTGCTTGCCGGAAGGATTCTTGTTGTGTGCTGCGCCCAGCTCATCTGCCCATGCGCCGCCTACAGGGCCTTTCCAGAACGCGTGGCGGATGGTGCGCAGCCTAGGGGACACGGTGGCACTTCACGGTGGTGCATCCATCGCCGTGGCGACGGAGACGCAAGGCGGGAGCTTTTGGGGTCGACGGCGACGGAATTAAATGCCCTTGTCCCCTCTCGCAAAAGTAGGTAGAAACCACTGTTCATGCAATCGTAGCTTCCTTTGTTCCGCGACTGCTCCAACTACCACCTCTTTTACGCTTTTACCCCTTTCTCCTACGTTGCCACCTGTTGGCGCCCCCTTGCACTATAAAAGGGAGGCCCATGCGCACGTAGAGGAGGTTCGGTTTTTTCGACTCAGGTTCGGCTGTTTCGGCTCATTCGACGCTACAACACCACCATACGCTCGCTCTCTCGAGCAAGATCAAATACAAACACA
Organism: Aegilops speltoides; assembly: GCA_021437245.1. Classification (NCBI taxonomy): domain Eukaryota; kingdom Viridiplantae; phylum Streptophyta; class Magnoliopsida; order Poales; family Poaceae; genus Aegilops; species Aegilops speltoides. Next base: position 349,308,767 of record CM038146.1, on the reverse strand, counting down.
AGCAGCAGTAGGGGTTTTATCTCTCCGGAGAGCCCCGAAGCTGGGTAAAAACCCGCCCGCGTGCTCGCCTCGATCTGCTCTCTGTGCCTCCTCCGCCCTCGCACCGCACTCACGAAGGGGCCCCGGCCCCTTAGGTGCCGCGGCGGGCAGGATTCCCCCGGCATCTTTGGCGCGCCAGGTAGGGGGCGTCGAGGTTGCGCGGATCTGATCCGGCGTCCGCGCGGGCGCGCTCGTCAGCAACCTCTCCAATTTCATCCGCAACTTCGTCAACAATTGCGCCATGGCCCCGAAGAAGAAGGCTTGGGTTGCAGTTCGCTGCGTTTCTTCCGCCGCCACCGGAGCCAACGGTGGGCGGAGGAGACGCCGACGGAAGGGTGGTCGCCGGCGAGACACTCGCGCACCACCAGATCAAGGACAAGGCGGATGACGCGCCTCGGTCTCCGTGGACATTCCACGCCCATCTCAAGATAACAACCCAAAGCAGCGCCATACCACGGGAGGTGGTATCCGCCTTTGGGGCAAGGGCACGCCGGAGGCTCGCGGATGCTCGACCAACGTCCGGACACGAGCAAAGCGAAGGCGCCGGGAGGACCTCGCTCCTTCTAACACCGCTCGAGTCCGAGCCTACCCGCGCCTTGCACCGCTTCGCTCCGCTCCCCTCCGCTCCGGCAGAAGCGCTCGTAAGGGCGCAATCGCTCTCGACTTCCTCCGGCCGCGAGATAAGGCCAAGACCGAGGGCTACTATCAAGAGCCTGGTCGCCGCCAACAACGACCCCACAGCAGCCGGCGACCTCGCGGCCGCGCAAGCCGAGAAGACGGCGCTAACGGCGACGGGCGCTGGGGTGCAACCTCGTGCACTCCCGCCGCAGAAGCAAAAGACACCGTCTCGCGGGAACAACGCCGACGACGGCTCCACGGCGTCGCCGGATCCGCGGCTCGCGGGATCAACGCCAGTCCTCGACGACCGGCGATAAGAAGACGCCGGACCACGATCGGCGCCGCCAGAAGCTCGGCGACAATCGAACGAGAGCTGGGAACGCTGCCGACGCAGACACGCCCGGGCGAGCCAGCGACTTTGTCTGACGCTGCAGCTGCCTGCGTTCACCCGCGAAGCTGCGGCGCGTCGATGGCCCAGCATGAAGAACTTCAAGCCCGCATACCGAGAAGTACGACGGCAAGACGCACCCTCGGAGTTCCTCGGTGTCTACACCATCGCGTGCAGGCTGCCGGGGCGCGACGACAAGATTCTCGGCGAACCATTTCCGCTCGTGCTTAAGCCGAACGCTCGTTCTTGGCTTATGCACTTGCCGAGGGCTCCATTTCTTCTTGGGCCGACCTTTGCCATCGGTTTGTTGGCGCCTTCATCGGCGGCCACAAACCCCACGGCCAGAGAGCGATCTCCACATTTTGGCCCGTATGAAGGAGAATCCTGCGCAAATATATCCAACGCTTCAGCGTGTGCAAAGACAACATCCTCGATGTCCACCGCCGCGGTTATCGGTAGCGTTCCACCGAGCGTCGCGAACCGCCGATGCGTGAAGAGATGGCGATGACTAAGATTCGGGATGTCGTGAGCTCTATGCTCGGCGACAAGTGCGACGCTACGAGGAGGAGGAGACTCGGGAGGATGTCCGCGCAGGAGGAAGCGATAGCGACGACACCGCCCGGCAAACAAGAGCCGCGGCGGAACAACCGAAGGAAAAATAAGAAAGAGGTGCTTGCCGCCGAGAAGCCCAACAAGGAGGCTCCCGCCAAGCTTAACACAGGTTGCTTCTCCGGCAAGGAGAGCTGCCCTCAGAGCGGCAGCCGACAAGCTGTGGCGGCTCCGACAAGCAATCTTGCAAAATCCACCGCACTAAGGGCCACGATCTCACCAATCGCAAGCTGCCGAGTACCTCGTCGAGCAGCAGAAAGCTGAGTACGAGAGGCGCGACAAGGAGAAGGCCCAAGGTGGCGGAGGAGAACCGAGCAAGAAGCGGCCGTTCAATGGCCGGGGAGGACGTCGCGACAAGGCTAAGCAGCGGCAAGGTGATCGACCTCCCCGGGGCCGCGACAAAGATGAAGAAGACGACGACGAAGACATGGAGGATGAGGATGACAGTGAGCAGGAGTTCCAGAAGGCCACGGAAGTCCTGTGAAGAAGACGAAGACCAATTCCGGCGAGTGCTCTGGTGCCTACTCCGGCAAGCGCACCTCTCCGGAGCTGCTTGCTGCCGCCGAGGACGCGCCATCGAGCTCCACCGCAAGCGAAGCCCGGCAAGGACAACTCGTGCCCAGCCCGCAAAATAGCTCGTGCTACTCGGCAAGCGCACCTCTCCGGAGTCTTCTGCGCCGCCGCCGAGGACGCACCATCGAGCTCCACCGCCAAGAGGGCAAGGAAAAAGCAAGAACAGCTCTGGCGCCCGCCCGCAAGCGCACTTCTCCGAGTGCCACCGCCGAGGACGTGCCATCGAGCTCTACCAGCCGTTTCAAACTTTTGAGTTGTATTCCTGAAATTTCGTACCTTGTATGGAGAACCATGCGCATGGGGGTCGAAGTCGTGGCTAAGTTGCGCTCGATCCGCTTCGAGTCCGCTCAACGATGAAGGCGCGCTGCAACTAGCCCGACAAGTTCTTCGCCGAGGCAACACCGCCAGCGGGCTGCTGATGTTCCGCACTCAGCAAGCGTGTTTGCGCCGGCAGGTTCCCTAAAAGCGTGAGGGTGAAAACATACACAGGAGGAAATCAAGGGAGAAGTGCGGCCTTGCCAGATCGCAGAAGACGGAAAAGCTAAGTCATTCGAGCTTTTGTACAGAGTACTCCGTAGTTCCATGCTTTTTTATGTTATGTTCCTCGTGCGTTCGTCCTTTGTACGCAATACCCGTGCGCTGAGGAACCTACCCGTGGGCGGCCGCACCCTTATCTTGCTTCCGAGCACGCTCAACGATTAGGCGAGCAGCGACAAGTGTCGCGCCCTTGTTTCGTTTTCGAGTCCGCTCAGCAAGCTAAGTGCGTCGCGACTAGACGCGGCAAGGTTGCTTGCCGGTAAGACCTTGGCCAGCAGGCTGCTTCGAGTCCAAAGACTCGGCGCATCGCGACAAGGGCCCTTTACCGCAGCTTCCTAGAAGCGAGGGAAAAGCGTACAAAGGATGCAAAGTAGAGGGTATAACATAGCAAGCCCCGCCGCAAGATGCCCTTCAGATGAGAAACTTGTGCGCGGAGGAGCTAAGTCGTGGCCAGCTTGCACCCTTGGTTTGTTTCCGAGTCCGCTCAACAAACACAAGGCCAGAATCGACCCGCAAGGTTGCTTGCGGAAGCAACACCGCCAATGGCTGCTGATGTTCCGTGACTCAAGAAGCGTGTTCGCCCGACAAGCTACCCGAGAGCGAGAGTATAAGCATCTGAAAGGCGAGGCACGACATCGCATTGCGAGTTACCTCGAAAGGATTTATATACATATACATGCAAATAATGAAACCGTTGCAGAACTAGCTCAGCTGTTTTCATGGCTGAAATTGCAGCAACAAAGAGAAGCGTAAGAGCACACCAAGACTGGATTTTGGCGGAGCCAGAGTCGCCGGGGCTGAAAGTGCAAGGTTCCTCCCCGGCAAGCTAGGGTCGCCGGGGGCTGCGAAATCAGATAAGTTTTTCATCCCTCGTCATGCATCCTCTCATGGACCGGGGAAAGCGGAGCTGCGTCTTTGAACGAGCGTGTCTTGTAAAACCCATGCGCGGAGGAGTTAAGTCGTGGCCCTGGTTGCGCCCTTTTGGTTTGTTTCGAGTCCGCTCAACAAACACAAGTGCGCTGAATCGCCCGGCAAGGTGGCTTGCGGAAGCAACACCGCCAATGGCTGCCGACGTCCCCGACTCAAGAAGCGTGTTCGCACCGCAAGCTCCCGAAAGCGCAGGATGAACATATAAGACACGAAGTCAAGTAAAGGACGCGCCCGACAAGCTTTCCCCTCTTTTCATTAAAAACATCCTAGTTCAAGACAAGTCCATAGAGGATGAAAAACATGATAGAGAGGATTACATATTTTAAATGCAACTAAGGCCCGAGGGCTTACAAATTGAAAGATAAGATGCCCGTGATCCCTCTCCTGTTTCTCTGCTCGGGAGTTCGGGAGGTAGGTCAAGGAGGCCCTGCAAGAGAAGCTTGCCGGGAAGGGCAAAGGGCGCCTAGGTGAGCTACGGGCGCCGAAGACACCAAGAGAACACCCGGAGCCGGCCAGAGCTTGGTGGAGACGGAGGCGCCGGAGGCGAGCTTGAAGACGGGTGCTCTTGACGCCAAGGCCTACTGACGAGGGCTCTCGCCCTCGATTCGATTTGACGGCCTTGCCGCCACCCCTCTTCCTCTTCCGCAGCCTCCCACGCCGGCCGCCCAAGGAGACGGCCCGGGGAGTTCAGAGGCGGCGACCCAGATGATGGGGTCGCCGGTGGCTGGTGGGCAGCGTCCGACGCCTAGTCGGACCCGCCATCCCCTCGTCGCCGCTGCTGTCGCTCCCCTCCTCGTCACTCTCGCCGAGGAGGGACCTTCATTGCCGGAGGAGCTGTCCACACAGATCTCGCCGGGTCCCGAGTCCCAAGACCTTGACGGCGAGAAGGTCGCCCTCCATTAACTTGAAATGGAGGGTAAACCCCGCCGTCAAGCTGTGGATCCGGCGAACGTCTTCCACCCTCGGTCGAAGTACATGACGCCGGGCTGGGGATACGACACTCACTCGAGTGCCGCTGATCCCACAGCCCTCATGCGCAACTCCATCATCTCGGCGGATCCGGTTCCATCGCGCTATGAACGGGCCGGCAGCCGAGGCGACGCCGAGGCGCCGGCGCAGCTTGATGAAGAACTCCCGAGGATCGTCTCGGTGTGGACCGCCTCGAGGACAGGAGCCGCCGGAGGATGGGGGGGCGTCGCCACGACCGCCTCTCCCCGACCGCCTCGGCCACGCCCTCGGCCTCGTCATGGCCTCGCCCCTCCCTCTCCCCCTCGTGGCCGGCTCCGCCGCCACGGGAGCGGGATAGGGAGAGGTGCGCTGCCTGGAGGCGACCCTCGCTGCCACCGTTGAAGAGCTGGGATTTCCTCCTTCCATGGCAGAAAGAAGAACGGAAACTGAAGACGAAGAGAGAAGAGGAAGTGTGAGGCCATTGTGCTCCCTTTCCGCCCCTTTTAAAGGGCGAGGTGGGGGCTCAACCACCCTGCCCGACCAATCAGAAGGCGAGGAGGGCAGAGGAGCGGGGCCGACTCACCACCTCCACCCGTGACGGCTCGGTCTCCCACCTTCGCCGCCCACGACCCCCGTGCATGAGGGCCGCGTGGCGAAAAGGCGGAGCCGGAGCGACGGGTGAAGTGACCTCGCTCTGCACCACGATCACGGGTGTGGATGCCATAAAGACCGCATGCGCCGCCCACGTCTCCCACGACGCCGCAATCGACGCGTGCCGTTACAGGGAGGGGATGCGGCAGAGGCGGAAGTAGATTCGACGGCCAGGCGCGTGTGCCTGCAGATGCTTTTGGGCCTAGCCCAACAACGCTCGGCACTGTGTGTGGCCCAGGCCGGGGCTCTGTCGGTGTACTAAGGTAGGGGTACCTCAAGACCCCAACTTGTGCACGGCAGATTTGCAGCTTCAGCGGCAGGGTTTACCACGTGCTTGCCGGAGACCTTCCTGCTCCATGTTAAGCCATTCAAGAACAAAGTGTACAAGACAGAAGATCGAGACCCCGGCAAGCGGAGCTTGCCGGGAAGGCCATTTCAGGCTCAAGATTACATCACTCACACAAGGCCCCGACGAGAGGAGCTCGTCGGGAAGACTAGAAGATTACATCATAGAAGACACGCCTCGGCGCTGCATGCGTCCCGGCGAGGGCCCGGGGAGCGACAAGTTACAGAGCCCGGCAAGCTCCCGGGCCCGGCAAGGTCAAGACCCCGGCAAGGTGCTTGCCGGAAGGATTCTGTTGTGTGCTGCGCCCAGCTCATCTCGCCCAGCGTGCATACAGGGCCTTCCAGAACGTGTGGCGGATGGCTGCGCAGCCTAGGGGACACGGTGGCACTTCACGGTGGTGCATCCATCGCCGTGGCAGACGGAGACGCAAGGGCGGGAGCTTTTGGGGTCGACGGCGACGGGCATTAAATGCCCTTGTCCCCCTCTGGCAAAAGTAGGTAGAAACCACTGCTCATGCAATCGTAGCTTCTTTGTTCCCAAGACTGCTCCAACTACCACCTCTTTACGCTTTTACCCTTTCTCCTCGTTGCCACTGTTGGCGCCCCTTGCACTATAAAAGGAGGCCCATGCGCACGAGAGGAGGTTCGGTTTTTGACTCAGTTCGGCTGTTTGGCTCATTCGACGCCACAACACCACCATACGCCGCTCTCTCGAGCAAGATCAAATACAAACACAAGCAGCAGAGGGGTTTTATCTCTCCGAGAGCCCCGGCCGGGTAAAACCCGCCAGCGTGCTCGCCTCGATCTGCTCTCTGTGCCTCCTCCGCCTCGCACCAAGACTCACGAAGGGGCCCCGGCCCCATAGGTGCCGCGGCGGGCAGGATTCCCCCGGCAGGGAGATGATCTTAGCGGGAGGAAAAAACTTTGAGATGAAAGCATCTTTACACTTATTCCACGAATCAATACTATTTTTAGGCAAAGATGAAAACCAAGTTTTAGCACGATCTCTAAGCGAAAACGAAAATAGCTTCAATTTAACAATATCATTATCCACATCTTTCTTCTTTTTCATATCGCACAAATCAACAAAATTGTTTACATGGGATGCGGCATCTTCACTAGGAAGGCCAGAAAATTTATCTTTCATAACAAGATTCAGCAAAGCGGCATTAATTTCACAAGATTCGGCATTAGTAGTAGGAGCAATCGATGTGCTAATAAAATTGTTGGTATTAGAAAAGTCACACAATTTGGTATTATCTTGAGCCATGGTGACAAAGCAAGCAATCCAACATACAAGCACACAAGAAGCAAGCGAAAAGAGATGAATGGAAGAGGGGCGAAGAATAGGCAAAGGTTTTTGAAAATCATTTTAGAAGTGGGGGAGAGGAAAATGAGAGGTGAATGGTGAATAATGTAATGCAAGGGAGAAGAGTTTATGATGGGTACTTGGTATGGCTTGACTTGATGTAGATCTCCCAGGCAGCGGCGCCACAAATCCTTCTTGCTACCTCTTGAGCTTGCGTTGGTTTTCCCTTGAAGAGGAAAGGGTGATGCAGCAAAGTAGCGTAAGTATTTCCCATAGTTTTGAGAACCAAGGTATCAATCCAGTAGGAGACAACGCACAAGTCATCGAATACCTACACAAACAATCAACAACTTGCACCCAATGCGATAAAGGGGTTGTCAATCCCTTTACGGTCACTTGCAAAAGTGAGATCTGATAGAGATAGATAAGCGGTAAAGTAAATATTTTTGGTATTTTTGGTTTATAGACCGGAAAGTAAAAGATTGCAATTTAAAGGAACGGCGACAGAAATTGGCAAGTTGGCGGGAAACTAATAGATTCAATATAATGGAAAAGAGACCCGGGGCCATAGGTTTCACTAGTGGCTTCTCTCAAGATAGCAAATATTAAGGTGGGTGAACAAATTAATGTCGATCAATTGATAGAAAAGTGCAAAGTTATGACGATATCTAAGGAAATGATCATGAACATAGGCATCACGTCCGTATCAAGTAGACCGAAATGATTCTGCATCTACTACTATTACTCCACACATCGACCGCTATCCAACATGCATCTAGAGTATTAAGTTCATAAAGAATGGAGTAACGCATTAAGTAAGATGACATGATGTAGAGGAATTAGCTCAAGCAATATGATGGAAACCCCATCTTTTTATCCTCGATGGCAATAATACAATACATGCTTTGTTGCCCCTACTGTCATTGGGAAAGGACAGCAAGATTGAACCCAAAGCTAAGCAGTTCTCCCATTGCAAGAAAGATCAATCTAGTAGGCCAAACTAAACCGATAATTCAAAGAGACTTGCAAAGATATCAAATCATGCATATAAGAATTCAGAGAAGAACCAAATAATATTCATAGATAATATGATCATAAATCCACAATTCATTGGATCTCGGCAAACACACCGCAAAAGAATATTACATCGAATAGATCTCCAAGAACATCGAGGAGAACATGGTAGTGAGAATCAAAGACAGAGAAGAAGCTATATAGCTACTAGCTATGGACCCGTAGGTCTATGATAAACTACTCATGCTTCATCGGAGAGGTAATGGTGTTGATGTAGAAGCCCTCCGTGATCGAATCCCCCTCCCGTAGGACGCCGGAAAAGGCCCCTAGATGGGATCTCATGGGTACAGAAGGTTGCGGTGGTGGAAAAGTGGGTTTTTGGCTCCCCTGGATGTTTTCAGGGTATAAGAGTATATATAGGCAAAGGAACTAGGTCAGGGGAGCTACAAGGGTCCCACGAGGTAGGGGCGCGCCTTACCCCCTGGGCGCGCCATCCTGCCTCGTGGCCGCCTCGTTGCGTCTCCGACTTCATCTCCAAGTCTTCTAGTTTCCTTTCGGTCCAAGAAAGATCATCGCGAAAGTTCCATTCCGTTTGGACTCCGTTTGGTATTCCTTTTCTGCGAAACTCTGAAATAGGAAAAAAAACAGAAACTGGCATCGGGCTCTCGGTTAATAGGTTAGTCCCAAAAATAAAATAAAATAGCATATAAATGCCTATTAAACATCCAAAACAGATAATATAATAGCATGGAACAATCAAAAATTATAGATACGTTGGAGACGTATCAGATACTACTTCTGTGCTTGATAATACTGTGCCACTAGGTGAATTTCTTGATGAACAACTTGCTAGGGTTAGAGAGAATGAAATTACTGAAACTGATGATATTAATGAAAGTGATGATGAAGATTCTCCCCTAGATATGAATTGCCTGTTGTACCTGAGGGTTATATTATGGATGAGGAAACTGCTAGAGACTTTTTTGCTTGCAATGATAGATATGATCTTAAGCAACTGTTAGCTAAGCTGAAAGAAAAGTCTTTGAATGCTAGAATGAAATATGATCCTACTTTTTCTACTTCACCTATCTGTGTTACTAATAAGGATTATGAATTCTCTCTCGATCCTGAGTTAATTACTTTGGTTGAATCTGATCCTTTCCATGCTAATGAATCTGAAACTGTTGTGGCAAATCTTACTAAACTGAATGATATAGCCACCCTGTTTACTCATGAGGAAAAAGTTCGCTATTACTATATTCTTAAATTGTTTCCTTTCTCATTAAAGGGTGATGCTAAAATATGGTTTAATTCTCTTGCTCCTGGTTGTGTGCGTAGTCCCCAGGATATGATTTATTACTTCTCTGCAAAATATTTTCCCGCTCACAAGAAACAAGCTGCCTTGCGGGAAATATTTAATTTTGTGCAAATTGAAGAAGAGAGTCTCCCACAAGCTTGGGGGAGGCTTCTCCAATTACTTAATGCTTTGCCTGATCATCCTCTCAAGAAAAATGAAACACTTGATATCTTTTATAATGGACTAACCAATGCTTCCACCGACCAACTGGATAGTTGTGCTGGTTGTGTTTTCAGGGAAAGAACTGTTGAGCAAGCTGAATTGCTATTGAATAATATATTGAGTAATGATAATGATTGGACACTTCCTGAACCAACTCTTAAGCCAACTCCGAAGAAAAGGAAAAGAAAAGGGCCTTCGATGACTACTATCACTATGCCTGTGATTTTATCATGACTAAATTCGAACATTGTAATAGAGAGGCTAATAAAGTAGCACATGAACTTGCTAGATTAGCTAGATTTTTTTCGACTTCGGATTGGTATGAGGAGCCTATTAGTGAAATTGTAACGCTTCTCACAAACGATGTATTGGTCATACCTAATGAATAAAATCTCGTTTTAATTCAAAAAAAACTCCGAAGAAAAGGGGTATTCTATTTCTCACTCCTGAAGATATGCAAGAGGCAAAGAAATCTATGAAAGAAAAAGGTATTAAAGCTGAAGATGTTAAGAATTTACCACCTATTGAAGAGATACATGGTCTTGATAACCCGACACAGGTAGTAAATGTAAATTCTCTCTATAGACTTGATGAAGGTGATATTCCTCATAATAAGTCTGCTAGTCAATGCTTGGATGAGTTTGATAATTTTATTCTTAAACAAGAGAACTTCAATGCTTATGTTGGTAGACAATTGAAACGTAATGCTTACATGCTTGACCACTTGGGTGATTATATGTCTAGAGTTAAAAGTGATCTTAAACTTATTAGTAAACATGCTTCCATGGTTACAAATGAAGTCGAATAAGTTCTTAAGGCACAAGATGATTTTCTCTATGAGTTAAATAATAAGAACAATGATAATGCTGTTAGAGTTATGACTAGAGGTGGCAAAATGATCCAGGAACCTTTGTATCCTAAGGGCCATCCTAAGAGAGTTGAGCAAGACTCCCAGAGAATTAATATTGATACACCTAGTCCTTCTAATAAAAAGAAAAAGAATAATGATAGCACTTTGCATGCTTCTAGTGAACCTGTTATTGAGATGAACATGAACCTAGTGATAATGTTAATGATGATGTTCATGTTGATGCTCAACCTAGTAATGATAATGATGTAGATATTGAACTTGTTGTTGATCTTGATAACCCACAATCAAAGAATCAATGTTATGATAAGAGAGACTTTGTTGCTAGGAAGCACGGTAAAGAAAGAGAACCATGGGCTCAGAAACCCATGCCTTTTCCTCCTAAGCCATCCAAGAAAAAGAATCATGAGGATTTTGAGCGCTTTGCTAAAATGATTAGACCTATCTTTTTGCGTATGTGTTTGAGTGATATGCTTAAAATGCATCTTTATGCTAAGTATATGAAAGATATTGTCAATAATAAACGAAAGATACCAGAAGCTGAAATTTCCACCATGCTTGCCAATTACACTTTTAAGGGTGGAATACCAAAGAAACTAGGAGCTCCAGGAGTACCAACTATACCGTGCTCCATTAAAGGAAACTATGTTAAAACTGCTTTATGTGATCTTGGAGCCAGTGTTAGTGTTATGCCTTTCTCTTTATATCGTAAACTTGATTTGAATAAGTTGACACCTACTGAAATCTGTTTGCAAATGGCTAATAAATCAACTACTATACCCATCGGAATTTGTGAGGATGTGCCTGTTGTGGTTGCAAACGTTACTATTTTAACAGACTTTGTTATTCTTAATATTCCCGAGGATGACAGTATGTCGATTATACTTGGTAGACCCTTTCTAGATACTGCAGGGGCTGTTATTGATTGCAACAAAGGCAATGTCACTTTTCATGTTAATGGTAATGAGCATACGGTACACTTTCCAAAGAAACAACCTCAAGTTCGTAGTATCATTTCTATTGGAAAAATCTCACCCATTACTATTGGAGGTTTTGAATTCCCTCTTCCTACTGTCAAAAAGAAATATGATATTATTATTGTTGGGGACATGCATATCCCCGTTGAGGTAACCTAGTGTTATTCGAAAAATCTCCGGTTTCATGTTATTCGAAAGAGGTTTGTTAATAAGACTTGATCAACCTTGTTAATGGATTCCTTTTGATGAGCATGAGATGGATGAATTTAGAAAGCACAACACTCTGTACCATCCTTTCACTTTCTGTTATTTAGTTTAAATAAAAAATAGTATTTTTTTGTCTGTTTTCTGAATTACCTTGCAATAAAAAATACCCCAAAAATAAAAGTTCTCCAAATGCCCTAAAAATTTAGTATGATTTTTTATAAAATATTTGAGAATTTCTGGCACTGAGAACACACTAGGGGGATGCACCAGTGAGTCACGAGGGTGGAGGGCACACCCTACCCCCCTGGGCGCGCCCCCTGCCTCGTGGGCCCCCACGTGGCCCCCCTTCACTTATTCCAGCACCCATCCACTTCGTCTTCCTCCAGAAAAAATCATCCCGTAGATCAAACTCGTGTTCTTGCTAATTTTGCTGCCATTTTTGATCTCCTTGCTCAAAGCTCCATTAACAAAACTGCTTTGGGGGATTGTTCTTCGGTATGTGACTCCTCCAATGGTCCAATTAGTTTTTGTTCTAGTGCTTTATTTATTGCAAATTTTTGCTGCTGAGGTGACCTTGTTCTTGAGCTTGCATGTCAAATTTATATGGTCCAAAGTAGTTTTAATGCATGATATAGTCTCTAGGCACTTGTGGGAGTAGTTGCTATCAATCTTGTTGAGTTTGGTCACTTTTATTTTGAGTCACTAAAAATTTCAGAATTTTTCAGAGCAAGAAAATGTTGAGGAGATTGTTGAGAGGCTCCTTGAGCCGGGGTTTGAAGGAAAAGGAGAATGAAGAGAATGAAAAACCCGAGTATAACCTTCCTCGCAGCGTGGAGGTCCGACCATGTGAATGGCCATGTGATGCATTCTTGAAGGCGGCCAAAATTTATGAGGATTTCTATTACTTGGCTGAGAATCCAGACATCACCGACTTTATCCATGATAAGTGTGATCAGTCTCTCCTACTCACTAATACTTTCATGGAAAATTTTCATTTTCATGCTAGGAGATCACCACCCAGGGTAGAATTTTATTTATATAAAGGAGATGTCGCTCTATGATTTTTGTGAGGTTTGCAAATTACCTTTCGAGGGCAGCGTCGAGGAACCACATCCTAGTGATGTGGAAGATTTTATTGATGAAATTACTGTGGGGAAAGGAGAGAAGTGTCAGATGCAAGAACTACTAGTATACATTTTCCGGTCCTGCGCTACTATTCAATATTTGCTAGTAGATGTTTAATTGGTCGCGGGAACAGTGGGGGCCTCAGTGCTCGTGACCTTGCCAGTTTGCACCATGCTTTACTTTGTGATAAAACTTTCAGTTTAGGCGCTATGGTTGCTAAACGGTTGAGTTTAAACTGTACAAAGGGCCCCATTTTTGGAGGTATCTATGCTTGTCGTCTTGCTAAATATTTTGAGATACCTATTAGACACTATGAGAAAGAAGAAAACGTGCTGCCCACTATTTACTTAGATTATCAAAGTATGGTAGCACATGATTTTATTTGCTATGATAAGGAAAAGAGACTCATTTATAACCTGGTATCTAGTGAAAAGACTTGTCAGATTATTACCTTGCATGCACCTTCTTTGTTTCATATTCATTCAGGCACATACCTCATCATGCCCGCTGACATTCATGCATACTGGGAGCGGACATGATCCCCAAATCCGGAGCCAGAGCCATCACCTGATCCATATTAGGAGTCTATTTATCAGTGGGATCCGCATGATCTCGCTAACTAGTGGAACCCCGAGGATTCTCCTCGGTACACCGAAGAGGGCTACTTTGATCCATGGGCATAGACCATCTTAGGCCAAAAGCCTAAGCTTCGGGGAGTACGTATTTCTCACCGACATTACATTCATGTTCACACACGCATTCTAGTTGTCGGTGCTCATACTTTTTCATTGTATTATCCATGCTAGTTTATTTTCTTTTCCTATTTTCTTCTTTGTGTTTGAAATACTTTGATAAAAGCTAAAAAAATAGTTATAGCTTTGAGCTAGTTTACTTTCCATGCTTGTAGTAGTAGTAATTAAATAAGAAACCCCAAAAAGATTTCTCGTTCTTCTTTTGCTTGTTGGGAGCTTTCCCGTGTAAATAGTTTTGCTCGTTCTTTGAAATTCTTTTCGTTTCTTTGGGGGTCGAGAGGAGAAGACCACAATGAAAATGATGAGTGGCTCTCATATGCATTGTTGTTGATCTAACAAAGAGCCCATATTAACTTGTCTTCTCCTTTGAGTTAAATGTTTGCAGATTCCACCTTAGTCCAATGCACGTGCACTATTATTATTATCCACACCGTTAGGTCATGCAAGTGAAAGGCAATAATGATGACATATGATGAAATGATTGAGATGAGGAAAAGCTGGTATGAACTCGACCTATCTTGTTTTTGTAAATATGATTAGTTCATCATTCCTGATTCAGCCTATTATGAATGAAACATGCTTGTAGTGACAATTAGAGATTATACTTACTCATGCCATGCTTAATTACCTAGGAGTTTATAATGGTTTACCTTGCGTACCAACATGCTATTAAAATGGTTGTGATGTAGTATGATAGGATGGTATCCTCCTTTGAATGATCCAAGTGACTCGGCTTGGCACATGTTCTCATTGTTGGTTAATCCTAATGCATGTTTATGACTGTGTCGCTCTCTAGTTGGTCGCTTTCCAGTCTCTTTCTAGCCTTCACCTGTACTAAGCGGGAATATTGCTTGTGCATCCACTTCCATAAACCCCAAAGTTGTTCCATATGAGTCGACCATACCTATCTATATGCGGTATTTACATGCTGTTCCAAGTAAATTTGCATGTGTCAAACTCTAAACCTTCAAATGAAATTTTGTTTTGTATGCTCGAATCGCTCATGTAGCAACTAGAGTTGTCTATATCTTCCATGCTAGGTGGGTTATTCTCACTATGAGTGGACTCCGCTCATCATTCACGAGAAAATGGTCGGTAACCGGGATGCCCAATCCCATGCTCAAATCAAATCAAAATAATTGCAAACAAAACTCCCCCAGGATTGTTGTTAGTTGGACGGTACCCGTTGTTTCGGACCAGCCGTGGAATGTGCTTGTTGGTGGTGGGGGAGTATAAACTTTACCATTCTGTTTGGGAACCGCCTATAATGTATATAGCATGGAAGATATCGAGATCTCTTGGTTGTTATGTTGACAATGAAAGTATGCCGCTCAAAATATTATTTATCTCTATTTCAAAACTCGAGCACTAGCACCTCTGCAAATCCCTGCTTCCCTCTGCGAAGGGCCTATCTATTTACTTTTATGTTGAGTCATCATCCTCTTAAAAAAAGCACTAGTTGGAGAGCACCACTTTCATTTGTATGAATTTTTATTAATTGATGTTGAGTATGACTGTGACTGGATCTCTTTTGCCATGAATTACAATGTCTAGTCAGTCCTTGATCTTCAAGGGTGCTCTGCATTTATGTTTTGCGGTCTCATAAGGGGCTAGCGAGATACCATCTTGTTATATCATATCATGATTGTTTTGAGGAAGTGTTGTCATTCGAGATTTATTATTATTACTCGCTAGTTGATTATGCCATTGATATGAGTAAACGTGAGACCTAAATGTTACTGTGAATATGGTTAGTTCATTATCTTTGCTGAAAACTTGAATGGTGGCTTTACATATTTGCAACAAAAAGATCAAACAGAGTTTGTAAAAGTTTTTCTTTATCATTTTTAGTTTGTCAACTGAATTGCTTGAGGACAAGCAATGGGTTAAGCTTGGGGGAGTTGATACGTCTCCAACGTATATACTTTTCCAAACTCTTCTGCCCTTGTTTTGGACTCTAATTTGCATGATTTGGATGGAACTAACCCGGAATGACGTTGTTTTCAGCAGAATTGCCATGGTGTTATTTTTGTGCAGAAATAAAAGTTCACAGAATGACCTGAAACTTCACGGAGACACCTTTTGGAATTAATAAAAAATATAGGTGAAAGAATCAAGCGAAGGGGCCCACACACTGGCCATGAGGGTGGGGGCACGCCCTACCCCCTAGGGGCGCCCTCCTACCTCATGGTCCCCCTGGACCTCCACCAACCTCAACTCCAACTCCATATATTCACGTTCGGGAAAAAAATAAAGAGAAGGATTCATCACGTTTTACGATACGGAGCCGCCACCAAGCCCTGTTCTTCCTCGGGAGGGCTGATCTGGAGTCTGTTCGGGGCTCCGGAGAGGGGAATCCGTCACCATCGTCATCATCAACCATCCTCCATCACCAATTTCATGATGCTCACCGCCGTGTGTGAGTAATTCCATCATAGGCTTGCTGGATAGTGATGGGTTGGATGAGATTTACCATGTAATCGAGTTAGTTTTGTTACGGTTTGATCCCTAGTATCCATTATGTTCTAAGATTGATGTTGCTATGACCTTGCCATGCTTAATGCTTGTCACTAGGGCCCGAGTGCCATGATTTCAGATCTGAAACTTTTTATGTTTTCATGAATATATGAGTGTTCTTGATCCTATCTTGCAAGTCATAGTCACCTACTACGTGTTATGATCCGGCAACCCCGGAGTGACAATAGTCGGGACACTTCCCGGTGATGACCGTAGTTTGAGGAGTTCATGTATTCACTAAGTGCTAATGCTTTGGTCTGGTTCTCTATTAAAAGGAGGCATTAATATCCCTTAGTTTCCATTAGGACCCCGCTGCCACGGGGGGGTACGACAAAATATGTCATGCAAGTTCTTTTCCATAAGCACGTATGACTATATTTGGAATACATGCCTACATTATATTGATGAATAGGAGTAAGTTTCGTGTCCCCCTATGTTATAATTGTTGCATGATGAATGCCATCCAACATAATTATACATCGTTGATCCATTGCCTACAAGCTCGTTTCATATTGATCTTTGCTTAGTTACTTCTCTGTTGCCACTGTTACGATTGCTGTAAAACTGTTATTGTTACTTTTGCCACATTTACCGTTACTTCCATACTACTTTGCTACTAAATACTTTGCTGCAGATATTAAGTCTTTCAGGTGTGGTTGAATTGACAACTCAGCTGCTAATACTTGAGAATATTATTTGGCTCCCCTTGTGTCGAATCAATAAATTTGGGTTGAATACTCTACCCTCGAAAACTGTTGCGATCCCCTATACTTGTGGGTTATCAGTGAGACTGACGCCAAAAATTCTTATAAATATGGAAACCCCTAAAAAGAACCCTAGATGAGAAGTTTTCGCCGTCGCAAGCCTCTGTAGCCACGAAAAACCAATCAGGGCCCTGTTCCGGCACCCTGCTGGAGGGGGAATCATCACAGGAGGCCATCTTCATCATCCCGACGGTCTCCATGACGAGGAGGGAGTAGTTCACCCTCGGGGCTGAGGGTATGTACCAGTAGCTATGTGTTTGATCTCTCTCTCTCTCTCATGTGTGTTCTTGATTTGGCACAATCTTGATGTATCGCGAGCTTTGTTAATATAGTTGGATCGTACAGTGTTCTTCCCTCTCTATCTCTTGTTGCGATGAATTGATTCTTACTCTTTGAGGTTTCATTATGTTGGATTAAGTATTGGATTTGAGAACACTTGATGTATGTCTTGCACATGGATACCCATGGTGACAATGGGGTATTATGTTGAGTCACTTGACGTATATTTTGGCACTCAATGCGTGGATTCGCGAGGTGACATTGGGGTAATCTATGCATAGGGGTTGATTCATATTTTCATCCTACGTTCTCCGATAGAAACTTTGGAGTGATTCTTTGTCGCACGTTGAGGGATTGCCATATGATTTAATTATGCTATCATTGTTGAGAGATTTTGCACTAGTCAAAGTATGAACCCTAGGCCTTATTTTCAAGCATTGCAATACCGTTTTTGCTCACTTTTGTTACTAGTTACCTTGATGTTTTTATTTATTCAGATTATAAAAATATATTTCTACCATCCATACTACACTTGTATCACCTTCTCTTCGCCAAACTAGTGCACCTGTACAATTTACCATTGTATTGGGTGTGTTGTGGACACAAGAGACTCTTTGTTATTTGGTTGCGGGGTTGTTTGAGAGAGACCATCTTCATCTTACGCCTTCCACGGATTTATAAATCTTAGGTCATCCACTTGAGGGAAATTTTCTACTGTCCTACAAAACTCTGCGCTTGGAGGCCCAACACGAGTCTACAAGAAGAACGTTGTGTAGTAGACATCAAGCTCTTTTCTGGAGCCGTTGCCAGGGAGGTGAGTGCTTGAAGGTATATCTTTAGATCTTGCAATTGAATCTTTTAGTTTCTTGTTTTATCACAAGCTTTGTTTATAAAAAGAAAACTACAAAAAATGGAGTTGCCTCATATTATTCATCTTTATAATCTCTTTCGTGAAAATGATGGATTGGAAAATTGTGCTCAACTGATAGAAGAAGAATTCAATAAAATGTTTGGCATAAAATATTTGAATGATGATTATGATTGCAATGTTGTTAGTATGAATTCTTTGAATATCCATGATGCTAATGATATGCAAAGCTATAAGCTTGGGGATGCTATGTTTGATGAAGATGATATTTTTAGTCCCCCAAGTTTTGATGAGAAAATTTATTATGATGAAAGCATGCCTCTATTTATGATGTCTATATTGATGAAAGTGGGTTTGGAAGAGTGTAAAGTCTAGTTAATGATCCCACTATTTTGGAGGGTGTTGAATCTTTTCACAATGTTGTGGATTTGGAGAGGTCATGACTTTATTTAATGATGAATCCACTGTTGGGGAACGTAGTAATTTCAAAAAATTTCCTACGCACACGCAAGATCATGGTGATGCATAGCAATGAGAGGGGAGAGTGTTGTCTACGCCCTCGTGAGACCAAGCGAAGCGATCACAACGTAGAGGAAGTAGTCGACGCTCTCCTCGCGATCCAACCGATCCAGCGCCGTTATTCGGCGCCCGAGTTCTTGACACACGACAGCTCGGTGACGCTCCTCGGGCTCCGATCCAAAGAAAGCTCCGGGAGAGAGTTCCATCAAGACGACGGCGTGGTGACGATCTTGATGTTCTATCGACGCAGGCTTCGCCTAAGCACCGCCACGATATGACCGAGGTGGAATATGGTGGAGGGGGCACCGACACGGCTAAGGAACGATCTCAAGGATCAACTTGTGTGTTCTAGGGTGCCCCTGCCCCGTATATAAAGGAGCAAGGGGGAGGGCCGGCCGGCCCTAGAGGGGTGCGCCAAGGGAGGGGGAGTCCTCCTCCTAGTGGGAGTAGGACTCCCCTTTCCTAGTCCAACTAGGAAGGAGGAAGGGGGAAGGAAGGAGAGGGAGAGGGAGAGGGAAAGGGGGGCCGCGCCCCCCTCCTTGTCCAATTCAGACTCCCCATGGGGGGCGCGTGCCACCTCCTGGTGCAGCCCTCTCTCTCCCCTCGTGGCCCATTAAGGCCCATTACTTCCCCGGGGGGTTCTGGTAACCCCTCCGGCACTCCGGTATTATCCGAAACCACTGAACCATTCCGATGTCCGAATATAGCCGTCCAATATATCAATCTTTATGTCTCGACCATTCCGAGACTCCTCGTCGTGTCCGTGATCACATCCGGGACTCCGAACTCCTTCGGTACATTAAAATACACAAACTCATAATATAACCGTCATCGAAACCTTAAGCATGCGGACCCTACGGTTCGAGAACAATGTAGACATGACCGAGACATGTCTCCGGTCAATAACCAATAGCGGGACCTGGATGCCCATATTGGTTCCTACATATTCTACGAAGATCTTTATCGGTCAGACCGCATAACAACATACGTTGTTCCCTTTGTCATCGGTATGTTACTTGCCCGAGATCCGATCGTCGGTATCCAATACCTAGTTCAATCTCGTTATCGCAAGTCTCTTTACTCGTTCCGTAATACATCATCTCGCAACTAACTCATTAGTTGTAATGCTTGCAAGGCTTAAGTGATGTGCATTACCGAGAGGGCCCAGAGATACCTCTCCGACAATCGGAGTGACAAATCCTAATCTCAAATCGCCAACCCAACATCCGCCTTTGAAGACACCTGTAGTACTCCTTTATAATCACCCGATTACGTTGTGACGCTTGGTAGTACCAAAGTGTTCCTCCGTAAACGGAGTTGCATAATCTCATAGTCATAGGAACATGTATAAGTCATGAAGGAAGCAATAGCAACATACTAAACGATCGTGTGCTAAGCTAATGAGAATGGGTCATGTCAATCAGATCATTCAACTAATGATGTGACCTTGTTAATCAAATAACAACTCCTTGTTCATGGTTAGGAAACATAACCATCTTTGATTAACAAGCTAGTCAAGTAGAGGCATACTAGTGACACTGCTTGTCTATATATTCACACATGTATTATGTTTTCGTTAATACAATTCTAGCATGAATAATAAACATTTATCATGATATAAGGAAATAAATAATAACTTTATTATTTCCTCTAGGGCATATTTCCTTCAGTCTCCCACTTGCACTAGAGTCAATAATCTAGATCACATCACCATGTGATTAACATCGATAGTTCACATCATCATGTGATTAACACCCATAGTTCACATCGCCATGTGACCAACACCCAAAGGGTTTACTAGATTCAGTAATCTAGTTCACATCGCTATGTGATTAACACCCAAAGAGTACTAAGGTGTGATCATGTTTTGCTTGTGAGACAATCTTAGTCAACAGGTCTTTCACATTCAGATCCGTTATGTATTTTGCAATTTTCTATGTCTACAATGCTCTGCACGGAGCTACTCTAGCTAATTGCTCCCACTTTCAATATGTATCTAGATCGAGACTTAGAGTCATCCAGATCGGTGTCAAAACTTTCATCGACGTAACCCTTTACGACGAACCTTTTGTCACTACCATAATTGAGAAACATATCCTTATTCCACTAAGGATAATTTTGACCGCTGTCCAGTGATCTACTCCTAGATCACTATTGTACTCCCTTGCCAAACTTAGTGTAGGGTATACAATAGATCTGGTACACAGCATGGCATACTTTATAGAACCTATGGCCAAGGCATAGGGAATGACTTTCATTCTCTTTCTATCTTCTACCATGGTCGGGTTTTGAGTATTACTCAATTTCACACCTTGTAACACAGGCAAGAACTCTTTCTTTGACTGTTCCATTTTGAACTACTTCAAAATCTTCTCAAGGTATGTACTCATTGAAAAAACTTATCAAGCGTCTTGATCTATCTCTATAGATCTTAATGCTCAATATGTAAGCAGCTTCACCGAGGTCTTTCTTTGAAAAACTCCTTTTAAACACTCCTTTATGCTTTGCAGAATAATTCTACATTATTTCCGATCTACAATATGTCATTCACATATACTTATCGAAATGTTGTAGTGCTCCCACTCACTTTCTAGTAAATACAGGCTTCACCGCAAGTCTCAGATAAACTATATGCTTTGATCAACTTATCAAAGCGTATATTCCAACTCCGAGATGCTTGCACCAGTCCATAGATGCACATTTTGTTAACACCTTTAGGATCGACAAAACCTCTTGGTTGCATCACATACAACTCTTCTTTAATAACTCCATTAAGGAATGCAATTTTGTTTATCCATTTGCCAGATTTCATAAAATGTGGCAATTGCTAACATGATTCGGACAGACTTTTAAGCATTGATACGAGTGAGAAAATCTCATTGTATTCAACATCTCGAACTTTGTCAAAAACTTTTTTCGACAAGTCTAGCTTTGTAGATAGTAACACTACTATCAACGTCCGTCTTCCTCTTGAAGATCCATTTATTTTCTATGGTTTGCCGATCATCGGGCAAATCCATCAAAGTCCATACTTTGTTCTCATACATGGATCATATCTCAGATTTCATGGCCTCAAACCATTTTGCGGAATCTGGGCTCATCATCGCTTCCTCATAGTTCGTAGGTTCATCATGGTCTAGTTACATGACTTCCAGAATAGGATTACCGTACCACCCTGGTGCGGATCTCACTCTGGTGTACCTACGAGATTCGGTAGTAACTTGATCTGAAGTTACATGATCATCATCATTAGCTTCCTCACTAATTGGTGTAGTAGTCACATGAACAGATTTCTGTGATGTACTACTTTCCAATAAGGGAGAAGGTACAATTACCTCATCAAGTTCTACTTTCCTCCCACTCACTTCTTTCGAGAGAAACTCCTTCTCTAGAAAGGATCCATTTATTAGCAACGAATGTTTTGCCTTCAGATCTGTGATAGAAGGTGTACCCAACAATTTCCTTTGGGTATTCTATGAAGACGCACTTCTCCGATTTGGGTTTGAGCTTATCAGGATGAAACTTTTTCACATAAGCATCGCAGCCCCAAACATTAAGAAACGACAATTTTTGGTTTCTTGCTAAACCACAGTTCATATAGTGTCGTCTCAACGGATTTAGATGGTGCCCTATTTAACGTGAATGCAGCTGTCTCTAATGCATGATCCCAAAATGATATTGGTAAATTGGTCAGAAACATCATAGATTGTACTATATCCAATAAAGTACGGTTATGACATTCGGACACACCATTATGATGTGGTGTTCCAGGTGGCATGAATTTGTGAAACTATTCCACATTGTTTTAATTGAAGACCAAACTCAGAACTCAAATATTTTGTCTCCATGATCAGATCGTAGAAACCTTATTTTCTTGTCACGATGATTTTTCCACTTCACTCTGAAATTCTTTGAACCTTTCAACTATTTCAGACTTATGTTTCATCAAGTAGATATACCCATATCTGCTCAAATCATCTTGTGAAGGTCAGAAAATAACGATACTTGCCACGAGCCTTCATACTCATTGGTCTGCATACATTAGTATGTATTATTTCCAATAAGTCGGTAGCTCGTTCCATTGTTCCGGAGAACGGTGTCTTAGTCATCTTGCCCATGAGGCATGGTTCGCAAGCATCAAGTGATTCATAATCAAGTGATTCCAAAATCCCATCAGCATGGAGTTTCTTCATGCGCTTTACACCATTATGACCTAAACGGCAATGCCACAAATAAGTTGCACTATCATTATTAACTTTGCATCTTTTGGTTTCAATATTATGAATATGTGTATCATTACGATCGAGATCCAATGAACCATTTTCATTGGGTGTGTAACCATATAAGGTTTTATTTATGTAAACAGAACAACAGTTTATTCTCTTACTTAAATGAATAACCGTATTGCAATAAACACGAACAAATCATATTCATGCTCAACGCAAACACCAAATAACATTTATTTAGGTTCAACACTAATCCCGAAAGTATAGGGAGTGTGTGATGATGATCATATCAATCTTGAAACTACTTTCAACACACATCGTCACTTCACCCTTAACTAGTTTCTGTTTATTCTGCAACTCCCGTTTCGAGTTACTACTCTTAGCAACTGAACCAGTACCAAATACCGAGGGGTTGCTATAAACACTAGTAAAGTACACATCAATAACATGTATATCAAATATACTTTTGTTTACTTTGCCATCCTTCTTATCCGCCAAATACTTGGGGTAGTTCGCTTCAAAGAACCAGTTCCTTTGCAGTAGAAGCACTTAGTCTCGTGCTTAGGTCCGGACTTGGGCTTCTTCACTTGAGCAGCAACTTGCTTGCCGTTCTTCTTGAAGTTCCCTTCTATCCCTTTGCCCTTTTCTTGAAACTAGTGGTCTTGTTAACCATCAACACTTGATGTTCTTTCTTGATTTCTACCTTCATCGATTTCATCATCATGAAAAACTCGGGAATCATTTTCATCATCCCTTGCATACTATAGTTCATCACGAAGTTCTACTAACTTGGTGATGGTGACTAGAGAATTCTGTCAATCACTATCTTATCCGGAAGATTAACTCCCACTTGATTCAGCGATTGTAGTACCTGCACAATCGAGCACATGCTCACTAGTTGAGCGATTCTCCTCCATCTTTTAGCTATAGAACTTGTTGGAGACTTCATATCTCTCAACTCGGTATTTGCTTGAAATATTAACTTCAACTCTTGGAACATCTCATATGGTCCATGATGTTCAAAACATCTTTGAAGTCCCGATTCTAAGCCATAAAGCATGGTGCACAAAACTATCAAGTAGTCATCATATTGAGCTAGCCAAACGCTCATAACGCCGTGATCCGCTCCCGCAATAGGTCTGTCACCTAGCGGTGCATCAAGGACATAATTCTTCTGCGCAGCAATGAGGATAAACCTCCGATCACGGATCCAATCCGCATCATTGCTACTAACATCTTTCAACACAGTTTTCTCTTGGAGCATATCAAAATAAACATATGAAAGCAACAACGCAAGCCATTGATCTACAACATAATTTGCAAAATACTACCAGGACTAAGTTCATGATAAATTTAAGTTCAATTAATCATATTACTTAAGAACTCCCACTTAGATAGACATCCCTCTAATCCTCTAAGTGATCACGTGATCCAAATCAACTAAACCATAACCGATCATCACGTGAAATGGAGTAGCTTTCAATGGTGAACATCATTATGCTGATCATATCTACTATATGATTCACGCCGACCTTTCGATCTCTCGTGTTCCGAGGCCATATCTTCATATGCTAGGCTCGTCAAGTTTAACTTGAGTATTCGCGTGTGCAAAACTGTCTTGCACCCGTTGTAGATGGACGAGAGCTTATCACACCCGATCATCACGTGGTGTCCGGGCACGACGAACTTTGGCAACGGTGCATACTGTGGAGAACACTTCTTGATAATTTAGTGAGAGATCATCTTATAATGCTACCGTCAATCAAAGCAAGATAAGATGCATAAAAGATAAACATCACATGCAAATCAATATAAGTGATATGATATGGTCATCATCATCTTGTGCTTCGTGATCTCCATCTCTGCAGCACCATCATGATCACCATCGCCACCCGCGCGACACCTTGATCTCCATCGTAGCATCGTTGTCGCCTCGCCAATCTTATGCTTCTACGACTATCGCTACCGCTTAGTGATAAAGTAAAGCATTACAGAGCGCATTGCATTGCATACAATAAAGCGACAACCTTACGGCTCCGCCGGTTGCCGATAACTAACTTGGTTACAAAACATGATCATCTCATACAATAAAATATAGCATCATGTCTTGACCATATCACATCACAACATGCCCTGCAAAAACAAGTTAGACGTCCTCAACTTTGTTTGTTGCAAATTTTACGTGGCTGCTACGGGCTTAAGCAAGAATCAATCTCACCTACGCATCAAAACCACAACGATAGTTTGTCAAATAGACTCCGTTTTAACCTTCTCAAGGACCGGGCGTAGCCACACTCGGTTCAACTAAAGTTGGAGAAACTGACACCCGCTAGCCACCTTTGTGCAAAGCACGGCGGTAGAGACAGTCTCGCGTAAGCGTAAGCGTAATGTCGGTCCGGGCCACTTCATCCAACAATACCGCTGAACCAAAGTATGACATGCTGGTAGGCAGTATGACTTGTATCGTCCACAACTCACTTGTGTTCTACTCGTGCAAAACATCAAACCATAAAAACCTGGCTCGGATGCCACTGTTGGGGAACGTAGTAATTTCAAAAAATTCCTACGCACACGCAAGATCATGGTGATGCATAGCAACGAGAGGGGAGAGTGTTGTCTACGTACCCTCGTAGACCGAAGCGGAAGCGATCACAATGTAGAGGAAGTAGTCGTACGTTCTCCTCGCGATCCAACCGATCCCAGCGCCGTTACTCCGGCGCCTCCGAGTTCTTGACACACATACAGCTCGGTGACGCTCCTCGGGCTCCGATCCAGCAAAGCTACGGGGAGAGAGTTCCGTCAGCACGACGGCGTGGTGATGATCTTGATGTTCTACTGACGCAGGGCTTCGCCTAAGCACCGCTACGATATGACCGAGGTGGAATATGGTGGAGGGGGGCACCGCACACGGCTAAGGAACGATCTCAAGGATCAACTTGTGTGTTCTAGGATGCCCCCCTGCCCCCGTATATAAAGGAGCAAGGGGGAGGGCCGGCCGGCCCTAGAGGGCGCCAAGGGGGAGTCCTCCTCCTAGTGGGAGTAGGACTCCCTTTCCTAGTCCAACTAGGAAGGAGGAAGGGAAGGAAGGAGAGGAGAGGAGAGGAAGGGGGCGCCCCCTCCTTGTCCAATTCAGACTCCCCATGGGGGGGGGCGCACGCCACCTCCTGGTGCAGCCCTCTCTCTCCCCTCGTGGCCCATTAAGGCCCATTACTTCCCCGGGGGGTTCCGGTAACCCCTCCGGCACTCCGGTATTATCCGAAACCACCCGGAACCATTCCGATGTCCGAATATAGCCGTCCAATATATCAATCTTTATGTCTTGACCATTCCGAGACTCCTCGTCGTGTCCGTGATCACATCCGGGACTCCGAACTCCTTCGGTACATTAAAATACACAAACTCATAATATAACCGTCATCGAAACCTTAAGCGTGCGGACCCTACGGTTTGAGAACAATGTAGACATGACCGAGATATGTCTCCGGTCAATAACCAATAGCGGGACCTGGATGCCCATATTGGTTCCTACATATTCTACGAAGATCTTTATCGGTCAGACCGCATAACAACATACGTTGTTCCCTTTGTCATCGGTATGTTACTTGCCCGAGATCCGATCGTCGGTATCCAATACCTAGTTCAATCTCGTTACCGGCAAGTCTCTTTACTCGTTCCGTAATACATCATCTCGCAACTAACTCATTAGTTGTAATGCTTGCAAGGCTTAAGTGATGTGCATTACCGAGAGGGCCCAGAGATACCTCTCCGACAATCGGAGTGACAAATCCTAATCTCGAAATACGCCAACCCAACATCTGCCTTTGAAGACACCTGTATTACTCCTTTATAATCACCCAGTTACATTGTGACGTTTGGTAGTACCCAAAGTGTTCCTCCGGTAAACGGGAGTTGCATAATCTCATAGTCATAGGAACATGTATAAGTCATGAAGGAAGCAATAGCAACATACTAAACGATCGTGTGCTAAGCTAACAGAATGGGTCATGTCAATCAGTTCATTCAACTAATGATGTGACCTTGTTAATCAAATAACAACTCCTTGTTCATGGTTAGGAAACATAACCATCTTTGATTAACAAGCTAGTCAAGTAGAGGCATACTAGTGACACTCTGTTTGTCTATATATTCACACATGTATTATGTTTCCGGTTAATACAATTCTAGCATGAATAATAAACATTTATCATGATATAAGGAAATAAATAATAACTTTATTATTGCCTCTAGGGCATATTTCCTTCATCCACTATTTTGGAAGAGGTTTCAATTGACTATGATAAAAAAGTTGCTATCTATGATGATTATTGTGAGGACATGTATGCTATAAAGAATAATGATAACCATGAAACTTTCCATCATGATTTTAGTGTTCAATTTGATTATGTCAATCAAGTATCTCATGATAGTTATTTTGTTGAATTTGCTCCTCCCACTACTATGAATGAGAAGAATTTTGCTTATGTGGAGAGTAGTAAAATTTCTATGCCTATGAATCATGAAAAGAGGGCTTTGTGTGATAGTTATATTGTTGAATTCATTCATGATGCCACTAAAAATTATTATGAGAGAGGAACATTTTTTTACATATCTCAGTATTATCAAGTTTCCTCTCCATGTGCTTAAAGTTTTGAAGTTATGCTTGTCTTGCCTTCCTATCCTGGTTGTTTCTTATTCCCATGAATTGTTTGCTCACAAAATCCCAATGCACAATAAGTGGGTTAGACTTAAATGTGCTAGTCATATGCTTCATGATGCTCCAATCATGTTTCAATTCTTATCTTTTATGTGAGCATCATTGAAATCATCATGCCTAGCTAAAAAGGCATTAAAGAAAAACGCTTGTTGGGAGACAACCCAACACTTATACTTACTGTTTTTGCGTGTTCACATGACTAATATATTGTAGTAATCATGTTTTATATCTTTTGTTTCAATAAAGTTCCAAGTAAAGCCTTTGGGATAGTGTGGATGATAGTTGACTTGATTTTGTGCAAAAACAGAAACGTTTGCTCTTAGTCCAGGAATTTTTAAAATTCATCGGAACGTACTTTTGATCTGAATTTTGGACACATGATTGATAAACAAATTTTCTATGTTTTTCTAAATTTTCAGAATTTTTGGAGTTGCAGAAGTATGGATAGTTTCCAGATTACTACAGACTGTTCTGCTTTTGATAGATTCTGTTTTCATTGTGTTGTTTGCTTATTTTGACGAATCTATGGGTAGTAACGGGGGTATGAACCATGCAGAAGTTAAAATATAGTATATATAATACCAATATAAAATTAGAATGAGTTTACAACAATACTTAAAAATGGTTATTTGCGTTCACTAACCTATCTCACGAAGTTCCGTTAAGTTTTGTGTGATTGAAGTTTTCAAGTTTTAGGTGAGATATCGACATGAGGACAATAAGGAGTGACAAGACCCTAAGCTTGGGGATTCCCAAGTCAATCCCAAGGTCATATTCAAGGAATATCCAAGCACTAAGCTTGGGGATGCCCCACAAGGCATCCCCTCTTTCGTCTCTAACATTCTCGGTAATCTCACTTGGAGCTATAATTTTATTCGTCACATTATATGTGTTTTGCTTGGAGAGTCATTTCATTTTATTAGTATTTGCTTGATGTTATTTAGAATAAGGTTTTGTATCTTTTTTTCTCAATAAAAGTGTCAAGGATAGCCTTCACCATGCACAATTTGCAAGTATATGAGTTGCTGTTTCAAAACAGAAAGTTTGTCGCTATTGCAAAAATTCCCTAGAAAAGTCAGAATGTGATAAAAGCTTGAAATTTTGACACAACATGCAATGATAAATTCTCTAAAGTGTGGTAAATGTTAATAATTTTTTGAGTTAAATAAGTATGGATCTTCCTTAATCCTTTACAGACTGTTCTAATTAGACAGATTGCTGTTATGATTGCAGTGTTTGCATATGTTTGCTTGTTTAATGATTCTATATGAGGATGGGAGTATTAAATATGCAAAAGCATTTAGTATTAAATGTTAAATAATAATTTTAGTGATTTTCTACAGTAGAGAATGATAAGGTCTTGCATTGTTATATACTAACTTATCTCATGAGTTCTTGTTGAGTTTTGTGTGGACGGAGTTTTTAAGAATTAGGGAAACCATGATATGAGAAGAATTAAGGAGACACAAGATCTCAAGCTTGGGGTTGCCCAAGGCATCCCTAGTAAATATTTCAAGAAGTCTCAAGCACCTAAGCTTGGGGATGCCCAAGTTGGCATCCCACCTTTCTTCTTCAACAATGATCGCTCAGTTTTGGTTGAGCCTAAGTTTTTGCTTCTTCACATGATATGTGCTATCTTTGGAGTGTCATTTTATTTTGTTTTTCTTGCTGATTTAACAAATATCCCAAGATCTGA
This sequence comes from Aegilops speltoides, assembly GCA_021437245.1. NCBI lineage: Eukaryota > Viridiplantae > Streptophyta > Magnoliopsida > Poales > Poaceae > Aegilops > Aegilops speltoides. Next base: position 349,279,775 of record CM038146.1, on the reverse strand, counting down.
AATTTTTAAATGATAGAGAGTTTTCACATAGCTACATAATTATTCAACTACTCATTGATATTCACTATTATCTTTTTGGAGTAGTTTGTCATTACTCTCATGCTTCACTTATATCATTTTGAGAGTCTTAAAAATAGTATGGCAATTTGCTTGGGTTATGAATTTAGTCCTAATATGATGGGTATTCAAGAGGGATATAACAAAAACTTTCATGAAGATCATTGAATATATGAGAAGTTTGATTCCTCACATTTGTTTTGAGATATAAAGATGGTGATATTAGAGTCATGCTAGTGAGTAATTTTGGATTGGTAGAAATACTTGTGTTAAAGTTTGTGATTCCCAAAGCATGCAAGTATGGTGAATCGTTATGTGACGAAGTTAGAGCACAATTTATCCTTGATTGTCTTCCTTTGTGTGGAGGTCGGGAGCGCGCCATGGTTAACTCCTACCAACATCTCCCCTAGGTGCATGCGTATTAGTACTTTGCTTTGATGGCTAATAATTTTTTGCAATAAGTATGTGAGTTCTTTATGACTAATGTTGAGTCTGTGGATTATACGCACTCTCACCCTTCCACTATTGCTAGCCTCTCTAGTACCGCACGACTTTCGCTGGTGCATTAAACCACCATATACCCCTCCTCAAAAGAGCCACCAGACCTACCTATTATGGCATTTCCATAGACATTCTGAGATATATTGCCATGCAACTTCCACCGTTCCTTTTATTATGACATATACCATCATTATCATATTGCTTTGAGTGATCATATAGTTGACATAGTATTTGTGGCTTGGCCACCGTTCATATTTTTTTATACATGTCACGCTAGATCATTGCACATCCCGGTACACTGCTGGAGGCATTCATATAGAGTCATATCTTTGTTTTAGTATCAAGTTGTAATTCTTGAGTTGTAAGCAAATAAAATGTGATGATCATCATTATTAGAGCATCGTCCCATGTGAGAAAAGAATGATAGAGGCTATGATTCTCCCACAAGTAGATATGAGACTCCAGACTTCAATAAATAAAAAGAGGCCAAAGAGCCCAATAAAAAAGAGAGGCCAAAGAGCCCAAAAAAAGAAAAAGCAATGAGAGAAAAAGAGAGAAGGGACAATGTTACTATGCTTTTTCCGCACTTGTGCTTCAAATAGCACCATATTCTTCATGGTAGAGAGTCTCCTATTTTGTCACTTTCATATATTACTAGTGGGAATTTTTCGTTATAGAACTTGGCTTGTATATTCCAATGATGGGCTTCCTCACATTGCCCTAGGTCTTCGTGAGCAAGCAAGTTGGATGCACACCCACTTGATTTATTTTGAGCTTTCATACACTTATAGATCTAGTGCATCTGTTGCATGGCAATCCCTACTCACTTGCATCGATATCAATTGATGGGTATCTCCATAGCCTATTAATTTGCCTAGTTGATGTGAGACTTCTCCTGTTTGTCTTCTCCTCACAACCTCCACCATATTATATTCCACATATAGTGTTATATCCATGGCTCATGCTCATGTATTGCGTGAAGGTTGAAAAAGCTTAAAAACATCAAAAGTATGAAACAATTGCTTGACCAATACCAGGGTAGTACGTGATTTATACTTTGTGTGATGAAGATAGAGCATGACAAGATTATATGATTTTGTAGGGATAACTTTCTTTAGCCATGGTATTTTGAGAATACATGATTGCTTCATTAGTATGCTTGAAGTATTATTGTTTTTATGTCAATATTAAACTTTTGTTTTGAATCTTATGGGTCTGAATATTCATGCCACAATAAGAAAGATTACTTGATAACCATGTTAGGTACCACTCACACTTCATAAATTATTTCTTTTATCATTTACCTACTCGAGGAGGAGCAAGAATTAAGCTTGGGGATGCTGATACGTCTCCAACGTATCTATAATTTATGAAGTATTCATACCATGTTTACAACAATTTTATATGGTTTTGGTATAATTTGGTTAGAACTAACCCGGACTGACGAACTACCGTGGCGTAGTTTTTTGTGCAGAAATAAGAGTTCTCGGAATGGGCTGCAAATTTACGGTGATTTTTTATGGACCAAAAGAGACACCCGAAGCGCCGGAGCTGGGCCAGGAAGTGGACGAGGAGGCCACAAACTCTCTAGGCGCGCCCTACCCCCTAGGGAGCGTCCTCCGAGCTTGTGGGCCCCTCGGGCATCCCCTTGACGTGAGATGGACACCAAAAATTCTTATAAATACGGATAGCCCCGAAAAGAACCCTAGATGAGAAGTTCTGCCGTCGCAAGCCTCTGTAGCCACAAAAAACGAATCGGGACCCTGTTCCGGCACCCTGCCGAAGGGGGGAATCATCAGCGGAGGCTATCTTCATCATCCTGACGGTCCCCATGATGAGGACGGAGTAGTTCACCCTCGGGGCTAAGGGTATGTACTAGTAGTTGTGTGTTTGATCTCTCTCTCTCTCTCTTTCTCTCTCTCTCTCTCTCTCGTGTTCTTGATTTGGCACAATCTTGATGTATCGTGAGCTTTGTTAATACAGTTGCATCTTGTGGTGTTCTTCCCTCTCTATCTCTTGTTGCGATGAATTGAGTCTTACTCTCTGAGGTTTCATTATGTTGGACTAAGTATTGGATTTTAGAACACTTGATGTATGTCTTGCACATGGATACCCGTGGTGACAATGGGGTATTATGTTGAGTCACTTGATGTATGTTATGGCACTCAACTCGCGGATTCCCGAGGTGACATTGGGGTAATCTATGCATAGGGGTTGGTGCACGTTTTCGTCCTACGTTCTCCGATAGAAACTTTGGAGTGATTCTTTGATGCACATTGAGGGATTGCCATTTGATTTAATTATGCTATCATTGTTGAGAGATTTTGCACTAGTGAAAGTATGAACCCTAGGCCTTGTTTTTTGCTCACTTTTGTTACTAGTTACCTTGATGTTTTATTTATTCAGATTATAAAAGTATATTTCTACCATCCATACTACACTTGTATCACCATCTCACCGCCGAACTAGTGCACCTATACAATTTACCATTGTATTGGGTGTGTTGGGGACACAAGAGACTCTTTGTTATTTGGTTGCAGGGTTGTTTGAGAGAGACCATCTTCATCCTACGCCTCCCACGGATTGATAAACCTTGGGTCATCCACTTGAGGAAAATTTGCTACTGTCCTACAAAACTCTGCGCTTGGAGGCCCAACATGAGTCTATAAGAAGAAGGTTGCGTAGTAGACATCAACTAACCTTGCACTTTGTCAAACCGCTTGTTCACGAGGTCGAGCTCCTCATTGGGGCTTCTGAGCTTCCGATTCATTGCCAGCTCTGCGGCATTGGCAGCAGCTGCCAATGCCGAAGCCTATAAAAATAGAACGATCACCTCATTCACAGTCCCGATTCAATGATTTTCAATCCTCTGCCAGGTTTTTTCAATCCTGACAGTCTCGGGGGCTGCTATACATGTAGGCTACAAAAACGGTGTTTTTAAAATCCGCCCTATGGAAAGAATATTACATGGCTTACCTCGAAGCCCGTCAGGTAGCCTTCGAAGGTTTCCTTCAGTCCGCTGTTAATGGACCGAATACTTTGCAAAACCCTGCCCATCAGGGTGTGGTATTCCGCGATGATGGAGGAGCTATTCACGGCCTCCTCCATCACGTTTGGACACCCAGCCACAACCTGATCTCTGGTGTTCGGCGCTGGCGGCGGGACCCTGGCTCCCCCTTCGATCGAAGGCAGAATAGACGCCTCCAGGGGCCTTGGGGGCTCAGAGACCGTCTTCTGGTAGGGCTCAGATTAACCGAGCTTCTCCTCCTTGTTCACTAGGAGGGACTCCCCCTCCTAGTCTTTGGTGACCGAGGTGTTAACCTTGGCCATAACATCGTCGCCCCCACCTCCCGTGTTTGGGTCAGGAGGGGTCCTACAGGACAGCGCCTCTCCGGCCTCTCCGATAATTGGAGGAGGCGGGGAGCATGACGCCGTCTCGCTCTTTGCTAGTTCGGCTGGCATAGAGGTCCCCTCCGAGGTCTGGGAGGTGGGGAGATCGCGCGGTGGGCTGCGACATAAAGCGCATTCACTCACTCATTAATAGACTAATAAAACAAGTCCTTGAGGTGTCTTCGGATTCGTACCTCTTGGCGGGGGGCTTGACCCTTGGGTTCCTCTCCGGAACCTCCTCAGACGCCATGGACTCCTCGTCGGAGTTCGAACTATCATCGGGCAAGACCAACTTGGGCATGCACTGCTTCTTCGGGGCGTGAGGAGGTTGTTCCCGCGCGGCGTCTGCCGATGCCACCCTCTTCCTTGCACGGGAGGAGCCACTCTCCTCCCCATCATCCCTGCTCCCCCTCGTGAGCGGAGGGAACTTGGCTGTCTCCGGATTTGGTATCCGGATGTACTTTGGGGCGAAGGCCCTCTTTGGCCTCCCATGCTTCATTCTTCCTCCTTTTCTCTTTCTTCTCCGGCGCCTTGACGGCACCACGGTCAGCATCTCCTCTAGTAGAGCTGACCTAGGGTCTTTGGGCAGCGGGGCCGGGCCGTCGATCTGCTTGGCCTTGTCGAGCCAGCCCTATGAAGGTGAGAAAACAGATATTATATTTCTGCAAAGTATGAACATACAAGCATGTATCGGATAAAACTTCATTACCTTCCTTGGGGGGCTCGCGGCGTCAAGACCGATGTCTTCCTCCTCGGCCGGCCACATCTTGCAGCTTAAACAACACTTTCCATAGCTTTTCATGGGTAGTGTCATAGAAGCGCTGCATGATGGGGTCTTCGAGCTTCCAGGACCACATTGGGGTAGCCCAGAGTTGGCAAGGTAGGAGGTGGCGGTGGAGCATAACCTGGACTGTTGGTCAGATTGGCGCCTTCTTTGATCATGTTGGAAATGCGTTTCTGCAGTAGCTCCACCTCTGTGGGCGACCGCCAGTCGAGGCTCTTCTTGGTCCATGAGGATAGCCTTGTGGGGGTCTGGATCTGAATCCGAGGGCCACCACCCAATTTGCTCCGCGAGGCTCCATGATATAAAACCACTCCTTCTGCCAAACCTTTACGGTCTCTATAAATATACCCTCTGGCCACTCGACTCGGGCGAGCTTGCTGATCATCGCTCCCCCGCAGTCCGCCTGCTAGTCCTCAACTATCTCCAGTTTGACATTGAAAATCTTCAGCCAAAGGCCGAAGTGTGGGTAGACCCGTAAGAAGGCCTCACAGACGACTATGAAAGCCGAGATGTGCAGAAAGGAATTCGGGGCTAGATCATGAATCTAGCCCGTAGAAGAACATGAGCCCCCTCACAAAGGGATGGAGAGGGAATCCCAGACCTCGAACAAAGTGGGGGACGAACACCACCCTCTCGCCTGGTCGGGTTGTGGGGTTGACCTGACCTTCCTCTGGGGCCCGGTGAACGTTGTTGGCCGAGAGGTAGCCCGCACGCTTCAAGTCCTCATTGTCGTCGTTGGTGACGCTGGAGGCCTCCCACTTGCCCTTCGCACCAGATCCGGCCATTGCCGAGTTCGGGGGAGAGAAGTCCTTGAGGAAAGTTGGACCGGGGTGCTGGAGCTCTATAAATTGGGGAAAACTGTGGCGGAAGGAAGAAGAAGGCGTGGGAGGATATGGCGGTTGTTCTCCCTTTTATAAGTTGTCGCGATGCCAAGAGTCCTTTAGCCACGCCGTGGACCTCTCCACTTCCCGATATACTCGTGACGTTATGCGCGAGTGGGGCGATCAAAATCATTGATCATATCCCTTACAAAACGGGGCACGATCCCCGCTTCAATAGTATGTGCTCATAGAGGAGCTGCCTCGAGCCGCGCATCAAGTCCTCACGACGGTTCGGTATATGTGACCGGTCGTGATCCTTCGTCGAAAGTTGTCAGGCAAGGGCACTATTCACATTCTGGTGGCTGGCCTTCTAGGCTAAGTAGTGTCGACAATACGGATTCCGGATATAACCCTGTCAAGCACATGGCCGGACTCTATTGAAATGACTCTTTAAAAGATTTGGCCTAGAGGGGTCGCTCCGGACGCACAAAGGGAGAACTCGCCTCGCAAGCCGGAGACTTCAAAAGCACGGTTGTTGTACACCGGCATTGGAGGCCAGTTCGGGGGCTACTGAGGGAGTCCTAGACTAGGGGGTCCTCGGGCTGCCAGCCGGTCTCTCATGGGCCGGACGATCGGGCTGCACTACAGTTGTTGGAAAGCCGGACTATTGGGCGACGTCGTATCCGGATAGGAGACCTTTGATGCCTTGGCGTGTACTCCAAGTCAAGATAGAAGATTCAGCATGTTTATCATTTTATTGTAACCGACCATATGTAACCCGAGTAACCCTGGTGTCTATATAAACCAGAGGGTTTAGTCTGTAGAGGCTAGAATTAGAACAACAACCATCATCCTACTAGCCCAGGGTTTAGTTCATCTGATCTCGTGGTAGATCGACTATGTAATCCTCATATACACAAGCAATATAATCAAGCAGGGCATAGGGTTTTACCTCTTAGAGAGGGCCCGAACCTGGTAAACATCGTGTCCCTCGTCCCTTGTTCCCCATTGATCCAAGATCCATAGCTCGGGACCCCCTACCGAGATCCGTCGCTTTTATCACCGATAGCAGGACTTCCAAGTTCCTTGAGGATAGATCGCATATTGGGCGCAACATAAGACCCCATAAGACCATCACACTAGAACAGCAACCATCGCCAATGAAGAGTAGTGTAGATTGGAAGAATCCAACCTGACGACGCATGAACACAGACGAACGGCGAATAGATCCGAAGAAACCAAAGATAGATCGCCGGAGAAACATCTCCACACGTTCATCAACGGTGCTAGACGCGCTATTGGAAGGGAGGCTAGGCAATGAGAACCTTATACCATTTTCAAGGAGTCGCCATCGTCCTGCCTTCTTGAGCTGGACACAAACCCTATCAAAATTCAAAGTAACATTTAAAAACAGAGCCCTTCCATCGGCAAGGACCGTGATCCACCGCGCCTCCATGACCCTAAGGCCACTGAAGACAAGGCGGACCGGTGGCAGCGCCGGCGGGAGGCAAAGAAAACTTGTGCTTGAGGAGGCGGTGGTTGTACCTCACCTACAATAGATCTATTTTTTCCTTGTGTGAACTGCTTTTCGACAGAAGAATATTTGTTTTGCTATATGCTTCTACGAAAGATGGCACAAACACAGTTCATGATGACAGTTTATTAAACTTGAAACGATCAAACTTTGATCTGAGCTGTTAGAATAGGACAGTGCTAACTAAAGAAATTTGCGTTGTAAGGGCATCTTCAAGGAAGACCCGCAAAGCTCATATATGTTTGAGAGGACATTTTTGTTCGCTTTTGCAATCCAATGAGACCCGTATCAGTCCGCGAAGTAGTCCGGACGTCCAAATTCCAGTATTATGAAGACAAACATGAAGGAGCTTTGCGGAAGTCCCCACATCGGGCTGACCAATAAAAACAACACCTGCCCCTCTCTCCCTCCGCGCAGCCTTCTCTCTCCGAGCCGCGTCGCCCCAACACCGCCTCCAGCCGTCACATCTCCCCTGCCGCGCCACAACCGCGGAGCTCGGCCTCCTGACCCTCTCTCTCCTCGCGCTCGCACAGCCGCCGGCCAAGCTCGGAAGACCGCCGCTGCCTCGCAGCAAAAAAGAGCGTGCTCGTCCGGGTACACGCGCTGCCGGCGTTGGCCAAGCTTGCCGGCCACGGCGCTGGCCCATGGGACGACGCCCACTACTTGTGGAGCTGCAGGTCTCGTCGACTCCGCCTCCCTCGCCACCGGCGCCAGCTACAGCAGCCAGCAGCAGCTCGCGGCATGAAGCCACTGGCCAGCTAGCGCGCTTGAAAGCAAGTTTACATACAGTCTTCATGCATGGTACCCCTGTCCGACCCGCGAGCTGGCTAGGTGGCCGTCGTCTTCATACATGGGATGGCACCCCCGCCCGAGCCACGCTAGCCGTGCCGCGCCGCTTTGTGAGCTGGCCGGGCAGCGCCGGCTCACGCCGCCCCTCGCCTGCTCGCGCGGGGCTACAGGATTTGGAGGGCAGGGCAAGGCTGCTGCTACTCGGGCATGTGCTCGCTGCGATGGTGGTGGTGCTCGTCGCCGGTGTCCTGGCCGGGTCGTTGTGTATTACCTCGCCCCAGGCCAAATGTTTGATAAAATGTCTGAGAAAAATAGAGGTCAACCTTTGCGGCTAGTGTTGGATTGCGCGCTTCCGTATCAGTCTCCGGACCACGTAAAAATGGACATTTGCCGGAGAGATATACAGGTTAGGAGATGCCCTAACCGACTCAGCCAGAGGGTTTCAGCGGCTATAAAATTTGCTCTGTAGCCTTCGCCAGCGCTTACGTCTGATGACATCTCGCTTCTCCTGAAAGTGAATGTTGACCACAGTAGATGATGCGTCGTTGATAAGTAGGTTCATTTTGAGTTTTGGCTTATAGAGCGGGCAGTGCAGGTACTATCCAGTTGCGAACTCAAGACATGGTAGAAATGAACGAACAAGTATTTCAGGACTCATATAACTTCAGATAAAGCAACAAAAGAAAATGCCTTTCATGGAATGGTCTAAAAGCTACAGTAAGATAATTTTCCACTTCTACCTACATTCAGAGGAAAGGAAAGCCAGCAGAACGAATTCTGTCACCCTATGTGTAACTCTTGATTTTTCTCATTTCTGTAGCACTGAGATTTTTCTTTCTTACAAAAAATATATAATATAAAGATGAGAAAATGGAAAGGGCGAACAGACAATTGCTACAAGGTCGAAGCTGCTGGGTGAGAGGAGCACGATATCACTCCAACCAGCTGACAGCCGTCACTCTAGGGCTTCACTTTCATGTACAATTTAGAGTAAATGAATGTCATACCGAATCGAAGTAGCTGAGCCCTGACAATATGTTAGTCGAAGATTCCGAAACTCTGAAGCAGGCGCACCAAGGAGCAACCTCAGTCAATCCTTCAATGCTGTGCAACTCACCCGTTATCTCCATCTATGTACACAAAACTACAGTCCTGCAATGCAGTGTCTACGATACGGGTACTCAGATCGATGTTATACTTGGAAAACCAAAGTTCTGATATGTTCTGATTTGACCATCATGGCCTGCTGTCACGATCACTAAGCCCCAGGCCGGCGGACTCGGAGCTTGATCAACATCACCAGGATGGGTTGTATTAGACTTGGGGCTTTGTTTTGTTTTTGTCATCAATTCTTCGGGCCAAGTCGCGCCATTGTTACATAAATTGTTGCTCTGGTCCTGAACAGCAGGAATCTCATCCTCTTTACCAGGTTCAGATCCAAGTACATGACCATTACCAGCCACACAGTCCAAGTTATCTTGCTTCCTGGAGATAGCTCTATTAGTCATTCTGGCGCCAGCACAAGGCCAAGCAACAGCAACTGTTACTCTCTCGCAGCGGAAGTTCTCATGGGTATTTGTGACAGGAACAATGTTCTTCTTTCTGCTTGGTTTGGAATCATCACTGTATCTCCAGATATATACACGTGAATCCTCACTCGCAGAAATTATGTACCTCCCGTTTGCAGCTGAACAAGCTGAGATTTGGCTGCTGGTGTTCTGAAACCCTGAAAAACGATAATAGTAACCAACTGGCAGAATAGAAAAAGGTTCATTTTCTTGAAAGTTGAAATAGATAGCGAGTGTTGTAAAGGGAAAGATTGTGTGGAAGTCAGGCTCGGGATGGGCTGGGTGGATGCGGTGCTATTGGACCAAACCAATTGTCACAGGAAGCTGAATCAATATGATATGCACCAATGTGGACATTACCAAGCTCAGTATTACCTACCTTTAAACTTGTGAAGTAGTTCGAAGCCATCAACGACTCGGATTCTTGAGTCTGCAGATGTGACAATGACCTTTGAAGAACTTCCTGGGATAAACTATTGAGCAACTATCATTCAGTGTCAGTACATAATGGGACAGGACAAATATCTCAAGTATGCCATGTGCGTCAGATAAGTACCTGGAATCCTGTGATTTTCTTCTGACTGGATCTCTTTTTCTTGAGTTGCAGGTCAATTTGTTTCTTGTAACAAAGCATATTATCTAGCCACAGAATATAAAAATGTTAGGCATGTAAAACATATAAACTTCAGTTTGCACAACTGGATAACAACAGCGAATGCAATCTTTAGATAACAGCACTAGCCGAGTCCTCAGAAAAAAAGGGGTCACAGCAGCAAAACAATGCAACCAAATGAGAGAGGGACAGATATATACCAGACGTGTCATACACGTGGCAATTGCCCTTGTGGGAGCCAATAAGTGCACTCTGCAGAAAATATAAAAACATGTTAGAATGAACATGCAATAAGCCAATAAACCCTGCTGACCAATTTAGAACTATGAAATAAGTCAAACCTGTCCATCGGGGGAATAACATGCGGCAGTAATCATTTCATGTAGATCAACCCAATCAACAATTTCACGTTTCGGTATACTCCAGATTCGAACTTTCTCATCCAGAGAACCACTAATGAAGTATCTATCATCAACAGGGTTGAACTGGATGCAAGTCACTGAATCAAGAAATGATATGAGAAATTTCAGGACAGTGCTATCAGTGCGTTTAAGCGCACATGGAGAGAAATCTTCTGAAAGCATAGTTCTTAGTTCTTACCATAGTCACTGTGGGAGAAGGCTTTCAAACAGTAAGTGCTTGACATGTGCCACAACCGTACAGTTTTATCCATTGATGATGAAAGCAAGTACTGCACATCAATTACAAAAGGAAGCTCAGGGACTGGAATAACTGGTAACAAAAATAAACCATAACAAATTGTGCTGCTAAAAAAAAAGGGCAGCCCAGTGCATGTAGCTCCCGCTTGCGCAGGGTCTGCGGAAGGGTCCGACCACTTTGGGTCTATTGTACGCAGCCTTTCCATACATTTCTGCAAGAGGCTGTTTCCAGGACTTGAACCCGTGACCTCATGGTCACAAGGCAGCAGCTTTACCACTGTACAAATTGTGCTGCTACATTCCTAGAATTATCGTTTGGATAGGTGATTATATCAGAGGTCCCTGATTTCAAAATTAGCTTGGAATGCATTAACTTCAATAATAAATCAACACTGTAGATGAAATCGGTTATTTATTTATCAAAGTACTCGGAAGAGATCCCTAGAGTTTCTTGCGTAGAAACCTGAAAATACATGTTCAGCTTCTGTACCATGGACGGCAGCTTGGGCTAGCGAATTGAATTTACAATGATATTGACAGCATGGTAAGAAATTGAAGTCAACTTTCAGCTAGCGAGTAATTTTTTTGGGCGAGACGGCCAATGTCCTAGTTAGTACTATACTGTATAACGCACTGCAAGCTGAAGTTCAATTGAAATTACACACCATGCTGAGTTGGCGCTAAACACAAACAAATTTAGATATGCCAAGGAAGCATACATAGTCAGGAAACCTGAGTCAATTTTCTCTTCTCTGTGTGCGTGTTTCCACACACTCAGGTGTGCAAACGGGTGCGGGTGTGGTCGCGAATATTTTGGACAAGATGGCCAATGTCCTAATTAGTACTAAACTATAACACACTGCAAGTTTTAGTTCAATTAAAATTGCATACCATATACAATTCACGCTAAAAATGTAAATTTAGAGATGTGAGAAAGTATAAATGACCAAGAAACCTGATTAAGTGGCGGATGATGGAGTAATTAACCAGAGGTACTTAAATAATATTTCTGAGAAAATTGTCATTTATCCTTTTGCCTTCTTTTGTGTGTGAGTGCGCGTATCCGTGTGTGGTGGTCAGGAATTCAGAATGGCCGAAGTAATGCAACTGCACACAGTTGCCCCTATGCTGGCGCCACCCCCGCTCACAGCTTAAAACAGCTCATAATAGTTTTTTGGAATCTGATCTTGTGTCACTGATGAAGGTTTGACAACTCTCCTCTCACTCTCAATCCAAGCAAACAGTGCAAAATTTACATGTCTCTCATCCCAGTGTCCTGGCCCTAGCCAATCCACTTTTAAATTTGACATGGAGTAAAACAAAGTGCTTCAATAAATGGAATCAATTGGAACAATAGATACATAAAAATAATGCAATTTGCTAGAGCTCAAGGGTTTACATGTGTTGGTTCTCATTAAGTCTTAATGTGATAAATGAGCAAGAATAATGCAAACAGCGAACCGACATTGCAAAACTGACAAGACAAGGTTTGTAACTGCTTATACTCTTCACCGAACCTTGTTAAATTTATATGATGTAGTCTTCCAGCTAGGCTCTGGACATAATTATTTTCAAATAATTCAACAGATTAATGTGTATTTGTTACGTATGTGCAGTACATGACCCAGCACCAAGTTAGGGACAAGATCCTCATATTTTATCAATTAAGAAGAATCCAGATATAATAAGATAGAGAGTTCAAATCTCACATCCATCTTGTGGATCAATTAAGTCGTCCTATACGATTGGACTCTCGTACACCTCTGATCAAGCAAGAAAGTAAAAGAACAGTTCTTCTACCTAACCCCCGGGGTGGCCACAGTCCCTACCTCTCTCAAAAGTCCTAGTTCATAAGTCTTTTGCTTCAACATCAGATTGCCTAATCCTGAACCAGCTAGATTTACACTTCTAATACCAGCATTGTACACCAGATCAGGATGCCACCTTGACAAGGTAAGACGACGTTGTGTCCCTAGTCTGATAACTATGTCTGGTTTTCCATTTCTGAATACAGAAATGTACTCCCTCCCTAAAGAAATACTAGATTTTTTAGACCACTAAAGAGGGAGTAGTTATTTCTAATCACTGGGACTATTGTCCATCCTGGACTTCATTCTACTCGAAGAACATTCTGCATCTCAAGATTACACTCAAAAGTATTCACACATTGGAATTAGCTTTACCTGAGATTTGGACCAGCAGAGATCAAGCACATCCTTTAAATGCCCTGCGAAGGTTATAACAGGCTTCTCAGACAGTGCAAACACATGCTCTGGCACCATCAACTGGTCTGAGCCCCCAGATCTCCGACTGTGCAGATCCTTTGCCGGCAGCTTCTTCTCCCAATGGCTACCCTCTGTGGCAACCGATGCTAACATTGGCTCCGGTGACTCATCACATACCATGGCAGCGAAAGGATTGCAGGTCCCATTATCTTCCACCTCCCTCTCCTCCTTCACCATTCCAGAGTGCAACACCTCCCAAACATGGATCACGCAATCCTCTCCGGCAGTTGCAAGGTATCGCCCATCAGGACTAAACTTGATGCTCCAGATGGACCCTTTGTGCCCATGTATCTGCTGGTTCATGAACAGGCCAGTGAGCTCCTTGTATGACTTGCCGTTGTGCCGCACCTTGACACGGTCTGGACCATGGCGTGCAACACCATCCTGGCTGTCTTCTGTAGCCGAGCTGGAGTGGCGGCCACCCTTCTCTGAGGACGTGTCCTTGTCGTCGCCGCGGCGGTCACGTGAATAGGTGACCATGGAGCCAGCCGCACTGCGGATGGTGTGGAGCCAGCTGCTGCGCCGCCTAGAACGCGCCCCGCCATTGCTGGAGCCGGAGCTGGACCTCTCCATGGGGGTGGAGGCGCCACTTTGGGAATTGGAGTTTGGGTTGGAGTTGGTGACGCTTTGGCGGCGCATGAGCTCCTGGACGATGGGGGAGCGGCCGATGAATAGCTCGAACTCCTCCACGGTAAGCTGGCGGCCGGTACCAACCTCGCGGAGCCCGAACTCCTCCCTCACCACGAACTCGCTGCCGTCGTCGAGGTTTCTGATCAAGCAGCTTGGGTCCTCCTCGACCGCCTCCAGCGTGGCACTGGCATCTGATGCGTCGGACGAGGTGGGGCGCAAACGGCCGCCTCCAACCGGAGGCTTCGCGGTGGAGGCCCCGTCCGATCTGGACCGCGAGACGGGAGAAGCCGGCCGTGGTCCCACATCGTCGTAGGAGGCGGATCGGCCCATCTCGAATCGCGCGAGGGAGGGGTCCCCCGCGAGCCCCATCAGCTGGAGCAGGCGGTGGCGGCGCTCCTGGATGGGCGCCGGCTGGGAGGTCCAGAGGTCGAGTGCCGCGGCATCGTAGCGGCGGCTGCGGCGCGGGAGGTCGACGCCGTCGTCGTCCGAGGCGGAGGTGGAGGAGGCCGAGGAGGAGAGGATGCGGTCGAGCGACTCGTAGAAGAGCTCCTCCGTGTCCTCCTCCCCCTCCTCCCCCAGCACCTCGTCTTCCACGCTCATCGCGCCGCCGGCATTGGCCGCCGCCGCGGAGATCGGGGCCGCGCGCGCGCCCGGGATGCTCGGGGAATTGCGCGACAGGGGGAGGGGAGGGGGGCGGCGTGGGCGAGCGATGGGGGAGGGGAGGGATGGTGAAGTCGTAGCAGCAAAGTGGCGTCAGATCCAGCAGTTGGCCACTCCCTGCCGCGCGCGACAGCTTAATCGCGACCCGCTGTTGCCTCCCTCCTCCCTTTCCTTTCCCCCGCCGTCTTACTTAAGGGTGGTTGGCGCTCGCGTCGCCGTCGCTGCTGTCATCGCGGTAAAATGTCCTCTCCTCTCCCTCGCCTGCGCCGCTCATGGTGGTGATGGTGGTGCGGTGTCGTCACTGCCTGCCGGTTTCTACTGTGTAGTGTGTGTACTGCCCGGTGGTAACTGGCGGAGGCAGAGGCGAAGCGTTCTCCGCTCGGGACGGGCGAGTTAAATTCCGGTGCCGTGGGGGCCAGCCTGGCAGTGAGGGAGTAAATTTTGTTCCGTCCGGTCCGACAGGGGTAACAACCGCCCGCGCCGTTTCCGATCGCAGACGTGTCGCTGGTGTTTTTATGACGCCGCTCTGTGGACAAGGCGACGAGATGATTGCGTTCACGGCTCTCCGTAGCAGTAGTACAATTGTTTTGCCCCTTTCTTTTTGTGCGGATGCTACCCGCCGGTCGACCGGTCCAAATTTCGGCCGATGGCGGTGCTGCCATGTTAGACGTTGGATTATCTCTTTTCGGTTCATCTTAAATACTCTATAATTTAGTTAGAGGTTAGAGTTAGTTTCTAATTCATGACTAATCCTGAGCTAACTCTAGCCAAAGAGGTGTTTGGATGACAGGGTTAGATTGATAATAAATGCACTTTCTCAATCACTTGGCTCCTTTAAACCCTCTTTCCTGTCAGATTTGGTATGGTCGGCTCTTGTGTGGCCTCCTCCCGCTCACAATCACCACATGCAACAGCCGCCCCCAGCCTCAATCACCGGCCACGTACGCCACCCCAAGCCCCAGCTGTCAGCCTCCGACAGATCTAGGCGCGCCGCCGGTTCAGATCCCCGCCACGCGCACGAGTAGGAGGAGGAACGAATGAACTCACCTCTCGTGATCTCCCTGGTAGATGTGCCGCCGCCACACATGAGAGAGAGAGAGAGAGCGAAGATGGGTGGTGGGCGAACTCGGAGGTCGAGGGGCGGCAGGCAGCAGGAGGCTTGGGGTGCGTGCGATGGGGAGATGGGAGAGAGAGGAGACGTGGGAAGTGCGGGAGTGGAGTCTTGAGGGTGCGGGAGGGAGGGATCTGGTGCGGGGATAGAGAGACTTTTTTAGTGTTTTTTTAGTGGGCCCAGGAGAACTAGCTCCAATTATCACCCCTTGGGTGGGATAGTTTTTTTTCATGGATTAGATGCAATTAGCTCAAACTAGCCCTCATGTTTGAATATTTTACGGCCAAGCCCAAACTAACTCAAACTAACTCTAATCCATGGATCCAAACAGAGCCTCTCACTCGTAGGAATCACACCACCAGTGCTCAGCGGCAACCCGTGTTATCGCACTCGCCCCGCGCTTTTCCTCAACCATGTGCTCGCTGGCAACCCGCGCGGCCTCGTGCTTGTCCTCATGTCAATTCCAGTGCGTCTGGGTGCTGGTTGTGGCATGCCGGTCTCTAGTCATCGCGTGCCATCGTCGTCGCGTGTCATTGTCACCGTAAGCAGGATTGCGCCCTTCCGCAGCCCCGACGAAGGTTGCAGTGCAATCTCATGTCGACCATGATTTGGACAGCGTTTGTGCCGGTTGCAGCAAAACAATAGCATGATTTCGGAAAAAACAATACATAGTCCAACAAAACACCAAAAATGCATGGTTCCAACAAAAAATGCATGGTTTCAACAAAACAAATAATGGTTTCAACAAACTCGTCGATTCCAACAAAAATAATGGCTCATCGTCGATGGCTCGTAGCAAAAATTCCGGCCGGTCCCAGCAAAAAAAGCTAGTTTCATAAAAAAATGGATCGCCATCCCCGGTCGCATCACATTTGTCCTAGCAAAACAACTCGTCGGTTGTAGCTCAGTGTTTTGTCGGTTGCAGCATGTTTGACCGGCCTTTGTGTCATCACCTCGCTCCATCATCGACGATTGCCGGTTGCAGCACCGGTGGCCACCGTCTTTGGCTCCCTGACGTGTCGGTTGTAGCACTGGGCACCTCCAATTCCAGCAAAACACGGCCACACCCCTGAGCACCACATTGTCGTCTGATAAGTCTCCAATGTATCTATATTTTTTTATTGTTCTGTGCAATTATAGTATCAATCTTGGATGTTTTATATGCATTTATAAGCAATTATATATCATTTTTAGGACTAACCTATTAACTTGGTGCCTAGTATGAGTTATTGTTTTTTGCCTATTTTAGTTTTTCAGAATATCGGTACCAAACGAACTCCAAATGCCACAAAACTTTTCAGAGATTTTTTTCTGGACACAAGTGACCCTGGAAGCTTCGGGAGAGGATCAGAAGATGGACCGGTGGCCCACGAGGCATCAAGGCACGCATAGGGGGGTGGCGCGCCTTGGTGGCTCGTGGGGCCCATGTGGCTCCGTTTGACAAATCTTCGCCTCTATAAATTCTCTAAAATCGAGAAACCAACACAGTTCCTGTTCTCGTGATATCTCATCTGGAGGCCTTTTCCGGCACTGTGCCGGTGCGGGAATCAATCACGGAGGGGCTCTACATCAACCTTGTTGCCCTTCCAATGATGTGTGAGTAGTTTACCACGGACCTACGGGTCCATAGTTAATAGCTAGATGTCCTCTCTCTCTCTCTCTCTCTCTCTCTCTCTCTCTCTCTCTCTCTCTCTGATCTTCAATACAATGTTCTCCTCGATGTTCTTGGATTTTTATTCGATGTAATCACTTTTTGCGGTATGCTTGTTGGGATCCAATGAATTGTGAATTTATGATCAGATTAACCATGAATGTTATTTGAGTTTTATCTGAACTCTTTTATGCATAATTATTATATCTTTGTATTTCTCTCTGATCTATTGACTTAGTTTGTCCAACTAGATTGATTTTTCTTGCAATGGGAGAGGTTCTTTGTGATGGGTTCGATCTTGTGGTGCTCAATCCCAGTGATAGAAAGGGACATGACACATATTTGTATCGTTGCCATTAAGAATAAAAAGATGGGGTTTATTCATGCGCAAGTTTACTTTGTCTACATCATGTCATCTTTCTTAAGGCGTTACTCCATTCTTTATGAAATTAATACTCTAGATGCATGCTGGATAGTGGTCGATGTGTGGAGTAATAGTAGTAGATGCAGAATTGTTTCGGTCTACTTGTCTCGGACGTGATGCCTATATATATGATCATTGCCTTGGATATCTCATGATTATTTGCTTTTCTATCAATTGTCCATTATTAATTTGTTTACCCACCGTATTTTATTTTCAAGAGAGAAGCCTCTAGTGAAAACTATGGACCCCGGGTCTACTTTTATCATATATTAAAAATCCTAAAAATATCTTGCTACAATTTTACTTTTTTATTTTATTTTGTATTTTTAATCTATTTACCAATTACTACACAATTTAATCTTGCAATTAATTGTCAAGGGACTCGTGACCCCTTGTTCGCGTTGGGTTGCAAGGATTTGTTATTTTGTGTGCAGGTGCTGCTAACGAGGTGTTCTGTGGTTCTCCTACTGGATTGATAACATTGGTTCTTAACTGAGGGAAATACTTATCTGTACTATACTGCATCATCCTCCCCTCTTCGTGGAAATCCCAACGCAGTTCACAAGTAGCAGGAATAATTTCTGGCGCCGTTGCCGGGGAGACATCATCAACATCTATCAAGTACCTATGCATAAACTTTCATCTCCTTGCATTTATATTATTTGCTATTTGCCTCTCGTTTTCATCTCCCCCACTTCTAAAAAAGTTTTACAAAAATACAATAATATTTTCCATTTGCTTCTTTGTTTGCTTGTTCGTTTGCATAAAATTGCTATCATGACTGATTTTGGTATGGAAAAAATTAAGGATGGTAAAACTCCTAAAACTGAAATTCCTACCAATTTAGATGCTAAAACTTTCGTGGTGGGACATGGGAATATTATAGAGAAAAGTGTTATCCAAGAATTCTTTAATTGCACTGGAACTTTGGCTTGTGATGATGCTCCTATACTTAAAAGAACCAAAAATTATGCCGAAGTTATTTCTGCACTTATTCTTAAACTTGAGAGAAGATTTATCCGCACCCATCCTACTTTGCAAAGATTGTTTTATGAGTTGTCGGTTATGAAAAATCCTAGACCTAAGAATATAGCTACCCTTGTCCTCATGAATGAACTTGATTACATAGTGCGGGAAGCTAGAGAGATCTTTGATTTTTATGGTATGAGTCATGAAAAACCAGTGATAGATGTGATTTTATGCAATAGTGTTTACTTGTTGAGATATTTATTTCGCGATGATCACACTTTCGATGAGAATACCAAAAAGGAGGTCCCACCCTTAAACTTTAATCCACCAAGTTTTTAATGGTATCAATAAACGGTGTTCTTGCATTGTAAAAGGGAATCAAGAGGGATTCGAGGATGGTCAACTTAGTAATGCTAAAATCCCCATGGATGATGTGTTTCATATTGTCTTTGAAAAACCTCCTGATGAGAACACATCCTTAGAATTTTTTTGAAAGATGACAACACATGAAGCTATGCATTATGCCTAGCTAGGGGCGTAAAACGATAGCGCTAGTTGGGAGGTAACCCAATACTTATCTTAATTTTCTTGTTTATTTTTCTGTTTTCTTGTGTGCACATAATTATGCTACAGTTATGGTTGTGTTTTGTGTTTAAATTAGTGTTTGTGCCAAGAAAATCCTTTGGGATGATTTGGATGATAGTTGCTTTGATTTTGTGCAAAAACAGAAACTTTTGCGTCCAACAGCAGAATTGTTGAGATCCATTGGCGCGTGATAAAATTCTGATTTTTTTCCTACACATAATTGATATAGAAATTGCCCATGTTGTCCTAATTTTTCAAAAAACTTGGAACTACATAAGTATAGTCATTGTTTGAATTGCTACAGACTGTTATGTTTTTGACAAATTCTGTTTTCGTTGCGTTGTTCGCTTGTTTTGATGAATATATGGATTGTATCGGGGGGTATAAACCATGGTGAAGTTAAAATACAGTAGGTATATTGCAATAATAAAATATGAATGGGTTTGCAACAGTGCCTAAAGTAGTGATTTGTTTTATTATACTATTGGATCTCATGAAGGTTTTGTTAAGTTTTGTGTGTTGAAGTTTTCATGTTTTGAGTGAGATCACGATGGATGAAGGAATAAGGAGTGGCAAGAGCCTACGCTTGGGGATTACCGAGGCACCCCAAGGTAATATTCAAGGACTCCCAAGCAACAAAGCTTGGGGATGCCCCGAAAGACATCCCCTCTTTCTTCTACCGACCATCGGTAATATTATTTGGAGCTATATTTTTATTTATCACAACATATGAGTTTTGCTTGGAGCGTCATGTATTATATGAGTATTTGCTTTATTTGCTTTTTAGTTTGTCACAATCATCTTTGCTGGATAGACCTATTTGAGAGGGACACACATCTTTCATGATTTGTTAGAATACTCTATGTGCTTCACTTATATCTTTTGAGCTAGGCAGTTGCTCTAGTACTTCACTTATATTTTTTTGAGCACGACGGTGATTATATTTTGAAGAAATAGATGAACTCTCATGCTTTTTTTGACCCTGTGACCGTAGAACAATTGTTGTACGGCATAATTATATTAAAGGTGGAATATTTACAAATACAGGTGGGGAGGTGAGGTATCACTCACCTAGCCAATACCAGTTTTGTTGGACATTTCTCTCAAGATTCTAAATACTAATCTAAGTGATACTCTCTAAGAAGCTAAAAATGAAAGGTTGCTTTGAGTCTTTGACCCTATATTGGAGCAAAACAAAGTCCTCCTTCAATCTACTAAGCCAGGACCCGAAGCTTGGCATGATGCGTAGGAAGTGTTTATTGTTTCTTTCTTTCCATATGCTCCATGCGGCAAGCAGGAAAATTTCCATGAACATTGGCCTCTCCTAGGTGGATTTTGCTTCTGTGAGCATTGAGAGTCTTGAGCCAGTACCCGTCCATGCAAGGTTGACCTTGTCTCAACAGCTCTTGCTAAATTGGCATTGGAAAATCATGTGTTCGATGGTTTCCTCAATTGCTTGTCCACAGAGGACGCAACTATAGTTGTTCCCAATGTTGTAATGTCTGCGTTTGAGCATGTTTCGAGTGTTCAGTCTGTCCGAGAGAAGTAACCAGCCAAAAACCTTGATTTTTGATGTGACTTTATATTTCCACAGCCATCGGTAGGCCTCGTGTGCCTTCACATTGCGAAAGTAGAATTTGTAGTATCGTCTTGCTGTGAATTCTTTTGCTCCCCAAGTACACATCCAGG
Organism: Aegilops speltoides; assembly: GCA_021437245.1. Lineage (NCBI taxonomy): Eukaryota > Viridiplantae > Streptophyta > Magnoliopsida > Poales > Poaceae > Aegilops > Aegilops speltoides. The sequence continues at coordinate 349,259,055 of CM038146.1, read as the reverse complement.
CATCATGCATTGTGGTGTTGAGATCGATGTTGGCCGCAATAGCTTGTAGATCGCACACCTCTTACCTCACTTGTACCGAGAGGGGTAGGTGAAACGCTTCTTCTAGAGAAGTAATGCCCAATAAATCTCTGAGAGACATGTCTTCTTCTTTAGTAAAAGAGAAAGCTCTAGGATGCGATTCTGCCAGGATCGAATCTGTCCATTGGTCCTTCCACATTAAGACATTTGAGCCTTCACAAACTGAAACTTTTGTGATGCCACAATATGCTGGTGTTAACTTGAGTACATCACACCACCAGAAAGAGCCACATGGGTATGAGGCATGAGGGATTTTGTTGCTATAATATGAGGTCCATATCAAGTCTACCCATGACAGATCAAACTTATTGTAGAATTTGTGTAGGTATTTCAATAGAAGTGCCTCGCTCTGGACTTTTAGATTGATGATTCCAAGGCCTCCACACTCTTTAGGTTGGCAGATCATGTCCCAAGAGGCAAGGGAGTTACAAGTTTCACCTTGCTCGGTTTTCTTTGTCCGCAGACATCTTCTCCGAAGCTTAACAAGAAGTTCGAGGATTTTTGGTGGGAATTTCATGGTGCATAGCGCAAATATCGTCAGGGAGGTGATCATCGAATTTAGCAGGTTGAGTTTTGCTCCATAAGACATCAAGTTGAGGGTAGAAGATAATCTTCTTTCCACTGAGCAGACCAGGGGCATAAGATCTTGCACTAAGGGCTTTGTTGTACCAAGTGGCAGCCCCAAGTAGGTGAACGACATTTTGCCAACATTGCAGCCAAATATTTGCGCTAGGGTGTTGGAGAGCAAGATATCACAGTTGATTGGGACCAGGGTAGATTTGTGAAAATTTATTTTGAGGCCAATAGAGGTAGCATAATCTGTTAATATACCTTTGACTGTATTAGCTTGAACAGGGCATGCTGGCATGATGAGGATGGTATCGTCTGCGTATTGAATCACTGGGTAGTTTGTTTGCTCAGTGCGGGGGAAGGGTAACTTGATGTGCCCTTGTCTGTATGCTTCATTAATTGCCGCCTAAAGTAAATCCGCCGCAAGAACAAAGATTAGGGGCGATAATGGGTCACCCTGACGTACCCCGCATTTGCAGAAAAATTGTCGGCCCGGGACACCATTTAATAAAATCGAAGACTTGCCCGAGGAGAAAATGCTTTGAATCCATCCAATCCACTTCACATTAAAGCCCATGTTTCTCATAATTTCAATCATTGCTTCATGCTCAATCGTGTCAAAGGCTTTGGCAAAGTCCAGCTTTAGGAGAATTATTTCTTTTATTGATGCCTGGCACTGAAAAATGTATTCGAATGCCCATGCTAGACAGTCCTGAATGGATCTCCCACGAATGAAGCCATATTGATTACGTTGGATAATTTTAAGAATGATTTTCTGGAGTCTGTTTGCAAGCAATTTGGTGGTCACTTTTAGGCAGCAGTTCAAGAATGTGATGGGTCTGTAGTCACTTACTTCAGCCGGCGAATTTATCTTGGGTATAAGAGTAATGAAACCATCGTTTATGCTCTCGAGGTTGAGGCCACCGTCAAAAAATTGGGAGCAAAGCTTGTAGAAATCTTCCTTGACTATGTGCCAGCAGGTTTTGAGGAACAAACCATTGAAACCGTCTGGGCCTGGAGCTCTATCAGCAGGCATTTCCTTGATGACTTGATCTATCTCCTCATGAGTGAATGGCATAGTGAGTTGATCAATATCGGCAACTCTTTTGATGATACTAGGTAAATCAAACTTCATTTGGAACGATTTTGAGGTACCCAATCTCTCTTTGAATGTTTGGAAAATGATAGCCTCTTTGCTAGCATGATCTTCCATTGTGGGTCCATCAAGTAGTTGAAGTGTAGCGATATTATTTTTCCTGTACCTCTCTGAGGCCAAAGCCTGGAAGAATTTCGGTTGTTCGTCACCAAATTTAATCCAATGAATAGTGCATCGCTTCTTCCAATATTGCTTTTGATATGAAAGTAGCCTGAGAAAATGCCTTTTTAGAATTTTCCAGAAGTTGAACCCCAGATCAGTGAGGTCTCTTTTGTTTTCAATGGCATCTAATTTTGTTAGTGCCTTATTGGAGTTTTCAATAGCAATGGACAACTTTGAAATGTTCTTGCTCCATCTTTTTAAGGCCCCTCTTAGAAGTTTAAATTTTCTACACATCACAGTGGCAGGGTTTGTGGATCGAACCGGTTTAGACCATTCAGCGGAGACTGTCTCTAAGAAACCAGGGTGGTGAACCCAATAAGACTCAAATCTGAAGACTTTGGTGCATGGTATAGATGTTTCAATCGTGACACAACAAGGAATGTGATCAGAGACTGGTTTGCCCATTGGTTTGACCATAGTATTTGGATAATTGTTAGTCCAATTAGTGGATGTAAAAAACCAATCCAATTGTTCAAGCAGTGGTTGCATTTGCATGTTGCTCCAGGTATACGTTCGGCCTTTAATGGGTAGTTCAATCAGAGATTGTGTTTTGATGAATTCATTAAACGTATTCATATCAGTGAAGTTGCCACATGGTTTATTTCTGTTTTCAGGGCTTCTAATGTAGTTAAAATCTCCTAAAAGGAGCCAGTCTTCATCATTCGGGATGTGCAGATCAACAAGCCATTCAGTGTAGGTAACCCTGCTATCCCCCTGGCAGGGACCATAAATATTCACCAATGTCCAAGTTGAGAATATTGCATGGATTTGAATTTTATTCCCAGGGCAAAGTCTTGGGTGAAAACTATCGAACCATCAAAAATAGCATTGTTCCAGATCATGACAATGCCTGGAGGGGATGAACAAACGATGAGGGCAGCAAGATTTAACAAAAGCAAGATCAATCACATGCTTTTTAGTCTCCTGCAGACAGATTATAGCACAACCACTTGACGAGATAGCATTAGATAGAGCTAAAAGTTTATCATCGGAGTTCGGACCATGAATATTCCAGCATAAAACATTCCAGTTTTGCAAAAGAGCCATAAAACGAGGTAAAAGCGCTTAATTAGGCCAAGGAGGAAGAGCCTGCTCCCTTTGGCGCCATGAGAGCGTCATTAGAGAGCTCCTCGGGAGGAATAGCACACTTCTGGATACCCACCTGCTGAATGATAGCGATTGGTGTAGGTGGAGGAACTGAGTCATCCACATCTTCAGGTTCAGAGATCACCACTAAAGATTTAGCAGTCGGGATTACCCGTTTGACCTTAGAGATCTTCAGCTTACCTTCCGTCAGATTTTGAGTCTTAAAGCCATCATATTTGTTTGACCTCAAACTTCTACGCACACTGAACGTGCAGTCAAGCACCTTATTTTCACCCTTGTGACCCTTAGTAGTGACAGAGGATGATCCTGACTCCCCCGCAAGAGCAGCAGCAAGGCGCACAGACTCAGACATCACTTCGTCAGACGGTTCCAAAGGATCAGCTTGCATTGCTTCTGTGATTGCTAAATGGTCAGTCTACTGGTTTGGGTCAGACAGTTGCACATCTTCCATGAGTGTCTGAACTGCCAGCTGATCATGTTGCTGCATCTCCTCATTCAGTTCAGTGATGATCACATTGGTAGGATTTGAAATCTGTTCGGTTTGCTGAATATGACCCACCATCCAGGTAATGTTCTGGGAGGAAGAGTGCCATCAGCCGTGGTATGATTTATATCAGCCTCCACCTGGAAGGACTCATCAGCAGCAGTCACAGATAAATGAATGTCAATTCTAGCAGACCTCAATCCATAGCCATCAACCCACGGTCCAAAAGAGGAGAGAACTGGCATTATTGCCCTAGAGAGGAAGTTGTTGATTTGAAGAACTGGTATGAACTCATCGAACATCATTGAAGTGACCACATCTCCATCAGCAACCATGAAAAACTGCATACCAGCACTAGACACAGAGATGTCAATTTTGGACCTGTTCTACTCTCCTCTGGTTCAGTGGAGTGCCATTTGCCAGATTCTGAAATAAGTTCAATGGCATCAAGATCATAGAGTCGGACCCACTGCTGGATCCCGAAGTACTATCTATAGATATAGCATCATTCCAAGCCATAGCAGGGTTGTCTTGTGGATTATTGGCATGCTGAATACCATCCTGCACATGCAACACTTTTGAAGCTAACCACGCCTGAAAGTTTACAGAGCAGAAGCCAGTGGTGGGGTTGGTGGGGGTGGAGCAGGCTAGGCACCCCAACCATCTTGGAAGAGTAGCCCCTGTGCTTGATCAACAACTACATTGCCCTGCTGCAGCTGATCCACATTGAAACCATTGGCTGCACCATTTTGCGCCATCCAGTTTTCCAGTTGGTGCTGATACATTTAATCTGCTGTGAGGCCCTCACCATACAGTGGATGAGGAAGTCCGTCCGCTGGCGGCGGGTCTTCTCCGGCTGGTGGAACCTCTGGCAGATGTGCATTCCAATCCACACTGCACAGCATCATGACACACACTGTCCAGCACATTCTAGCTCCCCTAGTTGGCGCACCACAAAGCTTTTGGGCACAAGCTGCATGTTAACAACACGGACCTTAATTAGCACAAATTTGCGGTCATCTCTAGTATTATACCAATGGACCATCGCTCCAAATCGATCTACTGATCTATGCAGATAATGATGAGTTTGATAGTCACACGGAAAACCAATGTAAAGCAGCCAAATCTCAGGACCAAAGGAAGTCAATCTCATATTCAGCGCAGCATCATGTGGCACAAAAGAAACTATGGTGTTCATCTCTCCTTCCTCCTCTGCATCTATCTCAAAAGTGGTACCCACTACATTATCTCTAGTCAGAGGATCATCAAAACCATAGATTGCAATGCCAAACGGGTGATCATCGATTTCTGTAGGCATGAAGTGGGACTCTTGGAGCAAACTTGTGATGACCTGACGTAGAGCTGCCTTCTGATGAAACGGGACATGGCGATTGACTTCAGCTATCGCCAGGAAGTCGTGGTTGGGGTGGCATTGGGTGCACCACCATGTCACCGCGCACTACCCGATCCTCCGGCCCGAGCTCGATGGTCATCCCCGGTGGGATGTAGGGGACGATGTTCATCGGGTAGTTCACCATTGTTGTGGTTAGAGGAGCTGCGTTCGAGGGGTGGGTTGGCGACGGGTTGTGGGAAGTGTGCGAGGAAGGCGTATCGTCTGATTATATTTTGGTCTTTGGCACCCAGACGCAGCCTTGCTGCCACTTACACAAACAGGATGTCGCCAGGTGTCCATGGAATCCACAACAATCACATCAGACGTTTCTCCTGGGTAGAGTGTTAGTAACGCTCTTTCCTTCAATGGGTACAGTAGTTTTGGCAATGTTGAAATGATTCCGATAGGCATAGGATTTGACTGCCTCTGGCAAGGGAGGGCACGTAAACCCAGGGGTCTCCTTAGAGCTGGGTGCAACTTGTATTGAATTGACTGGATTACCTACTCGGATTAAATGATTTTGTCTATCATGATTGATCAAGCCCTCAGATTGTGGGATTTCAGTAGTACCGCCTTTTTCTTTCCAAAAGTATGATTTGGAATCATCCAGAGAACAATCTCTCCACCCATGTCCTAACCACGCACATTTGGTACAAAGGATTTTGGCCGGGAAGAAAAGAGAATGATGTAGAGTTGAACAACAAATTGCACAAATGGGCTTGTCAGGGAGAGTTTGGGCTTTGTCTATACCTTGCTCACCAAGTGTGTTGTCATCTGCAGGCCCCTCAATGTGCATGGAGGGCCCATGGATTAAATCCGACTCCACAAAAGTGCAAGAACTATCCAAATTGCCCAATTGGAAACATAATGAGCATTTACTTAATTTCTTATAAATAAATTCTGACGGTGGTACTAAGGAAAGGGACCAAGTATCTGCAATATTGGCGTCATCATAACCAACGCATCGAGCGTCCAGAATATGAGCAAGTATAAATTTTGGAATGGATTCCCAATAATTCTGCCTGTAGTTATTGCCATTAAATATTAATTTGCCTGCAAATGTGTCACCCAATAAAGAAGACTGGAAACTGCCAAAAGTGACGAAACCATTTTTGCCAGGCTTTCTGAGCGGGATAGGATCAAAATGGCCAAAAGTAATATCAGGGAAATCAATTCTGTTGCTGGAATGAAGATTAGTAATCCCCTCACTATTCTGAATGTGTTTATCACCATTGAACCAATGCAAATGATCTCCAAATTTTGCAAGTTCCTGAACAGAATTCTCTTGAGCAGAGGCACCAACTTTGAGAAAATTTAAATTAGCTTAAGAGCAACCGGAGAACGAGAGACCACTTTGTTGGAAATATACCCTAGAGGCAATAATAAAAGGATTATTATTATATTTCCTTGTTCATGATAATTTTCTTTATTCATGCTATAATTGTATTATCCGGAAATCGTAATACACGTGTGAATACATAGACCATAATATGTCCCTAGTAAGCCTCTAGTTGACTAGCTCATTGATCAACAGATAGTCATGGTTTCCTGACTATGGACATTAGATGTCGTTGATAACGGGATCACATCATTAGGAGAATGATGTGATGGACAAGACCCAATCCTAAGCATAGCACAAGATCGTGTAGTTCGTTTTGCTAGAGCTTTTCCAATGTCAAGTATCTTTTCCTTAGACCATGAGATCGTATAACTCTCGGATACCGTAGGAGTGCTTTGGGTGTACCAAACGTCACAACATAACTGGGTGACTATAAAGGTGCACTATAGGTATCTCCGAAAGTGTCTGTTGGGTTGACACGGATTGAGACTGGGATTTGTCACTCCGTATGACGGAGAGGTATCTCTGCGCCCACTCGGTAATGCATCATCATAATGAGCTCAAAGTGACCAAGTGTCTGGTCACGGGATCATGCATTACGGTACGAGTAAAGTGACTTGCCGGTAACGAGACTGAATGAGGTATTGGGATACCTACGATCGAGTCTCGGGCAAGTAACGTACCGATTCACAAAGGGAATTGTATACGGGGTTGATTGAATCCTCGACATCGTGGTTCATCCGATGAGATCATCGAGGAGCATGTGGGAGCCAACATGGGTATCCAGATCCCGCTGTTGGTTATTGACCGGAGAGCCGTCTCGGTCATGACTACGTGTCTCCCGAACCCGTAGGGTTCGGTGACGCTAGGGTTGTAGAGATATGAGTATGCAGCAAACCGAAACTTGTTCGGAGTCCCGGATGAGATCCCGGACGTCACGAGGAGTTCCGGAATGGTCCGGAGGTAAAGAATAATATATAGGAAGTGCAGTTTCAGCCATGGGAGAGTTTCGGGGGACACCGGTATTGTACCGGGACCACCAGAAGGGTCCCGGGGGTCCACCGGGTGGGGCCACCAATCCCGAAGGGCCCCATGGGCTGAAGTGGGAGGGGAACCAGCCCCTGGTGGGCTGGTGCGCCCCCCTGGGCCCCCCTGTGCGCCTAGGGTTGGGAACCCTAGGGGAGGGGGCGCCTCCACTTGCCTTGGGGGGCACTCCACCCCTCTTGGCCCCCGCCCCTAGAGATCCCATCTCTAGGCCGGCGCCCCCCTTGGGGGCCTATATAAAGGAGTGGGGAGGGAGGCCGGCCGCACCCTGAAGTCTTGGTGCCTCCCTCTCCCTTGCTACACCTCTCCCTCTCGCAGAAGCTCGGCGAAGCTCTGCCGGAACTCTGCTGCATCCACCACCACGCCGTCGTCTTCTTGCTGGATCTTCATCAACCTCTCCTTCCCCTTGCTGGATCAAGAAGGAGGAGGCGTCATCCGCTCCGCACGTGTGTTGAACACGGAGGTGCTTTCCGTTCGCACTTGGTCATTGGTGATTTGGATCACGGCAGCACGACTCCCTCAACCCGTTCTCTTGAGCGCTTCGCTCGCGATCTACAAAGGTATGTAGATGCACTCCTATCACTCGTTGCTAGATGAACTCATAGATGGATCTTGGTGAAACCGTAGGAACATTTTTATTTTCTGCAACGTTCCCCAACAGTGGCATCATGAGCTAGGTCTATGCGTAGTTCTCTATTGCACGAGTAGAACACAAATTTGTTATGGGCGTAGATGTTGTCAACTTTCTTGCCGCTACTAGCCTTATTTTGCTTCAGCGGTATTGTGGGATGAAGCGGCCCGGACCGACCTTACACGTACGCTTACGTGAGACAGGTTCCACCGACTGACATGCACTAGTTGCATAAGGTGGCTAGCGGGTGTCTGTCTCTCCCACTTTAGTTGGAGCGGATTCGATGAAAAGGGTCCTTATGAAGGGTAAATAGAAGTTGACAAATCACGTTGTGGCTTTTTCGTAGGTAAGAAAACATTCTTGCTAGAACCCTATTGCAGCCACGTAAAAGATGCAACAACAATTAGAGGACGTCTAACTTGTTTTTGCGGCAATTGCCTTGTGATGTGATATGGCCAAAAGTTGTGATGAATGATGAATGATATATTGTGATGTATGAGATCATGTTCTTGTAATAGGAATCACGACTTGCATGTCGATGAGTATGACAACCGGCAGGAGCCATAGGAGTTGTCTTAATTATTGTATGACCTGCGTGTCAATGATTTAACGCCATGTAATTACTTTACTTTATTGCTAAAACGTTAGCCATAGTAGTAGAAGTAATAGTTGGTGAGCAACTTCATGGAGACACGATGATGGAGATCATGGTGTCATGCCAGTGACGAAGATGATCATGGAGCCCCGAAGATGGAGATCAAAGGAGGTATATGATATTGGCCATATCATGTCACTACTATATAATTGCATGTGATGTTTATTATGTTTATGCATCTTGTTTACTTAGAACGACGGTAGTAAATAAGATGATCCCTTATAATAATTTCAAGAAAGTGTTCTCCCCTAACTGTGCGCCGTTGCTAAAGTTCATCGTTTCGAAGCACCACGTGATGATCGGGTGTGATAGATTCTTACGTTCACATACAACGGGTGTAAGACAGTTTTACACATGCAAAAACACTTAGGGTTAACTTGACGAGCCTAGCATGTACAGACATGGCCTCGGAACAGAGAGACCGAAAGGTCGAACATGAGTCGTATGGAAGATACGATCAACATGGAGATGTTCATCGATGATGACTAGTCCGTCTCACGTGATGATCGGACACGGCCTAGTCGACTCGGATCGTGTAACACTTAGATGACTAGAGGGATGTCTAATCTGAGTGGGAGTTCATTAAAATAATTTGATTAGATGAACTTAATTATCATGAACTTAGTCTAAAACCTTTGCAAATATGTCTTGTAGATCAAATGGCCAACGCTCATGTCAACATGAACTTCAGCGTTCCTAGAAAACCAAGCTGAAAGATGATGGCAGCAACTATACGGATTGGGTCCGGAACACGAGATCATCCTCATAGCTTCCAAGAAAGCATATGTCCTAGAAGGACCGCTAGGTGAAGCACCCATCGAGAGAACCAAGGCGTTATGAGCGCTTGGCGATCACGTCTTGATGATTACTCCCTCGTTCAATGCGGCATGCTTTACAGCCTAGAACTGGGGCTCCAAAAGCGTTTTGAGCAACATGGGGCATATGAGATATTCGAGGAGCTGAAAATGGTTTTCCAAGCTCATGCCCGGGTCGAGAGATATGAAGTCTCCGACAAGTTTTATAGTTGTAAGATGGAGGAAAATAGTTCTGTCAGTGAGCACATACTCAAAATGTCTGGGTTTCACAACCGCCTATCCCAGCTGGACATTAACATCCTAGACGAGGCGGTCATTGACAGAATCCTTCAGTCGCTCCCACCGAGCTACAAGAGCTTTGTGATGAACTACAATATGCGGGGATGGTGAAAACTATTCTGAAGTATTTTCAATTTGAAGTCGGCAGAGGTAGAAATCAAGAAAGAACATCAAGTGTTGATGGTCAATAAAACCACCAAGTTCAAGAAGGGCAAGGGTAAGAAGAACTTCAAGAAGGACGGCAACGATGTTGCGCCCGATAAGCGATTCTTGGGAAGAAGTCAAAGAATGGACCCAAGCACGAGATCGAGTGCTTTTATTGCAAAGGAAGGGTCACGGAAGCGGAACGCCCCAAATACTTAGCGCACAAGAAGGCGCAACAACGAAGGTATATGTGATATACATGTAATTGATGTGTACCTTACCGAGACTCGTAGTAACTCACGGTATTTGATACGGTGCCGTTGCTCATATTTGTAACTCACGGCGAGAGCTGCGGAATAAGCGGAGGCTGGCGAAGGGCGAGGTGACGATCTTGCGTCGGGAATGGTTCCAAGGTCGATGTGATCGCCGTCGGCATGCTACCTCTACATTTACCTACGGGATTAGATTTAAACCTCAATAGTTTTATTTAGTGCCAAGTTTGAGCATGAACATTGTATCTGGATCTCATTTGATACGAGATGGCTACTCATTTAAATCCGAGAATAATGGTTATTCTATTTATATGAGAGATATGTTTTATGGTCATGCCCCGATGGTCAATGGTTTATTCTTAATGAATCTCGAACGTAATGTTACACATATTCATAGTGTGAATACCAAAAGATGTAAAGTTGATAACGATAGTCCCACATACTTGTGGCACTGCCGCCTTGGTCACATTGGTGTCAAGCGCATGAAGAAGCTCCATGCTGATGGACTTTTAGAGTCTCTCGATTATGAATCATTTGACACATGCGAACCATGCCTCATGGGCAAAATGACCAAGACTCCGTTCTCGGAACAATGGGCGAGCAACCAACTTATTGGAAATCATACATACCGATGTGTGCGGTCCAATGGCGTTGAGGCTCGAGAGGATATCGTTATGTTCTCACTCACCGGCGACTTGAGTAGATATGGGTATGTCTACTTAATGAAACACAAGTCTGAGACCTTTGAAAAGTTCAAGGAATTTCAGAATGAGGTAGAGAATCAACGTGACCCAAAGATAAAATTCTTACGATCAGATCGTGGAGGAGAATATTTAAGTCACGAATTTGGTACACACTTAAGAAAATGTGGAATCGTTTCACAACTCACGCCGCCTGGAACACCTCGGCGTAACGGTGTGTCCGAACATCATAATCGCACTCTATTGGATATGGTGCGATCGATGATGTCTCTTACCGATTTACCGCTATCATTTTGGGGATACGCTCTAGAGACAGCTACATTCACTTTAAATAGGGCTCCATCTAAATCCGTTGAGATGACACTGTATGAATTATGGTTTGGGAAGAAACCTAAGCTGTCATTTCTAAAAGTTTGGGGATGCGATGCTTATGTCAAGAAACTTCAACCTGAAAAGCTCGAACCCAAGTCGGAAAAATGCGTCTTCATAGGATACCCTAAGGAAACCATTGGGTATACCTTCTACTTAAGATCCGAGGGAAAGATCTTTGTTGCCAAGAACAGATCCTTTCTGGAAAAAGAGTTTCTCTCGAAAGAAGTAAGTGGGAGGAAAGTAGAACTAGATGAAGTACTACCTCTTGAACCGGAAAGTAGTGCAGCTCAGGAAAATGTTCCTGTGGTGCCTACATCAACTGGAGAGGAAATTAATGATCAAGGTACTTCGGATCAAGTTGCTACTGAACTTCGTAGGTCCACAAGGACACGTTCCACACCAGAGTGGTATGGCAACCCTGTCCTGGAAATAATGTTGTTAGACAACGGTGAACCTTCGAACTATGAAGAAGCGATGGCGGGCCCAGATTCCAACAAATGGCTTGAAGCCATGCAATCCGAGATAGAATCCATGTATGAAAACAAAGTATGGACTTTGACAAACTTGCCCGATGATCAGCGAGTGATAGAAAACAAATGGATCTTTAAGAAGAAGACGGACGCATATGGTAATGTTACGATCTATAAAGCTCGACTTGTCGCTAAGGGTTATCGACAAGTTCAAGGGGTTGACTACGATGAGACATTCTCTCCTGTAGCGAAGCTGAAGTCCGTCTGAATCATGTTAGCAATTGCCGCATACTATGATTATGAGATATGGCAGATGGGCGTCAAAACGGCATTCCTTAACGGACATCTTAAGGAAGAACTGTATATGATGCAGCCGGAAGGTTTTGTCGATCCTAAGAATGCTAACAAAGTATGCAAGCTCAGCAATCCATTTATGGGCTGGTGCAAGCATCTCGGAGTTGGAACATTTGCATTGATGAGATGATCAAAGCGTTTGGGTTTGTGCAGACTTATGGAGAAGCCTGCGTTTACAAGAAAGTGAGTGGGAGCTCTGTAGCATTTCTCATATTATATGTAGATGACATACTCTTCATGGGAAATGATATAGAACTTTTGGACAACATTAAGGCCTACTTGAATAAGTGTTTTTCAATGAAGGACCTTGGAGAAGCTGCTTACATATTAGGCATCAAGATCTATAGGGATAGATCGAGACGCCTCATAGGTCTTTCACAAAGCACATACCTTGATAAGATTTTGAAGAAGTTCAAAATGGATCAGTCCAAGAAAGGGTTCTTACCTGTATTGCAAGGTGTGAGATTGAGCTCGGCTCAATGCCCGACCACGGCAAAAGATAAAGAAGAGATGAGTGTCATCCCTATGCTTCACCATAGGATCTATTATGTATGCCATCTTGTGTACGGACTGATGTAAACCTTCTTTGTAAGTTTGGTAGGAAGGTACCAAAGTAATCCCGCAAGGAACTTTGGACAGCGGTCAAGAATATCTGAAGTACCGAAAAGGACAAAGGACATGTTTCTCGTTTATGGAGGTGACGAAGAGCTCGTCGTAAAGGATTACGTCGATGCTAGCTTCGACACAGATCTGGATGACTCTAAGTCACAAACCGGATACGTGTATATGTTGAATGATGGAGCAGTAAGCTAGTGCAGCTGCAAGTAGAGCGTCATGGCGGGATCTACATGTGAAGCGGAGTACGTGGCAGCCTCAGAGGCAGCGCATGAAGCAATTTGGGTGAAGGAGTTCATCACCGACCTAGGAGTCATACCCAATGCGTCGGGGCCGATCAAACTCTTCTGTGACAACACTGGAGCTATTGCCTTCGCTAAGGAGCGAGGTTTCACAAGAAGACCAAGCACATCAAGCGTCATTTCAACTCCATCCGTGAAAATGTTCAAGATGGAGACATAGATATTTGCAAAGTACATACGGATCTGAATGTCGCAGATCCGTTGACTAAACCTCTTTCGCAAGCAAAACATGATCAACACCAAAACTCTATGGGTGTTCGATTCATCAAAATGTAACTAGATTATTGACTCTAGTGCAAGTGGGAGACTGTTGGAAATATGCCCTAGAGGCAATAATAAAAGGATTATTATTATATTTCCTTGTTCATGATAATTGTCTTTATTCATGCTATAATTGTATTATCCGGAAATCATAATACACGTGTGAATACATAGACCATAATATGTCCCTAGTAAGCCTCTAGTTGACTAGCTCGTTGATCAACAGATAGTCATGGTTTCCTGACTATGGACATTATATGTCGTTGATAACGGGATCACATCATTAGGAGAATGATGTGATGGACAAGACCCAATCCTAAGCATAACACAAGATCGTGTAGTTCGTTTTGCTAGAGCTTTTCCAATGTCAAGTATCTTTTCCTTAGACCATGAGATCGTATAACTCCCGGATACCGTAGGAGTGCTTTGGGTGTACCAAACATCACAAGCGATGGCGGGTGACTATAAAGGTGCACTACTGGTATCTCCGAAAGTGTCATTGGGTTGACACGGATCGAGGCTGGATTTGTCACTCCGTATGACGGAGAGGTATCTCGGCCCACTCGGTAATGCATCATCATAATGAGCTCAAAGTGACCAAGTGTCCGGTCATGGGATCATGCATCTGATGCGAGTAAAGTGACTTGCGATAACGAGGCTGAACGAGGTATTGGGATACCGACGATCGAGTCTCGGGCAAGTAACGTACCGATTGACAAAGGGAATTGTATACGGGGTTGATTGAATCCTCGACATCGTGGTTCATCCAATGAGATCATCGAGGAGCATGTGGGAGCCAACATGGGTATCCAGATCCCGCTGTTTGTTATTGACCGGAGAGCCGTCTCGGTCATGACTACGTGTCTCCCAAACCCGTAGGGTTCGGTGACGCTAGGGTTGTAGAGATATGAGTATGCAGCAAACTGAAACTTGTTCGGAGTCCCGGATGAGATCCCGGACGTCACGAGGAGTTTCGGAATAGTCCGGAGGTAAAGAATAATATATAGGAAGTGCAGTTTCGGCCATCGGGAGAGTTTCGGGGGACACCGGTACTGTACCGGGACCACCAGAAGGGTCCCGGGGGTCCACCGGGTGGGGCCACCTATCGCGGAGGGCCCCATGGGCTGAAGTGGGAGGGGAACCAGCCCCTGGTGGGCTGGTGCGCCCCCCTGGGCCCCCCTGTGCACCTAGGGTTGGGAACCCTAGGGGAGGGGGCGCCTCCACTTGCCTTGGGGGGCACTCCACCCCCCTTGGCCCCCGCCCCCTAGAGATCCCATCTCTAGGGCCGGTGCCCCCCTTGGGGGCCTATATAAATGAGGGGGAAGGGAGGCCAGCCGCACCCTGAAGTCTTGGCGCCTCCCTCTCCCTTGCTACACCTCTCCCTCTCGCAGAAGCTCGTGAAGCTCTCTGGGAACTCTCTTGCATCCACCACCACGCCGTCGTGCTGCTGGATCTTCATCAACCTCTCCTTCCCCCTTGCTGGATCAAGAAGGAGGAGATGTCATCCGCTCAGTACATGTGTTGAACGCGAAGGTGCTGTCCGTTCGGCACTTGGTCATCGGTGATTTGGATCACGACAAGTACGACTCCCTCAACCCCGTTCTCTTGAATGCTTCCGCTCGTGATCTACAAAGGTATGTAGATGCACTCCTATCACTCATTGCTAGATGAACTCATAGATGGATCTTGGTGAAACCGTAGGAATTTTTTTATTTTCTGCAACGTTCCCCAACAGACTTCACCAATTTGTTTGTCTAAATGCCATTGAGAATTAGAAACCGTGTAATCCCAAGCCGATCGGTGAAAGAGATTGAAATGACATATAAAATCAGGCCATATTCTATCTTTGAGTCCATAGATGAAGTGACCAACCCGATTGGAAGCAACATAAAATCTGTATTGACGGTCAGTGAGATGAAAGACTCTAAAACCAGATGCCAAACCTCCAATACAACATTGCAGCGCTAGCCCCATCGAATCTTCAGTAAGATCAAAGCAAGCTGAGGAGAAGGAGACCACCAAGAAGAAGTCTTTGGACGTGGTCGATGGAGAGAAATGCACCATAGAACCAAATTTTGAACGCACCTGTGCCTCGACCGCAAGGCTGGGGGAGAAATCCCAATGGAGTATCCCCTCCATTGATCAAGATCAAGCATCTTCATTTGTAGGGTGGAAGGTTGGTGGGGTAGAGGTGGGAGAGGAGGTGGGAGGAGAGACCATGGTGTCGCTTAATTATTGATGGTGGCTATGAACTCTCATGCTTGCTTCACTTATATCTTTTCGAGAGTTGATAATAGTAATGGTAATTTGCACAAGATATGAATTTGGTCCCAATGTGATGAATATTCAAGAAGGATATAAGAAAAAAAATTCATGTAGATCATTGGATATGATAAGTTTGATTCCTTGCAATAATTTTGCGATATGGATATGATAACATGTGAGCTATGCTAGCAAGTAATTGTGATTTAGTAAGAATATTGGTGCTAAGGTATGTGATTCCCTATGCATGCACGTAAAGTTAATAGTTATGCAACGAAGTTACATCCTACTTATGGTGCATTATTCAGTGTTAGTTATTCGCAATGCATGTTTATGACCGTTTTCATTTTTCTCTTCTCAATCTATTTGCTAGCCTTCATTTGTACTAAGCGGCAATACTTCTTGTGCATCCAATTTCTTAAACCCAAAGTTGTGCCAAATGAGTCCACCATACCTACCTATAAACGGTATTTACATGTCGTTCCAAGTAAATTTGCATGTGCCAACTCCAATCATTCAATAAAAATCTGTTTTGTATGCACGTACCGCTCATGAAGCGACAGGGGGTGGTCAATATCTTTCATGCTAGATGGGTTATTCTCAAGATGAGTGTTTATTGACTTTTCATTGCACGAGAAAATGGCAAGGTAATAGGGATGCCCATTCCCGAAATGAAAAAAAATCCATGGAGAGTTGAAAGTTTGGAAGGCACTTGTGGATACGGCTAGCCATGGATTGTGAAAGAATAGTGGAAAGAAAATAAACTTTATTTTCTGTTTGGGAACCACCTATAATGTGTCTAGCATGGGAGATATTGAAAACTTCCGGTCATGACGTTGACAAGAAAAGCATGCCTCTCTCAAAAATAATTTTATCTCTGTTTTAAACCTTGAGCTCTGGCACCTCTGCAAATCTCTGCTTCCCTCTGCGAAGGGCCTATATGTAATTTTTAATTTTATTTTGAGTCTCCATCTTATCTTATAAAGCACCAACTGGAGAGGACTATTGTCATACTTGTGCACTGGGTGTAGTTAATATTGAGTGTGTTTAATGAATGGATCAATGACTGAGCATAATGGGCTAGGGATAACTCTCTTTAGCGTTGATATTTTGAAAGACATGGTTGCTTGTTGCTTGAGTATTTATATTTCATGTCAAACTATAGACTATTGCTTTGAATCACTCAGGTCCAAATATCCATGCCACAAAGAAAAGATTATATGATGAATATGATAGGTAGCGTTCTACATTAAAAAAAATTGTTTTTATCATTTACCTACTTGAGGATGAGCAGGAATTAAGCTTGGGGATGCTTGATACGTCTCCAATGTATCTATAATTTTTATTGTTCCATGCTATTATAGTATCAATCTTGGATGTTTTATATGCATTTAAAAGCAATTATATATCATTTTCTGGGACTAACCTCTTAACTTAGTGCCCAGTGCCAGTTGTTGTTTTTGCCAGTTTTTGGATTTTCAGCATATCAGTACTAAACGAGGTTCAAATGCCATGAAACTTTTTGGAGATTTTTTCTGAGCATAAGAGACCCTGGAAGCTTCGGTGGAGGACCGGAAGATGGAGCAGTGGCCCACGAGGTGCCAGGGTGGGGGGCACGTGCTGGTGGCTCGTGGGCCCATGTGGTGACCTATCTCCGCCTCTATAAATTCTCTAAAATCGGGAAACCAATAGAGGGCCAGCCAAAATACTTTTCTGCCGTCGCAAGTTCCTGTTCTCGCAAGATCCCATCTGGCGGCCTTTTCCGGCACTCTGTCAAAGAGGGAATTAATCGGAGGGGCTCTACATCAACCTTGTTGCCCTTTCGATGATGTGTGAGTAATTTACCACAGACCTACGGGTCAGTAGTTAGTAGCTAGATCTCTCTCTCTCTCCATCTTTGATCTTCAATACAATATTCTCCTTGATGTTCTTAGAGTTCTATTTGATGTAATCACTTTTTGCGGTGTGTTTGTTGGGATCCATTGAATTGTGAGTCTATGATCAGATTATCAATGAATATTATTTGAGTTTTCTCTAGACTCTTTTATGCATGATTATTATAGGTTTGTATTTCTCTTTAATCTATTGATTTCGTTTGGCCAACTAGATTGATTTTTCTTGCAATGGGAGAGGTGCTTTGTGATGGGTTCGATCTTGGAGTGCTCAATCCGAGTGACAGAAAGGGATGTGACACGTATTTGTATTGTTGCCATTAAGGATAAAAAGATGGGGTTTATTCATGTGTGAGTTTACTTTTTCTACATCATGTCATCTTGCTTAAGGCGTTACTCCTTTCTTTATGAACTTAATACTCTAGATGCCTGCTGGATAGCGATCGATGCATGGAGAATAGCAGTAGATGCAGGCAGGAGTCGGTCTACTTGTCTCAGACATGATGTGTACATACATGATCATTGCCTTGGATATCGTCATGATTGTTTGCTTTTATACAATTGCCCAATAGTAATTTGTTTACCTACCGTATGCTATTTTCAAGAGAGAAGCCTCTAGTGAAAACTATGGCCCCCGGGTCTACTTTTATCATATATTAATAATCCTAAAAACACCTTGCTGTAATTTTACTTTATTTATTTTATTTTCTATTTTTGTTCAATCTATCTATCAATTACTACTTAATTTAATCTTGCAATTAACCGCCGAGGGATTGACAACCCCTTGTTCGCGTTGGGTTGTGATACATCTCCGATGTATCTATAATTTATGAAGTATTCATGCCATGTTTACAAAAAAATTATATGGTTTTGGTATGATTTGATTAGAACTAACCCAGACTGACGTTGTTTTTAGTAGAACTACTGTGGTGTCATTTTTTGTGCAGAAATAAAAGTTCTTGGAATGGGCTGAAAATTTACGGTGATTTTTTATGGACCAAAAGATAACCCCGAAGCACAAGAGTTGCACCAGAAGAGTCTCGAGGCGACGACAAGGTAGGGGGCACGCCCTACCCACCCGGGAGGGTGCTCCTACCTTGTCGCTGCCTCGTGGACCCCCTTGAGATGAGACCGACGCCAAAAATTCCTATAAATATCAAAAGCCCCAGAAATAAACCTAGATCAAAAGTCCTGCCGCCGCAAGCCTCTGTATCCATAAAAACACAATCTAGGCCCTCTCCAGCACCCTACCGGTGGGGGTCATCATCACCGGAGGCCATGGAGGAGGATCCCGGAGGGGGCCATCATCGCCATGGAGGCCAAGGACCAGAGGGAGAACCTCTCCCCATCTAGGGGGGAGGACATGGAGGAAGCACAAGGGGGAGACTCTCTCCCCCTCTCTCTCGGTGTCGCCGGAGTGCCACCAGGGGAATCATCGCCGCGGTGATTGTCTTCATCAACATCACCATCTTCATCACCTTCCTCATCTCTTTTAAGCGGTCCACTCTCCCACACCCCGCTGTAATCCTCTACTTGAACATGGTGCTTTATGACACATATTATGATCCAATGATGTGTTGCCATCCTATGACGTTTTGAGTAGATTTGTTTTATCTTTTGGGTTGATTGATGATCTAGATTGGTTTGAGTTGTATGTTTTATTTTGGTGCTGTCCTATGGTGCCTTCCGTGTCGCGCACACGTGAAGGATTCCCGCTATAGGGTGTTGCAATACGTTCATGATTCACTTATAGTGGGTTGCTTGAGTGACAGAAGCATAAACCCGAGTAAGGGGGTTGTTGCGTATGGGATAAAGGGGACTTGATACTTTAATGCTATGGTTGGGTTTTACCTTGATGATCTTTAGTAGTTGCGGATGCTTGCGAAGTTCCAATCATAAGTGCATATGATCCAAGAAGATAAAGTAATTTAGCTTATGCCTCTCCCTCATATGAAATTGCAATGACGACTATCGATCTTTTTAACAATTGCCTAGGACAATTCCGCACACCGGCCCATCATTGTTCCACACTCGCTATTTATAATATATAGTAATATATTCTAACTTTATGTTAACAACACCTGCTTTTATATTTTAGTTCTCTGATATCATGCAAAGCTATCCTCTTCATACCCATAACGTAGTTTTATTTCTCATTTCTAGATGAAACAAACGCTTGGTGTACCTAGAGTTGTATCAGTGGCAGATAGGACTTGAGAGAATATTGATCTTACCTTTAGCTCCTTGTTGGTTCGACACTCCATACTTATCACTTCCATCTTTGGAAATTGCTATGATGATTCCTTGCACTTGGGGATTATCAAGCTCTTTTCTGGCGCCATTGCCGGGGAGCAATAGCGTGGGGTTGATGTTCTCATGTATGCTTGTTTGCTTTCTTCACTAAGTAGTTTTTTTACCTTTTATTTTTGCTTTCTTTAGTTGTGGGTGAAACAAACAAAAAAAATTAAAAGCATGAGAATAAAAAATTATTTTCCTCTTATGCCTAAAAACTTTTTTCAAAAAGAGTAGTGATTGGAAGGTTATGCATTGGAGAAGTGAGGGTCAACCTTGAACACTCGTGTTCATGCTCATGGAAACAATGTAGAATTTTTCGTGGAAGTCTCTCAAAAATAATTATCCCCTTGTATATATCTATTGTATTGTAAAAATAATGTGCCAAGTTTTGGTTTTAGGATGATTAGATTGCTTGTTTGCTATGTGCAGTGCAAAAACAGAAACTTTGGCTGTAGTGCGTGAATTTTCATTTTTACTGGAGCGCCAAAAGTTTCTGAAATTTTTACACAGTACTTATATACAAATTGTTTTGGTTTCCTAATTTTGTAGAATTTTTGGAGTTAGAGAAGTATACGAAGTTTCCAGATTACTACAGACTTTCCTGTTTTTGACAGATTCTGTTTTCTATGTGTTGTTCACATATTTTAATAAATCTATGGGTAGTATCAGGGGGTATGAACCATGGTGAAGTTGGAATACAATATATATAATTCTAATATGAAATTGGAATGATTTTACAACAGTACCTAAAGGTAGTGATTTGCTTTATTATACTAATGGATCTCACGAGGGGTTTGTTAAGTTTTGTGTGGATGAAGTGTTCGAAGATCAAGGAGTTATCGATATGAGAAGAATAAAGGGAGGCAAGATTTCAAGCTTGGGGATGCCCAAGGCACCCCAAGTAAATATTTCAAAGATACTCAAGCATCTAAGCTTGGGGATGCCTCGGTTGGCATCCCATGTTTCTTCTTCAACAATTATCGGTATACCTCGGTTTTTGTTTTGTTCACATGATATGTGTCTTTTGTGTTTATTTTTCTTTTCTTTTCCTTTATGCACCATGCTAGTATGAGTTAGTACTTCATTGATTTATAGAATGCTTCATGTGCTTCACTTAAATCCTTTGAGTATGGCTTTATAGAATGCTCTTTGTGCTTCACTTAAATCTTTTGAGTATGACTTTATAGAATGCTTTGTGTGCTTCACTTACATATTTTGAGCTTGGATATTTGTCAATCTATATTAGTTGTAGAATGCTCTATGAACTTCAATTATATCTTTTAGAGTATGAATAAAATTATCATCGGAATTGGGCTTGGAAGAGTACCATTAAAATGTCATGGCTAGCTAAAAAGGCATTAAAGAAAAGCGCTTGTTGGGAGACAACCCAATATTTACCCCTACTATTTTTGTGTGTTCTCATATTATGCTACTGTAGTAATCATGTTTTACAGCCTTTGTTTTAATAAAGTGCCAAGTAAGACCTTTGGGATGATCTATGGTGATAGTTAATTTGATCTTGCTGAAAAACAGAAACTTTTAGGCTCATTGCCAGCATTTTAGAAAATCACAGAAGCGTGCTTTTGATTTGAATTTTTTACACAAGATTGATATCCTAAGTTTTCAGAATTTTTGGAGTATCAGAAGTATGGTTGTTATTCATATCATTATAGACTGTTCTGTTTCTAACAGATTCTATTTTCAATGCATAGTTTTCTTGTTTTCTAGTTTCTATGGCTTATATTGCTCAATATAAATTGTAGAAATGATATGGTATAGTATGCATTGTTTGAGAACAATTATGAATCTTATATTGATGGTACCAAAGTGAATGATTTGCTCTTTATCATACTAACCCATCTCACGGAGTTCCGTTAAGTTTTGTGTGATTGAAGTTTCCAAGTTTTGGGTGAGATATCGATACGAGGAGAATAAGGAGTGGAAAGACCCTAAGCTTGGGGATGCCCAAGGCACCCCAAGGTAATATTGAAGGAAGACTCAACCACCTAAGCTTGGGAATGCCCCGGAAAGCATCCCCTCACTGGTGCAGGGACCTGCTATACAAACGGGTTTTAACCCCTTTCCGCGATGGCGTTTGGAACCATGGCCAAGTGAGTGTGGGCGATAGGTGGGTCCTTCCCACACGACCCAGAAACCGTTGGGGATAGGCCGTCCTAGCACATAGGCTGGGGTAAAATGAGCTCGTGTGTGATCTTGCGAGGCATCGAAACCCAATTGTTTTCGTTCGTATGTACATCCCACACGGTGAATCCCAGAAAAATATTTCCATTCGTATGTATATCACACATAGTTTTTTGTGTGGAAACGTTTGTGCAAGGTTGCCTAACACAAACATTTCTCCGCTGGAAGCCGCGTATGATTGTTAGTTGATTGAACACGCCTACTTTCTAGAAACCGTGTGGGTTGTTTGAGTTCATCGCCCATGGTGATGTCTGAGTAACCGTCTGCAATAGAAAACCCCAATAAGCAGGGTAATTAGCCTATTATTGGTAATACATGTACTAATCAAATTGATATGTCTTATAAAACACACCAGATATTTCATATCCGTATAGCAGTAGCCAGGATTTCATTATCGAATTACATCAGATAGCTTCGGCACTCAGTTATGCCATTACATAACAGCACCAAGTTTCACATGCAACGTCGAAAACCTTTGGAAAGTAGCATCATACACGGTAAATAGACAGCTGAATCTCATTTGGGAAACTACAGAAGCGGAAGGCAAATATTGAGCCTTCAGTGATGTTGAATGTCCTTGCAACTTTAGGCCAGTGGCTATGGATAATTGCCTGCCCAACCTTCATCCTCTTCAGGAAGACTTCAATATTGTAGCGTGGGTGTTGAATGAATACCTTCCTCGCCTCTTGACCATGCAGGTGGTTTGATAGGTAATCATCGGTGAACTGCTTTGAAAAGTCTTGAAAACAAAGATATGCATAAATCGCTGTCATAAATTTTGAAATGGCGCAAGGGGTAAAAACAAGGTAAAAGAGTTAGTATCGTCCTATAGTTGACTGATGTCTTCTTCATTGTGAAAACAAAGATCTTGCTGTTGTTCGTCACAAGTTTCTTCATCCTAACAATCTTTCTGTGTTTCTTGACTTGACTGATATTCATGGACATCTCATTTGCCCATATGCAAAATGGGCCGAACAATGGGTCTAAGCCTCTGACAGTAGAACCTACATGTGTAAGACCAAATTGTAAGAAACTTAAATATTAGAATGATTCCTGCAACTTCATAATAATGTGCTATTAGTGAAAGGACCATGCATGAGCAAACCTCGATGGTAAACCGCAGTGTCTCCCATTGTTTCCCTGCAACACACATAAGGAAGATCTTGATCAGGTTAACTGAGATTTGCCATACTATCAGTAGAATATGTATTGAGTACAGCCAAATTCGATTTATTTCACATGCATAACAATACAAAATTGTACCCACAGCAAATGAAAATCAAATTGCAAAATTGAACCAAACAGTTAAATGGACAACAGACGAAATGGACCAAAATAGTTAACTGAACATGACATTGCAGAATAGAAACATGTACTAGAAGATAAGATAGTTAACAAAACAAAGAACGCTTGAGAACAGTACTACGAAATGTAGCAATTGTTGGACCAAACTATTAACTGAACATCACATTTCAGAGGACCAAACTGTTAACTGAACATCAGATTGCATATTAACATTACAGAGGAAAAATCACTAGAAGGCATTTGCGGTGGCCTCGAGAACACATCACGAACTGTATTTTAAAGTAGACAACCATGTGGCGGTGTCGACGGTGTCCTCGAAGACGAGGTGCTCCTCCAAGATCTGGCGGTCGGCATGCATGGCAGCCATAGCAACCTCATGTGCGCGTGCGGACCCGATTTGCTTCTCCGCTGCCAGATGCTACTGAGCTCCACGTTATACTGCATGCAAAATGGTTGTGGGTGGCGCTTAATTGGAGGAGGGGGACAATGATTTCGGTGGAAGGTGTCGCGCCGTCAGTCAGGGCATGTGGGACGGGAAAGGAGGAGGATGGTGTGGGTGGGGTGTGGATTACCTGACCATATCGACGAGGCCGCGCAACAAGAAGAAGGGTCGGCGGCAAGGAGGCCGCGCAGCAAGAATAAGGGTCGGCGGCAAGGAGGAGGCGCTGCAAGAAGAAGGGTCACGGGTGAGGAGGCGGCGCTGCAAGAATAACGGTAGGTGACAAGGAGGCGGCGCTACAAGAAGAAGGGTCGTCGGCGAGGAGGTTGAGCTGCCAGTAAGCAGGAGTGAAGGTTTTAACTTGGAAAGCAAGGAGGAACACTGGAAATGTGGCTTTTGGTGGGAGGGAGTGGGCAGGGAGATAGATATTCCGCGGTGGCAGAAAAATTACGCTCGGTGCCGCGAGAAACTGGCATACAAGTGAGGTTCAAGCGGGGATGGTGGACTATAGATGACGAAGCTTCCTGCGTAAGCCAGACAAGATGGTGTGCCAAGATATTTTATATCGCATCCCACACGATTATTTCTAGTAAACTTGTGGGGGATGTAACTATTGGGTATGACCCGCCCAGGAGGGGCCGGGTCATACCACTGGCGGTTCACAACGAGAAGGCCCAAGAAGATGATGAAGATGGCGGTTCATGAAGCAAGCTTACTGAAGGCCCAAGACCCGGAGGAGACTTGAGGCCCACGGGTGTAAACCACCATATGTTTAACTTGTATGTTAAGGAAAGTGTAGTTCTGTCACCGAGCCGGACATGTTGTGTAAGAGCCGGCCAGGACCCTGTAAGCCACCGGGTATTAGCCTGTGTATATAAAGGGGTGACCCGGCGGTGGGTTAAGGCAAGAAACAACAAGTCGAGAACTAGGTCAAGCGTATTCGCTCCCTGGTAATTGAAACCCAAGCAATACAACCTAAAGCAGGAGTAGGCCTTTACCTCGTTGCGAGGGGCTGAACCTGGATAAACTCTTTGTGTCCCTTGTCCTGTTTTAACCCCTTCAAGCTAACAACGTCGCGATGGCTCCACACCTAAGTCCTCATGCTAGGGCATTTGCCGTGACAATTGCATGACAGTTGGCACCCACCATGGGGCCAGCGCACGGTGGTTTCGAGTTCTTGAAGGGCAGCTTCACAGCTCTCAAGGGATACGCTATGGGCCGGATGACTAAGAGTCGTCGCGGCAAGCTCTACATCGATGACGAAGGCTGGGGCTCCGAGGCCGGCTCAATCGAGTACGGGTACCGGGTCCCCTTTAGCGGAATCCATGTCTTCATTGGCAAGATTGGTGAGTCGGAAGCTGAGCCGAACATCATCGAGACGTCTTGGCGCACGCGACCCACCAAGGTTCAAGCCGCCCCGAAGCATGTCTTTGTTGGCTTTGTTCAAGGAGCAGAGTTGGAAGGAGGATATGAATTCGGTTGTGAGATGGTTGTCTACTCAAGCGACGAGTCCTCAACCGGTGAGACCAATTCCATCTGTCAGGTTCAGGATGGCGGGCTTGGGGGCTATTCCGGCCCCTACGAGCCTCCAAACTGGGTTGCGATCTTCATGACCGGTACACAGCCAGGGCAGAATTCTTCAACTGCAGCAGCTATGATCTACGGGTCAGCAATGGCAGCGGCAGCCGGGGCAGGAGGCCCTATGCGCTCGCAGGCTCAAGTTTTATCTGATCTATTGGATGCGCTGGCAACATTGTTAATGGCGGAGGTAAACCCGGCGAACCAAACTCCGCATAATGTGGACGTCGCAAAGTTACGTGATGAGATAGCCCAAGCCAAGGAGGATCTAAACATGGAGAACTCCCGGATGGCAACGGAGCGAGCCGCCTTGCAGAGGGAGGTAGAACGGCTACAAGCAGAGAGCTTTCGCTTAAGCTTGGACCAGGACGCATCAAACGTTGTCTTTAACAAAAGGCATGTGAGTCGGTTACCCCTGGTTTACGATGTGAGGAACCTTTTCAACACGCCTGGGGCAGGAACCAGTAACCCGCCAAGTGCAGATCGGGATGTTGAGGCGCCAGCGGCTGTAGAACCGGTTCAGCCATGTGCTACAGACCCCCCACGTTTGAACTTGACCCCTCCTCAGCATGTTCCAACACCCCCGAGTCATTTTTCTAATCCTTTGGATAACATGATAGCTGCGGCTACTTGACTGGCGGCTCTCTCGGTTCAGATGAGTCGCCAGCGGCGATGGAAATACGGAGAGCTAGAGAACTTGTTCAGACGACTGTGGCTCAACAGGCAGCTTATTCATATAGTCTCGATCATATCCATTCAACACCCCGTCCAAGCCGGAGTTATAGCAGGCACATTGATGAACCAGGCGTATCGAGCAGTGAGCGGCACCGCAATCGGCCTGGTAGGCCTGACCCGCCGTGCGCCGGTAATGATGCTCAGGCTTTGGTGGACCAGGGAAAAGCGCGACGTGAGGCACAATTGGTGGCTTAGTTGGAGGCTCAACAACAATCTTCGATTTATCCGTCAGTGTCCATGGAGGCAGGAGTGACCTCTAGAACCTTGGGTGTGCCATGTTTAGTGCCGGCTTTACGCAACAAGCGCTTGCCTAAGGATTTCAAGGGCCCTCACAAGGTGCCTAACTACACGACAGATCAGCTCCCAGAGGCTTGGATTGAGAGCTATGAGATGGCTATGGAGATGCTGGATGTCAGTGATGCTGCATGTGCTAAGTATTTCACCATGATGTTGGATGGGCCGACTCATACTTGGTTGAAAATCCTGCCTGCTAACTCCATTGGGTCATGGGCGGAGTTGAAGAGGCGATTTATTCAAAATTTTAAAGACACATGCAAGAAGCCTATGTCAATTTTGGATTTGGGTTCTTGTGTCCAGGGTGAAGGTGAGTCAACAACCAATTGGGTGTGCCGGATCTCAGCTGTTATACACTCATCAGACAGTATCAACGCCAGTTCAGCACCCCTGATGTTAGAGAAGAATTGTCGTTTCCTTCCCCTTAAGCAGAAATTGGGGCTGCTTAAGTGTAATTGCAATGATACGTGGGAGCTCATGGCGGCTCTCGTCAAGTATGCCGAATCTGATAACACCAAGGACCCTGAGTCTGATGAGGAAAAGACTAGGAAGGGGAAGAAGAGTGGCAATGCAAAGGGACAACACAACACGGCGGGTCAAGGTGGTAATGGTAAACGTAAGGCGGACGACAGTTTAGACTTTGTGGCTAACACCAACACGCAGAGTAATAACCAGCACTGCAGGGGGAAAACACAGGCGCCCCGGTTTGGAGGGCTGAAATTCAACATTGAAGCCATGATGAATCAGCCTTGTCTGAAGCACGGGACCCAGGATGTCGGTGTATGGAAGTAGGGGCACTCCTTTGTACCCCTTTACCTGTGCATGGGCAGTCGGAGCCGCGCCTGCGGCCATGCTTAGCAGGGCAGAGGGAAGAGTCAAAGTTGCAATATGGTCAAAGCGACGCCAAGACAGAGACACGAAGAAGCAAGAGAGCGAGGTGGGCTCCCCCGGCAAGACCTGTGCCGGGGCGACCTCCACAGCCCCAACAAGGACCTTGCCAGGGCATCTTACCCCAACGCCAGCAGAGCGCGCCACCCTTGAGCCCCAGGTTTTCCAACACCACCAACCACGTTGGGACCAAGGCTCGGGAGGCGCCCCCGTGATGGCATGCAGATCTTTGTGAAGACATGAAGCACTCCAAATCAGATGAGGATTAGAAGACGACGAACCTCGGTGAGATCCTTGCCGAGGAAACCCACAAGACCCCCGGCAAGATCCTTGCCGGGGACGACCACAACACCCCGGCAAGACCCTTGCCGAGGACATCCGCGGGGCCATAGCCAGGCCCACACCCGCCAAGTCTCCACCACCGCTCCCATGCAGCTGCCAGCCCACCAGCTAGGTAGGCACCTGCGTGTCGACATGAGGCTTCCGATCCAACTCAGCGCGTGCCTACGCGGTGGCATGAAAATCTTCTTGAAGGCCCTACCACCACGCCACCTCAGTAGCCTGCCAGCCTACATGTGTAGGACCTTGAAGTATGTCTAGAGGGGGGGTGATTAGACTACTTGACCAATAAAAACTTAACCTTTTCCCAATTTTAGAGTTTGGCAGATTTTAGCTACTTTAGGACAAGTCAAGCAATCATCACACTATTCAAGCAAGCATGCAAAGAGTATATAGGCAGCAGAAATTAAAGCATGCAACTTGCAAGAAAGTAAAGGGAAGGGTTTGGATGATTCAAACGCAATTGGAGACACGGATGTCTTTGGCGTGGTTCCGATAGGTGGTGCTATCGTACATCCATGTTGATGGAGACTTCAACCCACGAAGGGTAACGGTTGCGCGAGTCCACGGAGGGCTCCACCCACGAAGGGTCCACGAAGAAGCAACCTTGTCTATCCCACCATGGCCGTCGCCCACGAAGGACTTGCCTCACTAGCGGTAGATCTTCACGAAGTAGGCGATCTCCTTGCCCTTACAAACTCCTTGGTTCAACTCCACAATCTTGTCGGAGGCTCCCAAGTGACACCTAGCCAATCTAGGAGACACCACTCTCCAAGAAGTAACAAATGGTGCGTTGATGATGAACTCCTTGCTCTTGTGCTTCAAATGATAGTCTCCCCAACACTCAATTCTCTCTCATAGGTTTTGGATCTGGTGGAAAGAAGATTTGAGTGGAAAGCAACTTGGGGAAGGCTAGAGATCAAGATTCATATGGTAGGAATGGAATATCTTGGCCTCAACACATGAGTAGGTAGTTCTCTCTCAGAAATGGTAAGTTGGAAGTGTAGGTTCAGTCTGATGGATCTCTCTACGAATGAAGAGGAGGTGGAGGGGTATATATAGCCTCCACACAAAATCTAACCGTTACACACAATTTACCAAACTCGGTGGGACCGATTCAACAGACTCGGTCGGACCGATTTAGTAAACCTTGTGACCGTTAGTGATTTTCGTGGATGACATGCATCTCGGTGAGACCGATTTGGTTAGGGTTAGGGCATAACGTAATCTCGGTAAGACCGACACACAAACTTCGGTGAGACCGATTTGGTAATAAGTTTTCAATGAGTTGGTCGTAAACTCGGTGGGACCGATTTGCTCTTTTCGGTGAGACCGAAATGTTACAAAAAGGAAACAGAGAGTTTACATTGCAATCTCGGTGGGACCGATCGCTCACCGGTTAGACCGAAACGTTACAAAGGGAAAGCAGAGATTATAACCCCATCTCGGTGAGACCGAGATCCCTATCGGTAAGACCGATTTGCTTAGGGTTTGTGGCAGTGGCTATGACTTTTGGAATCGGTGGCGCCGGATAGGAAGAATCGGTGTGACCGATTTTGGCTTTTGGTTTAAGTCATTTGTGGATGTGAGAAAGTAGTTGAGGGTTTTGGAGCATATCACAAAGCACATGAAGCAAGAGGCTCATTAAGCAACACCTCATCCCTCCTTGATAGTATTGGCTTTTCCTATAGACTCAATGTGATCTTGGATCACTAAAAATAAAGAGTCTTGAGCTTTTGAGCTTGATCCAATCCTTTGTCCTTAGTATTTTGAGGGATCCACATTCATCATCCATGCCATGCCATTCATTGAGCTTTCCTGAAATAATAGTCTTGGAATAGCATTAGCTCAATGAGCTATATGTTGTTATGAATTACCAAAACCACCTAGGGATAGTTGCACTTTCAACATGGCGCAGACCGCCTCGCCGGCCCGGGCGCATGTCGAAGCAGGGCGAGGCGGCGGTAAAGTGAGGGGGACACCTAAGAGGCGCATTAAATGCGTCCTGTCCTATAATGGGTAAGCGATAAGCTTAGCCACCGTGTACCGATGCCACCTCCTGTGTGCCACTGTGGCGATCCCCTTGGCTATAAAAGGAGGGCTGAGGCATCCAGGAGAAGGATTCGGACTCGGGGACAAGTTACACTCATCATAGCTAGCTGAAGAACTCCAAGAACACTGATATACACACCAAAGCAGGACTATGGTTTTATGCATCCTCGCGGCCCGAACCTAGGTAAACGACCCGAGTGCTTGTGCTGACTACCGATCCCGCTCTTCTCACGACCCCACGCCCTGCAACCATAGTAGGGATTCCCGTTATCCCATAGGTGTCGTTTCCACCGACATCTTTGGCGCGCTAGGTAGGGGGAGCCGATTGTGAGAATCTGGTCTGAACGCCAGTCCAGCAGTTTCCCTGTCGCCATGGCTTCCAAGGAAGAAGGCGACCAAGTGAGCAGCACCGTCAGCAAATGCAGCAAGCGTTCGCGCGGTGACAAGAAAGCTAAGTCATGAAAAAACTCTGAGTAATTCTTTTTTATATAAGGTCATCTTCCTCGGAGATCCTTCCTTTGTATGATGAACCTGCACGCAGTGGGGCCCTTCCATTATTGGCAACACCCTTGGTCTGTTTCGAGCCCGCTCAACAGATCGAGCGGCTGCGTCAAGAACGACAGGGTGGCCTTCCGCTATTGGCAACCCTCTCGCTCTGCCTCGAGTCCACTCGACAATTCGAGCGACCGCGCTGAGAACGGCAAGGTGGTTCGCACGGCAGCAAGCACCCCCTGCCGGCTGCTAAAGGATCCGTCCTTAAAAGCGCTGTGGTTTGGGTTTACGCCCCGGCAAGCCTGCCCAATTGGCGTAGGGTGGACATACAAGGAGGAATTGAACAGGGAAATAATATGCATTGATTTAAAACACTGCAGAGTTATATTACATCAATTGTTGCTGCGGTTCTAACTAAAGATAAACATTGTCTTGGTCATGAACCTGCAGCGGCGATAAGAAACGGGGTGCCTAATCCCCGCGCTGGCCCTCAATCCTCTGAATTCCGCCAACACGGCTGATGATGGGCTCGATACGCTCCTTGAGCACCGTGACGTGTGCATCATCCGGCAAGCTATCCAGCGCGACATCGAAGTCAAGGTTGGGGTTCTAGTATGCCAGCTTGGTGAGGACCTTGGTCACGGCGCCCCAACAAAGTATCCAGGCCTCGCTGGCCAGGGAGCTTGGCCAGTTGGAGTTGAATCGCCCCAGGGCTCCAAGAACACCCTCGAAGAACAGGGTCAGCCTGGCGTTGGGGCTCATGTTCTTCTTTGGGGTGTACCTCACCTCCGGCATCCCCATGTCAGCCAGCTTCTCGGTGGTCCTGTTGGCGATGTTGACGAGGCGGATGATCCAAAGGTTCTCGCCCTTCACGAATTCCTCGTGAGTGGCGGCATCGCCCTTCCGCAGCTGCTTCTCCGTCTCCAGGCCCTTGGTCAGGGCCCCCTCCCGGGCTTTGGCCTCCAAAAGTGTGTTCTCAAGACCCTACAGCTTCAGCTTGAGGTCCTTGATGGATTCGTTGGCGCGGGAGAGCTGCTCGGCCTTGGCGAGGATGTCGTCTTGCGCCACCATCAAGGCGTAGTTGGTCGTGTTCTTCTCCTTTTCCAGCTGATTGGCCCTGGCCTTCAGGCCATCCCGCTCCACCTCCAGCTCCTTCACCTTGTCGCCGTGAGCCCGAGCTTGTGCATCAAGCGCTTCCTGGTGCTTCTGCTCCAGCTCCCGGATCCGTGCCACGGCAAGCTTATCGACCTCCTCATCCTTGCCGCAGAGTGTGCGGCAAGTGTCGCCTCCCGAGCGATGAGGTCCTCTTCCTGAAAGTCCAGCTCGGCCTAGTGCTGGGACCGGGCGGCCTCGGCCTTGGAGGCCTCCTCCCTCACCGCCTCCTGGGCTTTCTCGATGTCGGCCTGCTTCAGGCGAAGCTCCAGCTCGCGCGCCGCCAGCTGGCCTTGGGCGGCCCTCGGCTCCTCGTGGGCCTGGTGGAACCAGGCCTACGCCTCGGCGACGCGCTCCCCGAGGTTTTCCTCCGCTTTGCCTGCCACCGCCTTCCTAGATTTCGCCTTGTCCAGGCGGGCGCGGTGGAGCGCCTGCAGCTTCCAGAAGCTGGCGCCCATGACCCGGAGAAGCTGCTCCTCCTGGATGCCGCCGCCACCGGTGCTCGGTTCCTCGACGACCTTGAGCCCAGCGGCGGCGAGCACTTCATCATCGAACACCTCCCCCTCGGCCGGCGCCCTACTGCTCGCCGTCCCTGGGAGGTGGAAGAACAAGTCGTCGCCCACCTTCAGGTATTTGCCTGAGCCGGAGGCAACAGACAAGGAGGGTTGGTCGTCAACCACCTCCTCCTCGGCAGCGACCTTGCCGGCCTACCTGGTAGCGCCCTTGCCGGCCTCCTCCTCGGCAGCACCCTTGTCGGCCTCCTCGCCGGCAGCCTCGCTGGTCTCCTCGGCAAGCCCCTTGGCGGCATCCTCGGCCGCGGTCTCGGCGGCCTCCTCGGCGGCGACCTTGTCAGCCTCGGCCTCCGCATCCGCAGCGGCCTCCTTGATGATGGTGTCGATATCCTCTTGGTCCATCGGGAGGAGATCTGGATGCCGAAAGAGGAAATGAGGCATGGCCAAGATCAAGAAAAAGGAAAAGAAGAAAAGTAAAGAAGATCATATGACTCACCCATGCTGGGCTGAGAAGTGGCCCCCTCCCCGCCAACATTTATTGCCGGGACGGAGCCACCAATGCCCAAGCCCACCTCATCCTCCGTGCGCATGGGCTCAGTGTCTGGCGTCCTTGCCGGGGACACCCCTTGGGGAGGTGTGGTCGATGGGGGCGGCATGGTGGGGGTGGCCCTTGGTGGCTCCTCCTGCTGTTGTCCTCCTCCTGCAGCCACAGCAAGGTCAGTACCGAAAAAGTCATGTCCCGGCGCACGTTGATAGGGAGTAGGTGGTGAGCACATGTTGGGGGCTGAGCCGGGGGCTGGCTTCCCGTCGAGGCCTTGGCCCTCTTCGCTGCCCACTGGGTCAGCGTCTCGTTTTCCTGCAAAAACAAATCAAATCAAGGAAGGCGGTGCGATTAGAGAGGACGGAAACGGCGAGGGGCAGAATGCTTACTCGTCCTCCACCTTCTCTTCTGCTGCCTTCCTCTTCCTCCTTGGGCTGAGGGACAGAAAGTCGAAGGCAACCCCCGTGCGAGCGTCTGCCGGGGGAGGGGAAGGTGATGGAGTCCGGTAGTGTTTGGATGAAGAATAAGCGGTCGTCTTCTTCTTCGCCACCGTGGCCTTCTTCTTCGCCGCCACAGCCCTCATCACGCACACGGTTTCCCCCTAGACCTCTTGCCGCTGCTCGGCCCTGCCGGACGGGACCGGCTCGCCAGAGCTGGCCTGACGCAGGACGCGTCTCTTCCTCGTAGCCGAGGGGTTGCCGGCCTCGGCCTCCTCCTCGGACAATTCTTCGCCCATGCCCCCGATAGGGGGGCCTCCGTGCTGACGCCGCCCGCCTCCCTGGCGGACTTCACCCACTCGGCAAGCTCTTTCTCTTTCGTGGCCATGGCGGCCTCGTTCTCCGTGCCACCGGTGTCGCGGGCCGCCCTAGCGAGCTCCGCCTCCACCGCTCTGGCGGCGATGTAGTCCATCTCCTCCTGGGTGGTGTCCTGGATGAGCAACGACTCGTCAAGATCGAGTTCTTCGACTGAGTTGGCGAAAAACTCCTCCACCACGCGTGCCGGGGGCTCGACCCAGGCTGGGTCAAGACCGTGCACGTTGAAGACCGGCATCATGGCGAGGATTTCGGCCTGCCGGGAGTTGTTGCTCAGCGGGACCACTCCGGGCGGTAGCCCGAACAGGGGCCCATTGATGGCCTTGCCGGACTTCACGGCCTTTCTGGTCCTCTCCACCTTGCCATCAGCGAAGACGTCGAGCTGGAAGAGCCTCTGGCAATACCAGGAGTGCCCCAACACCATGAGGTTGTGCTTCAGGCCGGTGCGGAGCCTCATGATGTCGGCCACATTCCTGAAATCCCAGGCCGACCTACCCTTGTTGTGCAGCGGAGCGATCCGGCGGCGGATGAAATCCACCGCAATCATCTCGAGGGTGAGCCCGGCCTCAGTGAGGCGGCGAATCCTGGTGGTTGCGATCGAAAACTTCTTGTCGTCGGGGTCGAGGTTGCTCCAGTCTGCACCAAGGAGCAGTGACTCCCGACGAACACCCCGGCAGAACTCCGGTGGGTTCTCCTCCACGATCTAGCACCACCGGCCCCGCCACTCCTCACACCTCTCCTTCACAGTGCCCTCTAGGTATGAGCCTTAACCCAACATGCTCTATCCCCTTTGGCTGGACACACTTTCCTGGGTCATGCCCAGCCTCAGAAGATCAACACGTCGCAGCCCCACCTAGGCACAACAGAGAGGTCAGCACGCCGGTCTAAATCCTATGCATGCAGGGGTCTGGGCCCATCGCCCATTGCACACCTACACGTTGTGTACGCGATCGGTGAGCAGACCTAGCAACCTCCATTACAAAGGAAGTTGCGTTGCGCGGTCCAACCCGGTGCGCATCGCTCAGTCACTGACGTCAAGAAGGCTTCGGCTGATACCACGACTTCGAGTGCCCATAACTGTTCCCGCGTAGTTGGTTAGTGCATATAGGCCAGTGGCCAGACTCAAATCAAATACCAAGATCTCGTTAAGCGTGTTATTTTGAAGTAACTGCGGACGCTAACCAGGGCCAGGCCCACCTGTCTCCTAGGTGGTCTCAACCTGCCCT
The DNA here is from genome assembly GCA_021437245.1 of Aegilops speltoides. NCBI lineage: Eukaryota > Viridiplantae > Streptophyta > Magnoliopsida > Poales > Poaceae > Aegilops > Aegilops speltoides. The sequence goes on along the minus strand of CM038146.1, from coordinate 349,224,835 downwards.
ATCGCTCTGCCACAAAGTAACAATCGGGGGCCGTCGGGAACCACCTCTATCGGGATGGAGCCACCTGTCCTTCCAGCCCCCACATCAAAATCACTTGCGGGGTACTCAACGAGCTGACCCGACTTTAGTCACCATCTGTATAGTATGTATGTATGTATAGTATATACCCGTGATCACCTCCCGAGTGATCACGGCCCGATAGTATAGCAAGGCAGACTGACAAGAATGTAGGGCCACCGATGATGAACTAGCATCCTATACTAAGCATTTAGGATTGCGGGTAAGGTATAAACAACTGTAGCAACAATGACAGGCTATGCAACAGAATAGGATTAACCAAACAGTAACATGCTACACTACTCTAATGCAAGCAGTAGAGAGAAGAATAGGCGATATCTAGTGATCAAGGGGGGAGGGCTTGCCTGGTTGCTCTAGCAAGAGAAAGGTTCGTCATCGATGTAGTCGATCATAGGGGTACTGGCAGCGGTCTCGGGGTCTACCGAAAAGAAGTAACGGAGGGGGAACACAATAAATAATAGAGCAATCAAAGCATCACAAAGCATAACATGGCAATACGCGGTGCTAGGGGTGACCTAACGCACTACTAGGCAATACTGGCGAAGGAGGGAAACATCCGAGAAACTATTCTCGGTGTTTCGCGTTTTCGGACAGATGAACCGGAGGGGGGAAGTTGCGTGTTTTCTATGCTAGGTATGTGTGGCCGATGAACGGGCCGCATATCCAGATTCTTCTCGTCGTTCTGAGCAACTTTCATGTACAAAGTATTTTCATCCGAATTACGATTTATTTTATATTAATTTTTAAAGTTTTAAAGTGATTTTCTAATTTCTGGATTTAATTTAATTCAAATTTAAAAAGTTTACCTAGAGTGTGCCTAAGAGGCTGACAGGTGGGGCCCAGGTCAAATGTCCAGTCAGCGTTTGACTGGACCATTGACTGGTCAAAAGGGTCCATGACCCGCATGTCATTGATAAGCGGGCCCCCACTTGTCATAGGCCCAGGGGCGTAGCAGGCACATGGGGATGCGGGCGCAGATCCGTTGGATCGTGGGCGCCGGGCATTGGGCGCTGTCTGAATGGCGCGAGCTATGAGGTTCAGTGCTGGTGGCGGTTGTGGTCGCGGCCACTTCTGGAGCAGCAGCCACAGGGGGGCACGGTGAGCGGCGGGGCCGGGCGTAACCGGGCGCTGGCTCGCGCGTGCTGGGCGGCAGCGAGCGCCACGGACAGAACGAAGGGGATGTGGCTGCATGGGCCAACGAGGGAGCAACGCACGAGAGGGGCTGCTGGCTAGGCCAGGGACCGAGCGGGAGCGCGGTCACGAGGCGGCGTAGATGCTGTAGGGGAGCTCCGACGAGTGCGGCAAGGGGCGGCGCGGTGATGGATGGGGAGGGAGCCGCGGTCGCACGACAGCAGGGCAGCACGGCCGTGGGCGCGTGCGGAGGCGCGCCGGGCGATGCGAGGATGCGGTGAGCGCGGTCAGCGCGTGTACGGGGCGGTGGTCAGAGGCATGCGCCGGTACGGTGAGCACATTCGGGGCCTGGTCGGCGAGTGTGCACGGCGACGGAGGGGAAGAGGAGGAGGGAAGGCGGAGGCCGATGGCCTCACCGGCATTGCAGGGGCATAGGGCGGCGAGGCTTGGTGTCGCAAGTCGGGGAGGAATACGAGGAAGGCGGCGACGAGGTGGAGGCGGTCCAGCGAGGTCCTCGGGCGGCGGAGTCATTCCGGGCGGCGACGGCGGAGTCGGGCCCCGATCCAGATCTGGATCGGGGAGGGGGGAAGAGAGCGATGTGGTGGAGGAGTGTGGGGAGTGGGGTAGGTTAGGGTTTCGGTGGGTGAGGAGATAAGGAGGAGTGTGGGGGAGTGGCCGGCTGGGCCTGGTGGATTGGCCCAGTGGGACTGGTGGCCTGCTGGGCCGGAGCCCAGGGGGTGCTTTCCTCTTGTCTTTTTAGTTAGTTTTGTTTTCTTATTCTTTTTCTTTTATTCATTTTCCCTCTCTTTTAGTTCCTAATTATTTTAGTTTTAGTAAAAGGCCAAAGTGGCACCTAAATTGATGCTACAACCTAGGTCACAACCACAAAAAGTTACATCCCAAAATAATGTAGTTTAGTACTTTACAAAATATAAGGCATTTAATTAATGGTTTTAGCTACTGATTAAATTAGTTTAGTGCTTTTAAACATTTTATAAAGACTTGGTTTCTCCACCAATATATCTTATGAATTATTTGTCACAACAAGAACATTTTGGTTTTGACTTTTGAAAACTTTAATTGTTTGACTTGTTTTTGAATTTGAATTTTGAAACGGTTTTGAACTAATGCGAGATTAGCAACAGTAATCGAGGTGACATGGCATCATTGCAGAGGTTACTGTAGCTTGATTACCCGTGCGTCACAATTCTCCTCCACTGCAAGAAATCTCGTCCCGAGATTTAGGAGGGGAGTAAGGGGAAAAGTTCTGGTTACGAAATTCTAATGAGTGTTTTCAGCCTTAGTTGCTCTTCCCGAAGAAGTTGATCCATTACATTGATGTCTTCATTCCACTGCTTCAGGTCATCATTATGAAGTCGTCATCCTTTCTTCGGAGGTTCCATCGTGCTTACGAATAGGTAACGGGGCAGATCGGCAACGACAGAATGGTATAAGGGTAATAATCTGGGATTAACCCATGAATGAGCCTATGAGTACCTCTCGAGTTGAACAAATAAAACAGATCGAGAGTAAAGTTCGATGGTACAATAAGGAGTTTCAAGTGGATAGATAGTTGCTCGAAGTCTGAACCAGAGTAAGAAAGGGGTCCAGAGCAGCTAGAGTAAGTATTGCGTCTGATACCAGAATAGAGCACTAGGAAGGTGGTCCGTGAATTAAATACGAAGCCAAGCGTGGTCCGTGAACAAGGTTGTATAGGAGAGTTGGGTTTCGATCATGTGGAACTTTGGAATATGGGCCCACCATGTGGGTTAAAAGTTGGAAGGGTGGAGACGTCTTGCGTGATTATGCAAGCAAGGCATGTCAGAGGGTAGCCTGTCGATTATGTCGGCAACAACGTCGGTACCAAGGGCGAGGGACGAAGAGAACCATTTTCCTGCTTGTTGAACGAGGTGGACCAATAGGCAAAGTTCTCGTCCATCGATGGCTACCGGAGTGTCATCAACAATTGTAACAGGGTCTTGCTGATAGAATTGTACAACGAGGTGTTTACAAAAGCAGGAGAATATTACTGCTTAGATCATATAGATCACAAGAATCGTTAAACCAACCAATGGAAATGAAAAATATGATTATCATATTAAACAGAACAATGGAAAGGAAAATATGTTTAAACACATTTTTCAAGGGTATATCCTTCCCACGGACAAGCAGAACATGGCATACAGGGTAGGAGAGCAAGTACCCAACCATTCAGATAAGAGGCAAGGATTAATCAAGATGTTACCCATACAATGGTGTTTGGATAACTGACCAAGAAACATATAGCATCGCGCCTCCAATGTTCTTGTTGATGAGCAGGGTATCATAGTCATGCTTTGAGGTAGCAATGATATGGTGTTCCAATAAAGGGCCAGACTTTGGATACACAAATGATCCATCAGGCGCAACTTATAAATTAAGTCTTACAATTTCCTTCAGGAAGAATGGTTATCCTTGCAAAAGAAATTATAATGATAGGTCCTCCAGCCAGGGGTGCTAGGCATGACATCATATTATCGGGTCATCAAAGGACCAACATCATAACTCCTGGAAAGTTGTCCCAACCATCATATCTGACCGAGATTCAGATCCAGTTGGTGTCATGATACCTCAGACTGAGGATGTTCGAGAAGAAAAAGTGCAACACAAATGGATGAAATGACATTGCAAGATTCTTGGGAAATGAATTATGGGAGCGGGTTCCTGAAACAATAGTTCATCATTAAACCAAGGAGAGGATGAGGAGGTGGCTGATGGGCTCAGCGACAGTTCATCGAGAATTCCAAACGGATGGATTTCCACAATAATGTGAACAAGAAGATGACACTTGTTAATTGAAATGATATAATGTTGTATGCTCGAGGAAAACATACACCATCAATCATTAGTTGAAAGGGGTGCCCGAAATATGACCTTAGGCAGCAAGATCAATGTTAGAGTGACGATTCAATAACCAACAATCTAATAACGAACTGTCGATCATTAACTTCAAAGCAATAGGGTTGCTAGAAGTACAGAACTCAAGCAACATCGTTAGCATATTGGTATCCCGGCTAAAACAACACGAGGACCAAGAAAAAATGGTGATGGTGAGAAGTATTATCATACCAAGAATTTCTAGGAGGTGGAGCAATCCCCACAATATTCTTGACATAAAGGACTGTAGGATCGGAAGTATGTCTAGAGGGGGGGGGGTGATTAGACTACTTGACAACTTAAAAGTTTAGCCTTTTGATTAGGGCAAGTTTTTAGCAAGTTCACAATGATGACCAAGTCAAGTATCACCCTACACATGCAATTCTAGAGTTATGGCAGCGGAAAGTAAATTGCACATGTAGTAAATAAGAGGTGGAGAAGAGCAAACGCAATTTGGAGACACGGAGATTTTTCTCGTGGTTCCGATAGGTGGTGCTATCGTCAATCCACGTTGATGGAGACTTCAACCCACGGAGGGTAACTGCGAGAGTCCACGGAGGGCTCCACCCACAAAGGGTCCACGAAGAAGCAACCTTGTCTATGCCATCATGGCCTCGCCCACGGAGGACTAGCCTTACTCGGGGTAGATCTTCACGAAGTAGGCGATCTCCTTGCCCTTACAAACTTCTTGGTTCAACTCCACATCTTGACGGAGGCTCCCAAGCGACACCTAACCAATCTAGGAGGCACCACCCTCCAAAAGGTAATAGATGGTGTTGGTGATGATGAACTCCTTGCTCTTGTGCTTCAAATGATAATCTCCCCAACACTCAACTCTCCTCACCGATTTGGCTGTGGTGGAAGAAAGGGTTGAGTGGAAAGCAACTTGGGAAGGCTAGAAATCAAGTTTCATATGGTGGGAGTGGAGCAACTTGATCTCAACACAAGGGTAGGTAGTTTTCTTCTCGAGAAATGTAAGGTAGGAGTGGTAGTTCTTTCGATGGCTCTCTCCACGAATGAAGAGGAGGTGGAGGGTATTTATAGCCTCCACACAAAATCCAACCGTTACACACATTTGACCAATCTCGGTCGGACCGAAGTTGACAACTCGGTGAGACCGAAAGTTCAAATCTTGTGAGCGTTGGGATTTTCGTGGGACCGAAAATACAATCTCTGTTAGTCCGATTCTTCCAAAGTCTAGGGTTTGCCAATCTCGGTGGGACCGACTTTCTCATCTCGGTGACACCGATTTGAGTCTGAAGGTTCTGAAGCTTGGCAACACCAATTTCGGTATGACCGAGTTTGGAATCGGAAAATCCGAAATTCTTAGGGTTTGGGTATATGGTGAGGTGGTTCATCTCGGTGTGGTGAGTTTATGGAATCGGTGGGACCGAGATTACTTATGGGTTTATGTTGGAATGAAAGATTGCGATAGTTTGAGAGATAAATCACTAAGCACTTTGAGCAACCAGATCATCATCATAACCTCATCCCTTTTAATAGTATTGGCTTTCCTATGGACTCAATGTGATCTTGGATCACTAAACCAAAAATAGAGTCTTGAGCTTTTGCCAATGTTTTCCTTAGCATTTTGAGGGTCCACATCATCGGTCATTGCCATACCCATATCACCGAACTTTCTGAAATATTCTCAAGAAATGATTAGTTCAATGATATATATGTTGTTATTAATTACCAAAACCACCCGGGGATTAGTTGCACTTTCAATCTCCCCCTTTTTGGTAATTGATGACAACATATAGATCAAAGCTTCGACAAGTGATATAATCAATGAATAACATCGTCGCTTTGAGAAGTATGTGATAAGCAAGAGCTCCCCCTAAATTTGTGCATTATTTAAGATTTGCGTTTGAATGCAAATGCACAATCGATTAGGATCATGGTTCACTCTTCCATGTCACATACATCTTGGTGGAGCGCACAAAATGATAAGAATGAATAGCATGCACCCAATCACCAAGACATGAGTAAGTGATCATACAAGATATGAGTAGGATATGATAAGCATTAAGCACACATTAAGCATAGTATGATCAAGCACTCATCAAGATAGAGCAAACGTAGTATCAAACACACAAAATGTCTCAAAGAACTCAAAAGTATCTCAAGGAAAACCGCAAACGAAAGAGCAAAAACGAGCACTCTCTCTCTCGAAGTCCTATGATCTATACAATTTCTCCCCTTTGGCAACAAGTTACCAAAAGTTCGAAGGTATAGAGCTAATCGTCACTAGGGACTCTGTTGGCGGCTCTGTCTGCGTCGATGGAGTGGAGATAGCTGCATCTGCAAAGCTTCTTGAAGTCTGTGGAGCTGGAGGAGTGGATCTTGGAGCTGGTCTTTGAACCGATGGAGCTGTGGGAGGTCTTGATGTAGTAGCTACAGGTTACATCCTTTGGAATAGCGGTGATCTGGGCTTTGTGGGCCTTTGCGCGGGCTGCTCATAGTCATCTGGACTAGATCACCTTCCATCTCCTTCATGAGCTCTGCCTTCTCCTCTTCGCTTCCTCAATGTCGCCTCAAGCTTGTTGATGGTGACTGCACTTGATCGACTTGACATCGAGCATGAAACTTATCTTCAACAATCCTCTCAAGACTCTCCCGAGATTGCACTATCTTTGGCAAAGCGTAGTTCAATTCTCGAGTGGCTTCAAGAAGTTGTTCTCCAACGCTCTTGGGCTTTTCTGCCGCTTCCTTCTCGGCTTTAGCTTGTTTGGCGACTTCAGACTTAGCGTGTCCTTCAGCAGATGTGGGAGCATCCTCGGTCATCACAACTTCATTATCTTCATGTTCGGGCTGCGGTGGCAAGTGGGGTCTATCCAACGGTAGGTGTCCGTGCCAAACTTGGCATTAATGAGCATCTGAATATGCGGAGCAAACCCACACGACCTCTTCAGTCTGCTCTTTGTCCTCTTGATAGTCTCTACTATCGGTCCATGACCTTAAAAGGTGTCTTCGATCCAGAATGTGCAGCATGTTGATAGAGTAGCCTCTTATCATGCGGTGGTCTCGACTTGGGCATCAATGTATGCCTCGAGAATGGTGTTAGTGGTTGGGAGACTGCACTGAAGATGATAAACCGATCCAAGCTTCCATATCTCAACATCCTTGTCGGTACCTCATTGTACATGTTCTTCATAGACTCGTGATTCTTCTTTGGAATGCCATAGACATCAACATCATCGTCCCTTGATCTTTGGTGCATTCAAGAACGCTCTCCATTCCTCAACAGTTGAGGAGAATCTACGTCATACATCATCCATACAATTCGCCATCTGGATGGAAGTGTGCGGTGGCATAGAAGCGCATGATCATCTCATCATTCCAAGCGATCGACTTCGACCAACAAACTCAGCAACTCCACATGCGGTGAAGCTCTCATGCACATGTGGGAAATAGTCTCTGTGCTCTTCACTTTGTCGATGTAATCCCGGTCTACATATCTGGTGTCGGCAACAATTGGCTTCTTATCCATGAGCACATCTCATAGAAATCTTGTTGCTCTCGGTGTGGAACCTAGAGTCAACAGTGTCCTTCTCTGGTGGCATATGGATCAACTTGCCTCCATAGCCCGAGACCTTTGTCCTTCCTTTCCTTCATATTTTCAGCTCGAGGATGAGCATCATTATGAGCGGCAATTTACATCGAGCTTGACCAAAACATGTGCCTCTTCATCGATTCAGCGGTGGCACATTATCCTTCTTCTTCTCTCAAGCGGTATGTTTCTCACAGATTTTCTTTGGCTTGGCAGCAGGTTTGGCTTGGGCTGCCTTTCTTTGGAGCTGATGGCTTAGATTTTGTGGGTGCTCCCGCCTCGATGGCATCTCCCATCAACTTTTGCTTCGAGGAGGCTGGGGTGCTTCCTCATCGAGTCATCATCATCGCCTTCTTCATGAACTAGCCTCTTCCTCTTGGAAGTTTTCTTGATCTTCTTTGGAGGTTTCTTCATCCATGCTCAGCTTCTTTGCAACTGTGGATTTCTTCTCTTTCTTTGGTGCCTTTCTTTGCTTGTTGCCCTTGATAGCCCTTGGCAACCACTTTCCTCTTAGGCTTGGAAGTTATCTCCTCATCTGCAACAAAGTCGAGTCTTCCTCATCGAATTCCTCTTCTTCCTGGCCCCGTGGCAGCAGGAGGCAATCCACTTGGAGTGCTCCTCTCTCCATCATCTGAAAAACTGCTTGCTTTGGGACTTGTAAGCGCCTCTGGAATCTCAACTGGCGATTCAGACTTGTTCGCTGTCACTTGCATCGAGACATGGTGACAACCTGTGAAAAGAATAGGTATAGGCGAATAGAAGAGTTATCACAAACCGCAGAGGATTTTGCAAAAGAATGAGTTCAAACATTAGTTTTAGGTTTTCACAGAATGCATTTCGGTCTGACCGAGTCTAAAAATTCGGTGAATCCGAAGTGCCTAAACAGACCATACACACCACTTTCGGTTGGACCGAAATGGGTTTCGTCTAGCCGAGAGCACTAGGGTTTCACTAAATCCTTACTTCGGTCTTACCGATTTGCACAACTTCGGTTTAACCGAAAAGTGCGGTGCAATGGCGAGAAGCCAAATCGGTCGGTCCGAGAATGTAGAATCGGTCACACCGAGATGTGTTCGTGGAAACCTAACCTAAAATTTTCACTCGAATTTTGTTCTATGATCTAATCAATTTGGATAGGAAGATTTCAATCTTGGCAAGAAACTAGGCAAAACCTATCGTGCATAGAATCGAAGTTGAAGCACGAGAGGATGAAACTCACCCAATCTGGTGGAGCTTCACCACGGCGCAACGGCGCGACGAGATTGTCCGCTGACGGCGAAGGAGACCATGGCGAGGGCGCCTGAGCGACGGCGGAGACGATCCGGAGACCACGGCGACGGCAGCGTGAAGGGTTTGAGGCGAGGCGTTTGAAGGAGTAATCGCGCTGCTCTCGGGTATATATACCCTTCGGTTGTCGGTGGGACCGAGTTGGAAAACTCGGTGGGACCGAGATGGTTAGCTGCGTGCGATTACTCACTTCGTCACGCCGAATTTGTAACTTCGGTTTCACCGAGGTGAAAACCTAGATCAATCCAAGTAATTTCGGTCTATCCGATTTGAGTATATTGGTTTGACCGAAAGTACTTAGAAGGTTTTGGAAGTTAGGCTTTTGACGGATCGGTGGCTCGAAAGTGCTCCTCACTCGGTCTCGTCCAAAAAGTCTTGTTAAAAGTTTGTGATATAAGCATGAATAGAGTTTGAGACAAGAAAGCATAGATAGCTAGGGGAGGAACTTAGGCATTCTTGTCCATCCATTTGGTCAAAAAGAAAAATCCAAAAGACCAAAGCAACAAATGGATGTCCTCGAATGGATAAAATCATGCATCCAACATGCTCACACAATAAGATAGCTAATAAAATATGTGTCAAACATGCACAAACAAAGCACTAGCTACTAGCACACAATTTGGCGATGACTAGGTCATCTATATATGAGTATATTGACTTAGGAGTCAAATGAGAACATTTGATCATAGGTCATACTCATCGTTTAAGCACAAGTGGGGTTACCACTTTTCCATAAAGCATTAATGTGTTCACATCATTTGAAGATGCTTTAGCTCATTTCTTTAGAGCAAAGCTCCCCCTTGATGTGAGAACCCCTTTCAAAGGGTCAAACTAACCTTGGGTTGTCGTTGAAGACTTCATGTAGATGTTGAAGATGTGGATGCTCAATGTTGATGAAGATCATCAAGAGTTGGGAGCAATCCTTTGGATTCGGGCACTTTCAATACCTACATGGGTTAGTCCCACAAGGAACAAACAAGGATATCCATGGACATAGATTGAAGTACACAATAGATGATGTCCATGAAAGCAATGATTACCTTGTCCCTTGACTTACCAACATGAGGGTTTGTGACTCCATGAACTAGTGCAAGATGTGGAAGTTGATTGCACAAGTTCTTTGCCAAAATGAATGTGAGTGAAGTATGTTGGCGAGTCACCCTCAAGAACTCTCTAGTTCTTCTTCTTGGGATCCACATCATCTTGATGGGAATCCTTGGGGTAGTAGTTGAGCTTGTCAAGTAGAACTTGACGTTGCCTTGGGAACCCACTTGACCATGGCCTTGGGTGCTTCAATGAATGCATCAATCTCCTCTTGAAGCTTGTCCTTGCCTTTTAGCTTGTGGTCTTGTGGTAGAAGGTCATCTTGAGCTTGTTCCTTATTGGAAGAAGTAGGATCATACTTCTCCTCTTGAGAAACAAACTTTGGAGTGGGATATTGACCTTCTTCCCATTCAACACCCTCGGCGTTGAACTTTCGCTCAAAACCAATTCCTTGATTCTTCGGTGTCTTCCTTGTTTGCGAACAATTTCCTCAAAGCTCTTGCTTCGGCAAGACTCTTGTAGACACCTTTCTCTATAATCCTTTCAATAGACTATTTTCTTGCTCAAGTGAAACTTGGCTTGAAACATTGTTAGTGGAATCAAGAGAATTACTAGAAGTAACAACATTTGATTTAGCATGATTATTGTTACTACTAGATGAAGAATTTTTCTTATGCTTGTCATGCTTAGTTTTAATAGGTGGCAAGAAATTAGACAAGAGAAGTCGTTTGGCAAGATATGAAGAACTCTTCTTTCGAAGATCGTCATTGATAGCCTTTAGAAACTCATGTTCTTGCTCTAGATTGAGCTTCTCGAAGCGTAGCTTCTCATGAGATCTTAGGAGCTCTCTATGATCTTCTTGAGTTGTTTCATGAGCTAACTTAAGAGTGTTTAGTTCTTTAGTTAGACGCTCAATCTCCTTCATAGCATTGTCATTCGACTCTTCTCGACTATAAAGACTATTAGCATGTTCATCATTACTAAGCTCGCTAGATTTATCATGTAAAAGCTCATCTTCACCAAGCAAGTCATCCTCATCACTATCAAAGTCAATAAACTCAGGGTGTGATACCTTGGGGCCTTTTTCCATGAAGCATCTTCCAATTCCCTCATTTGGTGAATCAAATATGTCATAGGAGTTGGAGTTGGAGGACACGAGAGCAAGACCGGCAACACCTTCATCTTGATCAGAATCGGAGTTGGAGTGATAGCTTCTTTCGGAGTGATTGTCGAGTCGGAGCCGAAACCCATTCACCAACATGAGCTTGATGTTTTCTTCTTGTGTAGCTCCTTGATGACTTGTCTTTCCTTTCCGAATCCTTGCTTCTCCGAGAGGATCTTCGTTCATAACGATCATCTCTACTCCTTCTCTCTTTTCGAGGCGACTCTTCTCTTGAGCTTCTTCTTCTTCTTGGAGATTCTTCTCTTCTCTTGTGGGGAGTCGAACACTCATTTGAGTAGTGTCCGGGTCTTCCACAATTGTAGCAGTTTCGATCACGACTAGAAGATCTCTTTTCATCATATGATCTAGACTTTGAGCTTCTTTCCTTGCTTCTACTCTTGTAGAATTTGTTGAAGTTCTTCACCATTAGGCTTATCTCTTCATTGGAAACTAGCTTGTCACTTGAGGTTGTGGGAGCTTCAACTGCAGCTTTGTAAGCACCACTTGACTTGTTGTGAAGCTCTTCCTTGTCTTTAAGTGTCATCTCATGAGCAACAATCCTTCCAATGACTTGGTAGGCTTGAGATCTTTGTAGTTTGGCATCATTTGGATCAAAGTGCACACGGTGTCATACTTTCCATCCAAAGCTCTGAGAATCTTCTTGATGATGAATCGGTCGGTCATTTCTTCGCTTCCTAAGCCTGCCATCTCATTGGTGATGAGAGCAAGCCTAGAGTACATTTCAGCGACTCCTTCACCTTCCTTCATCTTGAACTTGTCAAGTGACCTTGAAGAACATCTAGCTTTGATTCCTTCACGGACTCGGTACCTTCGTGCATTTCGACCAAAGTATCCCAAATCTCTTTTGCATTCTCAAGGCGGCTGATCTTGTTGAACTCCTCGGGACACAAAGCATTGAAGAGAATGTCACAAGCTTGAGCATTGTTCGTAACATCCGCAACTCATCACCGTAGCTTCGCGATCCGGAACTTTTCCTTCCTCGAAGAACTCACCTTGCAAGCCAACACAAATAATGCCCCATGCGGAGGTTATGTCCAAGAATATGCATTTTCATTTTATGCTTCCAACTAGCAAAGTTTGAACCATCAAAGTAAGGACCTCTACGGAAATTACCCTCACTAGACGCCATACTCTCCTAGGTTGTGAAACCAAGCTTATGGAATCCAATGCAATGGAAACCAATCCAATGGAGACCAAAGCTCTGATACCACTTGTAGGATCGGAAGTATGTCTAGAGGGGGGGTGATTAGACTACTTGACAACTTAAAAGTTTAGCCTTTTGATTAGGGCAAGTTTTTAGCAAGTTCACAATGATGACCAAGTCAAGTATCACCCTACACATGCAATTCTAGAGTTATGGCAGCGGAAAGTAAATTGCACATGTAGTAAATAAGAGGTGGAGAAGAGCAAATGCAATTTGGAGACACGGAGATTTTTCTCGTGGTTCCGATAGGTGGTGCTATCGTCAATCCACGTTGATGGAGACTTCAACCCACGGAGGGTAACGGCTGCGAGAGTTCACGGAGGGCTCCACCCACAAAGGGTCCACGAAGAAGCAACCTTGTCTATGCCATCATGGCCTACGTCCACGGAGGACTAGCCTTACTCGGGGTAGATCTTCACGAAGTAGGCGATCTCCTTGCCCTTACAAACTTCTTGGTTCAACTCCACATCTTGACGGAGGCTCCCAAGCGACACCTAACCAATCTAGGAGGCACCACCCTCCAAAAGGTAATAGATGGTGTTGGTGATGATGAACTCCTTGCTCTTGTGCTTCAAATGATAATCTCCCCAACACTCAACTCTCCTCCTTGATTTGGCTGTGGTGGAAGAAAGGGTTGAGTGGAAAGCAACTTGGGAAGGCTAGAAATCAAGTTTCATATGGTGGGAGTGGAGCAACTTGATCTCAACACAAGGGTAGGTAGTTTTCTTCTCGAAATGTAAGGTAGGAGTGGTAGTTCTTTCGATGGCTCTCTCCACGAATGAAGAGGAGGTGGAGGGTATTTATAGCCTCCACACAAAATCCAACGTTACACACATTTGACCAATCTCGGTCGGACCGAAGTTGACAACTCGGTGAGACCAAAAGTTCAAATCTTGTGAGCGTTGGGATTTTCAGTGGGACCGAAAATACAATCTCGGTTAGTCCGATTCTTCCAAAGTCTAGGGTTTGCCAATCTCGGTGGGACCGACTTTCTCATCTCGGTGACACCGATTTGAGTCTGAAGGTTCTGAAGCTTGGCAACACCAATTTCGGTATGACCGAGTTTGGAATCGGAAAATCCGAAATTCTTAGGGTTTGGGTATATGGTGAGGTGGTTCATCTCGGTGTGGTGAGTTTATGGAATCGGTGGGACCGAGATTACTTATGGGTTTATGTTGGAATGAAAGATTGTCGATAGTTTGAGAGATAAATCACTAAGCACTTTGAGCAACCAGATCATCATCATAACCTCATCCCTTTTAATAGTATTGGCTTTCCTATGGACTCAATGTGATCTTGGATCACTAAACCAAAAATAGAGTCTTGAGCTTTTGCCAATGTTTTCCTTAGCATTTTGAGGGTCCACATCATCGGTCATTGCCATACCCATATCACTGAACTTTCTGAAATATTCTCAAGAAATGATTAGTTCAATGATATATATGTTGTTATTAATTACCAAAACCACCCGGGGATTAGTTGCACTTTCAAGGACAGAAATACTTCAAGGCAGAACACAACACTAGCTGGAGAGCAAGTTGTATTCATAATGTGGACAAGTTCGCGATGAAAGGAAGTCAAGGGTGTTGTCGATGATAATAAAAATCATCGAGGGCAAGGAGGGTATTTATCATCATGAACACAGTTGACATCTCGGAAGAAGTCAAAGTGTTGAAGGTGATCCAACACATTTGCCGGGAGGTTTCAAGAGGATGCAATCAAACAACAACGGCAACAAGCAAGGAAATGACGAAGTGGCAGGTTATAGGATCAATATATAAGATGCAAGCTCAGAACCAAAGTTGCCTTTCAAGACAAGCAACATGATGTTGAAAGCTCGACGTAAGTCGTGCTCACACACTAAAGAATTCGTGCACCAGAGAAGGACGAGGTAGCACAGTCAAAGATAGCAAGACCAGGATGCAGTCGATAGTCTAGGAATGACCAGATTGAGTTCAGAATTTCCTAGTAAAAATACTAGGGTGTTTGATTTGTAGTGCGGAATAATTTCACTAGTCAGTGTCCTTGGTTGACAACAACCCATAACCCGCAGAGTGATTACGAGAAGGAAAGACATTACTTCAACAAAGTTAGTAAGATGTGGTGCAATGGCAAGACATCATTGAGATACCAGGGGGTAATACTCGAAGGTAGAACTTGATAGAAGTAGAACCGGTTCACTGAACTATGATAGTAGATACTTCAACCTTGCCAAAAAATAGACGAGGCACTGGATTGAATTCCCATAAGATATATTAGATCAGGACAGCATGGTCGGAACCATGACTGTAAGGAATCAATTTCAAGAATACCAAAAGAATCATACAACTGGACAATCATTTTGCAAGAAGCTTCCAAGACGGTCTACATCATTTCCAGGGGCATGATCATAAAACTGTAGTGTTGGAATTATATCTGGTAGAACACCGGAAGAGTATGACTTGTGAAAACTTTCGGGTTCTCACGGATTAGGGGAAGGCATAGGTTCAACCCATCGGGCATCTTAGTAACATATACCACCAGTTTCAAAAGTAAATACACAAGCTCAAAAGCAGAGCATGGTTGGCCAAGAAGATGATACAATTTACCAAAGGCACTATGTATCAGGGGAAGAACTCACAAGGTGATTGAATATGAAGGACACTGCCGGATAACAATCCAACAATGCATCGGGCGATCCACAACGGAGCCGATGTGAGTATCGGTACTCACTCAGTGGAAGAAAGAATGCAGAGGCATCAGATTCAAGAATAACCTGATTAGTCTGATGCTTAAATAGAAAGAAATTATGGTTTCCAAAACAAAGGATCGGAAGCAGACGCTCTGATCAAGGATGGATAAGTTGAAAACACTTAGTTGGACAATCAATAAAGGTTTGAGTTGTCAAGAACCAACTTATGTCCGGAATGACGTATGAGTCGGAAAGATAATTTTAAAAAGGATAACCTGATGACTACATGCGTACGCACATATTGAATCAATAGGCTCAAAATGACTAAGAGAAGGGATGTTATCGAGGACTACTAGTCATATGGAATTAACCATATTGCAAGCAGGCAAGAATTTCAAGAATAACAGGCTGCAGAGGATTTTAGAAAGATCGAAAAGTATTCCAAAGAATTTTTTGAGACACATGAACAATTGAGAAGGACGGGTCCTCGATAAATGTGAGGAAAAAAACCATAAGGGTTTTCATGCAAAATAAAACTGCAAGACAACAACAAGAGCGACGAGAAATGATCATGAGAATGACAAGTGCATGCAGATATCCACAGGGATATATCGGTGGCAGTGAATTGCAAAGGCGATGATCACAAGGGTCTCGGGAAAATATCGAGGGATATCCTCAGAATCTTCTAACAAAGCAGGTGATCTTCCGGAATGAGGGCTCTCCGGGAGAAATAGTTACGAGAACCTAGAGTTAGAGTTAGCAAAATCATTTAACCCGAATAGAAGAGAGACC
The DNA here is from genome assembly GCA_021437245.1 of Aegilops speltoides. Taxonomy (NCBI): domain Eukaryota; kingdom Viridiplantae; phylum Streptophyta; class Magnoliopsida; order Poales; family Poaceae; genus Aegilops; species Aegilops speltoides. Next base: position 349,208,976 of record CM038146.1, on the reverse strand, counting down.
AGAGTCCCAGAGTATAGACGGGGAGTAAAATATCCTAATACCACCCAATGACGACGTGGGCCCGTAGCCACACAACCAAGTTAGTAAAAAGCTTTGCAATGTCTATACTCGACTTTGGCCAAGGAGTGTGGAAGGGGGATTCCTACAGGCAGTCGGCACTGATTCAATCGTACACTAATCATGCACGCAAATGTGTACGATCAAGATCAGGGACTCACGGGAAGATATCACAACCCAACTCTAAAAGTAAAATAAGTCATACAAGCATCATATTACAAGCTAGGGGCCTCAAGGGCTCGAATACAAGTGCTCGAACATAAACGAGTCAGCGGAAGCAACAATATCTGAGTACAGACATAAGTTAAACAAGTTTCAATAAGATGGCTAGCACAAACTGGGATACAGATCGAAAGAGGCGCAGGCCTCCTGCCTGAGATCCTCCTAAACTACTCCTGGTCGTCGTCGTGATGCGCATGTAGTAGTAGGCACCTCCAAGTAGTAGGAGTAAATAAATCGACGATGGCGTCTGGATCCTGGGCTCCAATACCTGGTTGCGGCATCCGGGAAGAAAAGGAAAGAGGGGGAAAAGAGGGAGCAAAGCAACCGTGAGTACTCATCCAAAGTACTCGCAAGCAAGGATCTACACTACATATGCATGGGTATATGTGTAAAGAGGCAATATTGATGGACTGAACTGCAGAATGCCAGAATATATAAGAGGGGGATAGCTAGTCCTATTGAAGACTACGCTTCTGGTAGCCTCCATCCTGCAGCATGTAGAAGAGAGTAGATTGAAGTCCTCCAAGTAGCATTGCATAGCATAATCCTACCCGGCGATCCTTCCCTCGTCGCCCTGTGGAAAAGCGATCATCGGGTTGTCTGTGGAACTTGTCTGGGTGTGTTTATTAAGTATCCGGTTCTAGTTGTCATAAGGTCAAGGTACAACTTCGGGTCGTCCTTTTACCGAGGGACATGACTATTCGAATAGATAAACTTCCCTGCAGGGGTGCACCACATAACCCAACACACTGGATCCCCTTTGGCCGGACACACTTTCCTGGGTCACGCCCAGCCTCGGAAGATCAACACGTCGCAGCCCCACCTAGGCACAATAGAGAGGTTAGCACGCCAGTCTAAATCCTATGCGTGCAGGGGTCTGGGCCCATCGCCCATTGCACACTTGCACATTGCGTACACGGCCGATGAGCAGATCTAGCAACCTCCATTACAAAGGAAGTTGTGTTACGCGGTCAAACCCGGCGCGTGCCGCTCAGTCACTGACGTCAAGAAGGCTTCGGCTGATACCACGACGTCGAGTGACCATAATTGTTCCCGCGTAGTTGGTTAGTGCTTATAGGCTAGTGGCCAGACTCGGATCAAATACCAAGATCTCGTTAAGCGTGTTATTTTGAAGTAACCGCGGACGCCGACCAGGGCCAGGCCCACCTGTCTCCTAGGTGGTCTCAACCTGCCCTGTCGCTCCACCACAAAGTAACAGTCAGGGGCCGTCGGGAACCCAGGCCCACCTCTACCGGGATGGAGCCACCTGTCCTTCCAGACCCCACATTGGAATCACTTGCGGGTACTCAACGAGCCAACCCGACTTTAGACACCATCTGTATAGTATGTATGTATGTATAGTATATACCCTTGATCACCTCCGAGTGATCACGGCCCGATAGTATAACAAGGCAGACTGACAAGAGTGTAGGGCCACTAATGATAAACTAGCATCCTATACTAAGCATTTAGGATTGCGGGTAAGGTATCAACAACTGTAACAACAATGACAGGCTATGCAACATAATAGGATTAACCGAACAGTAACATGCTACACTACTCTAATGCAAGTAGTAGAGAGAAGAATAGGCGATATCTGGTGATCAAGGGGGGGGGGCTTGCCTGGTTGCACTAGCAAGAGAAGGGTTCGTCGTCGATGTAGTCAATCATAGGGGTACCGGCAGCGGTCTCAGGGTCTACCGGAAAGAAGTAATGGAGGGGGAACACAATAAATAACAGAGCAATCAAAGCATAACATGGTAATACGCGGTGCTAGGGGTGACCTAACGCAGTACTAGGCAATACTGGCGAAGGGGGAAAACATCCGGGAAACCATTCCCGGTGTTTCACGTTTTCGGACAGATGAACCGGAGGGGGAATGTTGCGTGTTTGCTATGCTAGGGATGTGTGGTGGATGATCGGGCCACGTATCCAGTCTCATCGTTCTGAGCAACTTTCATGTACAAAGCATTCTCATCCGAATTACGGTTTATTTTATATTAATTTTTAAAGAGTTAAAGTGATTTTCTAATTTCTGGATTTAATTTAATTCAAATTTAAATTTGTATTTAAATGCTATGGGTACACAGGAAGTTTACCTATAGTGTGCCTAAGGGGCTGACAGGTGGGGCCCAGGTCAAACGTAGAGTCAGCGTTTGACTGGACCGTTGACTCGTCAAAAAAGTCCATGACCCGCATGTCATTGATACATGTTTTACTAAACAACATTTGATTAACTAATCTGGTTGATTAGGTTATTTAGTAGGTTAATTAAGTTAACTAATTAACTTATTAACTAATTAATTACTAATTTATTTATTTGAACATACATTTATTCCTTCTTCTTTTTCTTAAACATTTTCGTTCAGGGGCGGGTGCCCACTTATCATAGGCCAGCGGTGTAGCGGGCACATGGGGATGCGGGCGCGGATTCATTGGATCGTGGGCGCCGGGCATTGGGCGCTATCCGAATGGCGCGGGCTACAGGGTTCAGCGCCGGCGGCGGCTGTGGTCGTGGCCACTGCTGGAGCAGCAGCCACAGGGGGGCGACACGGTGAGTGGCGGGCCAGGCGTAATCGGCGCTTCGCTCTCAGCGTCTTTGGGAGGCGAGATGCGCCTGGCGGCGGAGCGAAGGGGATGTGGTTGCATGGGCCAACGAGGGTGCAGCGCACAAGGGGGGCTGCGGGCGAGGCCAGGGACTGAGCGGGAGCGCGGTCACGAGGCAGCGTAGAGGCCGTAGGGGAGCTCCGACAAGCGCGGCAAGGGGCAACGCAGTGACGGATGGGGAGGGAGCCGCGACCGCACGATAGCAGGGCAACACAGCCATGGGCTCGTGCGGAGGCGCGCCGGGCGAGGCGAGGATGTGGTGAGCGCGGTCAGCACGCGTACGGGGCGGTGGTCAGAGGCATGCACCGGCGCGGTGAGCATGTTCGAGGCCCGGTCGGCGAGTGTGACGGCGACGGAGGGGAAGAGGAGGAGGGAAGGCGGAGGCCGATGGCCTCACCGGCATTGCAGGGGCACAGGGCGGCGAGGCTTGGTGACGCAAGTCGGGGAGGAAGACGAGGAAGGCGACGACGAGGTGGAGGCAGTCCAGCGAGGTCCTCGGGCGGCGAGTGTGGAGTCAGGCCTCGATCCAGATCTGGATCGGGGAGGGGGGAAGAGAGCGACGTGGGGGAGGAGTGTGGGGAGTGGGGTAGGTTAGGGTTTTGGTGGGTGAGGAGATAAGGAGGAGTGGGGGGGGGGAGGGAGTGACCGGCTGGGCCTGGTGGGTTGGCCCAGTGGGGCTGGTGGCCTTCCTCTTGTCTTTTTAGTTAGTTTTTTTTATTCTTTTTCTTTTCTTCATTTTCCCTCTCTTTTAGTTCCTAATTATTTTAGTTTTAGTAAAAGACCAAAGTGGCACCTAAATTGATGCTACAACCTATGTCACAACTACAAAAAGTTACATCCCAAAATAATGTAGTTTAGCACTTTACAAAATATAAAAGGCATTTAATTAATGGTTTTAGCTACTGATTTAATTAGTTTAGTGCTTTTAAACATTTTATAAAGACTTGGTTTCTCCACCAATATATCTCATGAATTATTTGTCACAATAAGAACATTTTAGTTTTGACTTTTGAAAACTTTAATTGTTTGACTTGTTTTTGAACTTGGATTTTGAATCGGTTTTGAACTAATGCGAGATTAGCAACAGTAATCGAGGTGACGTGGCATCATTAGCAGAGGTTACTTTAGCTTGATTACCCAGGCATCACACGAATCCTGGTGGTGGCGATCTAAAACTTCTTGTCGTCGGGGTCGAGGTTGCTCCAGTTCGCGCCACGGAGCAGCGGCTCCCGACGAACACCCCGGCAGAACTCCGATGGGTTCTCCTCCATGATCTAGCACCACCGGCCCCGCCACTCCTCCCACCTCTCCTTCACGGCGCCCTCTGGGTATGAGCATTTCTCTTGGGCCATCGGGATCCACGCGACGCTTCCGAAAAGGGCGCCCCCGGGTTGGACATGGGGGGAGAAGTAGTGGCGGAAAAGCGCCGTGCTGGGAAACACCCAGGCGAAGCCCTCACAGAGGTGGGGAAAGCACGCCAAGCACGCCACGACATTCGGCATGAGGTCCAACATATGGAAGCCAAAAGTGTGCATGACGTCATTAAAAAAGTCGGAAAAAGGGGGGCAGAGCCCGTAGAAGAAGAATCGACGAAGAATGGGTACCGCTTTGAGCCGCCCTTGTTTCAATCTGTAGGGAGGGCGTGCGTGGCGGGATGCGCCGTCGTCTTCGCCTCCCACAATGGCTTGAAGTAGTCCTTGAGCTCGAAGACGTCGACTGACGATGGGATGAAATAGGCGAACTGCGCCCGCCGTGCCACCGCCTCGCTCTCCGACGCCTCCTTGTCCTTCGTGTCCTTGGCTACGCCTTTGCCCTTGCTAGATTTAGGCGCCATGGCGGCTGCGAAGGGGGAGAGGGATCGAAAGCAGTGAGGGGCACAGCAGCAGCGGGCAGGAGCGAGAGCTTGAGGAGGAAGAGGATGGGGACGGTGATGCCAAGATTGGGGAAAGCACAGGGGGTAAACGAGCCACGGCGCCCGCGGTTATTCCTTTTTATTGGGAAGGCGCGGGCCGCGTCTTTCCCATTTATTACAACGTGACGCATGCCTGTAGCAACTGCCCCGCGCATGCCCCCCACATCACGCACAACCCCCACGTCACGCATTCAACGCGTGCCGTGGGGAAGCACAGCGGACGAAAAAATTTACCGCGGCAAAAACCGCCCCGCCTGCCCGCGCACCGTTCTGGGCCTAGCCCAACAATGCGTTGCGCTTATGTGCGGCCCATGCCCGGGGGCTCCTGTCGGTGTACGGAAGTAGGGGCACTCCTTTGTACCCCTTTACTTGTGCACGGGCAGTCGGAGCCGCGCCTGCGGCCACGCTTAGCAGGGCAGAGGGAAGAATCAAAAATGCGACATGAAGAAGCAAGAGGGCGAGGTGGGCTCCCCCAGGCAAGACCCATGCCGGGGCGGCTTCCACAGCCCCGCAAAGGACCTTGCCAGGGTAGCTTACCCCAACGCCAGCGGAGCGCGCCACCCTTGAGCCCCAGGTTTTCCAACACCACCAACCATGTTGGGACCAAGGCTCGGGAGGTGCCCCCGTGATGGTATGCATATCTTTGTGAAGACAAGAAGCACTCCAAATCAGATGAGGATTGTAAGACGACGAACCTCGGCGAGATCCTTGCCGAGGAAACCCACAAGACCCCTGGCAAGATCCTTGTCGGGGACGACCACAACACCGCGGCAAGACCCTTGCCGGGGCCCCAGCAAGACCCTTGCCGAGGACATCCGCGGGGCCACAGCTAGGCCCACACCCGCCAAGTCTCCACTACCGCTCCCATGCAGCTGCCAGCCCACCAGCTAGGCAAGCACGTGCATGTTGACATGAGGCTTCCGAGCCAACTCAGCGCATGCCTACGTGGTGGCATGCAAATATTCTTGAAGGCCCTACCACCGCGCCACCTCAAGAGACTGCCAAATTACATGGATGCACCGCCTTGGCCGGGCGGTGTCAAGCAGGCGAGGCGGCAGTAAAGTGAGGGGGACACCTAAGAGGTGCATTAAATGTGTCTTGTCCTGTAATGGGTAAGCGATATGCTTAGCCACCATGTACCGATGCCACCTCCTGTGTGCCACTGTGGCGATCCCCTTGGCTATAAAAGGAGGGCCGAGGCATCCATGTAACATCCCAAAATTCTAAATTTTGGAATGTTATAAACAAATAGATAGTTTTGATTGATTGTTTGATTGATTGACTGAAAGTGAGTGAATTCGAAACTTTTTGAAAGTTAAATGAGAGGGAATAAAAGGACTTTCCCAAACTTTCATTTTGCATTCGTGATCTCCATGAATTCAAATTCTTTTACCCACAAAACCCTGGGGAGAAGATGACATGACTTCTTCCATTTATTTAAATGACAAGGGGTGTTGAAAATATTTGAATATCATTTGGAAAATATTTCCAACCCAGGAACTTTATGCAACTCAATGATTTTCACGAGCGAAGATAAAATGACTTCTTCAAAACATATGAAATATGAGTTGGGAGTTTCAAAGAATTAAATTCAAGGTTCTTTCGAATTTATTTTTTCAATTTGGAGTTATTTGAGTTTTATTCAAATTATTTTTCTCCAAAAATAAAATATATTGAAAATAGGGTAACATGATTCCCTACATCAGAAAATTGGAGAGAAATAAATTTGAATTAATTTTGGTATTTTTAAAATGATTGTTACTGGAGTTTACTAGGGCAGAAGCACTCATTGGTTTATTTGAATTGTGTGTATTTTATTTGACTCTAGAAAAATGTTCATGCCGTAGAAAAACTTTTTCTGAAAATTTTGATATATTATATGCCTATATAATATATATGTTCTATTCTGTTTTTATTTTGCCTGAGAAAACGTTTTATTAAAAAAAAAAATCTTCCTTCCGCTGAACTAGGCCGGCCCAGCTCCTGCCAGGCCAAGGCCCAGCCCAGCGCGCCCGCGCCCTCGAAGCTCCTTGAGACTCCGCCGCCGCAAGACGGCATCGCGCCACAGACGCCGCCCGGACTCCCGCCGCCTCTTGCCCCTCCTCCCGCCACGCCCGGCCTCCTATAAACCGAGCCCAGACCCCGGCTCCGTTCCCCCTCTCTCTCCGCATCTCGTTGCATCCGAGCCGCCGCCACCGCCCACCTCGCTCTCGCCGCCGACCCCCACCTCCAGACGCGCGCCTCATGAGCCGCCTCCCGTTTACTCTCCGCCCGACGACCACCGAGTTGCCTCCCGCTCAAAGCCGAGCCGCCCAAAGCATTGCTCCGCCTCACCGCCAAGATTTCGCCGAAACTATCGCCCGCCGGTTTTGTCGCTAAAACCACCGAACATTCTTTAACCTAGTATAAAACCGCCGGTCCGATCCGGTTTTTCTTTTAACGTCATTTTTTTAAAAACCCTAGACTAGATCTATTTTTTTGGTTTTATTAAACGACGAACGTCCACTGTTTAGAACTTATAAATGAACGATCATTATTTAGTTCTTTTCTTTTTCTGTTATTTCGGCCAGGGACCCATCAGTGAATATTTTATTCATAGATTAGTCCCTAATTTTCAAACGCTCACAACTTTTTACTCGTTTATCCAAATCCAACGAAACCAACACCCAATTCTTCATTATGTTCTCCTCTATCCAGTAATCCAACTCAAACATGTTTTTGAAAGTTTAAAATTTGAATTAGATCAGATTTGAATTTGAAATTCGTTTGATCATAACTTGAGTTTCGTAACTTTGATTTAGTTGATTCTTTTTGCAAAATCGAAGCTGTTGACCTAAACTTTCTGATAAGGCCAAATTCACATAATTTTGGTACTGTTAGGAATTGTTTTATGTTGCAAGAGTTATTCGCTTGGTTTTGATGTTTTCCGAATCGTACTCTTCGTTCTTTCCGATCTTTTGAGTGATTGCTTATGTGTGGTTACAATTGCTTGCTTACGATAGATTGATTGGAGTGTGACGAGTAGAACTATCAAGAGTTTTGAGTGCGAATCATCTTCATCAACATTGCAGGCAAGTTCACACTTTGATCATACCTCTTTACTACCCAGTTTTATTGCATTAGTTCAATCCTCCAAACAATTGCTTGATTAGGATCTAAATGAAATTGTGGGTTTTGGGAAGTAGATGAGGTAGTACCTATTACCTGTTTTATTATTCAAACCTTTGGGAGTTACTTCTACGTTTGCTTATTATGCCATGCTATGCTAGTAGATGTGGATTGGGTTTGAGTGAATTTCCATGATAGATGTGAGATTGTTAATTAATGGTTTATTTAAGGTGGCAACATTAATACACAACTGGGTGGATTGAGGCACCTGGTTACTCCAGGACTTGCCTGTCTAGGCACCTAGGTTTCCAGGACTTACCTGTTTTTCTTCGGACCGCCACCTAGGCTCAAGGGGATCATAGATTATTCAAACTAGAAACTTACGTGTGCAGCCACAAGCCATTATGGGCTCTGGCATAGTTGATTAAGTCGTGCAAACTCTTACGGGTGGACTAGCAGATGTAGGGGAAAGTAGGTGTACTGGTCTACCCTCTATGTAAGGTGCTAGCGCTTCCGAAAGACTATGTCTCGGTCATCCGTTTCTCAAACATCATGTAGTGCGAGGAATCAAACGGAGGTGATCGAGTCTTGTGGGGAAAAGTGCGCAAACCTCTGCAGAGTGTACAAACTAATCATGATTAGCCGTGTCCCCGGTTATGGACATCTTGAGTATCTAGTACTTGGATTTTTGTGTGAATCTCATCATGTTACCTAAATTAATATTGTTGGGTTGTTAATGAGTACTTTTAATTGGGATTGAGAATGCTGTCAACCATTCTCAATGTTTAACAACCACCATGATAGTTAAATAAATTTATTCCTTTGAAGTAGGGAAAAATTGGCTTTTCGCAAAAAAATTATAACCATAGGGCCTCCACCAGCCAAATATGCATGTAGTGATAGCCTTTATTCATCATTGCTCTATGGTGTGAATTTGCCAGTACATTCAATGTCTTGACCCTCTGTGGGTCGCAACGCCTCATGTTGCAGGATTCTTCTGACGAGTAAGTGATACGTTAGGGTTACGATTCCTATACTCAACTTTGCCGTTGGTGTTGATGGGAATCCACAACCTTGTTACTTCCGCTATTTTGGATTGAGGTAATAGTATTTACGTTATTTTATACATGTGATTTACCTCTGTTATAAATCCTCGAGTCTTGTGTGTGTCAAAGATACCGATCCGAGGATGACACTTAAGCACAGAGACTTGATCCATTCGGGTCGGGTCGCTACAAGATGGTATCAGAGCACATGTTGACTATAGGACGTGACCCTAGAAACTGGCAAGCCCATAGGAAAGATTTTTCTCTACAACTTTCTTTTCAAAAGAATCTTTTACCTCTCTTCTCTTCTGAGCTTATTCAAAAATTCCTTTTAGTGAGACCATACCCCTTTCACCTTTTGACCCCTCGAAGAATTTGACTGATGAGGCAATCCAAGAAGGACCAGATATCGGACAACTGAGGCCACTTCGGAATGAAGAGGACTTTACGGAGCATTATAATGATGGAAACTACGACGGATAAAGACTTCGAAGACTAGGAGAATATGAAGAATTTCCAGATTTTTTATGACCCAGGAAGGCTACCCTTATGGAACTTGGCAGACTATGGAAGCTGTCAATACCCGAGATCAAGGTGTATTGGAGAAAGACCGGAAGATGGAGCATTAGAACTCAAAGTTTTGTCAAGAAAACCCTAAGGCAGGAGATATCAACTATGGAATGATAGCTCATGGAAATGACAAGAGCAGAAACATGGACATTCATGATGTTATCGTTCGCCTATGCTATTGTCACCATGCGGAGTTAAGCATGCAGATGCATGGAAAGATTGGATGGTAGAAGGCTGATGGAGCATCCGTCAGCAAAGGATGCAGTTTTAACCTTAGCCGGTGTATCACCAGGATCTGGAGTACTACATTAGGAAGTTTAAGATGGACCTTTAGGAAGCTGTATTTGATAAGGAAGCAGTTCGTGAAGCACTTAGGACCCTGAAGATGAGAGTAGCCAAGCTGGAGGAGCAAAACCTCGAGATACAGGAGACTCGTCAGGAGCTGAAGGACATTAGGACCATGGCTCATACCAAGGATGTTGAAACCTAGAAGTTTGGAATGCAACTCTAGAATATTAAAGGACGTCACTAGAAGACTTCGCATCAACAGAGATGATCTGACAAAAGAATTTGAGAAGGATAAGCATGATCAGAAGGAGCCATCGGAGACATGACAAGACTTGAAGAGTTTGATGACGTTGAGATCTATAGACCATTAGAAGACCCAACCCCTGTTACATACCTACGTTAGATGCAACGATTGTGAGCTGTCATTTGTTTGTGTTTTTTTTCAACAGCCACAATAAAATCTGTCTTTTCAAAACTATTGTTTGTACTGTGTGCATCCCTCTCGATCTCTCTTATCCCACCCCAAATCCCTGGACCCCATAGAGGATGAATGGAGATGAGCTTATATTTTCTGGACCGATGAGTCAATTGGAGACGGACCGATGGATTGAGAACATGGAAGAATTAATGGAGAATAACCCTATAACCGGAAAGGATATGACCCAGCATGCTCTTCAGTGTTTTGAAAGAGGTGCTGCTACTTGGTGGAGGATGTACCAAACCATCAATGGATGGCAAGGAGTAACCACTTGGAGAGAATTTAAGTTGACTTTGCTAATGTCTCGGTTTGTGTCCCAGAAATTGAAGCCTTCGGGAAAGGATATGAAGAAACCCTGTGCATGCAAGCTTCGTGGAGAAATAGGACACAGCCATAAAGAACACAAGGATGAATGCCCAAATTGTGAAGGAGGTCACCCAGCTGAAGAATGCCCAACTAGGCAGATCACTTGTTTCTTGTGTGAAGGGACTACCCACTACACTGCTCAATGTCACATTTATCCCATGGTACAAAGAACCATCCAGCAGAAGAAAGAAGTAATAAAAGGAGCCCTCATGGAGATTCTAGAAGAACCAGTGTTGAAGAAAGAGGTGGAGGACACACCCAAAGAAGAACCAATTAAACCCTGCACCAAGTCATGCTATTCATGTGGAGAAGAAGGACACATCTCCCAGAATTGTATGAATGGGGATCTAGTAGAATTCCTGACAGATGAAGTAGAGTATGACCCACAGGAAATAGAATTCCTGATTGGAATGGAAAAGTCCAGGAAGAGAAGTAGATTGGATTCCATGAAGGACCCGAGTCATATCACCTGTTACAAATGCAAGGAGTCAGGGCACTACCTCAACACTTGCCCAAAAAGGAAGCCAAGGACCCAAGGAGGCTATGTGATCATGAGGAAACCTCGAGACTTGTCAGAAGTGTTATGTTTTCGTTGTAATGAAGCAGGGCACTCTACCAGGGATTGTCCCAAGAAGAAGGGGACTTGTGCTAAATAGTTGAGTTAGCATCAATGTAAATGTAGTAGTAGTAGTGAGAACATCTCTTCTGTGTTGAGATGTTGAGTTGAGGCATGTAATGGAAATACAGGAGATTGTAGTAATTGGAGAATCAATAAAGTTATCATCGTTGGTACTGTTTTGGAATTTTATGAGTTGTTACTCTATGAAGAAAGATTTTGACCATTTTCGAGGATATGAGAAATATGGTCTATGGATGAGATTGGAGCATTTTAAGGGTGGTAGTACCCTGTGAGGATATTTGACCCTGGAAAGGATAATGATATTCCACGGAGTGGATTTCGGACTAAGCAAGCATGAGTTTTATCTCGATATGTTGGATACCCCCAAGAGCATGAAGGAAAGAAGTATTACTATTGGATATAAAGGAGGTATGATGTTGGAAATATGGATCAATGGAAATTCCTTGATGAGTCGGAGTAATCATGTCCTAGTTTGGTGCCAATAGAAGGAAGAAAGACAGTACAATTGGATGGATTTAAGAATACTAGGAAGTTGGAAGTTGGAATAATGGTCAGAAGCCCGAGGATAAGTTCAAGGACTACAAGTGATGAGATGGGCCATAACCCACAGGCCCCAGGACCTGCCAAGAAGCAAGCACACTCTTGTTGAAGGAAAACCCTGAAGAAGTTACGATTTTATCAACAGACGATCTTATAGGAGTAACGCAAAACCTGAGAGTGGTGAAGAAACGATAGATGCTTGTTTGGCTTGCAGAATCAATGGATTTATCCGAACTTGGTTCGTTGACAAGAGAAATTCTGCAATGCTTGTGAGGATGACCGAGTGTTAGAATGCGAGATTCGCTAAACCATATACAAGGTAATGATTTGGGTGCGGGATGGATTGATCACCATACCGACTTACTCTTATTATTCGCCTTGCTATGTGGGATGGTAAATCTGAGTGACTTACCTATAGTAGAGAGACGACGATCAAAACCTTGTTTGAACCTTAGAATGGTATAAGTATTTTCCCTTGTACAAGGCCGTTGTTGCCAAACGTAGGTCATACGGTGAGGTTCAACCCAGACCCGTTTCTTGCAGGAGAAACCATAAATTATTGACCACCAGGAGATATCGATAGTTGTTTAGTATTGGCGCCAGACCCGTCAGCTAAGAAGAACCAGTCATGGAATAACCTTACCAAGATGAAAGGACATAAGAATTGAGGAAAAGGTTATGCCACCACCAGAAGAGCCCAGAGAAGAAATTTTTTCAGAAGATCTGTGAAGACCGACACTATCAGGATTAAGGATGGAGTATATGAGTTTTGATGGAACCGTAACAATGTTTCTAAGGGTGGTAGCACCCCAGACCCCTGCGACGATCGATGGATTTTTGAGAAGACCCCCAAACCCTAACCTATTTCTTTCTAGCCTTTCCGAATCTCGAGGACGAGATTCATTTTAAGGGTGGTAGGTTTGTAACATCCCAAAATTCTAAATTTTGGAATGTTATAAACAAATAGATAGTTTTGATTGATTGTTTGATTGATTGACTGAAAGTGAGTGAATCGAAACTTTTTGAAAGTTAAATGAGAGGGAATAAAAGGACTTTCCCAAAATTTCATTTTGCATTCGTGATCTCCGTGAATTCAAATTCTTTTCACCACAAAACCCTGGAGAGAAGATGACATGACTTCTTCCATTTATTTAAATGCCAAGGGGTGTTGAAAATATTTGAATTTCATTTGGAAAATATTTCCAACCCAGGAACTTTATGCAACTCAATGATTTTCACGAGCGAAGATAAAATGACTTCTTCAAAACATATGAAATATGAGTTGGGAGTTTCAAAGAATTAAATTCAAGGTTCTTTCGAATTTATTTTTTCAATTTGGAGTTATTTGAGTTTTATTCAAATTATTTTTCTCCAAAAATAAAATATATGGAAAATAGGGTAACATGATTCCCTACATCAGAAAATTGGAGACAAATAAATTTGAATTAATTTTGGTATTTTTAAAATGATTTTTACTGGATTTTACTTGGGCAGAAGCACTCATTGCTTTATTTGAATTGTGTGTATTTTATTTGACTCTAGAAAAATGTTCATGCTATAGAAAAACTTTTTCTAAAAATTTTGATATATTATATGCCTATATAATATATATGTTCTATTCTGTTTTTATTTTGCCTGAGAAAACGTTTTATTAAAAAAAACAAATCTTCCTTCCGCCGAACTGGGCCGGCCCAGCTCCTGCCAGCCAAGGCCCAGCCCAGCGCGCCCGCGCCCATCCCCGAGCTCCTGCAGGACTCCCGCCGCCGCACGACATCGCCGCCGGACTCCGACTCCGCCGCCTCTGCTTTCCTCCCGCCGCCTTGCGGTCTCCTATATATCCGAGCCCGGACCCCCAGCCCGTTCCCCCTCTCTCCGCATCTCGCCGCATCTAGCCTTGCCGCCGTCGTCGCCTCGCTCTCGGCCGCCACCGACCCCACCTCGAGACGCGCCGAAAGCCGCCCACCCCGTCTACTCCGCCATCGCCGACGACCACCGGAGTTGCCTCCCCGCTCAAAGCCGAGCCGCCGCCGCAGCATCGCTCCGCCTCGCCGCCGCACTTCATCGGAAACCGTCGCCGCCGCCGGTTTTGTTGCCAAAACCACCGAACCGCTGCTGAACCGGTATAAAACCGCCGGTCCGATCTGATTTTTCTTTTAACTTCGTTATTTAAAAAAACCTAGACTAGATCTGTTTTTTTGGTTTTATTAAACGACGATCCCCTGTTTAGAACTTATAAATGAATGTTCATTGTTTAGTTCTTTTCCTTTTCTGTTATTTCGGCCAGGGACCCATCCGTGAATATTTTATTCACAGATTAGTCCCTAATTTTCAAACGCTCACAACTTTTTACTCGTTTATCCAAATCCAACGAAACCAACGCCCACTTCTTCGTTATGTTCTCCTCTATCCAGTAATCCAACTCAAACATGTTTTTGAAAGTTTAAAATTTGAATTAGATCAGATTTGAATTTGAACTTCGTTTGATCATAACTTGAGTTTTGTAACTCCGATTTAGTTGATTCTTTTTGCAAAATCGAAGCTCTTGACCTAAACTTTCTGATAAGGCCAAATTCACATAATTTTGGTACTGTTAGGAATTGTTTTATGTTGCAAGAGTTATTCGCTTGGTTTTGATGTTTTCAAATCGTACTCTTCGTTCTTTCCGATCTTTTGAGTGATTGCTTATGTGTGGTTACAATTGCTTGCTCACGATAGATTGACCGGAGTGTGACGAGTAGAACTATCAAGAATTTTGAGTGGGAATCATCTTCATCAACATTGCAGGCAAGTTCACACTTTGATCATACCTCTTTACTACCCAGTTTTATTGCATTAGTTCAATCCTCCAAACAATTGCATGATTATGATCTAAATGAAATTGTGGGTTTTGGGAAGTAGATGAGGTAGTACCTATTACCTGTTTTATTATTCAAACCTTTGGGAGTTACTTCTACGTTTGCTTATTATGCCATGCTATGCTAGTAGACGTGGATTGGGTTTGAGTGAATTTCCATGACAGATGTGAGATTGTTAATTAATGGTTTATTTAAGGTGGCAATATTAATACACAACTGGGTGGATTGAGGCACCTGGTTACTCCAGGACTTGCCTGTCTAGGCACCTGGGTTTCCAGGACTTGCCTATTTTTCTTCGGACCGCCGCCCAGGCTCAAAGGGATCATAGATTATTCAAACTAGAAACTTACATGTGCAGCCACAAACCATTATGGGCTCTGGCATAGTTCATTAAGTCGTGCGAACTCTTATGGGTTGACTAGCAGATGTAGGGGAAAGTAGGTGTACTGGTCTACCCTCTATGTAAGGTGCTAGCGCTTCCGAAAGACTATGTCTCGGTCATCTGTTTCTCAAACATCATGTAGTGCGAGGAATCAAATGGAGGCGATCGAGTCTTGTGGGGAAAAGTGCGCAAACCTGTGCAGAGTGTACAAACTAATCATGATTAGCCGTGTCCCCAGTTATGGACATCTTGAGTATCTAGTACTTGGATTTTCGTGTGAATCTCATCATGTTACCTAAATTAATATTGTTGGGTTGTTAATGAGTACTTTTAATTGGGATTGAGAATGCTGTCAACCATTCTCAATGTTTAACAACCACCATGATAGTTAAATAAATTTATGCCTTTGAAGTAGGGAAAAATTGGCTTTTCGCAAAAACATTAAAACCATAGGGCCTCCACCAGCCAAATATGCATGTAGTGATAGCCTTTATTCATCATTACTCTATGATGTGAATTTGCCAGTACATTCAATGTACTGACCCTCTGTGGCTGCAACATCTCATGTTGCAGGATTCTTACGACAAGTAAGTGATACGTTAGGGTTACGATTCCTATACTCAACTTTGCCGTTGGTGTTGATGGGAATCCACAACCTTGTTACTTCCGCTATTTTGGATTGAGGTAATAGTATTTACGTTATTTTATACATGTGATTTACCTCTGTTATAAATCCTCGAGTACTGTGTGTGTTAGCATACCGATCCAGGGATGACACTTAAGCACAGAGACTTGATCCATTTGGGTCGGGTCGCTACAATCCAGGAGAAGGATTCGGTCCCGGGGACAAGTTACACTCATCGTAGCTAGCTCAAGAACTCCAAGAACACTGATATAAACACAAAAGCAGGACTAGGGTTCTACGCATCCTCGCGGCCCAAACCTGGGTAAACGACCTGAGTGCTTGTGCTGACTGCCGATCTCGCTCTTCTCACAACCCTGGGCCCCGCAACCGTATTAGGGATTCCCGTGATCCCATAGGTGTTGTTTCTACCGACATAGGATAAGCCAGCGAGTCATCTGTGGAAGGATTGTTTCATTATGAGGGAGTATAGGAACTCTAATCTTTTCCATAACAATCATGGCCTGCATGGCGTTTAGGTTCCGGCTCTCATGGACCTGGTTTTGGAGGTGGCGGTTCAAGCTCTGGCTTTCAAGGCCAAGGTAATCAAGGTGGTTTCAATCAGGAATCTGGTCAAGGGAATCAGCAGCAACAGTCTGGTTATCAGAGTAATCCAAAGCAGCTGAATAGTGGTCAATATCATGTGTTCACCACGAGGCTGTGTAAGCGAGATCAGAAAATCCATAAATGGGCAGTGAACTCAGAAGAGCCGCCGGTGCCTCGTTATTTGCAGTGGTCCAAGCAGCCTATTGTATGGAGCCGCGAGGATCACCCGCCCCGGGTTGAAAATCCAGGTTTGTTGGCATTGTTGGTTGCTCCATAGGTAGGAGGGTATAAGCTTACAAAGGTTCTCATGGATGGGGCAGCAGTATCAATATCCTTTACTATGAGACTTTTCATCATATGAATTTGACTGACAAAGATCTTAAGGCAACTTCTATTATTTTCCATGGGGTGGTTCCTGGTAAGTCGGCATATCCAGTGGGTAAGATAACACTGGAGGTAGCTTTTGGATATGACCGTGATTCCAGGGTTGAAAAATTGACCTTCGAGGTGGTTATGATCAAAAGCCCATACCATGCTTTGTTTGGGCGGCCAACTTATGCCAAGTTTATGGCACGGCCGTGTTATGTTTATTTGCAGCTTAAAATGTTGGGTCATAAGGGCACCATCACGGTGCATGGTGATAGAAAGATTGCTCTGGATTGTGAAGAAGGTGATGTTGCGTATGTTGAGTTGGCTTGTGCTACAGAGGAGTTGAAGTTTTATAAAGATAACATTAACCCGGCGGATATGACGCCTTTGAAGAAGCCAACTATAGAGAATGGCCTCCCGTTGAAGTTTAAGTCGGCAGATGACACTAAGTTGGTTGATTTTGTGCCTGGCAACTCGTCCAAGCAGTTCAGCATCAGTGCTAGTATGGATCCGAAATAGGAAAGCGTGCTCATCAAGTTCATCCATGAGAACCGGGATATCTTTTCATGGAAGCCTTCTGACATGCCAAGTGTACCGAGGGAACTCGCTGAGCACACACTTAATGTGGATCCTAAGTTTAAGCCGGTCAAGCAGTTTCTTCGTCATTTTAATGAAGAGTGGCATAAGGCCATTGGTGAAGAAGTGGCCCGACTCTTGGCGGCAGGGTTCATCATTGAAGTTTTTCATCCTGAGTGGTTGGCTAACCTGGTGCTGGTACTTAAGAAAAATGGCACTTGGCATATGTGTGTGGATTATACAGACCTTAATAAGGCATGTTCGGATGATCCTTTTGCTCTCCCTCGTATTGATCAGATTATTGATGCTACGACAGGTTGTGAACATTTGAGCTTTCTGGATGCTTACTACGGTTATCATCAGATCAAGATGGCAGTTAAGGACCAGGAGAAGATAACTTTCATCACTCCCTTTGGAGCCTTCTACTATGTATCTATGCCTTTTGGGCTCAAGAGTGCCCAGGCGACTTACCAACGATGTGTTCAGAATTGCCTCCATGGCTAGATTGGACGCAATGTTCATGCCTATGTGGATGATATTGTTGTGAAATCCAAGAAGAAGGAGACTTTGGTAGATGATCTGAAAGAGACCTTTGACAATCTCCGGGTCTATAAAATGATGCTTAACCCGGCCAAGTGTGTCTTTGGAGTGCCAACATGCAAGTTATTGGGTTTCCTGGTTCCTGAGAGGGGCATTGAAGCTAACCCAGAGAAAATCAAGGCTATCACTTCTTTGGCTAAGCCAGCGTATATCAATGGCATCCAACGTTTGGCGAGTCGTATCACGGCTTTAAGCCGGTTTATAAGCCGCCTGGGTGAGAAGGCTATCCCTTTGTATCAAATGATGAAGAAGACAAATGATTTTGTCTGGAGCGATGCTGCTAATGAGGCGTTTGAGGCGCTTAAAAAACAGCTGGCTGAGCTGCCGGTTCTTGCAGCTCCTGTTGAGAAGGAGCCCTTGCCTTTATATGTGGCTGCGAACAACAGAGATTTTAGTGTGGTAGTTGTGGTTAAAAGGTAGGAGTCAGGCAAGGATTATCTGGTTCAAAGGCCGGTTTATTATGTCAGTGAGGTGCTCATTGAACCTAAACAGAGATACCCACATTGGCAGAAATTGGTTTACGGCATATTCATGGCCAGTCGCAAGTTGAAGCAATATTTCCTTGGTCATACCATCACTGTGGTTAGTTCTGCTCCCTTGGGGGGATATTATTCAAAACAGAGAAGCCACATGTCGGATAGCTAAGTGGGACATTGAGATTGGACCCCATGGCTTGAACTATGTGCCTCGGACGGCTATAAAATCTCAGGACCTTGTGGACTTCATCAATGATTGGACAGAACTACAGATGCTTGAGGATAAGCCGGATAATACATATTGGACTATTCATTTTGATGGATCCAGGCAATTGGAAGGCTCGGGGGCTGGAGTTATATTGACTTCCCCACGAGGTGATAAATTTTGTTATGTTTTAAGGTTGATGTTCCCTTGTACTCCCTCAACTAATATAAGAGTGTTTAGATCACTACTTTAGTATTCTAAACGCTCTTATATTAGTTTATGGAGGGAGTACTAACAATGCAGCTAAGTATGAAGCCTTACTTCATTGTTTTCGGATGGCTAAAGATATGAATCTAAGCCGGGTATGGTGCTTTGGCGACTCAGATTTGGTGGCGCAGCAAGTGTAAGGAACTTGTGATTCAAAGGATCCACTCATGGCGGCTTATCACTGGGAGGTTGATGCTATTGCTGGTCATTTCAAAGGTTATCAAGTGGAGCATGTTGATCGTAGGAAAAATGAGGCTGCTAATGCTTTGAGCCGACTCGGGTCTCAGCATAAGCCGGTTCCCCCTAATGCTTTCCTTGATGTTTTGCATAATCCATCAGTTAAGTTGCCTACAGAGGATGACTTGGCAGTTCCTGACCCGAAGGCACAGTTGGTAGCGGCTCTCCATGTCATCCCTAATTGGACTTTTCCATATTTGGATTATATGACCCGGGGCGAGTTACCTGAGGATGAGACCTTAGCCAGGCAAATAACCCGGAGGTCTAATTCAATGACTATTGTAATGGTGAGCTCCACAGATGCAGTGTTACAGGAGTGTTTCAATGATGCATTTCTCCTGAGGAGGGCAGTGAAATTCTAAGGGAGATTCATGAAGGAGATTGCGGTCATCACGCCAGTTCTAAGTCTCTCATTGCTAAAGCTTTTCGTCATGGGTTTTATTGGCTGACGGCTCATGCTGATGCAGAAGATCTGGTCAGTAAGTGTGATGGTTGTCAGAAATTTTCCAGACGAGCTCATGTGCCGGCTCAAGAATTGAGGATGATTCCAATTACTTGGCCGTTTGCAGTCTGGGGGCTGGATATGGTTGGGCCTTTCAAAAGGTCTAAGGATAAAAAGACTCATCTCCTGGTAGCTGTTGACAAGTTTACAAAGTTGGTTGAAGCTGAGCCGGTCAGCAAATGTGATGCAGACACGGCGGTTCAATTCATCAAAAAGGTGATCTTTCATTTTGGATACCCTCATAGTATCCTTACCAATAATGGTACTAATTTGTCTAAGGGTGCAATGAAAGAATTCTGCCAACAAGAGCATATCCGGCTTGATGTATCATCAATGGCTCACCCCCAGTCTAATGGTCAAGCTGAACGAGCTAATCAAGAAATCTTGAGAGGTATCAAGCCCCGGATTATGGTCCCTTTGCAGAGGACACCGAGTTGTTTGGTGAACACGCCTTTCTTCATGGTTTACAGAGCAGAGGCGGTTCTCCCTAGTGACATATGTCACGACTCGCCTCACGTGGCAGCTTATGTTGAAGCTAATAATGAGAAAGCATGTTAGGATGCTATTGACCTATTGGATGAAGAGCGTGACCTTGCGGCGTCTCATTTGGCGACTTACCAGCAAGATCTGCGTCGTTATCACAACCGCCGGGTTAATACCGGGACTTTTCAAGAAGGAGATTTGGTGCTCCGGCTCATCCCGGATCAAACTGACATGCACAAGCTATCCCCACCTTGGGAAGGACCCTTTGTGGTCAGCAAAAATCTGAACAACGGGTCATACTACCTTATCAACGTTCGAGACCACAAGGACTCACGCACGTCGGAGGAGGAGACCCATCGGCCGTGGAATATTGCTCATCTTCAGCCTTATTACGCCTGAGCCACCGGTTCTCGTGATGTACATATGTTCACCAATGTATATATTATGATTATTATAATAAAGCCGACATCCCTCATGATTCAGGTCCTCTGTCATTTCATTTTTGAGAATCTGAGTCTTTATTGTTACTTCATATGGTCACGTGGGGGCTTCCTGCTCATTGAGCATAGCTATGATAATCCTTTTGATCCGGCTTGTACGCCTTGATTGCGAAAACTTTGGGGGCTTCCTGCTCATTGAGCATAGCTGTGACTACCCAACTGATCTGGATTGAACGCCTAGATCAAAATATTACTTTGGGGCTTCTCGTTAAATGAACAGGAGCTTTGTTGCCATTTGTAATAGGCTTGGACACCAGGCGTATTCACCAAAAATCCAGGTTATCCTACCTTTGTATGCTTGCCACTCCGACTAGGTAGTCCTGGAATGACTCGCCGTACTCTTAACAGTCACTCTTTTAAAAGACCCTGAATTTGTCAAAGTTAAAACAACGATTGGTCATGTGAGGCCCGGCTTACAAGTTTGAATTAAGGAATAACTTTGTGGTTGTGCAGCCCTTGAATAACACTTGATGTTGAGGCCTGGCAGCCTTGATATTGACTTTGAATTTTTCTTGACAATTTTTGTTTGTGCCATATTGATATATGGTTGAAATTTGATTCATGCCATGGTGCCTTAATCGTTATTTGCTAATACCCAGTGTTTGTTAACCCGGCCTGGTTTTGGACCTTAAGTCACCAGTATATGACGATCATATGTTTGGAGTCCTACTCTCAAATTTTGGGGGATGTTGCCCTTTGCTGTTTAAGGCGTTGTAAGCCGGCAGCATGAATAAATTACACAGAGTGATGCGCTCTATATTGGGACTGTTGCCCTTATTGCATATTGCCTGGTAAGCCGGCAATACACATAAGTATCATCGGTATGATATTTATTGTTATAAATATATGAGGTTTTGATAAACCGGCCCTGGTTGTGGACATTACTATCACCAGTGGCTTATTATATGGGGATTTTTTGACCCGCCTTGGGGTAAACCGCCAAGGCACTTGTACTCTGTTTTTATGCAGGGTTTATGGAAATCTGCTTAGGCAAAATTGATAATGCGTATGAGCATAAACATTGAATCATCAAAGAAGATCAAAACAACTCATCAAACGTTATGCAGATCAACATGCGCGAAGGCATGCGAGATAATTGTTTGAAATCTAGCCTATTACAAGGCAACAGATGGCCCAAAAAGAATAACTGTTTTTGCAAAGTATCATAAAGGGCAGATGCTAAGCCAGCCTGCGGCTTACTGGACTTAGCCTTGGCGAGTTGAGGATTGTGGGTCATCTAGCACCGGTTCATCCTCCTCCTCTTCACCCATTGGCTGGAAGTCAGAGGTTGCCTAGTTGATCCCAGTCAAAGCTTTGAATACAGCTTCATCACTAATAAGTGTTGACGGGTCAATGTCAGGAGCAAAAGTGTGCTTACGGATTGGAGGAGTAAGGTCATGTGAATCATGGATTGGCACCATGACCTTCTTGTTGTCAGCATCATAAACCACCTGATAATGTGACAGGTTGGTATCTTCAGCTAGCTAGCTTGCTAGAGGACGATTTCCCTTGCTATGGAAAGAAAGGTCCTCTGCATTGAAGGGAGACATGTCCTCTTTCTTGCTGGGGCAGTCGTTAGCCAAGTCTGCCGGCTCAAGATCTGCTTGCCATGCTTTAGCCCGGGTTAGCGCGGTGAGTGCGCCGGCTCTTGCAGCTGATTTCCTAAGTTCCTCGATTTGTAGGGGCAGCACAGATAGCTTCTCCAGTGTGTCCTTGATGAGGTTTGGCGGTTGTTTTTTATGCGCAGCTGTGCAAATGGCTCGTTGTGCGCCAGTATGTAATTGCTCTACAAGGGTGTAGCCAGCTTTCAGCTTCTTGCGCATATCTGAGCCGAGGTGGACGATTCTGGAGCCTGTATCAATAAATAAATCCATAGGCCGGATGGAAGATTCTTGCGATGCTTTGGTAGTATCAACTTAAGATGAAGTTACTTACCGAAGATGGCAGCAGTCATGGCATTGACTTGATGTTTTAAACCAGCGAGCTCTTCCGCCACCGGCTTAAGAGCTGCTTCGACATATTACACTCTTTTAAACATAGCTGATTTCTCTGTATCCCAACCTGCTTGGTCAGCCTTGAAGTCTTTCTTCAGTTTTTCTATCTGTGCCAAGGCGGTGGTCAATTCTGTTTTAGCCTTGGAGGTTTCAGATTCCTGAGACTTAATGTTTTCTTGAAGATCAAAAACTTGGGAGTCTTTGACAGTAAGTTTAGCCTGCAGGATATAAACAATAGCCGGGTTAAAGTCATCTTATTTTAAAAAGTTCCAAGCACAATACAAGTATTTTACTTGGCACTTGTGGGCTAATGCATATTGCTCTTTTTTGAAGATAGTTTTATGATGACCCGGTTAAGGTGTGGTGGCTATAGCCGATTCATGGGGGCTATATGCTTGAATTTTATGGACACATATAGTAATGAGACCCGGCTTAGCTTGACAGATTAAGCTGGCACTTGAAGGCTATAGATACGAAATTGATTCATTAATATTCAAAGTCCCGGCTCATCTTGGCAGATTAAGCCGGCCCTTGGGGGCTACATGTGCAAAGTTGAAATATTATTATCGGAAGTCCCAGTTTGTCTTGAAAGTATAAATCGGCCCTTGGGGGCTACTGGATTTGATCTACAAAGCTATGCTAAGTCTACATCACATTCTATTCTATCATATCCAGTAAACTTGGTGGCTAATGGAAGTGTTTTCATATGAAGAGAGCTGTACTGTTTACCTCAAAGCGCTCCTTCATAAAATTACTAAGCCGACTTCTGTAAGTGCATCTAGTGCCCCTTAGTGATTTTGGTGTATTGAAGACTTATAGGTTAAGGGACTGATGCGTTTGTGAGTGTACACAGGTCTATAAGTCTATGAGGAGTTTGGTATTTACAGAGAAAGTCGACCCCTAAAAATGAAGTTCTTCAACTGAAGACTTTGGATTTCTGAAGACTTTGAAAGTGAAGAAATTGGTGTGACCTTGAAGACTTGGCAATCATTCGAGGAACATGAAGCGAGAAGACTTTTGTTTTTGTAGTTTCATTTTCTCGTTCTTGAGTCATAGGAAACACCGTACTGTTAAAGGGGGTCGAGGAAATAGTAAGGAAAAATTTCCATGTGATGCTCAACTCAAAATCCTACACCTACCAATCCCTTCGAGTGAAGCCTTTGGAAATCTCATACAGTTCAGTCGATTTCTTCAGTGAAAGAGTCGAAGTTCTTCTGGTCGCTAAGGAATTTGTTCTGGCTGAGGAGTTAGGAATTCGCCAGTGCGGATTGCCTACACAGTGAGAACATGATAGCCCTGAGGAATTTGAGAGTAAAAATTCCGACCATTGTTGTGCTATGCGCCAGCTGTCCCAAAATATCTACCCACCTAACGGTCATATCATTTAAGGGCATTTAGGTCTTATCATGTTGGGCTTCTCCCTAGGCTATAAACAGCCGCCCCCTACAACCACTAGACGGTTGGCTGCTCCGAGAGAAACTGACACTTGTCATTTGAGAGCATCCCATCCTCCGAGGACTTTGAGCGAAAATCATCGAGTGAGGAAAACCCAAACCCAAACACCTTCAAACCCAAAGTGAGTGAGCATCACTAAAGAGATTGATCCTGCATGGATCCGACGCCTGTTACCTTTGAGGACTGTGCTTCTTCCAGACGGTTAGGCGTCATGGTCTAGAGCATCCAAGAGGAAATGTGGATCACTAAGTGACCGAGTTTGTGAAGGTTTGGAAGTCACCTGAAGACTTACCACGAGTGATTGGGCGAGGTCTGTGTGACCTTAGCTCAAGAAGAATACGGTGAGGACTGTGTGTCCGGGACTCTGTGTCCTCAGGTTTAAATACCTAGCCGCTCCAACCAGACGTACAACTGAGACAGCAGTTGGAACTGGTCTACCAAATCATTGTCTTCACCAAGCTTACTGGTTCTATTCCTCAACTCTTTCATTTCCTCATTTCTGTTGTTGTGTGCTTGTTCATATCTGTTTGAAGACTTTGACTTAAGACTTTCTCAATTTCCTTAGTTCAATTTCTTCAGTCTGTTCGTCTTCATCCTGTGCTATCCTATGTTTACACTTTCTGTACTCCGTGCTTGTCTTCATTTCATCATGATGACCATGCTTGCGTTCCGTTATGTTTACATCTGAGTACTTATTCCCCTGCAAGTAGTTCTTTGCTTAGGAATTTCCTCACCCTGAAATTCCTCAGTGAAGAATTCATAGAAATCGCCTATTCACCCCCTCTAGTCGATATAACGCACTTTCAGCTTCAAAGTCACATCTTGTGTACAGGCGGTTCAAATACCCAGAGTGGGTCTCTTGGGCATTGAAGTGGGCATAGCTCTCCAAATTGGCTGACCATTTGCCTTTGTCAGCAATGGAAATTTCTTCCTTAGTGTTGTGCTTTGATAAGACAGTGGGGATGCCTGGCTCTGTATAACCATGCGCAGTACTGACAACGTCATCAGCCTTTTCTTCATTGAGCTTGATAGGGCTTGGCGGCTTAGTGGAGCTTGGTGGATTGGTGGTAGCTGGATCAACATCCATCTGGTCCATGTCAATGTTGTGATCAACCAGTGGCGGTTCATCGACGGTGGCTTCAGGGGCTTGATGGGAGGTCTCTGCTGACTGCTGCTCCGGCTCAGAGGGTTTCTCAATATTTTTTGTCACCTTCATTTTCTTGCTGGTCTTTGCCATAGCCTTGTAAATGAAACACAAGATTGGGTTAGTACAACAATTAAGTATATAATTGAAAGCATAGGCTTGACAGTCTTACCTAGGCACAAGTTCGAAGGCCGGGACATGAGTCCTCGTAGAGTCGCCAGAGGAAGAATGAGATGTTCCCTGATAATTTGAATCGGAAGGATTAAGAGGTTGTAAATAAAGACCGGCCCTGGGGTAAGTTAAGTTGGAGTTTGTTGAGACCTCTAGATGATGCTTGCGAGGAGTTGGAGTGTTCGGTAAGCCAGAGGAAAGGATCCCGGTTTTGCTATTCCGGGTTGTGCGGCGAGCTTCATGTTGCTGCTTCTTCAAAATAAAGTTGGGAACCAAATAAGCCAAAGGATGATAAAACCTTACTTTCCGGCTTGCTTGGCGAGTTTTCTGTTTTGGCACAGATTCTGAGCCAGAGGAAAGAACAATTACCTCTTCGTCACCCACGCGACTAGCTTCCGCTTCCTCCTGATAACAGTCATTGTCAATGAGATGTACAAAAAATGAGCCAAGAGAGTCAAGTTCTACCTCCAACTCATCATCATCACCATCGTCATCCAAGTTTAAGTCGGAGGGATTGGTCTTCTTCTTGGTAGGCCTTTTGGTGGCCTTGGTCTTGGTCTGGGTCGGCTTGGCCGGCTTATCCTGCAGCTTCTTCTTCCAAAATGGAGAATCGACCTGTTGAAGTCAAATGATCATAAGTGGATAGTATTAATGAAAACATGATTTAGATTGAATGCATGGTGTGCAACACTTACAGCTGGCGGCTCGTTGAAGGTGCAGTAAGGACTAAGTACGGTTTTACTGAATTCTGCCGAGGTTTCGTTCCACAAAGCCTTGGTTGCTTTAGTGACTTCTGCATCAGATAGTTTAATTTCGTAGTGCCGTTGGGAATCTTTCAAGTTGCCGGTATACTCGCACATTAAGCCGGGCCGACGACTTAATGGCAAGATCATCCAGGAGACCCAACACCGAACAAGATCGATGTCGGTTAAGCCGTTAGCCATGAAGGCTCTGAGCTTTGAAAAGGTGGGCGCATACTTGGACCGTTCCTTCATGTTGATCCGTGGTGGGAGTGGATGTGTGTTGCTAAGACGGTGGTCACGATAACCCGACAGAGGATTCTCGCCTGCTGGAGAGGTGTCTTGGCAATAAAACCAAGTCTGGTTCCAGTCCTTGGGATGACTGGGCGGCTTGGCATAGGGGAAACTGGTTTTTTTCCTCTTTTGAATTTAAACTCCATCGAGTTCCAAACTGGGCCCGTCAGTAAACTTTGTTTGACGGTTTAAGCAATAAAACTATGTGAACAGTTCAACAGTGGGCTCTTCTTGGAGATAAGCTTCACAGAAGACTTGGAAGTTGCAAATATTGGAGACAGAATTAGGCCTGATGTCTTGAGGATGAAGTTGGAAGAAGTGCAGCATGTCCCGAAAGAATTTTGAACCGGGCGGGGTAAACCCTCGGATCATATGATCAGTGAAAACAATTACTTCTCTATCCTTGGGCTCAGGAGGATTTTCGAGACCTGGGACTCTCTAGTGGATGTCATTTTTCTTGGCTAAGGTGCCAGTTGCAACAAAATTGTCCAAATCTTCCTCGGTGACCCGGGATGGTACCCATTTGCATGTAGTAAATGTCTTAGTCATTGTTGATGACAGGTTATGCTATTAAGCCGACTGTTGGTTCAAGGGTAAGAACAATAAAGCATGCAAGTGTGTTAAGCCGGAGGATAGCATTGGAGTTATGAAGGCGAACTATTGGCAGCTTAAGAGGGGAATAATGGTACTTGGCGGGTCACGGTTTATAAGTTAAGCCGCCCACACAGTTATCGATTTTCAGATTTGTGAGTGGAAGAATTTCTAAGTGTTGGACAAAAAACTTTCACTGATCGATGTTATAGTTTTGGATCTGCGGCAGTTCAAATAATGAAGAAATTTCTAAACCTAAGTTGCAGCGGCAGAGCAGTTCATGGGCTCAGATAGAATCTCTCACGGAGAAGAGGCGTTCAAATATCAAAAATAACTTCTAAAGCTAACGCCGCGCAAGATGTGCATTCAACTTTGATCAAAAGTACAAGGAACAGGGAAGAACAAAGAGGAGCAGAGATGGACTCTGACGAACTCACACAAACCATAATGGGATCTACGGTGAGAGAAGGATAGAAGCATATCGAGGCTGTTGAAATAGCGGATGCGCACGGACAAGCTCTGGTCTGTTCAGGTTGATGCAGTGGCCGCGGTTGAGGCAGTGGCGAAGGTCGATGGCGGCGGCGGAGTTTGAGTGCTAGAGGTGTTGTGAGGAAGAAGACAAAGACGAGGAGGCAAGGGGGGAAATGAAAGGGACCCCTAGCCCTATTTATAAGGCAGAAAGGATAAGTGGCATGCACGGGAATCGAGGAGGCTAAAAAATGGATATGTGACAGCACAGACGCCTTGATTTTTGGAGGTTCATTAAAAGTGACGACATATTAAGATTTGGGCCTCGTGTGATATTAATGTGAGATGAGTTCACGGCGAGTTACCATGATTCTAAGAGATGACATCACGACGGGTTATAAGATCCCGTAAGGACAAATGAGGAAGGATTTTTTCTAAGTGTTGAAGATTGATATGAACAAGTTCACATCAACGTGGGGCCTAATGTTGGGGATATAACTATTGGGTATGACCCGCCCAGGAGGGGCCGGGTTATGCCACTGGCGGTTCACAACGAGAAGGCCCAAGAAGATGATGAAGATGGCGGTTCATGAAGTAAGCTTACTGAAGGCCCAAGAACCGGAGGAGACTTGAGGCCCACGGGTGTAAACCGCCATATGTTTAACTTGTATGTTAAGGAAAGTGTAGTTCTGTCACCGAGCCGGACACGTTGTGTAAGAGCCGACCGGGACTCTGTAAGCCGCCGAGCATCAGCCTGTGTATATAACGGGTGACCCGGCGGCGGGTTAAGGCAAGAAACAACAAGTCGAGAACTAGGTCAAGCGTATTCGCTCCCTGGTAATCGAAACCTAAGCAATAGAACCTAAAGCAGGAGTAGGCCTTTACCTCGTTGCGAGGGGCCGAACTTGGGTAAACTCTTTGTGTCCCTTGTCCCATTTTAAACCCTTCAAGCTAACTACATGGCGATGGCTCCACACCTAAGTTCTCATGCTAGGGCATCTGTCGTGACAATTCCACGACAAAACTGTTTGTGGTATACCTGATTTATTCATTATGTTTTGAAAGACAAAATGGTGTTACGGAGGGAAAGGATGGTGTTTGAATTGCTAGAACATTTATGTACAGTGAACATGCAACTACATGAGTGTCGTGTTTAAATTTGAAATTATTCCGGGTTCGTTTGGCATTTTTATGCATTAATTGAGTTTCTAGGCATTTAATGTGCATAATTCAAATTTGAACTACAAGCACAGGCTCCATTGCACGAAAGTTTGTTGAAAAATCACATGTGTGTCTTTGGGTGAATTTATAGGTCCCATGCAAGAAATGGGAATGACATTCAAATATTTGGGCATCGTGGCTCGGCCGGGAACATTGAGAAGCTTGGTTTTTAAATTCCTGGAAATCCAAAACTCGCCTGAAAATCATGAAACTTGGCATGGTATCATGTCATGGCACCAACATGCTGTGGTAAATAAATTGGCCGCATTTGGACAAGTTTTTTGTATAAGCTTCTTGCAAACTGGAGCTTCTCTCGAGAATACACATGGTTCCAGAGGGGGGACGTGTCACCTTTATGTGCGAAACGATATACGCTGCCTTCCCCCCATGATTTTTTACAGAGGCAACATGGAACTATATGAGTGTCATGTTAAAATTTGGAATTATTTCAGGTTCGTTTGGACTTTCTTATATAGCAATTGAATTTCTGGTCATTTAATGTGCATAATTCAAATTTGAACTACAAGCACATGCTTCAGTGCACCAAAGTTGGTTGAAAAATCACATGTGTGTCCTTGGGTGAATTTCTAGGTCCCATGCAAGAAATGGGAATGAAATTCAAACATCTGGGCGTCGTGGCTCGGCCGGAAATATTGAGAAACTTGGTTTTTTAATTCATGTAAATCCAAAACACGCCTGAAAATTATGAAACTTGGCATGGTGTCATGACATGGCACCAACATGTTGCGGAATTTTTTTGGCCGAATTGGGACAAGCTTTGGTATAAGCTTCTTGCAAACCAGAGCTTCTCTCAAGAAGGCTCATGGTTCTGAGAGGGAACATGTCACCTCGGTGTGCTAAACGACATACATACGCTTCCTTCTCCCGCCTTAATTTTTTACGTATGTAGATTAGACAAGATAGAAGTATCGTGCTAAATTTGGGAATTATTCCAGCTTCGTTTGGCCTTTTTTATACATTAATTGAATTGCTAGGCATTTAATGTGCATAATTCAAATTTGAACTACAAGCACATGCTCCAGTGCACCAAAGTTGGTTGAAAAATCACATGTGTGTCCTTGGGTGAATTTGTAGGTCCCATAGAAGAAATGGGAATGAAATTCAAACATCTGGGCTTCGTGGCTCGACCGGAAAGATTTAGAAACTTGGTTTTTAATTCCTGTAAATCCAAAACATGCCGGAAAATCATGAAACTTGACATGGTGTCATGACTTGGCACCAACATGTTGTGGTAATTTTTTTGGCCGAATTGGGACAAGCTTTGGTATAAGCTTCTTGCAAACCGGAGCTTCTCTCAAGAAGGCTTGTGGTTCTGAGAGGGAACATGTCACCTCCGTGTGCAAAACGACATACACTGCCTTCGCATGCCTTAATTTTTTACACAGGCAAATTAAACCAAATAGAAGTATCGTGCTAAATTTTGGAATTATTCCGAGTTCATTTGGCCTTTTTTATACATTAATATAATTTCTGGGCATTTAATATGCATAATTCAAATTTGAACTACAAGCACATGCTCCAGTGCACCAAAGTTGGTTGAAAAACCACATGTGTGTCCTTGGGTGAATTTGTAGGTCCCATGCAGGAAATGGGCATGGAATTCAAACATCCAAGTGTCGTGCCTCCGATGGAAATATTGAGGAACTTGGTTTTTTAATTCTTGTAAATCCAAAACACGCTTGAAAATCATGAAACTTGGCATGGTGTCATGATATGGCACCAACATGCTGTGGTAATTTTTTGGCCGAATTGGGACAAGATTTGGTATAAGCTTCTTGCAAACGGGAGCTTCTCTCAAGAAGGTTCACGGTTTCGAGAGGGAACGTGTCACCTCTGTGTGCGAAATGACATACACTGCTTCTCCCACCTTGATTTTTTTACACGGGCAGCTTAGACCAAATAGGAGTTTCGTGCTAAATTTTGGAATTATTCCGGGTTCGTTTGGGCTTTTTATACATTAATTCATTTTCCAGGCATTTAATGCACATAATTCGAATTTGAAGTACAAGCGCATGCTCCAGTGTGCAAAAGTTAGTTGGAAAATCATTTATGTGTACTTGGGCGAACTTCTAGGACCAATGGAAGAAGTGGGAATGGAATCCAAACATCTGGGCGTCTTGGCTTGGCTGGAAACATCTAGATACTTGGTTTTAAAATTCTCGTAAATCCAAAACTCGCGTGAAAATCATGAAACTTGGCATGGTGTCATGACATGGCACCAACATGCTGTGGTAATTTTTTTGTCCGATTTGCGAAGGCGCACACATTAACAATCAACAAAGTCATTTTGGAACAAGTGTTGTCATGTTACAAATCAGAAACACAAGTATTACTGAAATCGTGGGCGTTCTACTTACCAACTATGTGCCGCCATGCGTCCCCTTTTTTTATTGGCTAGGAGGTGACGTGCGGGGTAGCTATTCGAGTACGGGAGGCGTGCGATCAGACTCCTGCGTGTGCTCATCAGGAGGTGAGCCCTTTGACCTCTATCTGCCGTGCACCTCCCTCCCAATGTCTCCATTAATGACACCCGAGCCCCTGTTTCACGGTGTGGCTATGTCTCACTGGACTGTGATTTAAGAGAGAAAAATGAAAATCTAAAAAGAAAGTTTTGCACGGATCTTGATGTAAGATCCAACACACCTATATAGAATCGACTGCGAATTATAGCCAGCATGATGAATATAAGGACGATGATAGTGGATGATAATTGTCTTACATATTAAGGAACATATTTAAAAAAAGCCACATGCGGCAACACCTGAAATACACAAGGGCAAAAGAAGAAGGAAGACAACTATCTGGCTCACTGATCTCTACTTTCTTGATGCATTGCTACAGGCCGCGGGAACTAGTCTCCGCGGCGAGCGGCGATGAGTTCTTTCCTGTCCTTAAGATGCTGCTTGAGAGCATCCATGGATTCCTCCACCAGCCTTTTGCACTTGATGCGCAAGACGGCATTCTCGTCCATAAGTTTCTCGACGATGACGCCGGTCCTCTTCAACAAGGCAGTGGTCTTCTCCTGCTGCTCCGCACTTCCGACGATCTTCACCCTCAGCAGGTGATGTCTGCTAGAACTACATCGGTATTTCCCCAAAGAGGAACGGATGATGCAGCACAACAACGGTAGGTATTTCCCTGATTGAAGAGATCAAGGTTATTGAACCAGTAGGAGAACCACGCAACACAACGTAAATAGCTCCTGCACACAAATAACAAATAGTCGCAACCCGACGTGTTAAAGGGCTTGTCAATCCCTTTCGGGTAACGACGCCAGAAATTGGCAAGTGGACGGGTGAAAGTTGTAATAGATTGGATAAATAGATTGCAAATAAAATAAAGTGCAGCAAAGTATTTTTGTATTTTTGGTTTAATAGATCTGAAAATAAAAGCAAGTGAAAATAGATCACGAAGGCAAATATATTAAAGAAGAGACCCGGGGGCGGTAGGTTTCACTAGTGGCTTCTCACGAGAAAAATAGCAAACGGTGGGAAAACAAATTACTGTTGGGCAATTGATAGAACTTCAAATACTCATGACGATATCCAGGCAATGATCATTATATAGGAATCACGTCCAAGGTTAGTAGACCGACTCCTGCCAGCATATACTACTATTACTCCACACATCAACCGCTATCCAGCATGCATCTAGTGTATTAAGTTCATGAAAAAATGGAGTAATGCAATAAGAACGATGACATGATGTAGAAAAGATCTATTTATGTAGAAATAGACCCCATCTTGTTATCCTTAATAGCAACAATACATACTTGTCGGTTCCCCTTCAGTCACTGGGATCAAGCACCGTAAGATCGAACCCACCACAAAGCACCTCTTCCCATTGCAAGATAAATAGATCAAGTTGGGCAAACAAAACCCAAGTATCAGAGAAGAAATACGAGGCTATAAGAAATCATGCATATAAGAGATCAAAGAATACTCAAATAACTTTCATGGATAAAAACATAGATCTGATCATAAACTCAAAGTTCATTGGATCCCAACAAACACACCGCAAAAAGAGTTACATCATATGAATCTCTAGGAGACCATCGTATTGAAAATGAAGAGAGAGAGAGAGGAAGTCATCTAGCTACTAACTACGGACCCGTAAGTCTACAATGAACTACTCACGCATCATCGAAGAGGCTCCAATGAGGATGATGAACCCCTCCGTTATGGTGTTCCGATTGGATCTGGTGGTTCTGGAACTTGCAGCGACTGGAATTGATTTTCGTTGACTCCCCTAGGGTTTCTGGAATATTGGGGTATTTATAGAGCAAAGAGGGCGTGCGGAGGCCACTAAGGTGGGCACAACCCACCTGGGCGCGCCTGGGCCCCCAGGCGCGCCCTGGTGGGTTGTGCTCCCCTCGGAGCTCCCCACAAAACTTTTCGCTGCGTTTGGACTCCATTTGGTATTGATTTCCTGCGATGTAAAAAACAAGCAGAAAACAACAATTGGCACTAGGTACTATGTCAATAGGTTAGTACCAAAAAATGATATAAAATGATTGTAAAACATCCAAAATGATAATATAACAGCATGGGCAAAGAAAGTACCAAAGGGGTGCTCCGAGGGGAGCACAACTCACAAGGGCGCGCCTGGGGGCCCAAGCGCGCCAAGGTGGGTTGTGCCCACCTCGGTGGCCTCTTGCACCCCCTATTTGCTCTATAAATACCCCCAATATTCCAGAAACCCTAGGGGAGTGGATGAAAATCAATTCAAGCCGCCGCAAGTTCCAGAAACACCAGATCCAATCTAGACACCATCGTGGAGGGGTTCATCATGTCCATTGATGCCTCTCCGACGATGCGTAAGTAGTTGTTTGTAGACCTATGGGTCCATAGTTAGTAGCTATATGGCTTCCTCTCTCTCTTATGATTCTCAATACAACGGTCTCTTGGAGATCCATACGATGTAAGTATTTTTGCAGTGTGTTTGTTGGGATCCGATGAACCTTGAGTTTATGACCAGATCTATGTTTTTATCCATGAAAGTTATTTGAGTCTTCTTTGATCTCTTATATGCATGATTGATTATAGCCTCGTATTTCTTCTCCGATATTTGGGTTTGTTTGGCCAACTTAATCTATTTATCTTGCAATGGGAAGAGGTGCTTTGTGATGGGTTCGATCTTATGGTGCTTGATCCAAGTGGGGGAAACGACACGTATATATCGTTGCTATTAAGGATAAGAAGATGGGGTCTATTTCTACATAAATAGATCTTTTTCTACATCATGTCATCGTTCTTATTGCATTTCTCCTTTTTTCCATGAACTTAATACACTAGATGCATGCTGGATAGCGGTCGATGAGTGGAGTAATAGTAGTAGATGCAGGCAGGAGTCAGTCTACTAATCTTGGACGTGATGCCTATATAATGATTATTGCCTGGGTATCATCATGATTTTTTGAAGTTCTATCAATTGCCAATAGTAATTGTTTTCCCACCGTTTGCTATTTTTCTCGAGAGAAGCCACTAGTGAAACCTACGGCCCCCGGGTCTCTTCTTTAATATATTTGCCTTTGCGATCTATTTTATTTGCTTTTATTTTTAGTTCTATTAAACCAAAAATACAAAAATACCTTGTTGCACTTTATTGTATTTGCGATCTATTTATCCTATATATTACAACTTTACCCTGTCTCCGTGCCTATTTCTGGCGCCGTTACTCGAAAGGGATTGACAACCCCTGTAACACGTCGGGTTGCGAGTATTTGTTATTTGTGTGCAGGAGCTGTTTACGTTGTGTTGCGTGGTTATCCTACTATTTCGATAACCTTGGTCCCATCACTGAGGGAAATACCTACCGTTGTTGTGCTGCATCATCCCTTCCTCTTTGGGGAAATACCAACGTAGTTCTAGCAGACATCAAAAGGAATTTCTGGTGCCGTTGCCGGGGAGGATCATGAACATCAACCAGGTTCCTAATCATAAATCTCTTCTTCTTGCAATTTACATTATCTGCCATGGCCTCTCGTTTTCCTCTCCCCCACTTCACAAAAATTGGCTGTTTTATTCGCCTTTTTTTCATTTATGGTTTTCTTGTCAGATCAGTTTTTTTGAGTGTAATCTTGTTGAGTAGTCACCATGACTCAAGAGAACACCAAGTTGTGTGATTTCTCAAATACCAACAACAGTGATTTTATTAGCATGATTGCTCCTCCCGCCACTAGTGCGGAGTCTTGTGATATTAATACTGCTTTGCTGAATCTTTTTATGAAAGATCAATTTGCCGGGACACCTAATGAGGATGCCACATCCCATCTTAACACATTCATGGAATTATGTGATACACAAAAGAAAAAAGATGTGGACAATGATGCTGTGAAGTTGAAATTATTTCCGTTTTCTTTGCGAGACCGCGCAAAAAAGTGGTTTTCTTCTTGTCCTCGCAATAGTATCGATTCTTGGAACAAGTGCAAGGATGCTTTTATTACTAAGTATTTTCCGCCCGCAAAAATCATTTCCCTTAGAACCCAGATCATGAATTTCAGGCAACTTGAAAATGAGCATGTTGCACAATCTTTGGAAAGGATGAAATTGATGAAGAGGAATTGCCCAACTCATGGGTTAAATATTTGGATGATCATACACAATTTTTATGCGGGGTTGAATTTTGTTTCTCGTAATCTTTTAGATTCCACCGCGAGGGGTACTTTTATGTAAATTACTTTGGGTGAAACTACTAAATTGCTAGATAATATTATGGCAAATTACTCACAATGGCATACCGAAAGAGCACCTACTAATAAAAAAGTCAATTCGGTAGAAGAAATAAATTCTTTGAGTGAAAAGGTTGATGCTCTTATGAAGTTGGTTGCTAATAAAAGTGCTCCTATTGATTTTAATGATGTGCCTTTGTCTACTTTGATTGAGAAAAATAGTGATGCCATAGATGTGAATTTTATCTCGTGAAACAATTTCAACAACAATGCTTATAGAGGTAATTTTAATCCTAGGCCTTTTCCTAGTAATTCCTCTAATAATTATGGTAATTCCTTTGGTAATCCCTCTTATAATAATAGTAGAAACACCTCTGATCTTGAGAATAATATTAAAGAATTTATCAATACTCAAAAAGTTTTCAATGCTACGATAGAAGAAAAGCTGAATAAAGTTGATGATATGTCTAGAAGTATTGATAGAACTTATCATGATGTACAAACTCTCAAGATGAAATTTTTTGTGCCTAAAGTTGAAGAATCAATTAAATCTCTTTATGTTTCTATGTATGAAAGTAAGAAAAGAACCGCTATGCTTAGAGCTAAAATAGAATTTTTAGAAAAAGCGTTTTGTAGTGATTGCTTTCATAAAAGTGATGAAGATCTTAAAACGATTGTTGTTTCTTCTATTGAATATTTGTTTAGTAAAATTAAGATTGATGAAAAAGGGACTGCATAAGAGTCAACTTTAGCTATAAGGCATCCCTATAATTTGGATGGTGAAAATCTTGTTGAGAAAATTGATAAAAGTGGGTTTGAAGAGGTCAAGACTTTAACTAGTGATGTGCCCACTATTTTGGATGACAAAGACTTTAAATATGATAGTTTCTCCTTGGTTGATTGTATTTCTTTGTTGCAATCCATGATAAATTCAGCCCATGCTTATGAACAAAATAAAGCTTTTACTAAACATATTGTTGATGCTATGATGAAAGCTTTTGAAGAAAAGTTGGAATTAGAAGTTTCAATTCCTAGAATATTAAATGACGAATGGGAACCTACCATCAAAGTCAAGATTAAAAATTATGAGTGTTTTGCTTTATGTGACTTGGGTGCTAGTGTTTCTACAACTCCGAAATCTTTATGTGATGTGCTTGGTCTTACCAATATAGAAGAATGCTCTTTAAATTTGCACTTGGGGGATTCTACTATTAAAAAGCCTATGGGAAGAATTAGTGATGTTCTTATTCTTGCAAATAGGAATTATGTTCCCATAGATTTTATTGTTCTTAACATAGATTGCAATCATTCTTGCCCAATTATACTTGGAAGACCGTTTTTATGTACTATTGGTGTCGTGATTGATATGAAAGAAGGCAATATTAAATTCCAATCTCCACTAAGGAATGGTATGTAACACTTCTCTAGAACAAGAATTGGGCCACCATATGAATCAATCATGAGGGCATCGTATGGATCTAGAACTAAAGATGACAACACTTAGATCCTTCGCATTATGCCCAGCTAGGGGCATAAAACGATAGCGCTCGTTGGGAGGCAACCCAACTTGTATCTTTTTGCTTTTTAGTTTTCTTGCTATTTTCAATAAAATACACAATTATGGATCTGATTATATATGTGTTTTTGTTGTTTAAATTAGTGTTTGTGCCAAGCAAGGCCTTTGGGATGATTTGGGTGAAAGTTGATTTGATCTTGCTAAAAAACAGAAAATTTTGCACTCACGAAATTATTTTTCATTTTTATCAGAAGAGTGCTTTGGATTTAATTATTTATGAAGAAGATTAATAAGCAAATTTCTCACATTGTCCTAATTGTTTAGAGTTTTTGGAGTTACAGAAGTATTCGAAGTAGTCAGATTGCTACAGACTGTTCTGTTTTTGACAAATTCTGTTTTCTTTGCGTTTTGTGCTTGTTTTGATGATTCTATGGTTTTCTTTGAAGAGTTTTTGACATAGAGAAGTTGGAATACAGTAGATATAATGCAAAAATAAAATATGTATGGGTTTGCAACATTACTTATAGTAGATGTTTGCTTTCTTATACTAACGGATCTCATGAAGGTTTTATTGAGTCTTGTGTGATTGAAGTTTTCAATTGTTGGGTGAGATTACGATGGATGAAGGAATAATGATTAGCAAAAGGCTAAGCTTGGGGATGCCCAAGGCACCCCAAGAGAATATTCAAGAAATAGCAAGCAACTAAGCTTGGGGATGCCCCCGAATGGCATCCCCTCTTTCTTCTCACGACCATCGATATTTTACTTGGAGCTATATTATTATTGATCACATATTATGAGTTTTGCTTGGAGTGTATTGTATGATATGAGTCTTTTCTTTTTTGCTTTGTGTTTTAAGTCTTGAATCTTTCTGGACACACCATTTTGAGAGAGCCAAAAATTATGCTATGCTTGCTCCTATGCTTCACTTAAATTTTTAGAGCCTTGAAATAGATCTTGTGTTAACTTATATCTTTTTGAGCACGGTGTGCTTAGTTATTTTGGAAAAATGCTCTCATGATTCACTTAGATTTATTTTTGAGTTATTAATATTTTTAAGAAATTCCCTCTTGCTTCACTTAGATGATTTTGAGAGAAAGAAATATTATGCTCATGTTCTTCACTTAAATTTGTTTGAGCTTATTAAAAGCAACATATGAAACTAGTCCCAAAGTGATAGATATCCAAGGAGGATATAATAAAAACTTTCATGAAGATCACTGGACAAAATCAACTTGGTTCTTAGTAAAGGTTTTGAGATATGACGATATAATATGTGAGTCATGTTGATGAGTAATTGTGCTTTAGTAAGAATATTGGTGTTAAGGTTTCTGATTCCCTATGCAAGCACAAAAGTCAATAGTTATGCAATGAAATTATATCCTACTTGTGGTGCATGATTCTGTGTTACTTATGCTTAATGCTTGGGTATGAGATTTTTCGTTTCTTGGTTGGGCGCTTCTCAATCTTTTTGCTAGCCTTCATTTTCACACTAAGTATGATCACTACTTGTGCATCCAAAACTCTTTAGACCAGTATTGCCATATGATTCCACTATACCTACCTATACGCGATATTTCCGTGCCGTTCTAAGCAAATTTGCATGTGCCATCTCTAATTTTCAAAATAAATTTCTCTTTTATGTGCTCGTACCGCTTGCGAGGCAGTGAGGGGTGGTCGGTGTTTTCCATGCTAGATGTGTTATTCTCACGATGAGTGTTTATTCACTTGTCATTGCATGAGAGTACGACAAAGGTATTAGGGATGCCCAGTCTCGAAATGAATAATTAATTTACTTTATGTTGTCAAATAATAAATTCCTTGGAAAATGTTGGTATGGAGGACACCCGTGGATACGGTTATCCATGGAAAGTGAAAGTATGGTGGAAAAAGGAGTAAACTTTATTTTTTGTTTGGGAACCGCCTATGATATATCTAGCATGGAAAGTGTTGGGAACCCTAAGCCGTTTTCGTTGGTGGGAAAAGTATGCCTCCCAAAATGTTTTTATTTCTCAATTTTTGCTTTGAGCTCTTGCACCTCTACAAATCCCTACTCCCCTCTGCGAAGAGCCTTTCTTTTACTTTAAGCAATTTTTATTTTTGAATTTGAGTCTCCACCTTCTCTTGTGAAGCACTAACTAAGGTGCACTATGATCGTATTTGAGCATTGGGTGTAGCTAATATGCGAGTGTGTTTCATGAATGGATCAATGATCAAGCATAATGGGCTAGGGATAACTTGCTTTAGTGTTGATATTTTGAAAGGCATGGTTGCTTGTTGATATGCTTGAGTATTAAAGTCTTCATGTCAAAACTAGACTATTGGTTTCAACCATATAAATGTCCAAATTCCCATGCTATAAAGAAAAGATTATGTGATGAACATGTTAGGCAGCATTCCACATCAAAAATTCTGTTTTTATCATTTACCTACTCGAGGACGAGCAGGAATTAAGCTTGGGGATGCTGATATGACTCCAACATATCTATAATTTTTTATTGTTCCGGGCTATTATATTATCATTGCTTGATGTTTTACAATCATTTTACAATCATTTTATATCATTTTTTGGTACTAACCTATTGACATAGTGACAATTGTTGTTTTCTACTTGGTTTTTACATCGCAAGCCAAACGGAGTCCAAACGCAGCGAACCTTTTTGTGGATTTTTTCTGGACCAGAAGACACCGTATGGGCCAAGAAAGTACCAGAGAGGTGCTCCGAGGGGAGCACAACCCACCAGGGCGTGCCTGGGAACCCAGGCGCGCCCAGGTGGGTTGTGCCCACTTCGGTGCCCTCCCGCACCGCCTCTTTGCTCTATAAATACCCCAATATTCCAAAAACCCTAGGGGAGTCGACGAATATCAATTCTAGCCGCCGCAAGTCCTAGAAACACCTGATCCCATCTAGAGACCATCCCGGAGGGGTTTATCATGTCTATTGGTGCCTCTTCGACGATGCATGAGTAGTTCTTTTGAGACCTACAGGTCTGTAGTTAGTAGCTAGTAGTCTTCCTCTCTCTCTCTTTTGATTCTCAATACAATGGTCTCTTGCATATCCATATGGATCCGATGAACTTTGACTTTATGATCAGATCTATTTTTTTATCCATGAAAGTTATTTGAGTCTCGTTTGATCTCTTGTATGCATGATTGATTATAGCCTCGTATTTCTTCTCCGATATTTGGGTTTTGTTTAACCAACTTGATCTATTTATCTTGCAATGGGAAGAGGTGCTTTGTGATGGGTTCGATCTTACGGTGCTTGATCCCAGTGACAGAAGGGGAAATGACATGTATGCATCATTGCTATTAAGGATAACAAGATGGGGTCTATTTCTACATAAATAGATCTTGTCTACATCATGTCATCGTTCTTATTGCATTTCTCCGTTTTTCTATGAACTTAATACACTAGATGCATGCTCGATAGCGGTCGATGTGTGGAGTAATAGTAGTAGATGCAGTCAGGAGTTGTTCTAATAATCTTGGATGTGATGCCTATATAATGATCATTATGTGGATATCGTCATGATTATTTGAAGTTTTATCAATTGCCCAACAGTAATTGTTTTCTCACCATTTGCTATTTTTCTCGAGAGAAGCCACTAGTGAAACCTACGGCCTCCGGGTCTCTTCTTTAATATATTTGCCTTCGCGATTTTTTTATTTTCTTTTATTTTTAGTTCTATTAAACCAAAAATACGAAAATACCTTGCTGCACTTTATTTTATTTTTGTGATTTATTTATCCTATCTATTACAACTTTACCCCGTCTCCGTGCCAATTTCTGGCGCCGTTACCCGAAAGGGATTGACAACCCTTTTAACACGTCGGGTTGCGAGTATTTGTTATTTGTGTGCGGGAGCTACTTACGTTGTGTTTTGTGGTTCTCCTACTGCTTTGATAACCTTCGTCTCATCACTGAGGGAAATACCTACCATTGTTGTGCTGCATCATCCCTTCCTCTTTGGGGAAATACCAAGGTAGTTCTAGCGGATATCAAAACACTAGAGGAATTCCAAGGCTCTAAAAAATAAAGTGAAGCATAGTACAATTTTTGGCTCTCTCAAAAAGGTGTGTCCAGCAAGGATTCAAGACTTAAAATAAAAACCAAAACAAGCAAAAACTCATATCATACAAGACGCTCCAAGCAAAACTCATAATATGTGACGAATAAAAATATTGCTTCAAGTAAAATACCAATGGTCATTAGAAGAAAGAGGGGATGCCACTCGGGGGGCATCCCCAAGCTTAGTTGCTTGATACTTCTTGAATATTATCTTGGGGTGCCTCGGACATCCCCAAGCTTAGTCTTTTGCTAATCTTTATTCCTTCATCCATCGTAATATCACCCAAAACTTGAAAACTTCAATCACACAAAACTCAACAAAACCTTTGTGAGATCCGTTAGTATAAGAAAGCAAATCACTACTATAAGTACTATTTCAAACCCATTCATATTTTATTTTTGCATTATATCTACTTTGTTGCAACTTTTTGATGCCAAAAACTCTTCAAATAAAACCATAGAATCATCAAAACAAGCACACAACGCAAAGAAACAGAATATGTCAAGAACGGAACAGTTTGTAGCAATCTAGATATTTAGAATACTTTTGTAACTCCAAATTTTTTGAAAAATTAGGACAACGTGGGTAATTTGTTTATTAATCTTCTGCAACAAGAATGAACTCAAAACCACTCTTCTGTTAAAAATGGGAATTATTTTCATGAGCACAAAAGTTTCTGTTTTTCAGCAAGATCAAATCAACTCTCACCCAAATCATCCCAAAGGATTTGCTTCTTGCTTGGCACAAACACTAATTTAAACCACAAAATACATCTAATCAGAGGCATAATTGGGTATTTTATTGAAAATAGCAAGAAAACCAAAAGGCAAAAAGATACAAGTTGGGTTGCCTCCCAACGAGCGCTATTGTTTTACGCCCCTAGCTAGGCATAATGCAAAGGATCTAAGTGTTGTCATCTATAGTCTTTAA
Source organism: Aegilops speltoides (assembly GCA_021437245.1). Lineage (NCBI taxonomy): Eukaryota > Viridiplantae > Streptophyta > Magnoliopsida > Poales > Poaceae > Aegilops > Aegilops speltoides. The sequence continues at coordinate 349,167,174 of CM038146.1, read as the reverse complement.
CACTCCGGTAAGGGTCTTTTAAAATCTGGGAGGCTCTTTGCGCTTCCCTAAATTTTCCGAGAAAGAAACCATCTTGAGATTTAAAATATCCAACAATTTATTGTAAAGAGTAATCAAAGTGTTCAAATGATTGATACTACCATTGAGATGTTTGAGAGGTTCATTATGTTTTTGCAATTCAACCATATGCTTATGCAAATCACCAAGTTTTTCCAAAAATTGAATTACCTCTGGGGTGAAAGAAAACCCGTTCTTTTGTTGTGGAACCCCCAAAATTCCTTCTAATATTTCATAGGTGGCATTGACATCAAGCTCAATAAAATCCCCTTTTGCGGCAAAATCTAAAAGTTGTCTATGCTGCAAAGCCAATCCTATATAAAAATTTTGAAGCAAAATTTTTGCGTCTCCCTTTAATTTACAAACACGGTAGGATTATATTAGCCTATACCAAGCATCTTTCAAATTTTCTCCTTGTATTTGTTTGAAGTATAAACTTCAAAATCTGGTAACAAAGGAGGAGTGATCAAACCAGCCATTGTGACTAGAAAGCAAGAACGCAAATAGATCTGACAAGAAAACGGCGAACGAAAAAAGAGCGCGAATAAAACGGCAAATTTTTGTGAAGTGGGGGAGAGGAAAATGAGAAGCAAATGGAAAATAATGTAAATTTCAAGGAGATGAGGTTTCTGATTAGTAACCTGGTTGATGTTGATGATGTCTCCCTGGCAACGCGCCAGAAATTCCTTTTGATGTCTGCTAGAACTATGTCGTTATTTCCCCAAAGAGGAAGGGATGATGCAGCACAAAGACGATAGGTATTTCGCTCAGTGATCAGACCAAGGTTATCGAACAAGTAGGAGAACCATGCAACACAATGTAAACAGCTCTTGCACACAAATAAAAAATACTCGCAACCCAACGTGTTAAAGGGGTTGTCAATCCCTTTCGGGTAACGGCGCCAGAAATTGGCAAGTGGACGGGAGAAAGTTGTAATAGATTGGATAAATAGATTGCAAATAAAATAAAGTGCAGCAAAGTATTTTTGGTTTAAGAGATCTAAAAATAAAAGCAAATGAAAATAGATCGCGAAGGCAAATATATTAAAGAAGAGACCCGGGGGCCGTAGGTTTCACTAGCGGCTTCTCTCGAGAAAAATAGCAAATTGTGGGAAAACAAATTACTGTTGGGATTGATAAAACTTCAAATACTCAAGATGATATCCAGGCAATGATCATTATATAGGCATCATGTCCAAGATTAGTAGACCGACTCCTGCCAGCATCTACTACTATTACACCAAACATTGACCGCTATCCAACATGCATCTAGTGTATAAGTTCATGGAAAAATGGAGTAATGCAATAAGAACGATGACATGATGCAGACAAGATCTATTTATATAGAAATAGAACCCATCTTGTTATCCTTAATAGCAACGATACATACGTGTCGATTCCCCTTCTGTCACTGGGATCAAGCACCGTAAGATCGAACCCATCACAAAGCATCTCTTCCCATTGCAAGATAAATAGATCAAGTTGGCCAAACAAAACCCAAATATCGGAGAAGAAATACGAGGCTATAAGCAATCATACATATAAGAGATCAAAGAAGACTCAAATAACTTTCATGGATAAAAACATAGATTTGATCATAAACTCAAAGTTCATCGGATCCCAACAAACACACCGCAAAAAGAGTTACATCATATGGATCTCCAAGAGACCATTGTATTGAAAATCAAGAGAGAGAGAGAGAGAGAGAGAGAGAGAGAGAGAGAGAGAGAGAGAGAAGCCATCTAGCTACTAACTACGGACCCGTAGGTCTACAATGAACTACTCATGCATCATCACAGAGGCACCAATGAGGATGATGAACCCCTATGTGATAGTGTTTAGATTGGATCTGGTGGTTGTGGAACTTGCGGCGGCTGGAATTGATTTTCGTCGACTCCCCTAGGGTTTCTGGAATATTGGGGTATTTATAGAGCAAAGAGGTGGTGCAGGAGGCCACCGAGGTGGGCACAACCCACCTGGGTGCGCCTGGGCCCCCAGGCGTGCCCTATTGTGTTGTGGTCCCCTTGGAGCACCCCTCTGGTACTTATTTGGCCCAATAGGCGTCTCCTGGTCCAGAAAAATCAATGAAAAGTTTCGCTGCATTTGGACTCTGATTAGTACTGATTCCCTGCGATCTAGAAAACAAGCAGAAAACAGCAACTAGCACTGGGCACTATGTCAATAGGTTAGTACCAAAAAATGATATAAAATGATTGTAAAACATCCAAGAATGATAATATAACAGCATGGAACAATCAAAAATTATATATACGTTGGAGACGTATCAGCAGGTCGCGCTCGGCCCGGAACTTCACATTGCTCTCCGTTAGTTGCCGGATGACGCCGTTAGCCTTTGCAAATGAGGCTTTCATGTTGTCCTGCAACCTCGTCCAGCCGGAGATCTTATCCATCTGGCTATGGATGATCGCATGCATGCACATGTAAGAATACACGCCTGCCCGCGGGACATTTTCCCAGGCCGCTGCGGCGCGGGAGGACATCTCTACTGCATTCGTGGCATGACGGGACATCTCTACTGCTTCCACGGCGTGGCCGGACCAGTGTGCTGCATCGACGACGCGACGGGACCTCCATGCTGCTTCAGCGGCACGGCGGGACCTCTGTGCTGCTACGGCCGCGCGGTGGGACATGTCGGTTGCTTTCACGACGGGGCGGGACATCTCTCGTGCTTCCACTTCCATGCTTGCCTCTCTCTGGTGGCAATCTCTCGACCCATAACTCACACTGACCATGGCAGACGCAAGGGAACAATGATGAATGACTTGTTTGTTTTTGTGGATGAGGAGTTGAGGAGGAATGTGCAGTCATCTTGGAGTAGTAGTATTTATAATCGAGTACTAATACGCTCCTAAGTGGGAAACCATTTAGGTTTTGATCGGTGTGAACATGTTTGCAATTTGGAATGTGATGGGACGCAGGCTCAAAATTTATTGACGGTTCTATAATTTCTAAGTGCGGCACTATTCCCGGACGGCATAACGTGGGCATGCTTTCTCGGCCGCGTATGTGGCATTTGCACCATAGGGTGCACCGCAATAGGCAATGTTAGCACACGTCTTGTTCCAACAACCGTGCTCGCTTGTTATTACCATCACGGATGCTTCTTTTAATTAGAATATGTGCCCGTCTAGCGCACACACATTGATCTGTCTAACTGTTTCTGTTTGCTGTGGCTAATCGCAAACAGTTCATCCGTGTGAAGTGTATGCCATCACTCGCAGACACTTTGATCTGGCTGACCATTTCTGTTCTGTTGCCTAATCACGAACAGTTAATCCTTCTGAAGTGTATGCCCTCAATCACACTCACCTTTATCTAGCTGCCCGTTTATGTTGTTCCGCCTCATCACAAACAGTTAATCCAAGTGAACTGTATGCTGTATATCGCACACGCCTTCATCTAGTTGCCCGTTTTTGTTATTCTCCTCATCGCAAATAGTTCATTGAACTGGACCGTATGCCCTACATCGCACACGCAACTAAAATCAGAAACGTGTTTGATGCATCCTTCATCGCAGGCATTTTGCACCTTTTGATGGTTTTTTACATCATCGTTTGCGATTAATGCATCGCACGTAGTTTCACCAAAGGGTCTCTGGTCGTAGTGTCGCGTTAGCAGCATCCTGCAGTAGTGCCTCTTTCGTCTTCAAAACCATCGATATACCTTACTCGGAGCTATATGTTTATTCGTCACATGATATGAGTTTCGCTTGAAGTGTATTTTCATTTTACGAGCTGTTTGAAAAAAATCATTGGATAGGAAATCTTGAATGGGAGAGAGTCCTCACATGGCTATTTAACTTTTCGACTACTCATTGATCTTCACCTATATGGGCTAACTTTTTGGCTGATACGTCTCTGACGTATCTATAATTTATGAAGTATTCATGCCATGTTTACAAAAAAATTATATGGTTTTGGTATGATTTGATTAGAACTAACCCAGACTGACGTTGTTTTTAGCAGAACTACCGTGGTGTCATTTTTTGTGCAGAAATAAAAGTTCTCGGAATGGGATGAAAATTTACGGTGATTTTTGATGGACCAAAAGAGAACCCCGAAGCACAAGAGTTGGACTAGAAGAGTCCCGAGGCGATGACAAGGTAGGGGGGCACGCCCTACCTCCCCGGGAGGGTGCTCCTACCTTGTCGCTGCCACGTGGACCCCCTTAACATGAGACCGACACCAAAAATTCCTATAAATACCAAAACCCCTAGAAATAATTCTAGATAGTAAGTTTCGCCACCGCAAGCCTCTGTAGCCATGAAAAATCAATCTAGGTCCTCTCCGGCACACCGTCGGAGGGGGCCATCATCACCGGAGGCCATGGAGGAGGATCCCAGGGGGGCGTCATCGCCATGGAGGCCAAGGACCAGAGGGAGAACCTCTCCCCACCTAGGGGGAGGACATGGAGGAGGAAGCACAAGGGGAATACTCTCTCCCCCTCTCTCTCGGTGTCGCCGGAGTGCCACCGGGGGAATCATCGCCGCGGTGATCGTCTTCATCAACATCACCATCTTCATCACCTTCCTCATCTCTTTTAAGCGGTCCACTCTCCCACACCCCGCTGTAATCCCCTACTTAAACATGGTGCTTTATGCCACATATTATGATCCAATGATGTGTTGCCATCCTATGATGTTTTGAGTAGATTTCTTTTGTCTTTTGGGTTGATTGATGATCTAGATTGGTTTGAGTTGTATGTTTTATTTTGGTGTTGTTCTATGGTGCCTTCCATGTAGCACACACATGAAGGATTCCTACTGTAGGGTGTTGCAATACATTCATGATTCGCTTGTAGTGGGTTGCTTGAGTGACAGAAGCATACACCCGAGTAAGGAGGTTGTTGCGTATGGGATAAAGGGGACTTGATACTTTGATGCTATGGTTGGGTTTTACCTTAATGATCTTTAGTAGTTGCGAATGCTTGCTAGAGTTCCAATCATAAGTGCATATGATCCAAGAAGAGAAAGTATGTTAGCTTATGCCTCTCCCTCATATGAAATTGCAATGACGACTATCGGTCTTTTTAACAATTGCCTAGGACAATTCTGCACACTGACCCATCATTATTCCACACTCGCTATTTAGAATATACAGTAATATATTCTAACTTTATGTTAACATCACCTACTTTTGTATTTTAGTTCTCCGATATCATGCAAAGCTATCCTCTTCATACCCACAGCGTAGTTTTATTTCTCGTTTCTAGATGAAACCAAACACTCGGTGTACGTAGAGTTTTATCAGTGGCAGATAGGACTTGAGAGAATATTGATCTTAACTTTAGATCCTTGTGGGTTCGACATTCCATACTTATCACTTCCATCTTTGGAAATTGCTACGATGATTTCTTGCACTTGGGGATTATCAGGTTACAAGGATTTGTTATTTTGTGTGCAGGTGCTGCTAACGAGGTGTTGCACGGTTCTCCTACTAGATTGATAACCTTTGTTGTTAACTAAGGGAAATACTTATCTCTACTGTAGTGCATCATCCTCTCCTCTTCGGGAAAATCCCAACACAGTTCGCAAGTAGCACCGTCCCACAGCCACCGCCACCGACTCGCGGGCGTTCCAGCGATGCGACACCACTGGCTTCCGCACGCAGGATCCACTGGGCGTGGAGGGAGCACACGCGGTGTCGTTTCTCCATGGTGGCGAGGAGAAGCTTTAGGTGCTGGGAGCAGGGGCTACTAATAGCAGCAGGGAGGAGTTGCTCATAGCAGCGGTGGGAGAGGAGTTTCTCATAGCAACAGGTGGCCGACCTCGACGGCAGAGGCCTGTGGTCCATCTCCACGGACATGGGAGAGAGGGAGTGGAAGGAAAAGGTCGCTCGGTGAGAGAAAGTAGAGCTGGACACGACTCATGTGTGGACATGGTTTCTCCGGCGAACGGATGAGGGGAGCGAGAAGAAGCCACGTGCGTGAGGCCCACCGGGAGTGTGTCCTACGCAGGGGCTGCGAGCCACATGTCCTGGACGCACCAGACGATGAGCGAGCAACCAGAAAAATTATTCAAACCATTATTCACACAAGATTATTTACGCAGGAATTTCAGGCAAAACCATCATCTTCATAACATTATTCAGGTAATTACCAGAGAAGGAATAAAACTCTACATCACAGCACATCAGAACAATAGAGATCATGGCATAAGTACCAGAGAATTCCCTTTTCCTCAGAACACCGACATAACACAGGAAATCCAGAACATAGCATAGCATAGGACATGATTCTTTAGTTGAATCCTACGCAACCAGTCTTGTTTCACTACTAGCATCTACACACCACATCCTCAGCACTACAACCTACGATAGCAGCAATAGTACTATGTACTTGGCGATGGCGGCTGATATGTCTCCAACATGTCTATAATTTTTGATTGTTCCATGCTATTATATTATCTATTTTGGATGTTTTATATGCATTAATATACTATTTTATATCATTTTTTTGTGACTAACCTAGTGCCCAGTGCTAGTTGCTGTTTTTTCCTTGTTTTTGGCTTTTTCAGAAAGGAATATCAAACGGAGTCCAAACGGAATAAAACATTCATGATGATTTTTCTTGGACCAGAAGACACCCATAGGACTTGGAGAGGGGGCCAGGAGCTTCCCGAGGAAGTCACAAGCCATGGGGCGCGCCCTAGGGCTTGTGGGCCACTCAGAGGTCTCCTAACCCTAATTCTTGCTCTATAAATTCACAAATATTCCTAAACCACCAAAAGAGTCCACCAAAATACTTTTTCACCGCCGCAAGCCTCTAACCTCGTGAGATCCCATCTTGGGACCTTTTCTAACGATCTGCCAAAGGGGGATTCAATCATGGAGGGCCTATACATCAATCCTACCACCCTACCGATGATGCGTGAGTAGTTTTCCACAGACCTACGGGTCCATAGGTAGTAGCTAGATGGCTTCTTCTCTCTCTTTTAACTTCAATAGAAAGTTCTCCTCGATGTTCTTGGAGTTCTATCCGATGTAATACTTTTCTGCGGTGTGTTTGTTGAGATCCGATGAATCGTGGATTTATGGTTAGATTATCTACGAATATTATTTGAGTCACCTCTGAATTCTTATATGCAAGATTTGATATCTTTGTATTTCTCTTCGAACTATGGATTTGGTTTGGCCAACTAGATTGTTTTTTCTTGCAATGGGAGAGGTGCTTAGTTTTGGGTTCGATCTTGCCATGTCTCACCAAGTGACATAGTAGGGGTAGCGAGGCACGTATTGTATTTTTGCCATCAAGGATAAAAATTTGGGGTTTACACCATATTGCTTGAGTTTATCCCTCTACATCATGTCATCTTACTAAAAGCGTTACTACGTTCTTATGAACTTAATACTCTAGATGCATGCTGGATAGCGGTTGACGTGTGGAGTAATAGTTGTAGATGCAGGCAGGAGTCGGTCTTCTTATCATGGACGTGATGCCTATATTTATGATCATTGCCTTAGAAATCGTGATAACTTTGCATTTTTCTACCAATTGCCCAACAGTAATTTGTTTATCCACCGCATGCTTTCTTAAGAGAGAAGCCTCTAGTGAAACCTATGGCCCCCGGGTCTATTTTCCATCATATATTTTCAGATCTATAAACCAAAAACCCAAAAATACATCGCTGAGGTTTATTTGCTTTTATTTTGTTTTACGTTTTAGTAATCTTTTATATCTATCTCTATCAGATATCATCCTTGCAAGTGACCGTGAAGGGATTGACAAACCCTTTATCGTGTTGGGTGCAAGTGTTTGATTGTTTGTGCAGGTGCATAGATTGGAGACTTGCTTGTACATCCTAGTGGATTGATACCTTGTTGGTTCTCAAACTGAGGGAAATACCTATCTCTACTTTGCTGCATCACCCTTTCCTCTTCAAGGGAAAACCAACGCAAGCTCAAGAAGTAGCAGGAAGAATTTCTGGCGCCGTTGTCGTGGAGGTTCTACATCAAGCCTACCAAGCACCCATCATAAACTCTCATCGCTTGTAATACATTATTTGCCATTTGTCTCTCATTTTCCTCTCCCCCACTTCTAAAACATTTTCAGAAAAACACAAAAGTATTCGCCTTTTTATTGACCCTTCTTTTGTTCGCCTTTTCATTTGCTTTTTGGTTGCTTGTGTGCTAGATTGCTTGCTTTATCATGATGACTCAAGAGAATACCAAGTTGTGTGACTTTTCCAACACTAATAATAATGATTTTATTAGTACTCCAATTGGTCCCGCCACTAGTGCGGAATCTTATGAAATTAATGCCGCTTTGTTGAATCTCGCTATGAAAGAACAATTTTCTGGCCTTCCTAGTGAAGATGTCACATCCCATCTAAATTCTTTCGTTGAATTGTGCAATATGCAAAAGAAAAAATATGTGGATAATGATATTGTTAAATTGATTCTATTTCCGTTCTCACTATGAGATCGTGCTAAAACTTGGTTTTCATGTTTTCCTAAAAATAGTATTGATTTATGGAATAAGTGTAAAGATGCTTTTATTTCCAAGTATTTTCCTCCCGCCAAGATCATCTGGGAACAATATAATGAATTTTAAGCAACTTGATCATGAAAATGTTGCACAATCTTTGGAGAGGATGAAATTGATGATAAGAAATTGCCCTACTCATGGTTTAAGTTTGTGGATAATCATACAAAATTTTTATGCGATATTGAATTTCGCATCTAGAAATCTTTTGGATTCCACCGTGGGGGGTTGTACTTTTATGGAAATTACATTAGGATAAGCTACTAAACTCCTAGATAATATTATAGCAAATTACTCTCATTGGCATACCAAAAGAACTTCCACTAGTAAAAAAGTGCATGCGATTGAAGAAATTAATACTTTGAGCGGAAAGATGGATGAACTAATGAAATTGTTTGTAGTAAGAGTGCTCCTATTGATCCTAATGATATGCATTTGTCCACTTTGGTTGAGAATAATAATTAATCTATGGATGTGAATTTTGTTGGTAGGAACAATTTTGGTAATAACGCGTATAGAGGTAATTTCAACCCTAGGCCATTTCCTAGTAGTTCATCTAATAATTATGGTAATTCCTACAACAATTCTTATGTAAATTATAATAAAATACCCTCCGATCTTGAGAGTAATATTAAATATTTTATAAATTCTCAAAATAATTTCAATGCTATGGTATAAGAAAAATTGCTTAAGATTGATGATTTGGCTAGGAACGTTGATAAAATTTCTCTTGAGGTTGATTCTTTGAAGATGAGATGAATGCTACCCAATCATGATATTAGTGAATCTCTAATGTCTATTAAAGTATCTATGGATGAATGTAAAGAAAGAACCGCTAGAATGCGTGCTAAGCGAGACTGGTTTGTAAAAGCCTGTTCTTCTATTTCTTTTGATAATAATGATGAAGATCTTAAAGTGATTGGGGTGACTCTTATTGAATCTTTGTTTGCTGATATAAATCTTGATAAATATGGGACTGGAGATGAGTCGACTTTAGCGAAAAGGCGTCCCAATGATTTGGGGTTTAAAGATCTTGATGAAAAATTTGATAAAAGTGGGATTGTAGAGGTCAAAACTTTAAGTAATGATGAACCCACTCTTTTGGATTTCAAGGAATTAATTATGATAATTGCTCTTTGATAGATTGTATTTCCTTGTTGCAATCCATGTTGAATTCACCTCATGCTTATAATCAAAACAAAGCTTTTACTAAACATATTGTTGATGCTATGATGAAATCATTTGAAGAAAAACTTGAGTTGGAAGTTTCTATCCTAGAGATTTATGATTAGTGGGATCCTACTATTAATATTAAAATTAAAGATTATGAGTGCTTTTCTTTGTGTGATTAGTGTTCTAGTGCTTCCACTATTTTGAAAACTTTATGTGATGTACTAGGTTTTCATAAATTTGATGATTGTTCTTTGAGTTTGCATCTAGCAGATTCCACTATTAAGAAACATAGGGGAACGATTAATGATGTCCTTATTGTTGCAAATAGGAATTATGTTCCCATGTACTTTATTGTGCTTGATATAGATTGCAATCATACATGTCCTATTATTCTTGGTAGACCTTTCCTTAGAACGATTGGTGCAATTATTGATATGAAAGAAGGAAACATTAGATTTCAATTTCTGTTAAGGAAGGGCATGGAACACTTTCCAAGAAAGAAAATTAAGTTGCCATATGAATCTATTATGAGTGCCACTTATGGATTAAATACCAAAGATGACAATACCTGGATCGTTACAATATGCCTAGGTAGGGGCGCTAAACAATAGCGCTTGTTAGGAGGCAACCCAATTTTATTTTTGTTTTTACTTTTTTGTTCTTGTTTTCCAATAAATATACCTTATAGCCTCTAGTTAGAGGTGTTTTATGTTTTAAGTTGGTGTTTGTGCCGAGTAAGACCTTTGGGATGATTTGGAAGATAGTTGATTTGATTTTGCTGAAAAATAGAAACTTTTGTGTCCAATAAAATAGTTTTGTTAATTCACAGGAACATGACCTGCTTCTGAATTTTTTATTCAAGATTTATATACAAATTTATTAGATTTTCCTAATTTTTCAAAAAAATGAGTTACAAAAGTATACGAAGTTTCCTGATTACTACATACTGTTCGGTTCTATAAACCAAAAACCAAAAATACATCGCTGAGTTTTATTTGCTTTTATTTTGTTTTATGTTTTAGTAATCTTTTATATCTATCTTTATCAGATCTCATCCTTGCAAGTGACAGTGAAGGGATTAACAACCCCTTTACCGCGTTTGGTGGAAGTGTTTGGTTGTTTGTGCAGATGCATTGATTGGAGACTTGCTTGTAGCTCCTACTGGATTGATACCTTGGTTCTCAAACTGAGGGAAATACTTATCTCTATTTTGCTACATCACCCTTTCCTCTTCAAGGGAAAAATCGACGCAAGCTCAAGAAGTAGCAGTAGCTACTGAAGGAGCTTCATATGGCGAGCCAAGTGGCAGTTTGAGTGACGAAGATTTTGTTGGAAATATGCCTGGAGGCAATAATGTTGTATTACTATATATTTTGTATTCATAATTAAGAGTTTATATTCTATGCTATAACTACTGTGATCCTGGAATATGTGATTCAGTGAAAACCTCATATGCACATGTGGAATGATAAACGGTAAAATAAAATCCTAGTTTTATCGCTAAGACTAGCTCAACTGTTGTTGGTGATCACGTTTTACAGAACTTGACATATCGTTAAGTGTAACGTAGTATCAAAACAATATTGAGAGTATGATGTTAGAATAACAATCATATTGAATTGAACCAAACTTTGTTTGTTATACTTTGAGATAATATATATCGTCAAAAATCAATTGTTATAACACAGAGTGTTATCATGTGATTCAGTTCCTTAGACAATGAGAGTGTCGTAGCCACTTCTTACCGTATGATGAACTTTGGGGTTGCTCAAACGTCATTTGTAACACTGTGATCATAACGATAACTTACATGTTCATCGGAAAGTTTGACAAGGGACTAGATAACTCGAGAGTGGTATTTGCTCCTACGGTGATGGGGAGATATTCTTAGGGCCCTCTCAGTGTGATGGAACCCATCATCGTCTGGCCAGACACAGGTGACTATGTCACGGGGATGCTAGAATATATCGGCGAGAAAGAAGAACAAACTCCGATAACGAGGAGACCGGTATAGTGACCGTGTGTATGACTCAAGAGGATATCGATATATCTTACATCAGGTTTTGCGAAGTATCCTGAAGCAAAGGGAATGACACATGATAACCAAAGGTTGTCCTTCATGTATTCATAGGGATCGATATGGACGTCCACGGTTCCGCTATCGGTCATTAAACGAAGGGGTTCAGTCATGTCTATGTTTTACCGAACCTACATGGTCAGGTAATCAAGATCTACTGAGTGTTGGCAGGATGATAATAATGAGAATATATTTGTCAAATAGTTTCAAGAGGAACCGGAAGCGTTCTGGGGTCACTGGAAGGGTTTCAATGTTTATCGGGCAATACCGGGTATTACCGATAAATAATATATAGGTGGAAAATGTTTTTAGTGATGTTAAATTAATAATAAAAGGCTCTAGTAATAGTTAGGAGGCTTATATTTAACTAAATATCAATGGGCCTTAAAAGGCCAAGTGGTGCAAGGAGAATTGGGTCACAAGGGCCCAATAGTGGTGGCATTCCCTTCTCCTCATGGAAAGGGGAGAGTGTCGGCGTTCTGGGAACGGGGGTACCCAGACTTGCCTGCCTGCGGCCTGCGGCGTGGCTCTGGGTGTGGCCCAGTACGGCCCATCTTCATCAACACATGCCCAAGACCCTCGCGAGGGGCCAAGCCTCGCGGGGTGGACGACAGGAGGCTCCCTCGGGCACAGCCTCGTCAGGCTGGCTCGCGAGGAGGTGGAGAGATCAAGGCGGGGTACCTCACGAGGTGCCCATGACGCAAGCCATGACGACCGAGGTCAGGCTTGCGCCAGGCGGGTGCCAGGTGGGCGCCAGCCTGCGCAGAGTCCTTGTTTCCTCTTTGGTGCAAAGGGGGCAAGCGCAGGCAAGAGTATCAAGCAAAGGCAACCATTTCGGTGCAACAATACCAAGACCAGCAGGACGGCAGAACGGAGGTCATCGTGGAGCCCAAGCCGGCGTCATCCTTAGGGTCTTTGGCAGGTGTTGGGGATATTACCACTAGGTGTAAACCGGCAGTCTGGGCCAGGTTAACTCCGTTAGTGGTATAAGCAGAGAAAGGCCCAAGGCATGTAGTCGGTTTAGAACTTGTAGCCGTAAACCGGCCTGTTGTATAACTTGTGTTGTAAGTTAGGAATAGAGAGATACCAACGGGATACAGTATGAACGGTTGGGACTCTATGAGCCGACAGGCGTCACCCGTGTATATAAGGGGCGACCGGCGGCAGTTCAAGGCGAACAACCACAACTCGAGCCTAAGCGAAGCTTGTTTGCTCCTAGCCATCGAGACCACATCAATTCCATCACAACTAGGCGTAGGCTTTTACCTTCATCGAAGGGCGAACTAGTATAAACCCTTGTGTCTTTTGTCGCTTTAACCCCTTCAAGTAAACTCGTAGCGATGGCTCCACGACTAAGTCCTTTCGCTAGGACATCTGCCGTGACAAATCCACGACAGTTGGCGCCCACCGTGGGGCTATCGCACGATGGTTTGACGATCTTGGAGGGCAAGCTCAAAGGACTCGAAGGCTACGTCGTGGGCCGGATGACCAAGAGTCGTCGCGGCCGGATCTACATCGACGACGCAGGATGGGGTCCCGAGGCCGATTCAATTGAGTCTGGTGCGGGTCCCCTTTGGTGGCATACACGTTTTCATCGGCAAGATCGGGAGCTGGGCTGGCCGGACATCTGCACCGACCTCGTCGAGACGGCTCAGCGTGCGAGACTTACCCAGGCTAAATCGGCTGTGAAGCGTGTCTTCGTTGGAGTCATCCACGGAGGAGAACACGAGGACGGTTCAGAACACGGTAGTGAGACCGTCGTCTATTCAGCGGCGAATCTTCAACAGAGAAACGAATCATTGTACCGATTCATGGGGCGATATGATCGAGGGCTGTTCGATGGCGACAATATTCCAGACCCCCCAAGCCAGATCAACCGGGTTGGAATATTCATGGCCGGTACGCAGGCAGCGAATCACTCTTCAACCGCTGCAGCGATGCTTTCCGGATCAGCAGCGGGAGTGGCAGCAGGGGCAGGAGGCCCGGAGCACCCGCCGGTTCAAGTTCTATCAGATCTGTTTGATGCACTAGCTGCGCTTATGGCAGAGGACAACCCGGCGGATCAGGAGGCCCATAATGCAGAAATTGCAAAGGTGAAAGAGCAGATCACGCAAGCCAAAGCAGATCTAGCGGCGAAAAAGGAGCGGATGGCTGCGAGCGGGCGCTCGGGCGCCTGTGCCTACAAACTCATGCTTGACGAGTGCGTCGCAGGAGGTGTTGAAGCGGAAGTATAGATCACGCCTACCATTAGGGCTTGATCCCGAAATCTATTCGAGACCCGAGAGCTGGACCCGATAATCCGCCCAAAGACCGGAGGCAAACCGGATTGAGGCACGGGACCGAGGCGACGGTCCAACCTCGCTGATGGAGCCTCCTCGGCAGAAATCGCGTTTCCCCGCGGTTCGAGACACCCCAGTGCCATTATTCTAATCCTATGGACAACCTTGTCGCAGCCGCCCATGATTGGAGGCTATCGATCGAAGGGACTCGCCATAGCGGTCGAGAGCGTCGGGTTAAGGAGCTTCTCGGACCGCTGCGATTCACCGGGAAGCATATTAAATGCGGCCGTGATCGGATTCATTCTACGCCCGTCTAAGCGGAGCTATAGCGGCGCATGGATGAACCGGCCATATCAAGCAATCGCGCGGACCGTGAAGCGGCCCGTGGCAATAACCCGACAGTGGCGTTCGCGATGCTCGGGAGGTGGTGGACCGGCCCGAACACGAAGGAGGCGAATTAGCAGCGCAGGATGACTGAGCCAACTTACACCGGTCCGCCTACCACCTTTGCGGACGGGAGTCGATCCGCTTTAGGGGTGCCTGTTTGATTCCGCTTTACGCAATGTCGCTGCCTAAAGATTTCAAGGGTCGCGCAAGGTGCGAATTACACCGCCGATTTGTCCCCAAGCGTGGGTAGAAAGTTATGAGATGGCCATGGAGATGCTAGGCGTGGATGAGGCTGCGTGTGCAAAATACTTCACCATGATGCTTGAAGGCACGGCTCGTACTTGGTTGAAGAGCCTACCGCCCAACTCTATCAGCTCATGGGCCCGATTGCGGGCCGGTTTATCAAATTTCAAGGATACATGTAAGCAGCCCAAGTCCATAGTAGATCGGGCGGCTTGTGTCCAGGAGGAAGGAGAATCAATGACCCGTTGGGTACGTCGTGTTTCGGAGATTTTGCACTCATCTGATAGGATTAACGCTGACTCTGCAATCTTAACCCTAGAAGGCAACTGCCGGTTTGAGCCTTTAAAATTCAAATTGGGGCGCATGAAGCAGTTCTGTAATGACATGGGAACCCTCATGGCCGCGTTGGTGAAGTATGCTGATTCGGACAGTACCAAGGATCCCGAGGCTGATGATGATGAAGCAGGGAAGGGAAAGAAGAATGGCAACTCCAAGGGGCTACAGTACAAACCGGCGGGTCATGGAAACGGAGGCAAGCGCAAAGCGGACGACAGCATGGATTTTGTGGCCAATACTAATGCACAAGACAGGGGGCAACAGCGCAGAGGTAAAGCGGCAAATCGTAATGGGGGTCCCAATCCTAATGCGAGCCGTTTGAATTACTTGTTGAATCAGCCTTGCCCAAAGCACGGGACGAAGGAGTCGCCGGCTAACCACCTCTGGAAAGATTGTTATATTATGCAGGAGTTCAAAAACTCTAATGCCTTCCGGTATGACCAGGGTTCAGGTGGCGGTTCAGGATCCGGTTTCCACGGGCCGGGTCACGATGGAGCTTCGGTTCGAGTCTTAATCGGCGGTCACAATAATCGAATAATCGAGCGGCCAGCAGAGTAGCAACAACGATCGAGTTATCAGAGCCAACCAAAGCAGTTGAACAATGGGCAATATCATGTTTTCACGACTAGCTTGGATAAGCGCGACCGAAAACTTCACAAGCGAGCAGTGAACTCTGTTGAACCGGCCTTGCCACGTTATTTACGCTGGTCGGAGCAGCCTATCGTGTGGAGCGAGAGGACCATCCTCCCGGGTTGATAATCCGGCCAGCTAGCATTAGTGGTAGACCCTCAGGTGGGGGGTTATAAGTTCACCAAGGTACTTATGGATGGAGGAAGCAGTATTAACATACTATATTATGAAACTTTCCGCCGCATGGGTCTAACAGACAAGGATCTCAAACCGTCCAATACAGTGTTCCATGGCGTAGTACCGGTAAATCTGCATATCCTGTTGGTAAGATAGCCCGGATGTGGCTTTTGGAGCGAGCACGATTCCGATCGAAAAACTAACCTTTGAGGTGGTGAAGATCCGGAGCCCATATCACGCCTTGTTTGGGCGGCGGCTTATGCTAAGTTCATGGCACGACCTTGTTATATCTACTTGCAGCTCAAGATGCCGGGTTACAAAGGCGATAGCGGTGCATGGGAGCCGCCGAGTCGCTTTGGAATGTGAGGAAGGTGATGCAGCTTATGCGAGTCGATCTGTGCCACGGAGGAGTTGAAGTTCTATAAGGACAATGTTGATCCGGCAGATATGACCCTTTGAAGAAGCCAACTCTGAGCATGACTCGGATCTGAAGTTTAAATCGGCAATGAGACCAAACTTGTTGACTTTGTGCCAGCGATTCGTCCAAGCAGTTCCTTTGTCGATGCCAACTGGATCCCAAATAGGAAAGCGCTCATCGAGTTCATCCGTGAGAATCGGGACATCTTTGCATGGAAGCCATCTGACATGCCAGGTGTACCGAGGGAACTCGCTGAGCACACTCTAAATGTGGATCCTAAGTATAAACCGGTGAAACAGTTCCTCCGCCGGTTTAACGAAGAAAGGCGCAAAGCCATTGGAGAGGAAGTGGCCAGGCTTTTGGTAGCTGGCTTTATCATTGAGGTGTTTCATCCAGAGTGGCTTGCTAATCCGGTGCTGGTCCTTAAGAAAAACGACACTTGGCGTATGTGTGTGGATTACACAGATCTTAACAAGGCCTGTCCAGCGGATCCTTTTGCCCTCCCCCGCATTGATAAGATTATTGATGCCACGGCAGGCTGTGAGCATTTGAGTTTTTTGGATGCGTACTCTGGATATCATCAGATCAAAATGGCGGTTAAGGACCAGGAGAAAACAGCGTTTATCACTCCCTTTGGAGCCTTCTGCTATGTATCTATGCCTTTCGGGTTCAAGAGTGCCCAGGCTACTTATCAACGGTGTGTACAGAATTGCCTGCATACACAGATCGACTGCAATGTGCATGCTTATGTCGATGATATTGTAGTGAAATCAAGACAGAAGGAGAGGCTGGTGGATGATTTGAGGGAAACCTTTGACAACTTGCGCATTTACAAGATGATGCTTAACCCGGCCAAGTGTGTCTTTGGTGTTCCGGCAGGCAAGTTATTGGGTTTCCTGGTGTCTAACAGAGGAATTGAGGCTAATCCGGAGAAAATTAAGGCTATTACTTCCTTGGCTAAACCGAAGTGTATCAATGATGTTCAGCGTTTGGCGGGCAGAATCGCTGCGCTGAGCCGGTTTATCAGCCGCCTCGGAGAAAAGGCCATCCCTTTGTACCAAATCGTTGAGGAAGACAGATAATTTCATCTGGAGTCCGGCTGCGATAAACATTTGAGGACTTAAAGCGGCGATTAGCCAATCCGCTTTGTTCTTGTGGCTCCGGTTGACAAGGAGCCCCTGTTGCTATATGTCGCAGCCAATGCTCGGCGATTAAGCGTGGCTATTGTGGTGGAACGCAGGAGGAAGGCAAGGAATATCCGGTTCGATGGCGGTTTATTATATCGATGAGGTGCTTATTGAGTCCAAGCAAAGGTATCGCATTGGCGAAGCTAGTCTATGGTGTTTTCATGGCCACCGGAAATTGAAGCAGTATTTTAAGGGCACCCCATCACGATGGTCGATTCGGCTCCTTTGGGTGATATCATCTGAGCCGGAGGCGCGGCGGCGGATTGCCAAATGGGCTATAGAGCTTGGGCGCATGGGTGAACTATATACCACGGACAGCGGTGAAGTCTCAAGCAGTTGTTGATTTCATTAATGATTGGGCGGAATTCTGAGCACCGGAGGAGAAGCGGATCACACATATTGGACTATTCATTTCGATGGATCCAAGCGGTTGGAAGGCTCGGGGCTGGAGTCGTTTAACTTCCCCACGAGGTGATAAGTTTTGTTATGTTCTCCGCTTAATGTTCCTTGTACTAATAATGCAGCTGAGTACGAAGCCTTGCTCCATGGTCTCCGGATGGCTAAAGAGATGAACTTAAGCCGGGTTAAGTGCTTTGGTGACTCGGAGCTTGTGGCTCAGCAAGTGTCTGGCACTTGGGATTCTAAGGACCCGCTCATGGCCGCATATCGTCAGGAAGTGGATAATATTGTGGGTTGCTTCAAGGGTTATCAAGTGGATCATGTGGACTGCCGGAAGAATGAAGCGGCGGACGCTTTAAGCCGGTTGGGTTCTCAGCGCAAAGCGGTCCCGCCTAATGTCTTTTTGGACGTATTGCACAACCCGTCAGTCCAACTCCCAGGTGAAGCGGATTTGGCTATTCCTGATCCGGAGGCTCAATTGGTGGTAGCACTACATGCTATTCCGGATTGGACGGTTCGTTTTCTTGCGTATATGACTCGAGGGGAACTACCAGAAGATGAGATTCTGGCCAGACAGATAGTCCGGCGCTCCAAGTCGATGACGATTCTCAATGGTGAGCTACATCATTGCAGTATATCAGGGGCATTTCAATGTTGTGTTTCTCCTGAGGAAGGCTGTGAAATCTTAAGAGAAATCCATGAAGGGGATTGTGGACATCACGCCGGTTCAAAGTCTCTGGTGGCAAAGGCGTTTCGTCACGGGTTTCTTGGTTTGGACAACAGACGCCTGATGCGGAGGACTTGGTTAAGCGGTGTGATGGATGTCGAAATTTTCATGGCGTGCTCATGTACGGCACAAGAGTTGAGGATGATCCCAATAACGTGGCCGTTTGCAACTTGGGGCTGGATATAGTTGGACCCTTTAAGCGATCCAAGGATAAGAAAACCCACCTTTTGGTGGCGATGAACAAATTTACCAAGTGGGTTGAAGCGGAGCTGTCGGCAAGTGTGATGCAGCAACAGCAGTGCAGTTCATCAAAAAGGTGATTTTCCAGTTTGGCTTTCCACAAAGTATCATTACTGACAATGGTACCAATTTATCCAAGGGTGCTATGAAGGAATTTTGTGAACGAGAGCACATCCGGCAGCGTGTCCTCGATGCACACCCCAGTCCAATGGACAGGCGAGCGAGCTAATCAAGAGATCTTACGAGGCATCAAACCCGGCTTATGGTCCCATTACGAGAGGACACGAGGTCTTTGGGTTGAAGAGCTACCATCGGTGCTATGGAGTATCAATACTATGCCAAACCGGTCCACTGGATATACACCGTTCTTCATGGTCTATGGAGCAGAGGCAGTTCTCCCCAGCAATATCCGGTATGATTCGCCTCGTGTGGCGGCTTATGTTGAAGCGGACAACGAGACGGCACGGCAAGACGCTTTGGACATATTGGATGAGGAGCGTGATATGGCAGCTGCTTGTTCGGCGATTTACCAGCAAGATCTTCGTCGTTATCACGATCGCGGGTTAAAACTAGAACCTTTCAAGAAGGAGATTTGGTGCTTGACTCATCCAAGACCGAACGAGATATGCACAAGTTATCCCCACCTTGGGAAGGACCTTTTGTGGTCGGCAAGAATCTGCACTGTGGGTCATACTATCGATTGATATTCGAGAGCATCGGGACTCACGCACATCGAGAGGAGGAGACCAACAGGCCATGGAACATAGCTCATCTTCGGCCTTATTACACTTGAGCCATCGGCTCTACTTATGTACATATCATGACAGTGTATATATTATCTTCGATATAATAAAACCGGAGCCTCGGCTAAAGCGGGGTCTCTGTCTTTCTTATCATGCGTGGTTACATGGAGTACCTCTATTTTTAAAGCGGCCTCCGGTTTACCCTTGACATTGCTTTTTGTAAATCACTAGGGGCCTTGGTCGAGTCGAACCAACGCACACCTTTTGATAGGCGACACCACCGGATCACCCAGGGACATGGTCAAGTCTGAACCAGCCACGCCTCTTGGTCGGCCTCAGGCCATCAAATCACCTGGGGGAATGGTCGAACCCGAACCATTACCACGCCTCTTGATCTGGCATATATGCCACGAGTCATTTGGGGACCTGGCTGACTTGAATCATAGTCACACCTATTGGGGGCTTGATCCTGTCCGACCATGGTAATACCATCTGAACAGCTTAGTATAGCGTATGTTTGTAAAAAGGTTTTATCATTGCCTTGGTTTCCATGCTGTTTTCATGGCTTCTTTCATATTTGTTTTTGTTGGATTTCTTTTATCAACAAAACACCTTTTTTTCCGGTTAAGCCGATGGATTTGATTTCCCTTTAAACCGGAGACGTATGCCCGGTTTACCTTTTCTTGTTATCCTCATGGAGTAACAAGGGGGCTTGTGTTGATTCAGCACGATTTATATGGGAGCTGTTCTCTCCCCGCTTTATCGACGGTAATGGTTTCTAAAGCCTCCGCTTTAAGCAGCTCACCTTGACTTCATGCCAGTTTATGGCAGGTATTTGTGTCACCTATTTGTTGTATTACTGATACATATATTCAAGATCATAAACCGGCTGGCGGTACAACCGTCACCGAAGTTCAAATTTTTCCAATTGCGGGAAATGCGAGTCGAGCAACAGCTTGATTACTTATGCGAAGGCATATTCAAGATAGAAGTATTAACTAAGCTATTACAAGGCAACACGATTGCCCAAGTAAGATCATTGTTCTTTTGGACACCGCCAACGACGACTATTTAAACCGCCTCGGTTCAAGCACTGCTCCTCATCCTCCGCCGCTTGACTTCCTCGTCTCTACCCATTGGCTGGAAATCAGCGATAGTCGATCGATTCCCATTAAAGCTTGGAATACAGCCTCTTCATGGATCGGGGAAGGCGGTTCAATATCGGGGCGTAAGTATGCTTACGGATTGAGGGATCAGATTTTCCGCTTCAAAAGTTGGGGTAGGCACTCGCTTGTTCGGTCATTGTCTTGTGCTTGATAATGTGTCAAATCGCTTCTTCAGCCGGTGACAGGCGAGAGGCGCCTTGCACGGTTTATTGCCCGTAAATCCTCTTCATTAAATTCAGAACCATCTTCCTTCACTTTGGGGTAGCCTTGAGCTGCTTCCACGTGGTCAAAATCTGTACCCATGCCTTGGCTCGGATCAAAGCATTAATAGCTCCGGTTCGGGCGCAGATTTTTCACCTCCTCAATCCGGGCGGAAGCATGGACAACCTGTTCGAGTATCCCGGAGTAAGGAAGGTGTCGGGTTGTTATGAGAGGCTGTGGTGATGATCCATTGGGCTCGGTATATAGCTGTTCTACTAAGGTGTAGACAGCCTTCAGTTTCTTCCGCACATCGTTTCCTAAGTGCCCGATGCGTGTGCCTACAACAATAAAGAGATAGTCTCAAACCGGATTTATACTACAGCAGTTTTAAAGCATCACAAATGTTCAAAGGAGCTTACCAAAGATCGCCGCGGTCATGGAGTGTACTTGCCGCTTTATGGCTGTAAGATCATCTACCACCGGTTTAAGGGCAGCTTCAGCATTTTCCGCTCGTTTGATTAAAGTGGCCTTCTCAGTGGCCCAGTTAGCCTGCTCTTTCTTGAAGCCTTCTTTCAGCTGCTCAGTGGTGTTCAAAGCAATGGTTAATTCTTTCTTGGCCTTGTCTGTTTCGGCCTGTTGGGTTTTCAGTGCCTCCTGTAAATCGGCAATCCGGTCCTCTTTGATCCTCACCTCAGCCTGCATACAGACAGTATTTTCAACATGAGGTTTAAGAAATTGAAGTATCAACCACATAACAAAGTTATATGCCTGATACTTGGGGGCTAATGCACCTTCAATTTTTTATACATGTTACTAGGTGGCAAAGTCCCAAGCTCAATACAAGTATTCAACTTGGCACTTGGGGGCTAATGGCTATTTGATCTACGTATGTTTCCAAGGACAGTTTTCATTGAAGCTCCGGTTTAAGTATGCAAAGTTAAACCGGCCCTTGGGGGCTATGCAGGTGGATTTCAAAATTGTTAAGGAATATATTCAAATCCCGGTTTGATCAAGATTACAAACCGGCCCTTGGGGGCTAGACGGACTGATATAATGGCAGTAAGTAAAGGAGTGGGTTACCTCAAACTTATCCCTCATCATCTTGACCAGGCCAGCTTCACAGTCACGGCTAGTATAAAGCTGGTTTAAGTAGCCAGAATGAAGGTCTTGGGCGCTCAGAGCAGCATATGTCTCCAGTTCAAAATCCCATTTTCCTTTATTCAAAGCGGAAAAATCTTCTTTCACGGTGTGTGTGCTGGTTAAAGTTGCGAGATTCCCGGTTGAGCGGCCCATACCGATAATCTAGCGTCATCATCTTTGGACTCGACGGATTGTGTGGGCACGGCCGTTTTGTCAGTAGGATTGTGGGATTTATCAAACCGGACGGAGCTGGCAGGCGGATCGGCGGAGATTGAAGTATTAACAGGCCTCTCTTCGGGAATAACATCATCTTGCAGCGGAGGATCATTAGGAATATCTTCAGAGGCAAAATTTTCAAGATCTGGCGCTCTCTCATGATCTGAGGCGGCATCTTCTTCAGCCGTTTTATCCAAACGGGCCTTCTTGCTTGGTTTCGGTTTGGTTCTAAAAAAACAAAGAGTCAGGGAAAAGCATAAGCCATTACACAATATACTAGAAGCATATGCTCGGTTTGGCTTACCCGACGCCTATCTTCAATGGTGGTAGCGAGTGGCCAATGATTCACGGAGGATGAATGGGAAGTGACCCGATAATCGGAGTCGGACGGATTAAGAGGTTGTGGAAGAAACCCGCTTTAGAATTTAAAGCAATAAAAGGTCGAGACCTCGGAGCGGCGCTTCGAACCGGGTTGTTTGGTAAACCGCCGAGGTAACTACGACCCTGTCTTGCGGGTTGTGCGGTGAGCTTCATGTTGCTGCGTCTTCATAAGAAATTTGGGATCCAAATAAGCAAGAGCGTGAGAAAAATTAACTTTTCGGTTTGCCTGGCGAAAGTTTGGCAAAGGCAAATTTTCTGAATCGGAAGAGAGAATAGTTACCTCAGCGAATCCTGCATTGCTGGACTCACCGTCGTCCTGACAAGCATCATCATCAATAAGGCGTGTAAAAAGTAAGCCAAGTGAATCAAGTTCTACCTCAAGATCCGGATTACCCACATCATCGTCAATGGCTGGGTCAGATGAAGCGGTGGTTTTTCTCTTGTGAGCTGGTTTCTTAATAACTTTGGTCTTGGGCCGGGTTGGCCGCCCTGCTTTCTCCGCTTTATCTTGTGAAAGTTTCTTGCTCCAAAACGGATTATCACCCTGGATCAGAAGTAATTAATTGTCGGACACATAAAGCGATATGGGCTTAATGATGGAGCAACTAAAACTTCTTCTTTGGCGGTTTGTTGGTGGTGCAGTAAGGAGGCAGACTAGTTTGAGCACAAAGATGCTCCGGTTCATTCAACATATTCTTTACCGAGTCTGTAACTTCATCATCAGATAGTTGGATTTTGGTGTGTCGGAGTGGGTTGTCGACACTATCAGTATACTGGCACATCAAACCGGAGCACCGGCTCAGAGGCAGAATGCTCCATGATATCCAGCAGCGTGCAAGGTCTATTCCTGTCAAACCGTTGGCCATAAAAGCCCGAAGCTTGGACAGTTGCGGGGCATATTTGCTTCTATCCTTGGCACTCAATCTTTGTGGAAAAGGATGAGTGTTGCTCAGCCGCTCTGGACGGAAGCCAGGTAAGGGATTTTCATCCTCAGGAGAAGTATCTTTGCAATAAAACCAAGTCGCATTCCACTCCTTGGGGTGAGTATAGAGTTTGACATGGGGATAAGTGATCTCCTTCCTCTTTTGAATAGCCATGCCACCCAATTCAGTATTGGGGCCGTCGGTGAATTCAGTGCGACGGTTTAAATGAAAGAGGTCTCTAAACAGTTCAACAGAAGGTTCCTCTTGAAGATATACTTCAGATAGTACTTGAAAGTGGCATAAATTGGTGACGGGGTTGGGGCCAATATCACGGGACGGAGTTGAAAATTGGCTAACACGCCCGGTAAAATTTAGAACAGGCGGTTTGAAGCCGGGCGGTGATCTGCGAAGACCACAACCTCTCCTTCACGGGTGTAGGAGGACATTCCTCTCGAGGACCCTCCGATGGATTGTATCTTTATCATCTAAAGCGCCAATCGAGACTAGATCATCCAACTGTGATTCGGTGACACGAGAAGGAACCCAGTTGCATTCATACACTTGTTTGGCCATGGTAAGATCTACAAGAAATAATTGATCCGGTTCAAGAGCATGCTTGATACAAGGTGTTGATCTAAGTTATGATAAACCGGAGGCAATTACCTATAAACCGGTTTTCCGTGTCTGATATCATGTGGATTACGGCGGTTCAACAGGGACTAATGATATATATATACGGTTTAGCGACTATTTCTATAGTAAGTTAAACCGCTGACCTAAGCATTGGAAGCGATTGAAGCTATGGATAACTAAGTATGTAGAAACAAGTTTACAAGATCATATTACACATTTGCCGATCAAACGCGAAGCTTCTGTAAAGCAGAAAATGTTTCGAGAAGTAAGGCGAAATGCAGTGAACTATGGAGCGGTATATGCGGAAGATCTATGGGCTTAGATGAGAGACTACAGCGGATCTTGAGGATCACTATTAAATACAGCACAGAGTTCATGGATTCATTCAAAGTCAAAGGAGCAGAGGTGAGCGCCAAGAACACACATGGCTGGAACCCTAAAGAACAGATCTAGGTCAAGAAGGGGAGGAAGCTTACCGGGAACGGAGAAGACGCGGAAAGAGGCCGCAATGCTCTGGTACGTTCAGGTCGATGCAGAGGCCCAGGATGAGGCAGAAATCAGCGACGGTGGCGGAGCTCCAAGACCAGCAGCGCAAGGAAGACGAAGAAGAGGGGGCGAAGGGAAAGGAAAGAAATGACCCTTCGGTCCTATTTATAAAGCAACCGAGCTAGGTCAAGCGCGCAGATCCAGGAACTGCTATTAAAAGAAGGCGTTATAAATGATAAAATTTCAGGATGATGTCATGCGGTTCTACAAGAATCGGAAGTGATGACGACACGACGGTTTACAATAACTAGAAGATGTCCAAGATGCAAGTTTTTGTGAAGGATTGACATGAACCAGTTCAAATCAATCTGGGGCCTAATGTTGGGGATATTACCACTAGGTGTAAACGGCGATGCAGGCGGGTTAACTCCATTAGTGGTATAAGCGGAAGAAAGGCCCAAGGCCTGTAGTCGGTTTAGAACTTGTAGCCGTAAACCGGCCTGTTGTATAACTTGTGTTGTAAGTTAGAATAGAGAGATACCAACGGGATACAGTATGAACGGTTGGGACTCTATGAACCGATGGGCGTCACCCGTGTATATAAGGGGATGACCCGGCGACGGTTCAAGGGCAGACAACCACAACTCGAGCCTAGGCGAAGCTTGTTTGCTCCCTAGCCATCGAGACCACATCAATTCCATCACAACTAGACGTAGGCTTTTACCTTCATCGAAGGGGCCGAACTAGTATAAACCCTTGGTTCTTTTTGTCCGCTTTAACCCCTTCAAGTAAACTCGTAGCGATGGCTCCACGACTAAGTCCTTTCACTAGGATATCTGCCGTGACAAATCCACGACAGCAGGCAAGGACCAACTTTAGTCAGGATAAGTGTACTAGATGTTCCCCTTCAAAATGGCCAATTGTCGGCGCCCTTCCCGCTTAATATTTGGGGAGAGGCCCAGGGCCTCCGCCTATAAATAGGACTAGCCACCCACAGGGTAGAGGCATCGGCATCCGGAGATAGAGAGAGAGAGGCGACTGAACTCCCCTAGCAGTTCATCGCTCCAGCCAAGAACAGACCCTCGTGAGTCTGTTCTTCCTTGTACTGTTCATCATCAGCCCCTGAGGTAATCCACACACCACAAACTGGAGTAGGGTACTACACCACAATGGTGGCCTGAACCAGTATAAATCTCGTGTCCTTTGTGTTGCTCACCGTGTAGTTTTAGATCCTTGCGAGGCGACGAGACATGGGTAGGCAGGGGGTGTGATCTCCGCATGCACCCCAGAGTTCGAACCTTGAGGGTGTGCCGGAACCCGAAATCCGACATTTGGCGCACCAAGTAGGGGTGCGCTGGAGTTTTCCCTTCCACCGACCCGCTCTCCGCCAACACCGTGGTTCGCCCTCATGATGGGCAACGCGCCGCCCGTTCGATGCTTGGCCTTGAAGATGGGGGCGAGGGCTCGAGCCTTATCCCCCGCCTTGCGACAGGTGCAATGGCCGAACAAGTTCAAGCCGAAGATGCTACCGCGCTACTGGCAGCACGGCCGATCCGCCGGCTTTCTGCTTTGGCGTCGAGGAGGCCGTCCTTGAGGCGGGGGTGACGACAGGGTCATGGCTAACTGGTTTCCCATGGCCCTCACCGGCGTCCCGCGCATGTGGCTGCTCCACCTGCCGACGGCCTCCGTGGCCTCCTGGGGGGAGCTGCGCGGCCTCTTCCTCGCCCAATACGCTGCACCGGCGCACCCGGTCGTCGCAGCTCTCCTAGGCGGCTCGCAGGCACCACCTTCAGGCCGCCACATCAAGTCATTCGTCCGCCAGATCGGCGCCGCTTCCGCACCGCGTGGGGCGCCTCCGGGCTGGGCGGCGCCTAAAGCCGATCTGACCTTCAGCTTGGAGGATCACCCCTCCAACTCGGCCTGCTCGGGCGCGCTCCCAATGCTATGCACCCCCACCATCTGTCAGGTGGCCGTCACTAGGACCCTCATCGACGGCGGTGCTAGCCTCAGCGTGCTCTTAGTGGAGGCCTTCAGCCTCCTCCGCGTGCCGCTAGAGCGGCTGCAGCCAAGCAAGCCCTTCTTGGGCGTCAAAGGCGGCTCCACCGGCTCCCTGGGGCAGATCCGCCTTCCGGTGACCTTCGCCACCTATGACAACTTCCGCGCGGAGCTAATAGACTTCAACATCACCCCCATCGGCCTCCCATACAACACCATCCTTGGCTACCCGGCACTGGCCCGGTTCATGGCTGCAACTCACCCAGCGTACAACCTCATGAAGATGCCCGGGAGTAGCGGCGGCCTCACCGTGTCTGGAGACACAGGGGATGCGTTGCAAGCGCTCAAGCTTACTTTCAAGCCGCGGCGGTGGCGCAGCCCGCCGGCTCGGACGCCCCAGAGCCCAAGGGGGCTGCACCGGCCAAGAAGAAGCAGCTATTCACTCAGGACAAGGTGGAAACCAAGCAGGTACTGGTCGACGAAGACGGATCTACCAGCGCCTCCTTCACCATAGGCGCCAACCTCGAGCCCGAACCGGAGGAAGCCTTGGTGAAGTTCCTACGCGCAAACAAGAAGGTATTCGCGTGGGAACTGATCGGTGGCGAGGGTCCCGAGGCGTGGTGAGCACCACCTCAACGTGTGCCCCAACGTATGCCCCGTGAAGCAGAAGGTGAGGCGGCAGTCCACTGAGAAGCAAGCTTTCATCGTCCAAGAGACCCGCAAGTTGGAGGCGGCAGGGGTCATTCGCGAAGTCCGCTACCCAGATTGGTTGGCTAACCGGTTGTCGTACCGAAGAAGGGGGGAAAGGAACGCATGTGTGTCGACCTCACCAACCTCAACAAGGCCTGCCCGCAGGATCCATTCCCGCTCCCTCGCCTCGACCAGATTGTCGACTCCACCGCTGAGTGCGACTTGTTGTGCTTCCTGGATGCCTTCTCCGGCTACCACCCGATCAAGATGGCAGTAGAAGATGTAGAAAAGACGGCTTTCTTGACCCCGTGCGGAGTGTACTACTATATATGCATGCCGTCCGGGTTGCGCAATGGCGGTGCAACCTTTCAACGGCTGATGCACATCGCCTTGGGTCGGTAGCTCGGGAGGAATGCTGAAGCTTACGTTGATGACATTGTGGTGAAGTCTCGGGAGGCAAAAATCCTGATACAGGACTTGGAGGAAACCTTCGCGAGCCTTAATGAAGTGGACCTGCAGCTCAACCCGGAGAAGTGCGTGTTTGGAGTCCCCTCGGGCAAGCTCCTGGGTTTCCTTGTATCCCACCGGGGCATCGAGGCCAACCCAGAAAGTAAAAGCAGTCGAGGACATGAGCCCGCCGAAGACCCTCAGAGAGATGCAGAAGCTCACCGGGTGCGTGACCAAACTAGGGCGTTTCATCTCCAAGATGGGGGAACGAGCGCTGCCCTTCTTCAATCTGATGAGGAAGAAGGGCCCCTTTGAATGGACTAAAGAGGCCGACAAGGCATTCCAGGATCTCAAAAGGTACTCAACCAGCCCTCCGGTGATGGTGGCTCCGCGTCCTCAAGAGCCCCTGGTGCTCTACCTTGCGGCCACCCCCTACTCTGCCAGCGCAGCCCTAGTGGCTGTTAGGGAGGAGCGTAGGACCAAGGCCGCAGCAACCATCCGGGTTAAAGCAAAGCAGGACCAAGAGGGCCTCACAGAGACCGCGGCTGTAGCCGAGAAGGACCAGCCATAGCAGGGAAGCACACCCAAGACAGAAGAGGCCCTTCCTCTAAGCGACCAGCCGCTGGGGGCTCCATTGTCTCAGGAGGCGCCCCGGCCTCCAGAGGGCGCTAGCACTCCCCGCCTCATCTAGCACCCTGTGTACTTCGTCAGCACGGCGTTGCGGGACGCGAGGGCGTGGTACCCCATGCCCAGAAACTCCTCCTCGCGCTATTGGTGGTCTCGCGCAAGCTGCGGCACTACTTCCAAGGCCATCCCATCAAGGTTGTCTCAGCATATCCCTTGGAAAGGGTGCTCAGAAGCCCCAACTCAGCCGGAAGAGTCGCTGAGTGGAATATCGAGATGCAAGCGTTTCAGATAGAATTGATGGGAACGAGTCATCAAGGGGGCGCTTGCAGACTTCATGGCGGAATGGCGAAGCGCCCGAGCCTTGAGGTGGCGAGATCGATCCCTCTCCCGTGGAGGCGAGGCACCAGACGGATGGGTCATGCACTTGACAGGCGTTCTCCCGACACGGCGCGGGGGCTGGTGCGGTGCTCGTATCTCCCACTCAAGACAATCTCTACTACGCTGTGCAACTCTGTTTCCAGCACGGAGAAAAGGTCTCCAACAACATAGCAGAATACGAAGGTCTGATAGCAGGCCTGAAAGCCGCAGTCGCCCTGGGGGTGAAGCGCCTCACCATCAAGGGTGATTCGCAGCTCCTCGTCAACTTCTCCTACAAAGTATACAAGCCGAAGGACGAGCACATGGAAGCCTACCTCGCGGAAGTCCGCAGGATGGAGAAGCAGATCTGGGGGCTGGAGTTACAGCATGTGCCTCGCGGCACCAATCAAGAGGCTGATGACATCGCTAAAAGGGCATCCAGGCGGCTACCTCAGGAGCCCGACGTCTTCAAGGAGCGGCTCTTCAAGCCCTCGGTGACGCCATCACTGTCAAGCACGGCGCAGCCTCGGGGGGGAGCTCCCCCAGCCACCTGCCTCGGGAGCCCCGGTCTGTGGCCCGACCTCAGGAGCGTGCCTGCTCCTGGCGCTGGAGCCTCAGGAGGAGTGCTGGATCACAGAGCTCAGGAGTTACCTGACACGAGGCACATTGCCGGAAAAGGAGGAGGAAGCAGAGCGTGTGGCACGGTAGGCCACGACATACTACCTTAAGAATGGAGAGCTCTACCGAATACGACCGAATGATGTGTCCCTATGTTGCATTTCCAGGGAGCAAGGGAAGGAGCTACTGGCAGACATACACGGTGGAGACTGTGGGCATCACTCGTTGTCGCGAACTCTCATTGGCAAGGCGTTCCGCAGCGGGTTCTATTGGCCCACGGCACTCAATGATGTTGTGGAACTGGTGAAGGCTTGCGAGGCCTGTCAGTTCCATGCCAAGCAGATCTATCAGCCGGCGCGGGTCTGCAGACTATACCCCTCTCATGGCCATTCGCAGTCTGGGGGCTGGATATCCTGGGTCCTTTCCCTCGGGCGCCAGGAGGCTACTGAAAGTGCAACTAATCCCCAGGTGGTTTTGGTAATTAATAACAACATATATATCATTGAACTAATCATTTCTTGAGAATATTTCAGAAAGTTCAGTGATATGGGAATGGCAATGACTGATGATGTGGACCCCTCAAAATGCTAAGGAAAACATTGGCAAAAGCTCAAGACTCCATTTTTGGTTTAGTGATCCAAGATCACATTGAGTCCATAGGAAAGCCAATACTATTAAAAGGGATGAGGTTATGATGATGATCTGGTTGCTCTAAAGTGCTTAGTGATTTATCTCTCAAACAATCAGCAATCTTTCATTCCAACATAAACTCATAAGTAATCTCGGTCCCACCGATTCCAAACTCATCACACCGAGATGAACCACCTCACCATATAGCCAAAACCCTAGAATCTCGGATTTTCCGATTCCAAACTCGGTCATTCGAAATTGGTGTTGCCAACCTTCAGAACCTTCAGACTCAAATCGGTGTCACCGAAATGAGAAAGTCGGTCCCACCGAGATTGGCAAACCCTAGACTTTGGAAGAATCGGTCTAACCGAGATTGTATTTTCGGTCCCACTGAAAATCCCAACGCTCACAAGATTTGAACTTTCGGTCCCACCGAGTTGTCAACTTCGGTCCGACCGAGATTGCTCAAATGTGTGTAGCAGTTGGATTTTGTGTGGAGGCTATAAATACCCTCCACCTCCTCTTCATTCGTGGAGAGAGCCATCGAAAGAACTACCACTCCTACCTTACATTTCGAGAAGAAAACTACCTACCCTTGTGTTGAGATCAAGTTGCTCCACTCCCACCATATGAAACTTGATTTCTAGTCTTTCCAAGTTGCTTTCCACTCAATCCTTCCTCCACCACAGCCAAATCGGTGAGGAGAGTTGAGTGTTGGGGAGATTATCATTTGAAGCACAAGAGCAAGGAGTTCATCATCACCAACCCCATCTATTACCTTTTGGAGGGTGGTGCCTCCTAGATTGGTTAGGTGTCGCTTGGGAGCCTCCGTCATGATGTGGAGTTGAACCAAGGAGTTTGTAAGGGCAAGGAGATCGCCTACTCGTGAAGATCTACCCCAGTAAGGCTAGTCCTCCGTGGGCGTAAGCCATGATGGAATAGACAAGGTTGCTTCTTCGTGGACCCTTCGTGGGTGGAGCCCTCCGTGGACTCATCAAGTTACCCTCCGTGGGTTGAAGTCTCCATCAACGTGGATTGACGATAGCACCACCTATCGGAACCACGAGAAAAATCTCCGTGTCTCCATTGCGTTTGCTCTTCTCCACCTCTCATTTACTATACATGCAATTTACTTTCGCTGCCACAACTCTAGAATTGCATGTGTAGGGTGATACTTGACTTGGTTATCATTGTGAACTTGCTAAGAACTACTCCAATCAAAAGGCAAAATTTTTAAGTTGTCAAGTAGTCTAATCACCCCCTCTAGACATACTTCCGATCCTACAAGTGGTATCGAGCTTTGGTCTCCATTGGATTGGTTTCCATTGCATTGGACTCCATAAGCTTGGTTTCACAACCTAGGAGAGTATGGCGTCTAGTGAGGGTAATTTTCAGAGAGGTCCTTACTTTGATGGTTCAAACTTTGCTAGTTGGAAGCATAAAATGAAAATGCATATTCTTGGACATAACCCCGCCGCATGGGGCATTATTTGTGTTGGCTTGCAAGGTGAGTTCTTGAGGAAGGAAAAGTTCGGATCGCGAAGCTACTGCGGATGAGTTGCGGATGTTACAGAACAATGCTCAAGCTTGTGACATTCTCTTCAATGCTTTGTGTCCCGAGGAGTTCAACAAGATCAGCCGTCTTGAGAATGCAAAAGAGATTTGGGATACTTTGGTCGAAATGCACGAAGGTACCGAGTCCGTGAAGGAATCAAAGCTAGATGTTCTTCAAGGTCAGCTTGACAAGTTCAAGATGAAGGAAGGTGAAGAGTCGCTGAAATGTATTCTAGGCTTGCTCTCATCACCAATGAGATGGCAGGCTTAGGAAGCGAAGAAATGACCGACCGATTCATCATCAAGAAGATTCTCAGAGCTTTGGATGGAAAGTATGACACCGTGTGCACTTTGATCCAAATGATGCCAAACTACAAAGATCTCAAGCCTACCGAAGTCATTGGAAGGATTGTTGCTCATGAGATGACACTTAAAGATAAGGAAGAGCTTCACAACAAGTCTAGTGGTGCTTACAAAGCTGCAATTGAAGCTCCCACATCCTCAAGTGACAAGCTAGTTTCCAATGAAGAGATAAGCCTAATGGTGAAGAACTTCAACAAATTCTACAAGAGTAGAAGCAAGGAAAGAAGCTCAAAGTCTAGATCATATGATGAAAGGAGATCTTCTAGTCGTGATCGAAACTGCTACAATTGTGGAAGACCGGACACTACTCAAATGAGTGTTCGACTCCCACAAGAGAAGAGAAGAATCTCCAAGAAGAAGAAGCTCAAGAGAAGAGTCGCCTAAAAGAGAGAAGGAGTAAAGATGATCGTTATGAGCGAAGATCCTCTCGGAGAAGCAAGGATTAGGAAAGGAAAGACAAGTCATCAAGGAGCTACACAAGAAGAAAACATCAAGCTCATGTTGGTGAATGGGTTTCGGCTCCGACTCGACAATCACTCGAAAGAAGCTATCACTCCAACTCCGAATCTGAGTCAAGATGAAGGTGTTGCGGTCTTGCTCTCGTATCCTCCAACTCCAACTCCTATGACATATTTGATTCACCAAATGAGGGAATTGGAAGATGCTTCATGGCAAAAGGCCCCAAGGTATCACATCCTGAATTTATTGACTTTGATAGTGATGAGGATGACTTGCTTGGTGAAGATGAGCTTTTACATGATAAATCTAGTGAGCTTAGTAATGATGAACATGCTAGTAGTCTTTATAGTCGAGATGAGTCGAATGACAATGCTATGAAGGAGATTGAGCGTCTAACTAAAGAACTAAACACTCTTAAGTTAGCTCATGAAACAACTCAAGAAGATCATAGAGAGCTCCTAAGATCTCATGAGAAGCTACGCTCGAGAAGCTCAATCTAGAGCAAGAACATGAGTTTCTAAAAGCTATCAATGACGATCTTCAAAGAAGAGTTCTTCATATCTTGCCAAACGACTTCTCTTGTCTAATTTCTTGCCACCTATCAAAATTAAGCATGACAAGCATAAGAAAAATTCTTCATCTAGTAGTAACAATAATCATGTTAAATCAAATGTTGTTACTTCTAGTAATTCTCTTGATTCCACTAACAATGTTTCAAGCCAAGTTTCACTTGAGCAAGAAAATAGTCTATTGAAAGGGATTATAGAGAAAGGTGTCTACAAGAGTCTTTGGGAAGCAAGAGCTTTGAGGAAATTGTTCGCAAACAAGGAAGACAGGAAGAATCAAGGAATTGGTTTTGAGCGAAAGTTCAACGCCGAGGGTGTTGAATGGGAAGAAGGTCAATATCCCACTCCAAAGTTTGTCTCTCAAGAGAAGAAGTATGATCCTACTTCTTCCAATGAGGAACAAGCTCAAGATGACTTTCCACCACAAGACCACAAGCTAAAAGGCAAGGACAAGCTTCAAGAGGAGATTGATGCATTCTTTGAAGCACCCAAGGCCATGGTCAAGTGGGTTCCCAAGGCAACTTCAAGTTCTACTTCAACGAGCTCAACAACTACCCCAAGGATTCCCATCAAGATGATGTGGATCCCGAAGAAGAAGAACTAGAGAGTTCTTGAGGGTGACTCCGCCAATACACTTCACTCATATTCATTTTGGCAAGGACTTGTGCAATCAACTTCCACATCTTGCACTAGTTCATGGAGTCACAAACCCTCATGTTGGTAAGACAAGGGACAAGGTAATCATTGCTTTCATGGACATCATCAATTGTGTACTTCAATCTATGTCCATGGATACTCTTGTTTGTTCCTTGTGGGACTAACCCATGTAGGTATTGAAAGTGCCGAATCCAAAGGATTGCTCCCAACTCTTGATGATCTTCATCAACATTGAGCATCCACATCTTCAACATCTACATGAAGTCTTCAACGACAACCCAAGGTTAGTTTGACCCTTTAAAAGGGTTCTCACATCAAGGGGAGCTTTGCTCTAAAGAAATGAGCTAAAACATCTCTAATGATGTGAACACATTAATGCTTTATGGAAAAGTGGTAACCCCACTTGTGCTTAAGCGATGAGTATGACCTATGATCAAATGTTCTCATTTGACTCCTAAGTCAATATACTCATATATAGATGACCTAGTCATCGCCAAATTGTGTGCTAGTTGTTAGTGTTTTGTTTGTGCATGTTTGACACATATTTCATTTGCTATCTTATTGTGTGAGCATGTTGGATGCATGATTTTATCCATTCGAGGACATCCATTTGTTGCTTTGGTCTTTATGGTTTTCTTTCTTTTTGACCAAATGGATGGACAAGAATGCCTAAGTTTTTCCCTAGCTATCTATGCTTTCTTGTCTCAAACTCTATTCATGCTTATATCACAAACTTTGAACAAGACTTTTTCGGACAGACCGAGTGAGGAGCACTCGGAGCCACCGATCCGTCAAAAGCCTAACTTCCAAAACCTTCTAAGTACTTTCGGTCAAACCGATATATTCAAATCGGATGCATCGAGATCACTTGGATTGATCTAGGTTTTCACCTCGGTGAAACCGAAGTTTCAATTTCGGCGTGACGATGTGTGTAATCGCACGCAGCTAACCATCTCGGTCCCACCGAAGTTTGCAAACTTCGGTCCCACCGACACCGAAGAGTATATATACCGAGGACGAGAGCGCTGATTACTTCTTCAAACGCTTCGCCCTCAAAACTCTTCGCTGCCGTCGCCTTGGTCTACGGATCATCTCCGCGTCGCTCAGTGCGCCCTCGCCATGGTCTCCATCGCCGTCAACGGTCCTTCGCACCGCACCGTTGCCGCCAGAGTGAAGCTCCACCACATTGGGTGAGCTTCATCCTCTCGTGTTCCAATCGCTGATTCTATGCACGATAGGCATTGCCATGATTCTTGCCAAGTTTGAGATTTCCTATCCAAATTGTTTAGATCATAGGACAAATTTCGAGTGAAAATTTTAGGGTTAGGTTTCACGAACACATCTCGGTGTGACCGATTCTGCATTTTCGGATCGACCGATTTGGCCTCGCCATGACCGCACGTTTCGGTGAAACCGAGTTGTGCAAATCGGTAAGACCGAAGTGAAGATTTAGTGAAACCCTAATGTCTCGGCTAGATCGAAACCCATTTCGTCCAACCGAAAGTGGTGTATGTGGTCTGTTTAGGCGTTTGGTTTCACGAATTAATAGACTCGGTCGAGACCGACATGTATTCTGTGAAAACCTAAAACTAAAGTTTGAACTCATTCTTTTGCAAAATCCTCTGCAGTTTGTGATAACTCTTCAATTCTGCCCATACCCACTCTATTCACAGGTTGTCAGACATGTCTGAAGGAAGTGACAATGTCAGAACAAGTCTGAGATGCCAGTTGAGATTCCAGAGGCAGCTACAAGTCCGAAGCAAGCAGTTTTCAGATGATGGAGAGAGAAGCACTCCAAGTGGACTGCTGCTGCTGCCACCAGGCTGTGGAGGAAGAGAAACTCGGATGAGGAAGATTCAGATTTCATTGTCAAGAGGAAATAACCTCTAAGCCTAAAAGGCAAGTGGTTGCAAAGAGCTATCAAGGAAAAGATTCAAAGAAAGGCACAACCAAGGTCAAGAAATCCTCATTGCACGAAGCTCAAGATGGAAGAAACCTCCAAAGAAGGTCAAGAAGACTTCCAAGAGGAAGAGGAAAGTTCATGAAGAGACTGCTGATGATGATGATGATTCTGATGAGGAAGCACCTCAGCCACCTCAGAAGCAGAAGTTGATGGGTGATGCCATCAGGGCAGGAGCACCTCCTAAAGCTAAGGCTTCAGCTCCAAAGAAAGGCAGCCCAAGCCAAACCAGCTGCTAAGCCCGGAAAGACTGTGAGAAATATTCCAGCTTGAGAAAAGAAAAAGGACAATGTGCCACCAGAGAATCGATGATGAGGCTCATGTTACGCTCAAGCTAAGACGAAACTGCCAGTTCATAATGAAGCTCATCCTCGAGCTGAAAACATGAAGGAGAGAAAGGACAAAGGACTCAAAGCTATGGAGGCAAACAGATCCATATGCCAGCAGGAGAAGAACAGCGATTGACTCAAGATTCCACACAAGAGAGCAACAAGACTTTTATGAGACAAGACTCATGGACAAGAAGCCAATTGTTGCTGACACAAGATATGTTGACTGGAAATACATCGACAGTGAAGAGCATCGAGACTATTTCCCACATGTGCATGAGAGCTTCACTGCTTGTGGGATTGCAGATTTCGTTGGTCAGAAGCTGACTGCCTGGAACGATGAGATGATCATGCAGTTCTATGCCACCGCACACTTCTATCCAGATGGCAGGATTGTATGGATGATGTAGGCGTAGATTTCATCACTGTTGAGGAATGGAGAGCATTGCTGAATGCACCTGTTTCAAGGGAAGATGACATTGATGTGTATGGCATTCCGAAGAAAAATCACGAGTCAATGAAGAATATGTATAATGAGGTTGATGAGAAGGATGTAGAGATTTGGAAGCTTGGATCAGTCTACTATCTTCAGGCAGGTCTCCCAACAACCAATACCATTCTGAGGCATACTTTGATGCCTAAGTCAGGGGACCACCGCATGATAAGAGGGTACTCTATCAACATGCTGCACATTCTAGACCGAAGACACCTTTTAAGGTGATGGACACGATAGTTGAGACTATCAAGAGGACAAAGACGGTGACCAAAAGAGGTCGTGTGGGTTTGCTCCGCATATTCAGATGCTCATTAATGCCAAGTTTGGCACGGACACCTACGTTGGATAGACCCCACTTGCCATCGCAGCCCTGAACATGAAGACAACGAGATTGTGATGGTCGAGAATGCTCCCACGTCGTGGAAGGACATGCTAAGTCCGAAGCTGCTAAACAAGCTAAAGCCGAGAAGGAAAGCAGACAAAGCCCAAGAGTGTTGCAGAACAACTTCTTGAAGCCACTCAGAGAATTGAGCTACGCCTGGCCAGATAGTGCAATCTCGGAGAGCCTTGAGAGGATCGTTGAGGATAAGTTCCATGCTCGGACGCTGTCGATCAAGTGCAGGTCACCGTCAACAAGCTTGATGCAGATATCGAGGAAGCTAAGAGGGAGAAGGCAGAACTTATGAAGGAGATGGAAGGTGACATGGTCCAGGATGACTATGAGCAGCCTGCTGCAGTGCCCACAAAGCCCAGATCATTTGCTATTCGAAAGGTCGATCCTGGGGCTACCACATCAAGCACCTCCTACAGCTCCGTCGGCCCAAAGACCAGCTCCAGTTTCCACTCCTCCAGCTCCACAGACTTCAGCAGAAGCTTTCGCAGATGCAGCCATCTCCACTCCATCGACGCAGACGGGAGCCGCCAGCAGAGTCCCGAGTGACGATTAGCTCTATACCTTTCGAACTTTTTGGTAACTTGTTGCCAAAGGGGGAGAAATTGTATAGATCATAGGGCTTCGAGAGAGAGAGTGCTCGTTTTTGCTCTTTCGTTTGCGGTTTTCCTTGAGATACTTATTTTTGAGTTCTTTGAGATACTCCGTGTGTTTGATACTACGCGCTACGCTTGTTTCTATCTTGATGAGTGCTTGATCATACCGTGCTTAATGTGTGCTTGATGTCTATCATATTCCATTCATATCTTGTATGATCATTTACTCATGTCTTGGTGATTGGGTGCATGATATTCATTCTTATCATTTTGTGCGCTCCACCAAGATGTATGTGACATGGAAGAGTAACCCATGATCCTAATCGATTGTGCATTTGCATTCAAACGCAAATCTCAAATAATGCACAAATTTAGGGGGAGCTCTTGCTTATCACATACTTCTCAAAGCGACGAAGTTATTCATTGATTATATCATTTGTCGAAGCTTTGATCTATATGTTGTCATCAATTACCAAAAAGGGGGAGATTGAAAGTGCAACTAATCCCCAGGTGGTTTTGGTAATTAATAACAACATATATATCATTGAACTAATCATTTCTTGAGAATATTTCAGAAAGTTCAGTGATATGGGAATGGCAATGACCTGATGATGTGGACCCTCAAAATGCTAAGGAAAACATTGGCAAAAGCTCAAGACTCCATTTTTGGTTTAGTGATCCAAGATCACATTGAGTCCATAGGAAAGCCAATACTATTAAAAGGGATGAGGTTATGATGATGATCTGGTTGCTCTAAAGTGCTTAGTGATTTATCTCTCAAACAATCAGCAATCTTTCATTCCAACATAAACTCATAAGTAATCTCGGTCCCACCGATTCCAAACTCACCACACCGAGATGAACCACCTCACCATATAGCCAAAACCCTAGAATCTCGGATTTTCCGATTCCAAACTCGGTCATTCGAAATTGGTGTTGCCAACCTTCAGAACCTTCAGACTCAAATCGGTGTCACCGAGATGAGAAAGTCGGTCCCACCGAGATTGGCAAACCCTAGACTTTGGAAGAATCGGTCTAACCGAGATTGTATTTTCGGTCCCACCGAAAATCCCAACGCTCACAAGATTTGAACTTTCGGTCCCACCGAGTTGTCAACTTCGGTCCGACCGAGATTGCTCAAATGTGTGTAACGGTTGGATTTTGTGTGGAGGCTATAAATACCCTCCACCTCCTCTTCATTCGTGGAGAGAGCCATCGAAAGAACTACCACTCCTACCTTACATTTTCGAGAAGAAAACTACCTACCCTTGTGTTGAGATCAAGTTGCTCCACTCCCACCATATGAAACTTGATTTCTAGTCTTTCCAAGTTGCTTTCCACTCAATCCTTCCTCCACCACAGCCAAATCAGTGAGGAGAGTTGAGTGTTGGGGAGATTATCATTTGAAGCACAAGAGCAAGGAGTTCATCATCACCAACCCCATCTATTACCTTTTGGAGGGTGGTGCCTCCTAGATTGGTTAGGTGTCGCTTGGGAGCCTCCGTCATGATGTGGAGTTGAACCAAGGAGTTTGTAAGGGCAAGGAGATCGCCTACTGTGAAGATCTACCCCGAGTAAGGCTAGTCCTCCGTGGGCGAAGCCATGATGGCATAGACAAGGTTGCTTCTTCGTGGACCCTTCGTGGGTGGAGCCCTCCGTGGACTCAAGGCAGCCGTTACCCTCCGTGGGTTGAAGTCTCCATCAACGTGGATTGACGATAGCACCACCTATCGGAACCACGAGAAAAAATCTCCGTGTCTCCATTGCGTTTGCTCTTCTCCACCTCTCATTTACTATACATGCAATTTACTTTCCGCTGCCACAACTCTAGAATTGCATGTGTAGGGTGATACTTGACTTGGTTATCATTGTGAACTTGCTAAAGAACTACTCCAATCAAAAGGCAAAATTTTTAAGTTGTCAAGTAGTCTAATCACCCCCCCTCTAGACATACTTCCGATCCTACAGCTACCGCTACCTCTATGTCGTCGTGGACAAGTTCACCAAGTGGGCTGAGGTGGAAGCTGTCCGCACCATCCCCGCAAGCTCCGTAGTCAAATTCATCAAGGGCCTCATGAGCCGATTCGGGGTGCCGAACCGCATCATCAGCGACAACGGTTCACAGTTCACCAGTAACCTCTTCAAAACATACTGCGCTAACCTTGGAACGCAGATATGCTACGCTTCGGTGGCGCACCCACGAAGCAACGGTCAGGCCGAGCGAGCCAATGCGGAGGTCCTGAGGGGCCTCAAAACCAGGACCTTCAAGAAAAAGCTGGAGGCCTGCGGCAGGGGCTGGTACGACGAGCTCCAGTCTGTGCTGTGGTCAATCCGCACGACCGCGACCAAGCCGACTAGGGAGACCCCGTTCTTTCTGGTTTATGGAGCTGAATCCGTTCTCCCTCACGAGGTCAGGCGTCGTTCCGCGCGGGTCCTGGCATTCGACGAAGTGCAGCAGGACGCCATGCGGGGGACGGACCTCGTGCTGGGGGAGGAGCATCGCCGAGAAGCCGCACTACGGGCAGCAAGGTACCAACAAGCACTGCGGCGATACCACTGCCGCAACATCTGCCCCGGGACTCTTTAGGTAGGGGATCTCGTGCTCAGACGGGTTCTCTCCAGGGAGGGACTGCACAAGCTCTCTCCCATGTGGAAGGCCCCGTTTAAGGTTGTTCATGTTTCTAGGCCCGGCTCCGCACGCTTGGAGACCCAGGAGGGGGTGCCCATCCAGAACGCATGGAACATCCAACATCTCTGAAGATTTTACCCATGAAAAAGGCCCGGTGCCTGTGAAGAAGGCGGATGCCTGTGAAGTAGCCACGTTTTGGAAAAGGCCTGGTGCCTGTGAAGAAGGCGAATGCCTGTGAAGTAGACGCGTTTTGGAAAAGGCCCGGTGCCTGTGAAGAAGGCGAATGCCTGTGAAGTAGCCGCATTTTGGAAAAGGCCCATTGCCTGTGAAGAAGGCGAATGCCTGTGAAGTAGCCGCGTTTTGGAAAAGGCCTGGTGCCTGTGAAGAAGGCAAACGCCTATGAAGCTCACCGCCCGTGAAACTCTCACGTAATAATGAGTGGGGCTGTACATGCCCTGGAGTCTCCGGAGAGCCGCCCTCGGGCCTCGGGGGCTCCTGCCCACGCCCAATGGCAGCACTTAGCTCCGCGCTGGTGAGAAGACGTCGAAGACTAGACTAGGTGTCGGACGCGGCTTCATTCATTTGCTTTCCGCAGTTGGCTTGTTTGTTTCTATTTGAAGTTTTTCTGAGGCTGTTACCATTTCAAGATCGCGACCCTTCGTCCATTTCACTTATTTGTTTCGTTTTCTCTCACGCGAAGTCTCACGAGGGAGGAGCATGGGCACCCTCGCGAGTGTTTTTTTTCTGCCCAGTGGTTTCGAACTTCCCTGTTCGAGTCCGCTGCAGGAGCACCCCTCCCATTCCTTGCCCCATGGGCATCGCGATACGATCACGGGGCTTGGGTTGGTTTCCCTCGCTACCAAGGCTGGAAACTACCCCTTACTGACTAAACCCTACAGGACACAAGGCGCAGGACGAGGCCCTAGCCTTGGGAGGCGAGGACCGCGGCGAGCTTCCCCCGCCCCCCCAAGATAAGTGATTTCCATGCATAGACACGCAGAACGGAAACATAGCGCATAAACAGTAGAAACGGTGCACAAATTAAACAGTGACAGTTCAACACGCCCCGTGGGGCACCGGATTACACTCTTTTCACACAGGAGAGAAAGGAAAGCAAAAGGGGGCACAACTTGCCCGGCGCCAACTCTTAGCGAAGGCTCGTACTACCTCGGAGCTCAGCTGGATTCCGCCTCCCGCTTCACCGAAGCGCAGCGTCAGGCTGACCCGCTGCCCTCTCCCAGGCGAGCGCGACGATGAGGGGGCTGGTCACGACCACCACTGGAGGAGCTGCCGTCCGAGGGGGAGCCACCAAAGCTTGGCGGGCCTCGGGCACCGCTGCCCGCGCGCCCTCCGCCACCTTCACCCCGACCAACGCCGGGGCTGGGCGCGCGGCCACGGTCATCATCTTCGGGGCAGCATCCGGCATGGCGGCCGTCTTCCCCGAACACCCTCACGTAGAGGGTGGCGTCGCCGTCGAACTTGAAGTGTAGAGTGCACCGTCGGCTCGGGCATGGCAAATGTTTGCCACCATGGTCAAGGCCGCGCCTCCCGTGTGGAGACCTCTAGAGTAGCCCAAGAGGCCCTGCTGCAGCAACCATCTGCATGAAGCCAAAGGCCGCCCGGGGCACCTGCCGGAAGTTCACCTATGAAGAAGCGGGGGAGCTGGAGCCAGGTGCCAGTCGGGTCTGCCGACCACACAACGAACTCCGGCAGCACCTCCGCTGAGCGAAAGCGTGGCCTTGGCGGTCGCGCAGCCTCAACATACCTCTCGTTGGAAATCGAACGCCCACCGCCGTGCAAAGGGATGATCCCACAACCACGGGAAGTCGCGGCGGGGGCCATAGGTTGCTTGCGAGGGCGGCCCCGGCCACGCTTGGCCGGAGGAGAGCCGGGCCCTTCCTGGCGGGCCTTTCCTTTCTCCGCGACCGAGAACCTCCTCGACGGGGCCATGGGGATGGCGAGCGGCCAAGAAGGAGAAGGGGAGTAGCAAGAAGGGGTGAACTGGAAGGGCTCGCACCATTCCATACATATAGCCGAGGGAGGCCAACCGCCAGCCACCACGATCACAGGTAATCATGACCCGTTTTTGCATGCACGGACTTGTCAAATCGTGCAGTTACCGACGCGTCGTGGGGGAGCCAGGACGCCCACGTCCAATCAACCGCCGCGCGGCGCCCAAGGCCGCAGGCTATTGGGGCCCAAGGCGCTTCGCACTTGCCCCTTCGCTTCTCTACTAAGCCAAGGCCGGGTGTGCCTTGGGCCCGGGGGCAACTGTTGGCGTTCTAGGAACGGGGGTACCCAGACTTGCCTGCCTGCGGCCTGCGGCGTGGCTCAGGGAGTGGCCCAGTACAGCCCATCTTCATCAACACATGCCCAAGACCCTCGCGAGGGGCCAAGCCTCATGGGGCGGATAACAGGAGGCTCCCTCGGGCACAGCCTTGTCAGGCTGGCTCGCGAGGAGGCGGAGAGATCAAGGCGGGGTACCTCACGAGGTGCCCATGATGCAAGCCATGACGACCGAGGCCAGGCGGGCGCCAGGCGGGCACCGGCTTGCGCAGAGTCCTTGTTTCCTCTTTGGTGCAAAGGGGGCAAGCGCAGGCAAGAGTATCAAGCAAAGGCAACCATTTCGGTGCAACAAGACTAAGACCAGCAAGACGGCAGAATGGAGGTCATCGTGGAGCCCAAGCCGGCGTCATCGTTAGGGTCTTTGGCAGGCGAGGACCAACTTTAGTCAGGATAAGTGTACTAGATGTTCCCCTTCAAAATGGCCAATTGTTGGCGCCCTTCCCGCTCAATATTTGGGGAGAGGCCCAGGGCCTCCGCCTATAAATAGGACTAGCCACCCACAGGGTAGAGGCATCGGCCTCCAGAGATAGAGAGATAGAGGCGACTGAACTCCCCTAGCAGTTCATCGCTCCAGCCAAGAACAGACCCTCGCGAGGCTGTTCTTCCTTGTACTGTTCATCATCAGCCCCTGAGGCAATCCACACACCACAAACTGGAGTAGGGTATTACACCACAATGGTGGCCTGAACCAGTATAAATCTCGTGTCCCTTG
Organism: Aegilops speltoides; assembly: GCA_021437245.1. Classification (NCBI taxonomy): domain Eukaryota; kingdom Viridiplantae; phylum Streptophyta; class Magnoliopsida; order Poales; family Poaceae; genus Aegilops; species Aegilops speltoides. The sequence goes on along the minus strand of CM038146.1, from coordinate 349,124,032 downwards.
TGTTGCTCTTCGTGTAGTTTTAAATCCTTGCGTGGCGACGAGACATGGGTAGGCAGGGGGTGTGATCTCCGCGTGCACCCCAGAGTTCGAACCTTGAGGGTCTGCCGGAACCCGAAATCCGACAGAGAGGGAGGCAAAATTTCAGGGGAGTCCCCCTCCTCTTGTCCGGCCAAGAGGGGAGAGTTTCCCTCCCCTTATGACGCCCCCTCCTCCTCCTCAACCTATATATACTTGAGGTATTGGCACTTTTTGAATACATAAGTTTTGGAGCCACCTCTAGTTCTCTAGTTCTAGTTCTGGTTGGTCCTAGTTGATCAATTAGAGCTAGACCTAAATCCTCTAATACTCATAATTAGAAGTATAGTGTGGTTATAATCTCCTCCCTCTAATTCTCTGATGATGATTAGCTCTGGACTGTGAAGCGCTGCCGGATCATGAAGACAGTACGCTTGCAACTCGTAGAGAGGCCGAGCTTTCGATCTTCCGTTCGAGGGACTGTTCGTGGGTGGTTCGCCGGATCATTCGTTGCTACTTGTGAGCAGCGTTAGGATTTCCGGAAAGAGGAGAGGATGATGCAATACAGTAGAGATAATTATTTCCCTTAGTTAAGAACCAAGGTTATTAATCCAGTAGGAGAACCACAGAGAACCTCGTTTGCAGCACCTGCACACACAAAAGCAAATACTTGAACCCAACGCAAACAAGGGGTTGTCAATCCCCTCGGTGATTATTTGCAAGGATAAAATCTCGTAGTGGTATATAGATAAAGTAAATTACAAAATAACATATAAAAAAGTGCAACAAGGTCTTTTTTAATTTTATATATGATAAAAGTAGTCCCAGGGGCCATAGTTTTCACTAGAGGCATCTCTCTCGAACACAAAGCATACAGTGGGTAAGAAATTATAGTTGGGAAATTGATAGAAAAGCACATAGTTATGAGATATTCAAGGCAATCATCATGTATATAGGCATCACTTCCGAGACAAGTAGACGGACTCATGCTTGCATCTACTACTATTACTACACCCATCGACCGCTATCCAGCATGCATCTAGGGTACTAAGCTATAAAAACAGAGTAACGCCTTAAGCAAGATGAGATGATGTATACAAAGTAAATCCAAACAAAATGAATAAACCCCATCCTTTTATCCTTAATGGAAACAATAAAAATATGTGTCACATCCCTTTCTATCACTGGGATTGAGCACCGCAAGATTGAACCCATGACAAAGCACCTCTCCCATTACAAGATAAATCAATCTAGTTGGCCAAACCAAACGGATAGATCGGAGAGAAATACAAAGCTATAACAATCATGCATAAAAGAATTCAGAGAAGACTCAATTAATATTCATGAATAATCTGATCATAAACCCACAATTCATCGAATCCCAATAAACACACCACAAAATAAGATTACATCGAATAGAACTCCAAGAAGATCGAGGAGAACATTGTATTGAAGATCAAAGAGAGAGAAGAAGCCATCTAGCTACTAGCTATGGACCCGTAGGTTTGTGGTGAACTACTCACGCATCATCGAAGGGCAGTAAGGATGATGTAGAAGCCCTCCGTGATCGATTCCCCTCCGACAGAGTATCGGAGAAGGCTGCCAGATGGGATCTTGAAAGAACAAAAACTTGCGGTGGAGGAAAAAGTGTTCCGGGTGGCTCTCTGTTGGTTTGGAGATATTTGAGAATTTATAGAGGTGGAATTAGGTCAAGATGTGCCTTGAGGGGCCCACAAGCTCAAGGGGCGCGCCTGGTCCCCTTTGGCCGCAGCCATAGAGCTTGCCGCTCCCCCGTGGCTCCTCTGGTCTTCTCCCAAACCTTTTAGGGTCTCTCTAGGTCCAGAAAAAATCGTCAAAAATTTTCTTTGCGTTTGGATTCCGTTTGGTACTGAATTCCTAAAAAGCCAAAAACAAGCAAAAACAGCAACTGGCAATGGGCACTAGGTTAATAGGCTAGTCCCAAAAAATTATATATAATTGCATATAAAATATCGAAGATTGATACTATAATAGCATGGAACAATAAAAAATTGTAGATACATTGCAAACGTATCATTCATCTACGGTTCGAGGGACTCCATGTACGATCTACACTGACTCATTTTCTTCCGCTGTAAGTCAGTAAAGATCCATCCAAACCATTAATGCATCTTCATATTGTTCCTGGGTGATCGTATGGCGATTTTTTCTTGTTTTCTACTACATTTCCAAACAGATTTGCTTATACTATGGGGAGAACGCATACTGCTCCATAACTATGGGCACAGTCATGGAGCTCGGCTTCAATTGGCTCGTGACCATTGCTAATTCCTCATTGGCATCCGTCTCCAAGGTCTCCTGCTCGTCATCACCGACAGGATTCAACATATTCATGTCTCCCGGCGTAGGCTTTGCGATGATCGCCAACCTCTCCTCATCACCATTCTTAGCCATGGTCTCCTCTGCCATCTACTCATCATCCTTGATAGTAATCGGCAGATTGATCCGTTTAGTTAGAGGCATCACGATGATCGACATCATCTCCTCTTCACCATTCTTCTCTGTTGTCTCCTCCTCAACAATCTGCTCGGCATCATTGACATTAATGATCTCTAAAGACATACCAGGGGAGGTTGCACGAATCTCAACCCCAAATGGAAAAGATCTACAGTTCTGGCATGGCGCTGTGTGAGCGGTATGAATACCAGCATGCTAACTATTGGAGAACCGGAGACACCATTGCCCCGTGCATCTCCTAGAGGTAAACCTAAGTAAAATTCACCCCTTGGCTGTGTCGGCGTTCCGGGAACGGGGGTCCCCAGACTTGCCTGCCTGCGGCCTGCGGCGTGGCTCAAAGGGAGGCCCAGCGCAGCCCATCTTCATCAACACAAACTCAAGACCTCGCGAGGGGCAAGATTGCTGGGCGGACGACAAGGAGCTTCTCAGCACGGCCTCGTCAGTTGGCTCACGAGGAGGCGGAGAGTTCAAGCGTGGTACCTCACGAGGTGCCCATGACGCAAGCCATGACAACCAAGGGCTCCAATGGGCGCCACTGGCAGAGTGTCCTCCTTTCCTCTTTGGTGCAAAGGGAGCAAGCGCAGGCGAGAGCATCAAGCAAAGGCATCCATTTCGGTGCAACAAGACCAAGACCAGCCCAACGGCAGGGAAGAAGTCATTAGGAGCCCAAGTCAAGGCCACCACAGAGCCTTTGCCAAAGCGAGGACCAACTTTAGTCAGGATAAGTGTACCCGCTGTTCCCCTTCAAAATGGCCAATTGTTGGCGCCCTTCCCGCTCAATATTTGGGAACAGGCCCAGGGCCTTTGCCTATAAATAGGACTAGCCACCCCCAGGGTAGAGGCATCGAGAATCTAAGGGCCAAAACCAAGTAGCACCAGCCAAGAACAGACCCTCGCGAGGCTGTTCTTCCTTGTATTGTCATCATCAGCCCAAGAGGCAATCCACCACACCACACACTGGAGTAGGGTATTACACCACAATGGTGGCCTGAACCAGTATAAATCTTGTGTCTCTTGTGTTGTTCTGTTTGGTAGTTTAGATCCTAGCGATTCGGTGAGGAGCAAGCCGGTAGAGGGTTAAATCTCCGCGCGCACCCCAGTGTTCGAACCTCAAGGGTCTGCCGGAACCCGAAATCCGACATTTGGCACGCCAGGTAGGGGTGCGCCAGAATTTGCCTTCCGTCGTCTCGTTCTTCTCCGACCAGCGCATCCATGTCTGACGCTCGTCGGGCTCGTGCCGAGCGCCGAGCCGCCCTCGCTTCCCACGTCGCCCAGACGGCTCCCGTCGGCGGGCACCCTCGTCGTTCCCCGTCACCTGCCGTCAACGCCGCCACCGGACCGGCGGGGAACGAACAGCAAGTGTCATCCCAGCATCCATCCATGAGGCGGGACGGCCGCACTGCCACACCCTCGCTCACCCCCGCTGGTTCTTCGTCACGCGCGCCCCACGCGGCCATGGAGGCCCGAGCTGCGCTCATCGCGGCAAACGAGCTCCTGCGCTACCGCCCCATCGACGACGTCTACGAAGAGTGGCTCGACCGAGTCGCCGAGCTCGTCCGCGCCGCCGGGGGCTCCCCACGCCGTCCTTCTCGCTGCACCGCGCCCGCCTCGCGGGCAATGAAGCTCTGGGCGCCGGCCGCCTCCTCCTCAAGAAGGTGCCACAGCCCCAAGGCGCTGCGCCCTCGGACGGAACCTGCTCCGTCAGCGCCAGCGCTGCAAGAGCAGAGCTGCCAAGATGTCCTCGCCTCGAGAAGCCGCCCGAGCGCCTCGCCCAACACGTCAAGACCTGCGCTGCCCCACCCGGTGTGCATGGGGACCCGCAGGACCAAGCTCTCCATCGCCCAAGGCCTCCTGTGGCCATAGCGGGCTGCCGCGCCTTCACCTCCGAGCTACGCAGCGTCGCGTGGCCCGGCAAGTTCAAGCTAGACCTGCCTCCTCGCTACGACAGCACGGCTGACCCTGCAGAGTTCCTCCAGCTTTATGAGTTGGGCATCGAGGCTGCCAACGGGGACAAGAAGGTCATGGCAAACTGGTTTCCCATGGCGCTCAGGACGGAGCCCGCACTGGCTCCTGAACCGCCCTGTGCACGATCTCCTCACGGGACGAGATGCGCACCCGCTTCATCGCCAACTTCCGTGGTACCACGACCGCCACCCGCCATGAGCGACATGCGCCAGATCAAAGCAACCGTGGGAAACCCCGCGAAGTACATCCAGCGCTTCAACAACGCGCTCAAGATCCCTAAGGTGACGGAGGAGGCCATCATATCAGCCTTCTCCGATGGTGTGCGCGACGCCAAGATGAAGGAGGAGCTGGCGATGCATGAAGACTGTGCACCTCCTTGAGCTGTTCAACTTGGCGACCAAGCGCGCCAGGGCTAGGAGGGACGCCTCTCCTCGAGCGGCCCGCCACGACCGTAAGAGAAGAAGCCCAAGTTCAAGGACGTGAAGCGCAAGGGGCTGCCGATACGCGCAGAGCAGACACCAAGCGGGGCCGAGATCAGCCTGAATCCTCCAAGGGCAGTTGGTACTGCGTGTACCACGACCTCCAAACCCACAACACCAATGAATGCCAAGAGCTCTGGGCCGTGCGTGAAGGAAGGGTCGGCAGACGTCCGGACTGCAGCGACCGGGTCTACGGCCGAGGAGGAGGAAGGAACACAGTACGTTGGGAAGACCGCGGCCCGCGCCAAGGGTGGCGCGACCAACCTCGCGAGGATTGCTGGCAGGACCCGCCTCGCGAGGGAGGCTGGAGGGATCAGCCTCGTGAGGATCGCCCGCAAGGGAACGCAGGCCTCCCTCTGCTGCCGCCACAGCCAAGGAGAAATGAAGACCGTCATCAGGACGAGGGGGCTGGGGGCTTCTAGGAACCACGCGCAATCGCGTGCATCCTGGGAGGAGCTCATGCCCCAGCGAGGCATCTTCAAGCAGTTCGCCCGCGAAGTGAATGCAGTCCTCCCCAAGCTTCAAGCAGTTCGCCCGCGAAGTGAATGCAGTCCTCCCCAAGCTTGAGGCCACGCGCCCCCTCAGGTGGTCAGCATGCACCATCACGTTCAGCTCAGCGGATCAGCTCAAGTGCGTGGCCACAGACGAAGTCCTCCCGTTGCTTTGTTCCCCAATCATCAGCAACATGCTGGTCACCAGGACCCTCATCGACGGCAGGGCAGGGCTCAACGTCCTGTCCGTGGAAACGTTCAACAATCTCCAAGTGCCCTACAGCCAGCTTCAGCCAACCAAGGCTTTCTCCGGAGTCACCGACGGCTCCATGGTCCCAATTGGGCAGGTCCGCCTTCCTGTCCCCTTCGGGGCACGCGACAACTACCGCACCGAGCTCATCGACTTTGACGTCGCCCACATTCGCCTGCCATACAACGCCATCCTTGTGTACCCGGTGCTGGCCAAGTTCATGGCCGTAACCCACCATGGCTACAACGTCCTCAAGATGCCAGGAAGTGGCGGGGTCATCACGGTGCCCTACGAAGAGAGAGACGCAGTCTGCTCCCTGGAGCGAGCCTTTTAGGTTGCATCACTGGAAGACCTGGACCGCGGAAGCAGGAGGCTTCCCGAGGCCGCCCCCAAGAAGAAGAAGACATCGTCCAGCCCGGCCCCTCAGGAGGCAGGCCCTTTAGGGCCCGCGCCTGCTCAGGGGGAACCTCCTTCCATCGCATAGGGAAGCGTGCCTGGCGCCCTCCTTAGGCGGGGCTCGGGGGCTCTCCCCTGGAGGGCCGCTGACCTCGCCAAAGTCACGAGGGAGGCGCTTGGGCACCACGTGGAGGCATGTTTTGAAGCACATTTCCCTCAAGGAGGAGCAAGGCAAGGAGGGCCGAACCCTCAGGAGTTCGTCAGCAAGGCCATTCAGGAGCTACAGGAGTCAAGGGTCATGAGAGGCAGCCGCCGCTTACCCACTGTGGCCCCCCATCCAGGCAAGAATGGTGGGCTGCGCGTCTGCATCGACATACCGGGGCTCAACCGAGCCGCGTCTCAGGAGCGCCTCTGGCCCTCGCAAGTGGGACACTGCGAGGGTCTGCCCCACAGCTATGTCCGCATGCCTTATGGCTTGCCGAACGCAGCTGCTGCGCACCAGCGCCTCATGAGAGCTATCCTAGAGGCTCAAGAGGTCAGGCGTTCCGCAGCCCTGGTGGAGATGGAGATGGCCCGCGAGGAGCCGCCAGCGCCTCCGGAGCCTCCTGAGGCCCCTGGGCCTGGGGGCTCATGAGGATCGGCTCCCGCAGCCCACCGAGCCTACTACACCAACACCCCTTCGTCCCCAACATCATCAGGTGACATCTTTCAAGTTTCATTTCGGTGGGGCGCCTATAGGGCAGATATTCCTGTGCCGCATGGGTCCGTCCCTGCGGCAAGTATCCCTTTTGTTTCATGTTCTTAGCTTACCTTATTGGGGGCGCCCCTCGGGTGCATCATCCTCAAGTCGCTCGGGCCTGACCTAGCGGCGTGTACCCTTCTTGCGTTTATCTTAGGGCTATGCTTTCGACCCACCATGCTTGTTATTTGGTGCCTTTTTCTCCTGGGTGTCGGAATCTTGGGCGTTAAAGGAGGGTGCCTGAGCATCGCGACTCAGGGCTCCTACCGGCTCTCCGGCCCTCACCCTCTGGTCTTGTCCACGGCATCGCAACCTGGCATGCCAGCGACGGCTGAGACCAGCCCGAGAGCCAGGACCCGAGGACGTAGAGTTTCGACATCTAACCCAGCTTGCGCGTTAAAGGGGGGTGCCTGGGCATAGTGACTCAGGGCTCCTACCGGCTCTCCGGCCCTCACCCTCTCGTCTTGTCCATGGCATCGCGACCTGGCATGCGAACGACGGCTGAGACCAGCCCGAGATCCGGGACCCGAGGACGTAGAGTTTCGACATCTAACCCAGCTTGCGCGTTAAAGGGGGGTGCCTGAGCATCGCGACTCAGGGCTCCTACCGGCTCTCCAGCCCTCACCCTCTGGTCTTGTCCATGGCATCGCGACCTGGCATGCCAGCGACGGCTGAGACTAGCTCGAGAGCCAGGACCCGAGGACGTAGTGCACCGGCATCTGGCCAAATTTGCAAGAACACGCTCCAAGACGAGGCCCAGTGCCGGGCGCAACCCGCCCTGGGGTTGGGCCCCATGAGTCCTGCGCTGGCTCATGGGTGTCCCATTACGCCTCGACAGGCCTTTCGTGCCCCTCCACAGCAACTAATGGCTGACTGTCGATTGCCATGAGGAACTCTCGTTCCTTTTGTGATGAGCCTGCAGGGTTCCTCCAAGGAGCATCGCCATGCAACCCCCCATCGGCCAAGGCACGGATCAAGCGCCGCACCAGGAAGCATTTCCCGACCCTCGAGATAAGTCATTCTCCGGAAACACTGGTTATCGCAGCACCGTCCCCGCACCAAGTGCAATCCCGTGTTGGCGACGTCACTCTCCTTTCTCACTGAATGACGGCTGCTTGAGTGCTAAGGGGGACCGCCTGAGCATCGCGACTTAGGGGCTCTTACCGGACCTCGGGCCGCTCACCTCCTGGCCTTGACCACGGCATCACGACCTGGCATACCAGCGACGGCTGAAGTCGCCTTGGGACTGGGACCTGTCGGCGCAGAGCATCAAGCCCTCACGAGGTCCGAAAGGAGGGAACCAAGCTAAAACGGCATAAGCATATCGCACTGCTTCGCAATAAGGATCATATTAACAAACGGAGCTACAAACATCTTACAAGCCCCCGTGGGGTATATTCTAGGCCCCTCGCAGGAACAAAAGACGCGAATCCTAAGGAGTCCTAACTACAAGGGCCATCGCGGCAGACGCCATCGTCAACAGTGGGCCACCCAGCACCGGCGCCAACCCCATCCAGATCAGGGGCGGCGACGGCCTGACGAGCCCACCCTCGCCCGGAGCCGCGCAGCTCGGGGCTCAGAGCTGCCGCCGCCTCCGAGTCGGGAAGAGCTCGGCGGAGTCGCTGGATCCACCGGCGCCTCCACCGCCTGAGGAGCTGCCGAGGGAGCGATTGGCCGGCCTCTGTCTCGCCGCGGCAGGGTCCTGACCGCCTCTTCCGGGGCAGCACTCCAGCCGGCGACCCACCACATCGAATTCCTTGAAGGACATCACCAAAGCACCGTCATACTCCAGGTGGATCGCGAGGGCGCCCCTTGTCCTGCAGACCCGGGCGACCTCGCCCCAGCCTCGAGTCATGAAGACCTCGCCCGGGGCAACGACCGCGACCTCTGCCCCGGTCGCGAGGGTGCCGCAGCCGGCGTGCTGCAGCCAAAGCCCAGGGGTTCCCCCTGCGGGATGACGGAGGCGAAGAAAGGGTGGAGACGAATCCAAGACTTAGGAGGCATAGCGGCGTGAAGCACGAACTCTTGGGAGGAGCCTTTGGCGTGGACTTCGGGGGGAAAGACGCACACCTTCGTAACCCACCGGCGTCGGCGGTGGCGCCGCTCGTGGCGTTCGGCGTCGACTCCTTCAGAGACTTCAATGTGGGCGTACAAGGGAAGTGGGAACCCTTGTGGTGGCCTCTCACACCAGGGCCTCAGCACTTCCTGGCGGGAGCCCTCACCCCGATGCCGGAGGGCGAGCCGTTTCTTCGGTGGAAGCGGGTCAGGATCCTCTTAGGGAGCTTTTCCCTTCTCTTCCGCGGAGAATCGGCGGATTGGAGCCATTACAGCAAGACGGAGCAAGGCCCAGGAAGGAGGAGAAGCGAGACGGGATAGACTGGAAGGGCGCGCGCTGTTCCGTACTTATAGCCAGCGAAGGCCAACCATTGACCTCCATGATCACAGGCAATCATGACCCGCTTTGCATGCTGGGACTTGTCGAATCCGTGCGGTTACCAACGCATCATGGGGAAGCGGAGGCGCCCGCATCCAATCAACCGCCACGCGGCGCCCAAGGCCGCAGGCTGTTAGGGCTCATGACGCCAGACTTGCCCTTCGCCTCGCCGCCAAGTCCGGCGCGCCATGGGCAGGGGCTCTTGTCGGCATGCGGGAACGGGGTCCCCAGACTTGCATGCCTGCGGCCTGCGGCTTGGCTCAAAGGGAGGCCCAGCGCAGCCCATCTTCATCAACACAAACTCAAGACCCTCGCGAGGGGCCAAGCCTCGCGGGGCGGACGACAAGGAGCTTCCTCAGGCACGGCCTCGTCAGGTTGGCTCACGAGGAGGCGGAGAGTTCAAGGCAGGGTACCTCACGAGGTGCCCATGACGCAAGCCATGATGACCAAGGGCGCTAGTCGGGCGCGAGCTTGCGCAGTGTCCTCCTTTCCTCTTTGGTGCAAAGGGAGCAAGCGCAGGCGAGAGCATCAAGCAAAGGCAGCCATTTCGGTGCAACAAGACCAAGACCAGCCCAACGGCAGGGAAGAAGTCATTGTGGAGCCCAAGCAGGCGTCACCACCAGAGCCTTTGGCAGGCGAGGACCAACTTTAGTCAGGATAAGTGTACCCGCTGTTCCCCTTCAAAATGGCCAATTGTTGGCGCCCTTCCCGCTCAATATTTGGGAAGAGGCCTAGGGCCTTTGCCTATAAATAGGACTAGCCACCCCCAGGGTAGAGGCATCGAGAATCCAAGAGCCAGAACCAAGTAGCACTAGCCAAGAACAACCCTCGCGAGGCTGTTCTTCCTTGTATTGTTCATCATCAGCCCAAGAGGCAATCCACCACACCACACACTGGAGTAGGGTATTACACCACAATGGTGGCCTGAACCAGTATAAATCCTGTGTCTCTTGTGTTGTTCTGTTTGGTAGTTTAGATCCTAGCGATTCGGCGAGGAGCAAGCCGGTAGAGGGTTAAATCTCTGCGCGCACCCCAGTGTTCGAACCTCAAGGGTCTGCCGGAACCCGAAATCCGACAGGCTGGATCAAGAATCATCCGTTGGATCTCATCCATTGCATCCATGGTCAAACTAAATGAGTGTTGTGTCAGAGATTTGAAGGTTGGAAACTGGGAGCAAATTTCCTTGCACTTCACCAGCAATGGCTCATTCCTCCCGCAGAACCTTTCCAACGGTGTCATCGTTGGCAACTGCATTGGAGGGAGGTGCAGTTGGGGTGGGGGTGCTTGGGCTACCTGATGCAAAGCATCCCACGGTCATCCCCATGGACCTACCTTCGTCTCCCCAAGTGGCAAGTGGACCGATGACATGAGCACATGCAAGAGCTATGGAGACCGAGGTGACATCTCTCCTCTCTCAACACCCTTTAGAATCACATGAGACATGGATACTACCCCAAATGGAGACACTTTGCATACTCAGGTATCAAAGAACAAGCCATGGAGAAGTTAAGGATCAAGGACGAATGATAAAGGGAGAAGAACACGGAGACGGAGAAGAAATGAAGCAAGACAAAGCTTGCCACGATCATCCAGACCAGCTATCGGATGATTCAAACCAAGCCCGGATGATCCGAGTCCATTCCAGACAATCCAGGTAATGTGTCCGAAGATAGCAACACGCCCCTCGATGAAGCTGGATCATCCGGGACTCCTCCAAGATCATCCGGACCCAGCAGGACGTCCGGACCAAGACCTGGACATCCAGGCCAGCCACAATCACGATGACCCAGACGGGTCATCCGAATGAGGACCCAGTTCATCCGAACCACCATCCGGATCATCCGTCCTTTGTGTGCGTGCACAACTCAGGCCGAGGCCCATGTAACCCATCCTTCCCCTAGAAGATATATACTCGTCTCCTACCTCCGTTTTAGGGTTAGCAAAGTGATAGCTCACATCTAGAGATTGAGTTTTGGTCATCCACTACCTCTCCCATGGAGATCAAGGCCTCCATGTGAGAAGATCCCCTAGTGGATTCAAGACTCCTTCTTAGGGAAGATCCTCCAAGGATTCAAAGACCTCTCTCCTTCAAGGATTGGGATGAACTAGCTACCCTTTGTACCCTCTTGTGTTGGATTTGGATCTTTGTACCTCTTATGTGTATGTGGATTTAGCACATGTGTGAGTTGGATCTTGTTGACTGTGTGTTTCCCTCTCGTGTTCTTCGTATTTTTGAGGGATCCTCTCCAATTCGTGAAAGATCGGCCAAATAGGGTTCTACCCTACATCATCTTAGTATCATGAGCCATGTTGATCACGAATTTGGATCTTTCCCCTTTATTTCTAGCCTAATTTTCTTTGTTTTGTCCTAATTCGAAAATCCCCACAAAAAATAGCCCACCCAAATTTTTTTTGTGATTTCTTGAGTTGATTTTGATCCATGTATTTGAAGTGTTGCACGTGGATCTAGCATTACCCACCATCACCACCCCTAAATCCACCCCGAAATTGCCCCAATTTTTCTTTTCCCCATGATTTTCGTGCTCATCCCAAGCCCCAACTCGCATGTGTTGACCTGGTCGGACGATCCGTACTTAGGCCTGACAATCCAGGTCACCTCCCAGATCATCCGGCTTCGCCTGACAAAACTGCATTTTCAGCCAAAAATTGCAGCCACCGCCTACACTTTCGCATCGCCAACTCCGAGACCCACCAGTATTTCTGCAAACCCTAGTGATACCATCACTTTCCGCTACCACCATTTGAAATTTTCCATTGAGATTTTGAGTTACAGTTTTCCATTTCCTAATGTGTTTCGGCCGGCTTAGGAATAGTTCAACATCGACATCACCGCCGCTCAAATTCGCCATGGACTCCATATCGACAATGATCACTTCATCTCTTTGACACCGACAACCGTAAGCAAGGAAGGTAACCTTCACGACATCTTCACATACTCCCTTGCCATTGCATTGTGAACCTCCAAATCCAATTTTTGCATCACTTTCCTATCGAGACTACCTATTTGAGTATTGTCGGGCAACGTTACTCGTGCACTTTAGTGATACTCGTTCCGCATAGCTATCATAGCATGCATATATAATCGTATCATATCTTGTGTTATCAATTGTTCCCGCATATACTTAATCGCTATCTTGGTTTGAGCATTTGCATAAGTGGCCAAAGGAAAATATCAAAAGCTTTTAAGCAAAGAGGAAAACAAAGAGCTTGGAAGCAATAGCCTTAGCATCGCCACATTGCGTATCATATTACCATATTTGATAATCTTGGATCATTGCGAGAGAATCAACCGGAACTATACATACATAGCATACTTGGGATAGAAAGTCGATACATTTTGTCTCTCATAGGTTGTGCACAAGTATCTATCCGGCTATTGAGCAATCATGCTGGCGTCTCTCTAGCGTTGTGCAACACGAGCATTTTCTGTGCATTCCACATTTTATGCTCATTTCTTGGTTGCACAACCCCATCTTTCTATCTGTGTGTGTTTCCGTTCGCCACTCATTGCTATTGGTATACTTGTTTCACTTGCAAATTTGTGAATCTCTTTCAACATTATTGAATCTTGCTAAAACTGCATAAATTTTGTGCCACCATCCCCACCAAGCTACTCCGAAAGCTTTACTTGTGTAGGTGTGAGATTGACAAGATCCGGTACCAATTGTGCTACTTCCATAATACCATATTGAGTGATCATTGATCCATCTTCCACATTGGATAAGGTACATTTGGTCTAGTTCTTTCCTTTCTTCCACTTACAATTTTCTTGAGCATGATGGATAGGCCGTGCAATTCTACCAACCCACTATTCGACAAGCAAGAGGAGCCAAAACTACGTCACCAAGAATCAATTGGCGTTCAAATAGCTTTGCATCAAGAAAATGAAGCTTTGGGCGACCGCATTAAACAACTCGCCACCGATTTGCAACAATCCAAAGCTAGAACAAGAGACTACCTCGACACCAAGCTTATGAACCAAATGGAAGAATTCAAGGCAACGATGGTCAACCATGCTTAATCAACATCATCTTCGTCAAGATGATGCTACTCAAGTAGACACTCTTCGACTCTACCACACCCTCGTTCTCATCTTCGAGATGACCATCAAGTTCACCAACACCGTCGTCAAGAACAAGACACCGCAAACCAAGATCAATCTCGATGTTGCCAACACCAAGATACACAAGATGGTGACGCTCTTCAACAAGAACAACTATGCCATGAGGAACAAGTGCTTGAAGCTCAATGTGTCCTACGAGATGCCACACGCACTGTCCAAGAATGCAATCGACGCATGCGTGAAGAAGAAGAGGCCCTCCGCCAAGAGTGATAAGAAGAAGCCGCATGTCTTGAGGAGCGCCAAGAAATGCGGAATCGAGAACGCATCCCATGCCCTGAACTCCAAGATAATCAAGTGGAACACAAGGAGCAAGCGGATGAAAACCATCCTCCATGACATGAGTGACATCACCATCGCCCCCAACACAATGAGCAGCAATGCTAGAGCAAGCTCAAGTTCAATATGCCTAAGTTCTCCGGAAGCACCAATCCCAAAGACTACCTCTCATGGGCATTGAAGGTCGACAAGATATTTGGTCTCCACAATTATGAAGAAGAGTAGAAGATCGCCATGGCATCCCTTGAGTTCCAAGACTATGGTCTCATTTGGTGGGAGCAAGTCATCGAAAGGCACTGAGCAAAAGGCGAACCACCCATCACTCTGTGGAACCAAATGAAGGATGCCATGAGAGCGTGTTTTGTGCCTACACACTATAGTCGTGATCTCTTGAAGAAGTTGTAACTCCTCAAGCAAGGCACAAAGTCGGTTGAAGACTACTACAAAGAGATTGAGATTGCCATGATTCGAGCCAATGTCACGGAAGATGAGGAGCAAACTGTGGCACTATTCTTGAATGGACTCAACCACCTTATCAAGAAAATTTCTGACTTCCAACCTTACATAAACCTCCTCGAGCTAGTGCACCAAGCAACCAAGGCGGAGGGACAAGTGCAAGATGACTTCACGTACTCCAAATACTCTTCCAAGACCTATGGTTCTTATACTCAAGCTTCAATGACTACAAATCATCTACCTTGATGAAAGCTTCACCAAGTAATAGCGACAAGTCAAGCTAGAAGAAATCTTCGACATCTTCAAGTCATCCTACTACAAGCAACTATAAGTCAACATCTTCCTCATCAACTACTCCAATAGATGAGACTGTCAAGACAAGTTCCGTCAAATGTTTCACATGACAAGTTTGAGGCCACAAGACATTTGAGTGCCCCACAACACACACCATGATTGCCAATGATGACGGCACCTACGATTCCATGAGCGAAGAAGAAATGGAAGCACTTGAGCACGTGACCATGCACCATCGCGTGAATGAAAATGAAGACTCTCAAGTCTTTTGCGACAATGATTCGAGCCCCGCTCTCGTTGTCTCCAAGGTCTTAACATGTCAACATCAACAAGACTAAGACCAACGTTGCCATATCTTCCAAACCAAAGCGGGCATCAATGGATGTTCCATCAAGGTCATTAACGACAGCAAAATTCACCACAATTTGGCAAGTGAAGAGCTTGAAGAGCTATGTTCCAAGATAAAGTTGGTCAAGATGAAGCACCCTCGCCCCTACAAGGTCCAACGGCTACATGACTCTGGCACTATTCAAGTGGAGGACACCATTCAAGTCTCCTTCAAGATTGGCGCATATGAAGACACCTTGGAGTTTGATGTGGTTCCTATGTCTGTGTGCCATCTCCTCTTAGGAAGATCTTGGCAATTCGAGTGCGGCGTCATCCACAATGGCGAACCAGTCACTATAGCTTCAAGATGAAGGGCAAGGAGTACGTGCTACGACCTATGTCACCAAGTCAAGTGACCGCCGACAAAGCAAGCATCAACCCATCATGGAGAGAATAGTGAGAGTGTGAACCATCAAAAGGAGAGTGAGCGCCACAAGTCAAAATTGAGTGCCTCCACTATGAGCGACAAGAAAAACTTAGTGCTTTTAGACACCAAAAAGAGACATGAGAGATGTGCGTGAGCGCCCATCAAGTGTTCTTCACTTTGTACTTACGTGCAAAGATGAAGCGGCAAGGACTAATACTTCACACCATCTACCTTTAGTGTTTTCTCAATTATTGCGGGAATATGAGACGTGCTCCCCAATGAGCTACCTCTGGGACATCCTCCACTTCGCGAAATCGAGCATTGCATCGACCTCATTCCTGGCGCACCTCTCCCGAACAAGGCACCATACCACGTCAACCCCAACGAGACAAAAGAGATTCAAAGGCAAGTACAACATCTCATGGAAAACCGGTATGTATGCGAGAGCTTTAGTCCATGTGTTGTTCCGATTATTCTTGTGCCTAAGAAAGATGGTAGTTTTCGCATGTGTTCCGATTGTTGTCCTGTCAATGCTATCATCGTTCGATATAGGCACCCCATTCCACGCCTTGATGACATGCTACATGAACTTAGTGGAGCCAATATTTTCTCCAAAATTGATCTTAAAAGTGGCTACTATCAAATTCGCATTCAAGAGAGTGATGAATGGAAAATGGCTTTCAAAACCAAATTTGGCTTATACAAAAGGTTAGTCATGATTATGGGCTTATCCGAAGCACCTAGCACATTTATGCGCGTCATCCATTATGTCCTTAGAAGATACATTGGCATTTGTGTTGTGGTATACTTTGATGATATCCTTGTGTTTAGCCAATCTCTAGAAGATCAAGTTACACATCTTAGAAAAGTCTTGCAAGTTCTTAGGAACGAGCGTCTTTATTCAAATATGGAAAAATGCACTTTTGGTGTTGATAAACTTGTCTTCTTGTGCTTTGTTGTGTCTTCTAAGGGTGTTCACGTTGATGAGTCTAAGATTGATGCTATTAAAACTTGTCCACAACCAACCAATTTAGCACAAGTGCGTAGCTCCTTGGCCTAGCTGGATTCTATCGATGTTTTGTTAAGGATTTTAGCACTATTGCTTCACCATTACATGCTTTGAGTAAGAAAAATGCACCCTTCATATGGGGACCCTCTTAAGCTACCGCATTTGAGGAGCTTAAGAACTTGCTTACACATGCTCTGTTACTTGCTTTACTTAATTTTGACAAAACTTTTGAAGTGCATTGCGACGCTAGTGGTAATGGCATAGGTGGCGTGTTGATGCAGGAGAAGTGACCCATTGTGTACTTCGGTGAAGAACTTTCCGGCGCGCAACTTAACTATCCCATCTATGACAAATACTTGTATGCTTTGGTAAGAGTCTTGCATGTTTGGGAGCATTATCTTCGACCTCATGAATTTTTCCTTCGTATGGATCAGGAAACACTTAAGTACTTAAAAGGTCAAACCAAGTTGAATAAACAACATGCCAAATGGAGTGAATTCACTGAATCTTTTCTTATGTCATCAAGTACATCAAGGGTAAAGAGAATGTTGTAGCGGATGCTCTTTCACATAAATGCATGTCAGTTACTCAACTTGAATTGAATGTTATTGGATTTGAGCACATTAAAGACTTGTATGCACATGATGTTTCATTTGCGATTCCTTATAACAAATGCATAACTCATACTTTTTGGGAGAGATATTATCTCAAGGATGGCTATCTTATGAGGACTAACAAACTTTGCGTACCCAAGTCTTCTCTTTTTGTTTGTTGCTTTTGCAAGAAACTCACGATGGAGGACTTGTGGGACACTTCAGACGCGACAGGAAATTTGCCACGCTCTCCAAGAACTACTTTTGGCCAAGGATGTTTCACGATGTTTCACGCTACACCAACCGGTGCTCTACATGCCGCAAAGCTAAGTCTAAAGCTCAATCCCATGATCTTTATATGTCCGTGTCGGATTTTATGTTCCACAAACCCTTGAGAGGTTCGAACTCTGGGGTGCGTGCAGAGATCTCAACCTACCCAGCCTGCCCACTTGTCATCCTCACAGCCTAGCGCGTCAAGCTCAAAGGGACAGAGAGACACAACAGTTTATCCTGGTTCGGGCCACCTTGCGGTGTAATACCCTACTCCAGCTTTGTGGTGGATTGCCTCGAGGGACTGAGGATGAACTAGTACAATGGTTGAACAGCCTCAGGAGGTGAGGTGTCCTTGAGCTCGGGTGAGCCGGTGAGGTGGTCTACTGGGAATGGATATCATCCTCTAGGTTGGTGGCTACGTCCTATTTATAGTGGTCTTGGTCCTCTACCCAAATGTTGGTGGGAAGGGATCCCACAAAGGCCAGATTCGAAGGGGGACAAGAAGTACATCCTATCCTCACTAAAGCAGTCTTCGCCTGCAAAAGCCTCTGGTCGTGACGCTGCGGTGGGCTTGGAAATGACCTCCGTCCTGCCGTCCTGGCGGTCTTGGTATTGTTACACCAGAATGGAAACCTTTGGTTGATTCCTCGGGACTCCGCGCCTGCTACTTGCCTCCTTTGCACCAAAGAGCAAACTGGCACTCTACGCCCGCTGGCGCCCGCCTTGCCTTGGTCGTCATGGCTCACGTCAGCTGAGCCTCGTGAGGTGCACCTTGCATAGAAGTCTCCGCTCCTCGAGAGCCAGCCTGAGGAGGCCGATATCCTTGGAGGTCTTGGCGTCGCCCGCCTTGCGAGGCTCGGCCCCTCGCGAGGGTCTAGAGTTGTTGATGCTAAAGCTGGGTCGTACTAGGCCGTCGATGGAGCCATGCAGTGGCCGCAGGCAGGCAAGTTTGGGTACCCCCGTATTCAGAATGCCGACAGTAGCCTCCGGGCCCAAGGCGCGCTCGGACTTGGCTTCTAGGCGAGGCCAAGGGGCAGGTGCGGTGCATCATGGGCCCTAACCTCCTGCGGCACGACGCGTAGTGATTGATGGCACGTGGGCATCTCCACTTCCCCATGCTGCCTCGGCAACCGTTCCCGGCTGACAAAAGGGGCTCACACATGCCGCTGAGCCTTCATTGCCTTCCTCCCGTCTTGCTCCAGACCCCCTTCTCTCCACGCTGATAAAATCCTCCAGATCTGACGATCCTCCCCACCAAGCTCTCGCACAATGGCCGCCAAGAAAGCTAAATCTCCGGCCCCAGCTTCCGCCCCCGCCTAGTTTGAGCCAGCGCTGATCACGCCCTTTGTCGCCGAGGAGATGCTCTAGACTGCGCTCCTCCTGATGGCGAGCGATGACAGCGAATGGGGAAAGACGGTGCTCCGGGTCGCCTCTGCCGAGTCGGAGCCCGCGAACAGTACCTTTTATCCCATCTTCCTGCATAGCGTCTGCTCGGGGCTGATTCCTCCCTTCTCCCGCTTCTTCTACGCTGTTCTCCACCATTATGGCCTCCACGCGCTCCACATTCATCCCAACTCTGTCCTCCTTTTGTCCATCTTTGCCTTCTACTGCGAGGCGTTCATGGGAGTGAAGCCCTCCATCGCCATGCTCTGCCACTTCTACCTCCGCGTGAATGGCCACCAACCCACAGGGTGTGCTGGCTTCGTTGCGGCCCATGGCAGCAACGCGATTTCCCACGCTGGGAAGAAGGTGGAGGACGTCCGGAACAAATGGGTCCTCATGGATGCCAAGTGCTCTCAAGACCTGCTGGAGCTGCCGACCGAGCTCCCAACCTTTGAGAAGGGGTGGTCTTCCGAGAAGATCACCGACCCTCGGTTGAGGCTGCTGATGAAAAAGATGGAGGCCGACCTGAAGGCTGAGAAGCTGATGGGGGCCATGATTATCAAGGAGTTCCTGACGCAGCGCTTGGCGCCGCTCCAGGAGCGCTCCCGCCCCTTGTGGAAGCTTGGTGGTGCCGAAGACAAGATCCGGCTGCACCAGGACAGCCTGCCTAATGAGGAGTTGAGCAAGGTCCTGCTTTCCTTGACCGGGAAGGACCCGAGAGGCCCACCATATGATTGCCTCCCACTGTACCGCCGAGAAGATGGGGAGAAGATCACCGCCGCCATGCCTGTGTTCAACAAGCGCAGGCCCGTGTCGACGGGGCCTCCCCCGCCGGCCGCCTCCTTGGTGGACCCGTCCTCCGGTGACCCTTCCTCCGAAGCCACCGAGGAGGGGGAGGGGGGATCCTCTGCCCCGATGCAGAGAAACCTCCTCCACGGCTTCTCCGACGATGACAAGGACGCGCATCCGGTCATGGAGCTGGCCCGCCCTGCCGGTGTCACCACGAGATCTGGGGGACCTCTTCAAAGAAGCTAAAGCGGGCGATCATGAAGAGGGGCAAGTCACACTGGTTCCCCCAGGCAGCACTCCTCCTTTGCTGTCGCCATCCGGCGCGGCACCGACCGCGTGCTCACCTACTCCCCAGAGCGCAGCTCCAGCCGTGTCCGCGAAGCCCGCGCTGGTGAGCCTGAAGAGGAGCTACGTCGCCTTGGACCAGTAAGTGTTCTTTCCTGGCCTTGCTCCTGAATATCGACGCAATGCTTAGTATCTTCGTTTGATGTTAGGCCGTAGTCGTTGGCGAAAAAGAAGGAGGAGGGTGCTGAGGCCGCCGTGGTCGAGCATGTTGCGACACCTGCCGAGGCTTCGGCACAAAGGGGCGCAGCGGCTCCTGTGGCTCCAGCAGCAGCGCCGTCCTCTCGGAGCTCAGAGGCCCAGCTTTGGGAGGAGTCGGCTTTCGCGGCAGGGCTGACCCTGGCGGCACCCGTCCCCGACGCGACTACTGAGGACGCAAGGCCTTCGGAGCCCCCTGTCCTTCCTGCTGTCGCAGCTCCACCAGTCTCGGTGCCGGGAGCGCCTCTTCTTCCACCCATCCCGCCGCCGGGCCGTGGGGCTTCTGCCGCCTCCGGGGACCTGGAAGAGGCCCGATCCGCGTTGGACCAGCTCCAGGGTGATCTTTGAGGTCCAGACCGGCGCGCGGTGTTGGGGCGCCTAGAGCTGGTCTCAGGGTGGCTCCTGGCCGATGCATCTGGCGGGTGGCCTGGAGTCAAGCCGCGGTTTCCGTGGAGGAGGCCTGGAAGGTGGCCAGCGTAGCTGCTGCTAAGCGTGACCTAGCACTGAAGGAGGCCAAGGACGGCTAGGAGCGGTGCTATGCAGTGGAGGCTGAGCTGAAGGCCCTCCGGAATCAGTAGGCCAACCAGGCGGGTCAGCTCCAGGAGCGAGAGGAGAAGCTGAAGGACCAGGAGGCTGCAGTTGTTGATCGCGACACTGAGCTGAAGCAGGCAGCCTAGGAGTAGACCGCGAAGCGCGGCCACCTCGAGAAGTTGAAGGAGGAGGCGGAGGCAGCCTAGGTGTCCCTTGCCAAGACCGAGAAAGCGGCCACCATGGAGAGTGGCGCCTTCGTCAGTGAAAACTCAATCCATTACAAGAGAGTATAGGGGGGGAATCATCATAGGATCCAACTATAATAGCAAAGCTCGCGATACATCAAGATCGTGCCAAATCAAGAACACGAGAGAGAGAGAGAGAGAGAGAGAGAGAGATCAACCACATAGCTATTGGTACATACCCTCAGCCCCGAGGGTGAACTACTCCCTCCTCGTCATGGAGAGCGCCGGGATGATGATGATGGCCACCGGTGAGGGATCCCCCCTCCGGCAGGGTGCCGTAACAGGGTCCCTATTGGTTTTTGGTGGCTACAGAGGCTTGCGACGGTGGAACTCCCGGTCTAGGTTTCTTTCTAGAGGTTTGGGTATTTATAGGAGGGTTTAGCATTGAGAACAAGTCAGGAGGACCCACAGGGTGTCCACGAGGCAGGGGCGCGCCCTCCACCCTCGTGGGCCCCACGAGCCTCCTCTCCGGTAACTCTTTATTCCAGTATTTTTTATATTTTCTAGAAAAAATCTCCGTTGATTTTCAGTGCATTTCGAGAACTTTTATTTCTGCACAAAAACAACACCACGGTAGTTCTGCTGAAAACAGCGTCAGTCCGGGTTAGTTCTAACCAAATCATACCAAAAGCATGTAAAAATATTATAAACATGGCATGAATACATCAAAAATTATAGATACGTTGAAGACGTATCAAGCATCCCCAAGCTTAATTCCTGCTCATCCTCGAGTAGGTAAATGATAAAGAAAGAATTTTTGATGTGGAATGCTACCTAACATAATTATCAATGTAATTATCAATGTTCAGATCCATAAGATTCAAGATAGAAGTTTAATATTGACATAAAATAGTAATACTTCAACCATGCCAACCAAGCAGTTTATGTCTTATCAAAATAACATAGCCAAAGAAAGCTTATCCCTACAAAATCATATAGTTTGGCCATGCTTCATTTTCATCACACAAAATGCTCCCATCATTCACAACCCCGGTTTCAGCCAAGCAATTGGTTCATACTTTTTAACGCGCTTCAGCCTTTTCAACCCTGACGCAATACATGAGCGTAATCCATGGACATAGCACTATGGGTGGAGTAGAGTATGATGATAGGGATTATGTGAGGAAACAAAAAAGGAGAAAGTCTCATATTGACGCGGCTAATCAACGGGCTATGGAGATGCCCATCAATTGATGTCAATACGAGGAGTAGGGATTTCCATGCAACGGATGCACTAGAGCTATAAGTGTATGAAAGCTCAAAAGAAGAAACTAAGTGGGTGTGCATCCAACTTGCCTGCTCACGAAGACCTAGGGCATTTTGAGGAAGCCCATCAATGGAATATATAAGCCAAGTTCTATAATTAAAAATTCCCACAAGTATTTGAAAGTGACAAAATAAGAAACTCTCTATCATGAAGATCATGGTGCTATTTTGAAGCACAAGTGTGGAAAAAGGATAGTAACATTGTCCCTTCTCTCTTTTTCTCTCATTTTTTATTTGGGCTTCTTTGGCCCCTCTTTTTTTATTTTTTTATTTTTCCTCTTTTTTTTATTTCGTCCGGAGTCTCATCCCTACTTGTGGGGGAATCATAGTCTCCATCATCCTTTCCTCACATGGGACAATGCTCTAATAATGGAAATCATCACACTTCTATTTATTTACATCTCAAGAATTACAACTCGATACTTAGGAAAAAATATGACTCTATGTGAATGCCTCCGGTTGTGTACAGGGATATGCAATGAATCAAGAGCGACATGTATGAAAGAATTATAAAGGTGGCTTTGCCACAAATACGATGTCAACTACATGATCATGCAAAGCAATATGACAATGATGGAGCATGTCATAATAAACGAAACGGTGGAAAGTTGCATGGCAATATATCTCGGAATGGCTATGGTAATGCCATAATAGGTAGGTATGGTGGCTGTTTTGAGGAAGATATAAGGAGGTTTATGTGTGACAAAGCGTATCGTATCACGGGGTTTGGATGCACCGACGAAGTTTGCACCAACTCTCAAGGTGAGAAAGGGCAATGCACGGTACCGTAGAGGCTAGCAAATTGCAGAAGGGTAAGAGTGCATATAATCCATGGACTCACATTAGTCATAAAGAACTCATATACTTATTGCAAAAGTTTATTAGCCCTCGAAGCAAAGTACTACTACGCATGCTCCTAGGGGAAGGGTTGGTAGAAGTTAACCATCGCGCGATCCCGACCTCCACTCATAAGGAAGGCAATCAAAGAACACCCCATGCTTCAAATTTGTCACACAACGTTCACCATACGTGCATGCTACGGGACTTGCCAAATTTAACACAAGTATTTCTCAATTTCATAATTACCCAACTAGCATGACTCTAACATTACCACCTTTATATCTCAAAACAATCATCAAGTATCAAGCTTCTCATAGTATTCAATGCACTTTATATGATAGTTTTTCTTATATCCCTCTTGGATGCTGTTTACCATGCTGTTTAAGACTCTCAAAATAATATAAGTGAAGCACTAGAGCAAATGACAAACTACTCCAAAAGATATAAGTGAAGATCAATGAGTAGTCAAATAATTGTGCAACTATGTGAAGACTCTCTAACATTTAAGAATTTCAGATCTTGGTATTTTATTCAAACAGCAAGCAAAACAAAATAAAATAAAATACATTGCAAGGATAGCACAACTCTATGAAGAAGCAAAAACTTGGGCTCAACAGATACTAACCGATAATTGTTGAAGAAGAAAGGTGGGATGCCAACCAGGGCATCCCCAAGCTTAGATGCTTGATACTTCTTGAAATATTAACTAGGGATGTCTTGCGAATCCCCAAGCTTGAGCTTTTGTGTCTCCTTAATTCCTCTCATATCACGGTTTCCTAAATCTCGAAAGCTTCATCCACACCAAACTCAACAAGAACTCGTGAGATAAGTTAGTATAAACCAATGCAAAAACCTTATCATTTTATATTGTAACAAATCACAAAAATTATTATTCAACATTTCATACTAAATGTCTCTGCATAATTAATACTCCTATCCTCAAATAGAATCATTAAACAAGCAAACATATGCAAACAATGCAAACATAACAGCAATCTGCCAAAATAGTACAGTCTGTAAAAATGCAAGATTCAGCATACTTCCCTAACTCCAAAAATTATGAAAGTCTACGACACTGTAGAATATTTATCAGAGCTCAATATGCAAAAAGTTTCAACATTTTATCATTTTCTGAATTTTCTAGGGAATTTTTGCAACAGCGGTAAACTTTCTGTTTTGAAACAGCAACATGTATACTTGCAAAATAAGCATGGTAAATGCTATCCTTGACATTTTATTGAAAATATAGATGCAAAACATTATTCTAAATAACAGCGAGCAAATAATATCAAAAGAAAATGATGCTCCAAGCAAAACACATATCATGTGGTGAATAAAAATATAGCTCCAAGTAAAGTTACCAATGAACAAAGACGAAAGAGGGGATGCCATCCGGGGAATCCCAAGCTTAGGCTCTTGGTTGTCCTTGAATATTACCTTGGGGTGCCTTGGGAATCCCCAAGCTTAGGCTCCTGCCACTCATTATTCCATAGTCCATCGAATCTTTACCCAAAACTTGAAAACTTCAACACAAAACTCAACAGAAAACTCGTAAGCTCCGTTAGTATAAGAAAATAAATCACCACTTTTGGTACTGTTGTGAACTCATTATAAATTCATATTGGTGTAGTATCTAATGTATTCCAACTTCTCTATGGTTCATACCCTCCGATACTACTCATAGATTCATCAAAATAAGCAAACAACACATAGAAAACAGAATCTGTCAAAAACAGAACAGTCTGTAGTAATCTGTAACTCTCGAATACTTATGTAACTCCAAAAATCCTAAAATATTAGGAAAACCTGATAAATATGTGTGCCAATCCAAATAAAAAAGAATCTGATCAAAATCATGTTTCAGTGAATTATAAAAACTAATTTAATAGGTGCAAATGTTTCTGATTTTCAGCAGGATTAACACAACTATCACCGTAAGCTATCCTAAAGGTCTTACTTGGCACTTTATTGAAACAAAAGCTATAAAACATGATTACTACAGTAGCATAATCATGTGAACATATAAAAACAGTAAATTTAAATATTGGGTTGTCTCCCAACAACCACTTTTCTTTAACGCCTTTCTAGCTAGGCAAGATGATGACAATGATGCTCACATAAAAGATAAGAATTGAAACATAACGGGAGCATCATGAAGCATATGACTAGCACATTTAAGCCTAACCCACTTCCTATGCATAGGGATTTTGTGAGCAAACAACTTATGGGAACAATAATCAACTAGCATAGGAAGGCAAAACAAGCATAACTTTAAGACTTTAAGCACATAGAGAGGAAACTTGATATCATTGCAACTCCTACAAGCATATATTCCTCCCTCATAATAATTTTCAGTAGCATCATGAATGAATTCAACAATATAACCAGCACATAAATCATTCTTTTCATGATCTACTTGCATAGAAATTTTACTACTCTCCACATAAGCAAATTTATTCTCATCAATAGTAGTGGGAGCAAACTCAACAAAATAACTATCATGTGAAGCATAATCCAATTGAAAATTAAAATCAAGATGACAAGTTTCATGGTTATCTTTATTCTTTATAGCATACATGTCATCAAAAAAATCATCATAAATAGGAGGCATGCTTTCATCATAATAAATTTGCTCATCAAAACTTGGGGGGCTTCATACTAACAACATTGCAATCATGCTCATCATTCAAAGATTTAGTGCCAAACATTTTAATGCATTCTTCCTCTAGCAATTGAGCACAATTATTGGAATCCTTATTTTCACGGAAGACATTAAAAAGATGAAGCATATGAGGCACCCTCAATTCCATTTTTTGTAGTTTTCTTTTATGAACTAAACTAGTGAAAAACAAGAAACAAAATATTCGATTGCAAGATCTAAAGATATACCTTCGAGCACTAACCTCCCCGGCAACGGCGCCAGAAATTAGCTTGATGTCTACTACACAACCTTCTTCTTGTAGACGTTGTTGGGCCTCCAAGTGCAGAGGTTTGTAGGACAACAACAAATTTCCCTCAAGCGGATGACCTAAGGTTTATCAATCCGTGGGAGGCATAGGATAAAGATGGTCTCTCTCAAACAACCCTGCAACATAATAAGAAAGAGTCTCTTGTGTCCCCAACACACTCAATACAATGGTAAATTGTATAGGTGCACTAGTTCGGCGAAGAGATGGTGATACAAGTGCAATATGGATGATAGATATAGGTTTTTGTAATCTGAAAATATAAAAACAGAAAGGTAATAAGTGGTAAAAGTGGGCGTAAACGGTATTGCAATGCTAGGAAACAAGGCCTAGGGTTCATACTTTCACTAGTGCAAGTTCTCTCAACAATACTAACATAACTGGATCATATAACTATCCCTCAACATGCAACAAAGAGTCACTCCAAAGTCACTAATAGCGGAGAACAAATGAAGAGATTATATTAGGGTACGAAACCACCTCAAAGTTATTCTTTCTGATCGATCTATTCAAGAGTCCGTAGTAAAATAACACGAAGCTATTCTTTCTGTTCGATCTATCCTAGAGTTCGTACTAGAATAACACCTTAAGACACAAATCAACCAAAACCCTAATGTCACCTAGATACTCCAATGTCACCTCAAGTATCCGTGGGTATGATTATACGATATGCATCACACAATCTCAGATTCATCTATTCAACCAACACAAAGAACTTCAAAGAGTGCCCCATAGTTTCTACCGGAGAGTCAAGACAAAAACGTGTGCCAACCCCTATGCACAAGTTCACAAGGTCACTGAACTCGCAAGTTGATCACCAAAACATACATCAAGTAGATCACGTGAATATCCCATTGTCACCACAGATAAGCACATGCAAGACATACATCAAGTGTTCTCAAATCCTTAAAGACTCAATCCGATAAGATAACTTCAAAGGGAAAACTCAATCCATTACAAGAGAGTAGAGGGGGAGAAACATCATAGGATCCAACTACAATTGCAAAGCTCGCGATACATCAAGATCGTGCCAAATCAAGAACACGAGAGAGAGAGAGATCAAACACATAGCTATGGTACATACCCTCAGCCCCGAGGGTGAACTACTCCCTTCTCATCATGGAGAGCGCAGGGATGATGATGATGGCCACCGGTGAGGGATCCCCCTCCGGCAGGGTGCCGGAACAAGGTCCCGATTGGTTTTTGGTGGCTACAGAGGCTTGCGGCGGCGGAACTCCCGATCTAGATTTCTTTCTGGAGGTTTGGGTATTTATAGGAGGGTTTGGCATCGAGAACAAGTCAGGAGGACCCACAGGGTGTCCACGAGGCAGGGGGCGCGCCCCAAGGGGGTGGGCGTGCCCTCCACCCTCATGGGCCCCACGAGCCTCCTCTCCGGTAACTCTTTATTCCAGTATTTTTTATATTTTCCAAAAAAATATCTGTTGATTTTCAGGGCATTCCGAGAACTTTTATTTCTGCACAAAAACAACACCACGGTAGTTCCGCTGAAAACAGCGTCAGTCCTGGTTAGTTCTAACCAAATCATACCAAAAGCATGTAAAAATATTATAAACATGGCATGAATACATAAAAAAAATTATAGATACGTCGGAGACGTATCACGGAGCATGGCGCTTCCGCTTTTGCAGTGGCATAGCCGCTCCTCGACAGTGTCGACTGCCAGTGCGGAGCATGGTGCTTCCACTGGTGCGTGGGAGGGGGATCCCTCTAAGGAGAGCCCCCGGGGCATCTACAACCCCGCCCTTACACATGGCTTGCACGGCAGGGCTGGAGGAGGTGTGTATGGGCACTCGTGGGCTAGCGCGGGTGTCGGTGTCAAAACCGGCGGATCTCGGGTAGGGGGTCCCGAACTGTGCGTTTAGGAAGATGGTAACAGGAGACAAGGGACACGATGTTTTTACCCAGGTTCGAGCCCTCTCGATGGAGGTAAAACCCTACTCCTGCTTGATTAATATTGATGATATGGGTAGTACAAGAGTGGATCTACCACGAGATCAAGGAGGCTAAACCCTAGAAGCTAGCCTATGGTATGATTGTTGTAATGGTTGTTAGCCCCACGGACTAAAACCCTCCGGTTTATATAGACACGGAGTGGGCTAGGGTTACACAGAGTCGGTTACAATGGTAGGAGATCTACATATCTGTATTGCCAAGCTTGCCTTCCACGCTAAGGAAAGTCCCATCCGGACACGGGACGAAGTCTTCAATCTTGTATCTTCATAGTCTTGGAGTCCGGCCGATGATGATAGTCCGGCTATCCGGACACCCCCTAGTCCAGGACTCCCTCAGTAGCCCCTGAACCAGGCTTCAATGACGACGAGTCCGGCGCGCATATTGTCTTTGGCATTGCAAGGCGGGTTCTCCTCCAAATTCCATGTGCTTGCCAAATAGTGTCCGGCTTCCTTACAGATGTTGTGCTCCTTGGCTTCCACGCCCAATAATGGCCCTCTTCCACATGTCGCATGAATGCGAAAGGCTAGGGTATTTTTATATTTTACCCCCTAGCTCCGCAAATAATCTGCCTATAAGAGAGGAAAGAATCCAGATCCAAATCACACCATCTTCCTTCCGCGAGTACTCATCGGAGCGCTTCTGACCAAAAATCCATTCTATCATGGACCGTCAATGCGGCTCCTCCTCTCGCGCTCCTAGCCCTCAGCCAGGAGATTGGAGGAGATGTTCAGTTCCGCACAACGAGCTGGTGACGCTCCAAGCAGAGGGATACCTTCCTCCGGCCTTTATGGTCCCGGTTCGAGCCGGGCTGGCCACCTACAAAGGTGGAAAGCAAGCGGAGGCCACCCCTAGTCCCTCCAAAGGAGAGCAGGTGTGCTTCGTCCCTTATCTAATAAGGGGGCTCGGATTTCCCATACACCCGTTTCTCCGGGGCTTCGGAGTTCTCGGACTCCGGCTTCATCACCTCACGCCCGCCTATTCTGCACATCGCGGGTTTCGTAGCTCTTTGTGAGCTCTTCCTGGGCATCGAGCCCCATTTTGCGCTGTGGAAGAGACTATTTTGCCTCGTACCCTGTTCTCATGAGGGGTCAATATATCAAGTGGGCGGAGCCGAAATATGGCGCATCGCCGGGACCGGATATCTATCCGGAACCCCAAAGAAGGCGTCCGAAGACTGGCCCTCGGAATGGTTTTATGTGGAAGATGCTCCACTGCCGGACCCAGTTCGGATCGGCTTCCCGGAGTTCACCAGGGCTCCTTTGAAGAAATGCCTAAGTTGGCGCCCACGGAGCCCTCAATAGGAGGAAGACAGGGGCGTCCATTATTTGATGGGCCGGATTAGGTTACTTGCCCATTCCGGATTGACCATGATTGGAGTCATGGCCACGTGCATTATGCGAGGGGTGCAACCGCTCCAATATAGGGGCCACCCCATGTGGGACTTCAATGGGGAGAATGATGCCACCCGTCATGGCCGTAAGGGGCCGGGATCAGCCGCAGATCTGGTGAAGATTCTGTCTGGCATGTACAAGGGGGAGAAGGAGGACTTCCTCCAGACGAGCCCATTGAATGGGTTCTCCATGAATAACCCTCAGAGCTGGGTAAGCGGACGTTTATTTATCCGACCCATGCTTTCAAAGTTAAGTACCTTACTTTATGATTTTGACGCAGGAACTGCTCGGGATGTGGAGAGCATACACAGTCCGGCTCCACAACCCGAGGATCCGGGAAGATCCCTTGATCCGGCTTCCAAAGAGGATCCGGACATAAAGGTGGAGCTAATTGACGGGGTGTTCCACCAACTCAGCATGGACAATGCTCTAGTCGCCATTACGGCTGACTACCCCGGCTTATCTCCGGCTTCTCAGGTAATTATGACCGGAGTCCTGACACCATTATTTCGTCCTTGCGTATTTCTGACCACCGTATACAACGGTGTCTCACAGGGGGTGCCTTCAAGGTGGGAAGCTGAACCCGCGGCGGCTGACCAACAAGGGTCAGTCCGGCCCAGCAGGCAGAAGAGGGGTGTGGTGCGAATCGAAACGTCACCGCAACGGTATAACTCGCGACCGTTATTTAGGGAAAAGATTCCTAGGAGATGTATTAATGCTCGTGACTTTTCCAGGAGAAAGAGCGCTCGCCGGACTGTGCCCGAAGAGGTTGCCAACCAAGTCTCCGCCAACCAGGCTCCACCACAGTGGGAGGGAGGCGCGCAAAGCGCGAGCCGGGTACTCCTCCAACGGAGGATGCCGACAGGTTGTCCGCCACCAGGTCTGAGGTGGAGAGCGCCATGAATCATAGGCTCCGCCGGATAGTTTTGTGTGACGCGTGTTTCTCCCCAGAGGCATTGAATGCCTTTAACGCGGGAGACGCGCACCTCCGTGCCGCTCAAGATGGTTTAACCAGAGCCACGGAGCAGTATGTAAAAGACATACGGGTAAGGGATTTTGATAGTTGTATATGCTAGTAGCCCCCAAGACTTAAAGTAGTTAAAATAACTGATTTAAGGCTCATTTAATATGCAGGATTTGACGGAGAAGAATACCCAATTGTCCCAGGAGCTACAAGAGGGCAAAGCCCAACTTGAGGCCGCACTAGCTGCCGCGGGAGGAGACATAGAGACCCCCTCCGGTAACACATTATTTCAAAAAGATAAGCGGTGCGCGGCGTGCATATAAGTCTGACAATGATATTGTAGATGTTGCCGGACTGGATCCGGACAAGCAACAGCTACTGCGCCAGCTTGGAGAAGAGCTAAAACGTGTTCGGGCCCAGCTGTCTGGCTCCGTGAAGGAGAATCATCAGCTTCGTCGCAGCATCTATAGTAAGTGCTTGAGCAAACTCTTTTGAAAAGAAGAGTTCGGCGAGGAAGTCAATTGACAAAAATATGTATGTAGGTGTGCTAACAGGTCGCCCTGCGGAGGAAATGCCCGGTTCAACAGGTGACCAACTTCCCGAGCTGGTGCAACTGCTCGAACGTGTTCGGCAGGCGATGAGTGGCGTCATCCAGGCCTTATGGCCGTCCGTCTCCCTACCCGAGGGCCTTGGAGAGCTTGCGGAGAAGCTTCAGGGAGCACGGCAGCGCTTCCGTTTATGGAAGATATCGGCCTGCCGTCAAGGTGCGAGGAGGCTGGGCCATGGTGAAGACGCGATACAATAAGGCGGATCAAACCACATGGCGACATCGGACTGTGGGGCCCGATGGGAAGGAGATCCTGTGAGCTTAGTGTGCGGCCAAGTAGAGTTGGCGCTAAGTATTCCTAACGGATGTAAATTAGACAGCACTGTTAGGCGGGATTGAGGAGAATCTGGTCGGTCGATTTGTGATGTGTTTAAAATGACATGTAAAATGCCCTCTAGCGGATTGTAGATCTTTTGTCTTTGCGGCCTTTTCGCTTCAACCTCGGGACCCTAGAGTCCGGAGTGTGTCCGACTACCTTCTCGATTATGAAAAACCGGGGCATGCATGGAGACCCAGGCGTAGGGGTCATTAGTGCTTTATCGGACAAGTGCCCAACTAGTTATGTTATATTACATGGTTAGTAAGAAACATCTTCCGGGAGAATAGTTCCGTTAAGGGTTCCTTTCTCAGGAGGCATGCCCTAAAGTGCATGTCCGGACTGCGAAAAGAGCAGGAAAACATCTGGGGGCAGATAAATAAATAGGTAAAAAATCATCTTTCAAGTCACCGACCGAATATTCCCTTAAGAACACTAGCTTTTGGCTTCACCCAGTCTGAGGTACACATCCGGCTGACCCGGCAGTAGCAATCGCAGAGGTGCTCCCTTTACCTCCTAGCCGAACAATCGGGAACGTAGGGGTAAGAACAGGAGCCAGGCAACCCAGCTTGGCCAAAACTTAAGTCATATCGATGCATATAATGGTGACTAAAAGGCACATGCGGAAGTTTGACACATGTGTTGGGCATAAAGCCCGTATAAGTAAGCTTCTGTTAAAGAAGCCCCAGGTATAATGAGTGCGGGTAGCACATCAAGTGTGTGCGAACAATGCGCAAATCGGCCCTCAAGGGCTTTTATGAAAAAGGTGGGAGAAAAGAGAGAAACAAAAGACAGCTGAAGTGTAAAAATGTGGACGGAGGAAGGAGACGAACTCTGAGTCCGGCGCTAGGCATAGAATCTTCGGAGGTGGGCTGCATTCCATGGGTTTGGCTCGAGTCGGTTGTCCGATGCGTTTCGCAGACGGTATGCTCCGCCGGTCAGAACTTGGTCGATGATGAAGGGACCTTCCCATTTGGGCTTGAGTTTGTCCTTTTTCTTGTCCAGTAGGCGTAGAACTAGTTCGCCAACATTGTAAGCTTTAGCCCGTACTTCTCTGCTTTGATATCTTCGAGCCTGCTGCTGATAGAATGCGGAACGAGCCTTTGCCACATCGCGCTCCTCCTCTAATGCGTCCAAGCTGTCCTACCGATCCAACTCGCCTTCTCTTTCTTCGTACATGCGCACTCGGGTGAGTCATGAAATATGTCGCAGGGCAAAACTGCCTCTGCGCCGTATACCATAAAGAATGGTGTGAACCCGGTAGTACGGTTTGGCGTGGTCCGCAGCCCCCAGAGTACGGAGTCGAGCTCCTCTACCCAGTGCGTGTTAGATTCCATAAGGGACCGCACTAATCTGGGTTTGATGCCGCTCATGATTAGACCATTTGCATGTTCAACTTGACCGTTGGTTTGAGGGTGATAGATTGAAGCGTAGTCGAGCTTAATCCCATATTTTTGCACCAGAGTTTAACCTCGTCGGCAGTGAAGTTCGTGCCGTTATCGGTGATGATGCTGTGGGGGACACCGTAACGGTGTACTACCCCGGATATGAAGTCTATCACAGGTTCGGATTCGGCCGTTTTGACTGGCTTGGCCTCTATCCATTTGGTGAATTTGTCCACCATGACCAATAGGTATTTTTGCTTCTGGGTTCCCCCTTTAAGGGGTCCGACCATGTCAAGCCCCGGACATAAGCGGCGGTGATGGGTATAGTTTTGAGGCGGTGGGTGGCATGTGGCTCTGATTAGCAAAGAGCTGGCAACCGACGCATCGTTGGACTAAGTCCTGAGCATCTGCCCGGGCCGTCGGCCAATAAAATCTTGCACGGAAGGCCTTACCTACGAGGGCCCGGGCTGCAGCGTGGTGTCCGCCTAGTCCGACGTGAATTTCAGCCAGAAGATTTCGCCCTTCCTCTTCGGAGATACACCTTTGAAGGACTCCGGTTGCACTTTTTTATAAAGTTCCCCTCATGGACCTTGTAGGCTTTAGATCGCCGAACTATGCAGCGGGTCTCATTTTGGTCTTCGGGAAGTTCCTGCCTAATTAAGTAGGCTAAGAATGGTTCCGTCCACGGGGCAATGACTGCCATTATTTCGTGTGCGGAAGGTGTTATGTCATTGGCTGAGCCACCGGTTGTGTCAGAATGTTCGGTGTTGGGCGGTGCGGTTGGTTCTGGATTGTTGTTTCCGGACTCCTCTTCCCATACTACGAATGGCTTAAAGAGCCACTCCAGGAAGATGTTTGGAGGGACGGCGTCGCGTTTTGCGCCGATGCGTGCCAACACGTCGGCTGCCTGGTTATTATCCCGGGCTACATGGTGGAATTCGAGTCCTTCGAACCGAGCTGACATTTTTAAGACGACGTTACGGTAGGCTGCCATTTTCGGATATTTGGCATCAAAGTCTCCGTTTACTTGTGATATTGCGAGGTTTGAATCCCCGCGTACCTCGAGGCGTTGAATGCCCATGGAGATTGCCATCCGGAGACCGTGCAGAAGGGCCTCGTATTCGGCTGCGTTGTTGGAGTCTGTGTACATTATTTGAAGTACGTATTGGATTGTGTCTCCGGTTGGGGACGTCAAAACGACGCCAGCCCCCAAGCCGGCCAACATTTTAGAGCCGTCGAAATGCATGATCCAATTGGAGTATGCGCCATACTCTTTAGGGAGTTCGGCTTCAGTCCATTCAGCGACGAAATCAGCCAAGACTTGCGACTTTATCGCTCGCCGTGATTTGTAGGTTATGTCAAATGGTAAGAGCTCAATGGCCCATTTTGCAATCCTGCCTGTCGCGTCGCGGTTGTTTATGATGTCGTTGAGGGGTACTTCGGAGGCCACTGTTATGGAACACTCTTGAAAGTAGTGTCGCAGCTTCTAGGATGCCATGAACACCGAGTATGCTATCTTTTGATAATGCGGGTACCGGGACTTGTAGGGAATTAAGACAGTGGATACATAGTACATTGGTTTTTGAAGAGGGAATTTATGCCCTTCTGTTTCTCGTTCGACGACGAGCACCGCACTTACTACTTGATGTGTTGCCGTGATATATAACAACATTGGTTCCCCCAGGTTAGGCGCGGCCAGGACCGGATTTGTTGCCAATATGGCCTTTATTTCTTCGAGTCCAGTAGTGGCAGCATCCGTCCACTCGAAGTGTTCGGTGCGCCTGAGGAGGCGATAGAGGGGCAATGCCTTTTCTCCCAAACGAGAGATGAAGCGGCTTAGAGCCGCCACGCATCCAGTCATATTTTGTATTTGTTTGAGGTCTTTTGGAATATCCAGCTGTGACAGAGCTCGGATCTTGGCTGGGTTTGCTTCAATTCCTCTACGGATACAATGAAGCCCGAGAGCTTTCCGGTGATGCAAAACGCATTTTTCGGGTTCATTTTAATGTCATATGCTCGGAGGTTGTCGAATGTGAGCCTCAAATCGTCTACTAGAGTTTCGACGTGTTTGGTTTTGACGACCACGTTGTCTACGTATGCCTCTACTGTTTTGCCGATCTGGGTAGCGGACATATACGAATCATGCACTGATATGTTGCGCCGGCGTTTTTGAGTCCGAAGGGCATCGTGTTGAAGCAGAATGGTCCGTATGGAGTAATGAATGCCGTTGCGGCTTGGTCTACCTCCGCCATCTTGACTTGATGGTAGCCGGAGTATGCGTCCAGGAAGCACAATGAATCGTGCCCTGCAGTAGCATCGATTATCTGATCGATGCGGGGAAGGGGGAAAGGATCCTTTGGGCAAGCCTTGTTGAGGTCTTTGAAATCGACACACAGGCGCCAGGATTTGTCCTTCTTTGGTACCATCACCAGATTTGCTAGCCAGTCCGGATGTTTGATGTCTCTGATGAATCCGGCTTCCAGTAATTTGGCTAGCTCCTCTCCCATTGCTTGTCTTTTGGGTTCGGAAAATCGCCGAAGAGCCTGTTTGACTGGCTTGAATCCTTTTAGGATGTTTAGGTTGTGTTCTGCCAATCTGCGTGGGATTCCTGGCATATCTGAAGGGTGCCAGGCAAAGATGTCCCAATTCTCCCGAAGGAATTCTTGTAGTGCGGCGTCTACATTGGGGTTTAACTGTCACCCAATGGAGGCCGTCTTTGTTGGGTCCGTTGGATGGACCTGGAATTTGACTATTTCGTCCGCTGGTTTAAAAGAGGTGGACTTGGATCTCTTATCGAGTATCACATCATCTCTGTTCACCGTAGAAACAAAGCGATGAGTTCCTCCGCCGCTAGGGCTTCGGATAGTGCCTCTAGGGCTAATGCGGCTGTCTTGTTTTTGGCGCGGAGTGCTATGTCCGGATCACTAGCAAGGGTGATGGTTCCATTGGGCCTGGGCATTTTAAGCTTCATGTACCCGTAATGGGGTATGGCTTGGAAAATTGTGAAGCCTCTCGTCCTAATAAAGCGTGATATCCGCTGCTGAACGGGGCCACTTGGAACATGACCTCCTCGGACCTGTAATTGTCCGGCGAGCCGAACACCACATCAAGTGTGATTTTCCTGTGCAGCGTGCTTCCCGGCTAGGGATTATCCCTCTAAAGGTTGTGCTGCTTCGCTCAATACGGTTCCAGTCTATTTCCATTATTCGAATGGTTTCCTCGTAGATGAGGTTTAATCCGCTGCCGCCGTCCATGAGCACTTTGGTAAGACGAAAGCCGTCCACTATTGGGCCGAGGACCAATGCCGCTGGTGCTCGGGCAGTTTGGGATTTAGGTTCATTGCTGGCATTGAAGCTGATAGCCATGTCGCTCCATGGATTTGTTGTTGCTACTTGGTAGACTTCGGCGAGGCTGCGGATTGTTCGTTTCCGCATATTATTTGATGCAAAAGTTTCGAAGACTGTTGACACCGTACTGGTACTGTTGGAGTGGTTCTCCGAGACTAGAAGCTCTTCGCCACTTTTGGCCACCTGCCGCAGTATCCAACATGCTCGAAGGCTATGTGTTGGAGTGGCGCCCTCTGTACTATGAATTTTACAAGGTCCATGAGCCATCCCTCGAAGACG
Organism: Aegilops speltoides; assembly: GCA_021437245.1. Taxonomy (NCBI): domain Eukaryota; kingdom Viridiplantae; phylum Streptophyta; class Magnoliopsida; order Poales; family Poaceae; genus Aegilops; species Aegilops speltoides. The sequence continues at coordinate 349,088,145 of CM038146.1, read as the reverse complement.
GTTCCGTGCCCTTTATGGGGTTTTGCTTCTTGGTTTTGTACCGGTGCTGAGCATGATGCAACCTTTTGTTTGGACTAGGGTTGTATTCGAGCGGATTGTCCCAAAACTTAGTTTCAGTTTTCGAAAACTCTCCATCGCACGAGATTTTCAGTACTATGGGCCTTGAGTTGGCGAAGCGTGTAATTTCACGACGACTTACGGTGTTCAAGATTCCCTTGTCCGTGCAATTATTGCAGAAAATTGAAATAGCGTTTTCCTCACGGCAGTCTTTTATCCTGTCCATAACCAGGAGGAATCTGGCCCAGTAATGATGTACTGTTTCAGCCGGCTCTTGCCAGATTTGAGATAGATCGCATATGTTTGGGTGGGTGGGTGGAATTGAGTCCGGAACCCTGCCCATCTCGAGGCTCAAGGGCCGAAAATTTTCCGAATTTGGAAGCTTGGATTGCTGGACGTTGTCCAACATGTCTGGTCCGCTGCCTGACTTTAGGTTCTGTGCTTGATCGACGTCCATCCCTCCGCGGGAATCCGGCATGGAAGGTTCGGGAGTCCGGACATAACTAGTTTTTAATACAGAAGAAGAGCCACCGTGTTGTTCCTCTACCACCGCAACATGGTGGGTAACCTGGGGAGAGTTAATCTCTCTCAGATCGGTTTTAAGCCTAATCTGATTGTAGTCTATAGCAACTCCCAGGGCGGAGACGTATCACGGAGCATGGCGCTTCCGCTTTTGCAGTGGCATAGCCGCTCCTCGGCAGTGTCGACTGCCAGTGCGGAGCATGGTGCTTCCACTGGTGCATGGGAGGGGGATCCCTCTAAGGAGAGCCCCCGGGGCATGTACAGCCCCGCCCTTACACATGGCTTGCACGGCAGGGCTGGAGGAGGTGTGTATGGGCACTCGTGGGCTAGCGCGGGTGTCAGTGTCAAAACCGGCGGATCTTGGGTAGGGGGTCCCGAACTGTGCGTCTAGGCGGATGGTAACAGGAGACAAGGGACATGATGTTTTACCTGTTGGGCCCTCTCGATGGAGGTAAAACCCTACTCCTGCTTGATTAATATTGATGATATGGGTAGTACAAGAGTGGATCTACCACGAGATCAAGGAGGCTAAACCGAGAAGCTAGCCTATGGTATGATTGTTGTAATGGTTGTTCGATCCTCTGGAATAAAACCCTCCGGTTTATATAGACACGGAGAGGGCTAGGGTTACAGAGTCGGTTACAATGGTAGGAGATCTACATATCCGTATTGCCAAGCTTGCCTTCCACGCCAAGGAAAGTCCCATCCGGACACGGGACGAAGTCTTCAATCTTGTATCTTCATAGTCTTGGAGTCCGGCCGATGATGATAGTCCGGCTATCCGGACACCCCCTAGTCCAGGACTCCCTCAGCAGGACTCACGAGGCCCTACCTCAAGGAAGGTTGCCCCTGAATTTGATCAGGAACACTTGTGTGAGTCCTACAAGATGGTTAGGCAACCTGCACCGAATGAGTCTCCTGAGGTTATTACATGAGAAGGCCAGACACCAACGAACTCAGGAGATGACGTGAACGGGACCGGCCCGCCAGACAGAGCTCAGTCGTTGGGTTTATCGATGCTGCGGGGACGGACCCGAGCACAGACGTCGTGCCCAGTCTTCTCATGCAAAGGTCCTGAAGAAAAACAACGGGCGCGCGGCTCCTGTGGTGGCGAGGCACCAGGTCATGCGCCCTCACTCATCCGCCCGCGATTAGCTCCTGTGAGAACAAGGCACCAAGGGCCATGGGAGGTGACGTACACGGGAGCTGGCCCATGTGCCAGAGCTCAGCCTTTTGGGTTTAGCGACGCTGTAGTGACGGACCCGAGCAGAGACGTCGTGCCAGTCCTTAATCATGAGGCGGCCGTGGGTGGGCTCGCATGGGCGCTAGACGTTCTTGGTGACGAAGCGCCAGTCAGGCAATTGATAATTTCAAGGAAACTCATAAAGGAAGGTAAACTAGTTCTGATAGATGCAAAAGGGATATACATCGCAGGGATGAACCCACGTGACTTGGTGATAATGCAGCCCGAGGGGCGCCCCCAACTGAACAAACTAAAAGATGTCACCTGGCACCGTTGCTGAAGAGATGTCGAGATAGCAGAAGATGCACGCTGCTGAAGTCATTTCTCATGAGCCGTCTTGGCCCTGAGCCTCGGGAGGCTCCGAGGGCCTGGAGGGCTCCTGAGGATCCATCTCCACCTCTGCCAGGATCGCCTGGTGCCTAGCCTACCGAGCCTCTAGGACATCCCGCATGCGGTGCTGAAACGCAACAGTCGCGCTCAGCAGGCCGAAGGGCATGCGAACGTAGCTGTGAGGGGGACCCTCACATCGGCCGACACGGGACAGCCAGAAAAGTTGTCGAGACGCGGCCCTTTTGAGCCCTGGGATGTCGATGGAGACGCGGAACTCCTTACCCTCTCCAGGGCAAGGAGCCTCGCCCAGTGGTGGGCGGCGATCGCCCTGCAGAGCCCTTGCCTCTTGAATCTCCTTAACTGCCTTGCTGATGAATTCTTCAGCGCCTGGCGCCCCATGCCCTGTGCCTTCTCCTGGGAAGCGTGCGCTAAAGCATGCCTCCACACGGTGCCCAAGCGCCTCCCTCGTGACGTTGGCCAGGTCTGAGGCCCTCCAGAGGAGAGCCCCCGACCCCAGCCTGGGGGGCGTCCGGCGCGCCTTCCTATGCGATAGGTGAAGGCGCCCCATCCAGGGACGCGAGGCTCAGCGCGGCACTGTCGGGCGATGCCTCCTCATGAGATCCCTGGCCCAGCTGCAACTTCTTTGTCTTGGGGGAGACCTCTGATACATCTCCATCGTATCTATAGTTTTTGATTGTTCCATGCCAATATTCTACAACTTTCATATTCTTTTGGCAACTTTTTATATTATTTTTGGGGCTAACATATTGATCCACTGCCCAGTGCCAGTTCCTGTTTGTTGGATGTTTTATGTTCGCAGAAACCCAATATCAAACAGAGTCCAAATGGGATAAAAACGGACGGAGATCATTTTTGTTATATTCATGATTTTTGGGAAGAAAAACCATTGCGAGACGGTGCCCGAAGGGGCCACGAGGCAGGGGGCGCACCCCTGGGGGGGCAGGTGCGCCCCTGACCCACGTGGGCACCCCGTAAGGCAGTTGACGATCTTCTTTGTCCGCAAGAAAGCTAATTTTTGGAGAAATATCTGGGCGAAGGTTTCAATCCAATCGGAGTTACGGATCTCCGGATATATAAGAAATGGTGAAAGGCAGAATCTGAGAAAGCAGAAACAGAGAGAGACAGAGAGACAGACCCAATCTCGGAGGGGCTCTCGCTCCTCCCACGCCATGGGAGCAAAGGACTAGAGGGGAAACCCTTCTCCCATCTAGGGAGAAGGTCAAGGAAGAAGAATAAGAAGGGGGCCTCTCTCCCCCTTGCTTCCGTGGCGCCGGAACGCCGCCGGGGGCCATCATCATCACCGTGATCTACACCAACAACTTTACCGCCTTCATCACTGTCGGTGTCAAAACCGGCGGATCTCGGGTAGGGGGTCCCGAACTGTGCGTCTAGGCGGATGGTAACAGGAGACAAGGGACACGATGTTTTTCCCAGGTTCGGGCCCTCTTGATGGAGGTAAAACCCTACGTCCTGCTTGATTGATATTGATGATGTGTATTACAAGAGTGGATCTACCACGAGATCATGGAGGCTAAACCCTAGAAGCTAGCCTATGGTGTGATTGTTGTAATGGAGGTTATGTCCTATGGACTAAAGCCCTCCAGTTTATATAGACACCGGAGAGGGCTAGGGTTACACAGAGTCGGTTACAATGGTAGGAGGTCTACATATCCGTATCGCCAAGCTTGCCTTCCAGGCAAGGAAAGTCCCATATGGACACGGGACGGAGTCTTCAATCCTGTATCTTCGTAGTCTTGGAGTCCGGCGGACGATGATAGTCCGGCTGTCCGGACACCCCCTAGTCTAGGACTCCCTCAGTAGCCCCTAAACCTGGCTTCAATGACGATGAGTCCGGCGCGCATAATGTTCGGCATTGCAAGGTGGGTTCCTCCTTTGAATAATCCAGAGAAGATTGTGAACACCAGGATAGTGTCCGGCTCTGCAAAATAAATTCCACGTTCCACCGTAGAGAGAATAATATATACACAAGTTCAATCTGCTGACATATTTGGCGGCATGACGTCACACCACTACCAAGCCTTTACATTTTTTATTATACCACCTCAGCGCGTTTAGTGAAGCGGTTTCCTTGGCACGTCCTGTCGAAGCAGAGATCGTGTTCCCCTTATTCCGGGATTCTCATCAATACGGACGTGGGTAACCCAACCGCGCCCGTCGCCACGCCTCCTCTATCGAAGGCGAGTCCCGAACGGTCACGGAGACGGCTCTTGGTATTCTCCCTCTTTATAATAGGACCAAGGCTCGTTTCTTTTCTTCAATGTTCCACCAAATCTTCTCCTTGCTCCAAGTTCCAACACCCAGAGCCCCAGATTTGGCGCCGGACCTTCAACAATGTCCGGCTCCGACCTTGTGGGCGATGGATGCCCTCCTCCGTTAACGAGGAGGGCGTGCTAAAGCTGCGAGAAGCCAAGTATCATCCTCTGAGATTTCGCCTGAGGTTGCCCTTGAAGGGCAGGCCATCCCCACCCCGAGCCCGCGAGTATGTTGTCTTTGTATCCCACCTCCGTCGGGGTTTAGGCTTCCCGACGGATCCTTTTGTGAGAGGGCTCATGTTTTACTATGGGTTGGAATTCCACGACTTAGCTCTGGAGTCCATCCTCCATATTTCCGCGTTTATTGTCGTTTGCGAAGCCTTCCTCCGCGTCACCCCCCACTTTGGCCTGTGGCTGAAAACCTTCAATGTGGAGCCGAAGATAATCGGGGGGCGTCAAGCAGAGTGCGGCGGGGCGGCCGTAAGCAGGAGGGCCGATGCCCCATGGCCCGAGGGCTCCTTCCGAGAGGAGCTCGGCTTGTGGCAGCAGGAGTGGTTCTATATCACCGCTCTGAGGGGCAGCAGGCAGAAGCCGCCGCCTCCATTCCGCTCGGGACCTCCACGACGGTTGATGTCGTGGGTCAACCAAGGGCTCAATTGGGGGCCGTCAAAAGACGTGCCCCTATTGCAGGGCCGGATTCGAGACCTCCAAGCGAGGGAGATCGGTCTGGTCGTGGTGATGCAAGTTATGCTAATTAGGCGTCTCCTGCCCTGCAAACGTCATCCTCTCCGGCTATGGGAGTTCAATCCGGAGGGACCACGGATTCTCCAACACTTCATGGGTACGACACCCGTGGAGGTGTACAAGTTGTTCTTCGGATCACAGGAGGTGTGTCCGAATTGACCGAGATGCGGCCTAAGCTGCAATCGCCCGGATACTCAAGTAAGTAGCTCGGTGTTGGACGTACCATTTGTTTGCCTTTCTACAATTCGCCTTTTAATCCGTTATGCTTCAACAGAGTGGATAAGCGCAAGCAAAGCGTCGGTGTCGGCCCCCCCGGAGACCGCGCGGAGCCCGTCTTTGGTCGAGAATGTTGGAGGTTGCGCCCGGAAGAAGGCGAAGGGGAAAACAGAGGAGCTACCGCCTCGCCCAAGGGGGCGCTTGAAGAAGGGGGGATCAAGAATCCCTCCCTCCAGAGGGAGAAGAGGACCGCCTCCAAAGACCCGGAGGCCAAAGCCCCTAAGCGGGGGAAGAAATCTTCACCAGAGGGTCCTGCGTCCGGGGAGGCCCCGGCCACACAGTCTTCTCTAAAGAATCAGCCCTCCAGTGAGTCGTGAGTAAAAAAAGGGGGAGTTTGTTAATAAGAAACATCCCTATTTGCGCTTCTGAGGATAACCGAAATTTTTACCTTGTAGTTCGGACCTGCGACCTTCTCGGATGAGCTCGTCTTGAGGATCTTCATCGGAGATGATGGAGAGCGAGATGCCTCCTTATGCTGCGCCGTCGGATAGGGTGGGCGAGCACGAAGTGTAAATCACGGAGGGTATCCCGAGCCAGCGGAGCCGAAGAGTTCGGCGCCGACTAGTGTTCGCGGGGAGCTGAAGGATCTGCTTGAGAGGCGTCCATCTCGAAGATCACCGTGCATTGATGAGTCTGATGATTGGAAGGATTTCGTCCCATAAAAGCGGATTGCATAATGCCGTCGGGGTTTTCTTTGGCGGGTTTTGAGGTACGTAAAAGCACGCGCCTTTTGACAGTTTGCACATGAAAGTCGCCTGTATAGATAGTAGCCCCGAGACTCGGTGGGTTGTCGAAAGCGACGGCGCGTCGAGGATCAAAATCTCGGTATTGAATGTCACCTTTCCTATGTAGGTGGTGGGTAGTCGGGGCTAGCGGATGATGGAGTTGCGAATTAATGCGGCAACTTCGATGTGGCGGATCTGCGAACATCGCTAGTCGACAAGCGACTTGGCGAGTCGCAAGGTAAATTGATTCTCGCGATCACCTATTAAGGAGCAAAAGCCCACCTCTTACAATATTTATGCTTGACGCAGATGGTGCTGCTCTTTGTGGAAGCCTTGAGCGAGAACTTGCTCAAGCCAAGGAGCAAGCGGAAGGAGTGATCTGGCTGCCTCGAGGGCGGCCGAGGAATTAAAGCGAAAGGGCTGCACACTGCGAAGCAGGGAAGAGATGGCGAATTGGCCGTTAAATTGAAGGATGCTACCGACCGCAATGAGGCTCTTGAAAAGGGCGCCTATCGAGGCGAGAAGGCACGGGAAGGCCACCGCGAAGCCAAGGATGCCGATTACGCAATGCGGGCTATGAAGGAGGAGCTGCGTCGGTAGGAGACATTGTGGTGGCAGGCCTTTTACGCTACGCCCGCAGTTTCTGGATCAAAGTATGCCCAGCTTGGCCAGCTGTGGGGTCCGGAGGGTCCATATATGGACTTAGCGGCGAGTGCAGCGGATGCCGTTGTGCACTTCCGAAGCCAGAAGGATCACAAGACGGAAGAGCTATTTTGGTCTCAATTCCATAGTCCGGATCGTTCACTTCCGCTGACCGATCAGTTGGCCGAATGGGCTGAGCTGAATAGGTTGTCCGGACTTGCCATTACGGATATCGTGACTCATGTCTGGCCGGAGAGGCCTAAGTCGACGAGCTATTTTGGCTTATTGCAGGAGTTTCTTGGGGCGGTGCCGCATATGAGGAGATGAAGCGGTCGGCCTGCATAGAGGGTGCGCGGATGGCCCTTGCCCGTGTGAACAGACATTGGACAGAGATGGATGCCACCGCTGTTGCAACCCAGGGTTCGGACGAAAGCCGGTTACCCGCCGAGCACTATTTTGGGCGTGGTGCTCATGTAATAGAGTCGCAGTGCTCGAAAAATGTCATGTTCAAATGAACGTTTTATTTTGTGAAACAATGGTTATGATGTAGTCGCTTTTTATACTTGTGTGTTCCAAGTATTGAAATATCTCCTATGCGGCCGTTTACGTATCGTGTGTATAACTTTGAAAGATGGCAGTCTTGACTTCAGCCCCACACACAAGGTGCGGGGTGTTCACAAAATAGCGCATTTTCACACTTAATCGGCGTCTCGGTCTGTTGAGGAGGTGGTAGCGTAGCAAGCGAGGCAACCGGACTATGATGCTTTATCACTTTCACTTAGCCATTGGAGTTCGAGGGTGGGGCTACGATATAGCCCACGGGGCACCAGCGCCCTCCGAATTCGGGCGCGTGTGTGCTGACCGAAGCGGTCCTTCATCAAAGCGGAGAATTCTAAACATTCCGGTGGTCGATCGAGTGGTTGACCGGTCTCTCATTTGTATCATGATGATCGGTTTTGGCTTTCTCTCTTGAGGTGCTCACCCGGCCGAACTAGGGCACAATCGCAGATAGTTCTCCTGGTGCGCGTTAGCCGATGATCTGAGCGTAAGGCAGCAAAACACAGGGCCGGGCAAACCCAACATTTGACCAAAGACATGATTCGAGCTGATGCATATAAGGCCCTAACCGAGGGCGTAAACACTCCCTAAGGTGTTCGGTCTTTATAATAATGGGCAGAACAATGCCCTAAGCCCCTAGTGTCCAGGTACGGGCAAGGTCCTCTGACGCGGCCGATGCCAAAACGTCAGGCTCCACTCTGGTTATAATGAGAAGCCAGGGGATTATAGCAACAAGAGACAGTAAAAAAGGTTTACGCAGGGTCTTAATCTGAAAAGAATCCTTGCAACGGGTCCCTACTGCACGTCTGCGCCTGTGTCTCCGTTGTGCCATTATCCTGGACGGGTGTGCACGTTGTTCATCTGTAAAAAGGGAGGAACTTAGTTTGAAAGGAAATCGTGCAAAAAAAGGTATATTGAAAAATATTAATAAGTAAAGCGGAGTCTATATTAGCTCGTTGTTGCTTATACGCACAGCCCCTTGTGAAGGGGTGTGCGGCTAGGGAGCCCCTAGCTTATTTATGCCGGACTCGTCTAGCCGTGTCCGAGGTCTTTAAATGACCCTCGCAATGAAATGATGCCGCGTGGACCGGGCATTTTAAGTGTAAGAGACGTGTAATGTGGTATGGCGTTGAAGCGGACAAAAGCTTCACGTCCCAATAGTGCTTGATAGCTACTTTTGAACGGGGCGACATGAAAGATTAGTTTTTCGCGTCGGAAGTTGTTCGGTGACCCGAACACAAATTCTAGTAATAAGGAGCCCGTGCACTTGGCGTAAGGGCCTGGCATCACTCCTTTAAAGGAAGTGCGGCTATGTCGAATTTTAGTAAGGTCTATCCCCAACTTGCGGATTGTGTTTAGATATAGCAGGTTTAAATCGCTGCCTCCGTCCATCAGGACTTGTGTAAATTGTAGTCCGTCGATTATAGGATCCAATATCAGAGCAGTCCATCCTGCATTTCGAATACTTCTGGAATAATCCAGGTGGTCAAAAGTGATTGGTTTTGACATCCAATCTCGAGGTTCCGCTGGGGTGGACCGTGCGAGACCCATCTTAATGGGTGCCGCATCACATGAAGTGAGTTTACTGCTTTGACTTCTTATGGGAAAGTCTTTTGTTTTCCGGTGCTCTACTGGTGGGGTTTATCATCATCCTCGGTAGATGCGTCGAGCCCCTTATGTCCGGCTTTGAGTCGGCCGGACTGTTTGAAAACCCAACAATCTCCGTGGGTGTGGTTTGCAGGCCTTCCAGGGGTACTGTGGATTTGACATATCCGATCCAAAATTTTGTTTAAGTTGGATAGCTCATCACTGTTATCCTTAAGAGGTAGTGTTTTGTTGTTTGGCCGCGAGCTTTTGAATCCGCGTTGACCGCCGTATTGTTTGGGCCTTTTTCTTTATTCCGACACTAATCCTTTCTGCGCCGTGATTTTCCGTTTCCATCTCTAATCTCGGATGTACTCGGGTCACTGGTGCTGCATCTTGCTAGCCAGCTATCTTCCCAGCATAGCGGGTCATGAGGCTTGTTAGCGCGGACATTGTCCTCGGCTTCTCTTGGCGAGGTGTCAGCGACCATTCGTCTCGGCGTTGTGTTTAAAAGCTGCTAAGGCTTTGGCGTCGAACGATCGACTATTTGGTTCTTTTAGTAAGGAACCTGTTCGAATTCTTGTGACTCTCGGGCTGTTGAGTTATATGACTTAGATCGCGCATCCGGAGGGCGGACATAAGTCCCTTGAAAATTTGCTCTAAACGCGTCCTCGAGCTCTTCCCAACTTCCAACGGTGTTTTCTAGGAGGATTTTGAGGCAGTGCCAAGCCGGCCCTTTGAGCTTGAGGGGTAGATATTTTATGGCGTGGAGATCATCTCCTCTAGCCATATGTATGTGTAGTATGTAATCCTCTATCCAGACTCCAGGGTCTGTTGTTCTGTCGTAAGCCTCTATGTTTATGGGTTTAAACCCTGCTGGGAATTCATGATCCAGCACCTCATTAGTGAAACATAGTGGGTGTCTGGCGCCCATATTTGGGTGTACCGCTGTCTTGAACACTTGGCGTCTTTGTGTTGCTTCACAGGTCCCTCTTTTTGGCCCGTAAATGGACTGGCTGGGCCATCTGTTTTCCCAGGGTCATGGGTCGGCTTATGTGTGGCGCCGCTTGTAGATTTTGGCCTATCATCTGGCCGTCTATCCGGCCAGGCGGCCTCTTTGTTTTTTGACTGTGGGGGCTCTATGGCTTCCTCGTCAAATTCTGGCAGCAGCTTGCGCTTCGGGTAGCTCTTTGATTGATGGTCATTGCCACATTTGTCTGCGGTCTTGAGTACTTTGCTCCACCTCATTCTGAGTAAGTCTTCCGCCTTTTTTGAGCTTCCGTTTTTCCTTCTTCAAGCTTCTTGCGGTGGCGACGAGTCTTCCGTGAAGGTTCTTATGCTCCGGTGGTATGTCCGGCGTGATGTCGTCCGGACTGTTGGTTTCGCCGGGATTGGATTGATTATCCGATTCATCCTGTTCAGACGGTTGCTTGGTTGCATGTCCGTCGTCCACTGGTTTGCCCTGCTCTAACGCTGGGTCATTAGGAATGCTGTTTTTACCGAGGCGGGGCTTAGGGCGGCGCTTGCGTCGCTGTTTTGGTTGTTTATCGGCGGGATTATCCTTTGTCGCGCCCCGTTGTTCCTCTTCATCGCTTCCTTTTGGGGTATCCACCATATATACGTCGTGTGTTGGGGTGGTCTTCCAGTGCCCTGTAGGCGCTGATTCTTGATCGTCTCCGGCATCGTCGTCCATACCGTCGATGTCATCGGAGTCATAGTCTAGCATGTCGGTTAGATCGTCGACAGTGGCTACAAAGTGGATGGTGGGTGGGCTTTGAATTTCTTTGTCGTCCGCATCCCAACCATCCTGGCCGTAGTCCACCAGGGCTCTCCGGATAGCGAGGGATGCTTTAGCGAATTTAGGATGTCGCCAAGGGTTGAGTGTTGGAAGATGTCCGCAGCGGTGAACTCCATGATCGGCGCCCAATCAGATTCGATTAGCAGGGGCGCGGGAGGTTTGGAGTCCGGCAAGGAGTCCGGCGCCTCGGAGTCACAAGCTTTATAAGGGACAGGGTCGGTATTCGGCTCCATCGCCGTGGGCGCCGCAGCCCCCGAGGCGGTGTCCAGCCACCGGTCCTCGATCTACGCGATCGGTTCCGAACTAATGGTCAGAGCGGATTCGTGCGTGGCCTCCAAGGTACTGTCCGGCGGCAGAGTTAGATCATGCTCATCGTGACAGTGCGGCACGCTCGGCTGCGGCTCGGATCCATCGAAGATCAAGTCTCTGTGGATATCCGCCGTGAAGTTTAAGCTTCCAAATCTAACCTGACGGCCAGGGGCATAGCTTTCGATCTGCTCCGGATGGCCAAGTGAATTAGCCCACAGTGCGAAGCCGCCGAATACGAAAATCTGTCCGGGGAGGAAAGTCTCACCCTGGACGGCATTGTTGTTGATTGAAGACGCCATCAATCCTATCGGTGACGACACAGAGAAACTCTCAATGAAAGCACCAATGTCGGTGTCAAAACCGGCGGATCTCGGGTAGGGGGTCCTGAACTGTGCGTCTAGGCGGATGGTAACAGGAGACAAGGGACACGATGTTTTACCCAGGTTCGGGCCCTCTTGATGGAGATAAAACCCTACGTCCTGCTTGATTGATATTGATGATGTGTATTACAAGAGTGGATCTACCACGAGATCAAGGAGGCTAAACCCTAGAAGCTAGACTATGGTATGATTGTTGTAATGGAGGTTATGTCCTACGGACTAAAGCCCTCTGGTTTATATAGACACCGAAGAGGGCTAGGGTTACACAGAGTCGGTTACAATGGTAGGAGATCTACATATCCGTATCGCCAAGCTTGCCTTCCACGCCAAGGAAAGTCCCATCCGGACACGGGACGGTGTCTTCGATCTTGTATCTTCGTAGTCTTGGAGTCCGGCAGACGATGATAGTCCGGCTGTCCGGACACCCCCTAGTCCAGGACTCCCTCAATCACCAACTCTTCCCTCCTCTATGCAGTGGTGTAACCCCTCTCTTACCCGCTGTAATATCTACTTAAACATGGTGCTCAACGCTATATATTATTTCCCAGTGATGTATGGCTATCTTATGATGTCTGAGTAGATTTTCGTTGTGCTATCGGTCTAGTAAATTAGTCAATTGCTTAGGGACAATTTCACAACTCCTACCACCACTTTTCCACACTCGCTATATTTACTTTATTGCTTCTTTAACTAAACAGCCCCTACTTTTTATTTACGTGCTCTTTTTTATCTTGCAAAACTATCCAACAACACCTACAAAGTCCTTCTAGTTTTATACTTGTTCTAGGTAAAGCGAACGTCAAGCGTGCGTAGAGTTGTATCGGTGGTCGATAGAACTTGAGGTAATATTTGTTCTACCTTTAGCTCCTCGTTGGGTTCGACACTCTTACTTATCGAAAGAGGCTACAATTGATCCCCTATAGTTGTGGGTTATCAAGACCTTTTTCTGGCGCCGTTGCCGGGGAGTCATAGCGTGGGTTGAATATTCTCGTGTGTGCTTGTTTGCTTTATCACTAAGTAATTTTTATTTGCTGTTCTAAGTTGTTCTCTATCTTTAGTTATGGATATGGAACACGACATACCAAAAAAATTAGGTATACTTGCTACTCATGGAGATGGGGAACCTCCTAAAACCCGCGATGCTCGTTATGTGAAAGAAATTATGTACTACTTTGATAATCCTGAGAAAACCCCATTCAATTATGTAATGGGAGACACGTTGGATCAACGTGAATACTTTAGGGATTATTGCTTGACTCAAAAGGGAAATTATTATGGGATCAAATTCATATGTTGCATTGGTATGCTCGAGAACTATGCTTGAGATATGATTATACTTGTTGCTCTAGGATGAAGGCTCCACACCTTTCCTTTTCATGCAAAATTAATGATAATAAAACCTTGGCTTCTTATGCTAATGGTATATATGATTACTATGATGTGGAACAAATAGAAGAATTCGTTGCTTTTATGGGTGCTTATGAAATTGAATCTTTGTTTAAAACATGTGAAAATCTTGATGATGTTGTTTACAGACCTGAAAATTTTGCTATACTTAAATATTGCTATGATAATTATGAATATAATGCCGATATTGATGCATTTATTGAGGAAGTCTTCGCTGTCCAAGAAGAGAATAATATTTTGCAAGAGTCTATGGAAGAAGAAATTGATGAAATTGTGAGCTCATTGGTTGAAAAAGATGATGAAGACAGCGAAGACCAAAAGGAGGAAGAGCGGATTAGCTACCCATGCCCACCTTCTAATGAGAGTAAATCTTCAACTCATACATTGTTTGATTTCCCTTCGTGCTTACCGAAGGATGATTGCTATTATGATTGTTATGATCCCATTGATTCTCCTGAAATATCCCTTTTTGATGATGCTTGCTATGCTTGTGGCCAAGATGCCAATATGAATGGTGATTATGGAGATGAACTTGCTATAGTTCCTTATGTTAAACATGAAATTGTTGCTATTGCACCCACGCATGATAGTCCTATTATCTTTTTGAATTCTTCCAACTACACTATATCGGAGAAGTTTGTGCTTATTAAGGATTATATTGATGGGTTGCCTTTTACCATTGCACATGATAATTTTGATGAATGTGATATGCATGTGCTTGCTGCTCCTACTTGCAGTTATTATGAGAGAGGAACTATATCTCCACCTCTCTATGTTTCCAATATGTTAAAATTGCAAGAAACTGCTTATACTATGCGTTGGCCTTTACTTGGTGTGCATGAATTGTTCATTTATGACATGCCGGGGCATAGGAAGAGAGTTAGACTTCGTTTTTGCATGATATACGTTACTTGGTGCTCACTACTAAATCACAAATCATTGTTAATTAAAATTGGCTTTGATATACCTTGGGATCCGGGTGGATCCATTACTTGAGCACTATATGCCAAGCTTAATGGCTTTAAAGAAAGCGCTGCCAGGGAGACAACCCGGAAGTTTTAGAGAGTCATTTATTTCTGTTGAGTTCTTTTATATAGTTTAAAAACAAAAAAATAAAGAGGGGAACCCACAACTTTTTAAAAAGGAAAGTGAAAGTGAGAGAGACAAGCATTGTTGAAGTGGGAGAGCTCCTTGAACTTTGTTCATGCTCATAGAAACTTTGTGAATCTTAATTACAGAAACTTTTCATGAAAAATAATTATCTGCTTGTACAATTCCCTTGTATTATAAAATTAATGTGCCAAGGTTTGCCTTTAGGATGTTTACAGTGCTTTTTGATTTGTACGGTGCAGGACAGAAACTTTGGCTGTACTGCACGATTTTACATTTTTTACTGGAACATCAAAAGGTTCTGATTCTTTCCGCATTGTCTTCCTATTCAAATTTTTTATTTTTCCTAATTTTCGTAGAATTTTTGGGGTACCATAAGTATGGTGAATGTTCAGATTACTACAGACTGTTCTGTTTTTGATAGATTCTGTTTTTGATGCATAGTTTGCTTGTTGATGAATCTTTCAATTTCTATCAGTGGATTAAGCCATGGAAAAGCTATATTACAGTAGCTACATTGAAAAAACAAAATATGAATTGGTTTGCAATAGTACTAAGAGTAGTGATTTGCTTTATTATACTAACGGATCTTACCGAGTTTTCTGTTGAAGTTTTGTGTGGATGAAGTGTTTGATTGAGGAGGTCTCGATATGAGGAAAAGGAGGAGACGCAAGAGCTCAAGCTTGGGGATGCCAAAGGCACCCCAAGTATATATACAAGGAGACTCAAGCGTCTAAGCCTGGGGATGCCCCGGAAGGCATCCCCTCTTCCTTCAACAAGTATCGGTATGTTTTCGGATTCGTTACGTTCATGCGATATGTGCAAGTCTTGGAGCGTCTTTTGCATTTAGTTTTCATTTTTTTTCTTTTATGCACCATGCTGGTAAGAGATAGTCCATGGTTGATTTATATAATGCTCATTGCACCACACTTAAATCTTTTGAGTATGGCTTTATAGAATTCTTCATGTGCTTCACTTATATCATTTGAAGTTTGGATTGCCTGTTTCTCTTCACATAGAAAACCGCCATTTGTAGAATGCTCTTTTGCTTCACTTATATTTGTTAGAGCGTGGGCATATCTTTTGTAGAAAGAATTAAACTCTCTTGCTTCACTTATATCTATTTAGAGAGACAACATGAATTGGTCATTCACATGGTTAGTCATAAAATCCTACATAAAACTTGTAGATCACTGAATATGATATGTTTAATTCCTTGCAATAGTTTTGCGATATAAAGGTGGTGATATTAGAGTCATGCTAGTGAGTGACTGTGGATTAGTAGAAATACTTGTGTTGTGGTTTGTGATTCCCGAAGCATGCACGTATTGTGAACCGTTATGTGATGAAGTCGGAGCATGATTTATTTTTTGATTGTCATCCTTTGTGTGGAGGTCGGGATCGCGCGATGGTTAACTCCTACCAGCCCTCCCCTAGGAGCATGCGTATAGTACTTTGTTTTGACGGCTAATAAATTTTTGCAATAAGTATGTGAGTTCTTTATGACTAATGTTGAGTCCATGGATTATACGCACTCTCACCCTTCCATCATTGCTAGCCTCTTCGGTACCGTGCATTGCCCTTTCTCACCTCGAGAGTTGGTGCAAACTTCGTCGGTGCATCCAAACCCCGTGATACGATATGTTCTATCACACATAAGCCTCCTTATATCTTCCTCAAAACAGCCACCATACCTACCTATCATTGCATTTCCATAGCCATTCCGAGATATATTGCCATGCAACTTCCATTGTCATCATATACATGACTTGAGCATTCATTGTCATATTGCATGATCATAAGATAGCTAGCATGATGTTTTTATGGCTTGTCCGTTTTTTGATGTCATTGCTATGCTAGATCATTGCACATCCCGGTACACTACCGGAGGCATTCATATAGAGTCATATCTTTGTTCTAGATATCGAGTTGTAATATTGAGTTGTAAGTAAATAAAGTGTGATGATCATCATTATTAGAGCATTGCCCTAGTGAGGAAAGGATGATGTAGACTATGATTCCCCCACAAGTCGGGATGAGACTCCGGACTAAATGAAAAAAAGGCCAAAGAAGCTCAAATTAAAAATAGGGGGGCAAAGAAGCCCACCAAAAAAAATAGAAAACAAAAAAATGAGAGAAAAAGAAAGAAGGGGCAATGTTACTATCCTTTTACCACACTTGTGCTTCAGAGTAGCACCATGTCCTTCATATAGAGAGTCTCCTATATTGTCACTTTCATATACTAGTGGGAATTTTCATTATAGAACTTGGCTTGTATATTCCGATGATGGGCTTCCTCAAATGCCCGAGGTCTTCATGAGCAAGCAAGTTGGATGCACACCCACTTAGTTTCAGTTTGAGCTTTCATACACTTACAGCTCTAGTGCATCTGTTGCATGGCAATCCCTACTCCTCGCATTGACATCAATTGATGGGCATCTCCATAGCCCATTGATTAGCCGCGTCGATGTGAGACTTTCTCCTTTTTTCTTCTCCACACAACCTCCACCATCATATTCTATTCCACCTATAGTGCTATATCCATGGCTCACGCTCATGTACTGCGTGAAAGTTGAAAAGGTTTGAGAATACTAAAGTATGAAACAATTGCTTGGCTAAAACCGGGGTTGTGCATGATTTGAATATTTTATGTGATGAAGATGGAGCATAGCCAGACTATATGATTTTGTAGGGATAACTTTCTTTGGCCATGTTGTTTTGAAAAGACATGATTGCTTTATTAGTACGCTCGAAGTATTATTGTTTTTATGTCAAATGATAGACTATTGCCTTGAATCACTCGTGTCTTAATATTCATGCCATGATTAGATATATGATCAAGATTATGCTAGGTAGCATTCCACATCAAAAATTATCTTTTTTATCATTTACCTACTCGAGGACGAGCAGGAATTAAGCTTGGGGATGCTGATACGTCTCCATCATATCTATAATTTTTTATTGTTCCATGTCAATATTCTACAACTTTCATTTACTTTTGGCAACTTTTTATATTATTTTTGGGACTAACATATTGATCCAGTGCCCAGTGCTAGTTCCTGTTTGTTGCATGTTTTATGTTTCGCAGAAACCCAATATCAAACGGAGTCTAAATGGGATAAAAACGGACGGAGATCATTTTTGGAATATTTATGATTTTTGGGAGAAACAAAATGTGAGACGGTGCCCGAGGGGGCCACGAGGCATGGGGCGCACCCCTGACCCTCATGGGCGCCCCGTAAGGTGGTTGGCGCTCTTCTTTGGCTGCAGGAAAGCTAATTTTTGGAGAAATATCTGGGCGAAGGTTTCAATCCAATCCGAGTTACGGATCTCCGGATATATAAGAAACGGTGAAAGGGCAGAATCTGAGAACGCAGAAACAGAGAGAGAGACAGAGAGACAAATCCAATCTCGGAGGGGCTCTCGCCCCTCCAACGCCATGGGAGCCAAGGACCAGAGGGAAAACCCTTCTCCCATCTAGGGAGAAGGTCAAGGAAGAATAAGAAGAAGGGGGCTCTCTCCCCCTTGATTCCGGTGGCGCTAGAACGCCGCCGGGGGCCATCATCATCACCGTGATCTACACCAACAACTTCACCGCCTTCATCACCAACTCTTCCCTCCTCTATGCAGCGGTGTAACCCCTCTCTTACCCGCTGTAATCTCTACTTAAATATGGTGGTCAACGCTATATATTATTTCACAATGATGTATGGCTATCTTATGATGTCTGAGTAGATTTTCGTTGTGCTATCGGTCTAGTAAAGTAGTCAATTGCTTAGGGACACTTTCACAACTCCTACCACCACTTTTCCACACTCGCTATATTTACTTCATTGCTTCTTTATCTAAACAGCCCCTACTTTTTATTTACGTGCTCTTTATTATCTTGCAAAACTATCCAACAACACCTACAAAGTCCTTCTAGTTTTATACTTGTTCTAGGTAAAGCGAACGTCGAGCGTGCGTAGAGTTGTATCGGTGGTCGATAGAACCTGAGGGAATATTTGTTCTACCTTTAGATCCTCGTTGGGTTTGACACTCTTACTTATCGAAAGAGGCTACAATTGATCCTCTATACTTGTGGGTTATCAACCTCAGGAGGGAGGACATCGCCCTTGTCTTCAGGGTTCTCGACTGCTGCAGCTTGGTAGGCGCGCTCGAGAGAGCACACTGCTCCTTTTCCTCCCAGGTGACCGTGATGATGCCGCTGCTCCCTGGCATCTCGAGGACGTTGTAGCCGTGGTGCGTCGCCGCCATGAATTTGGCCAGTGCTGGGTACCCGAGGATGGCGTTGTATGGCAGACGAATATTGGCGACGTTGAAGTCGTTGAGGTCGGTGTGGTAGTTGTCGCTCTTGCCAAAGGTGACAGGGAGGCAGACTTGCCCTATCGGATGCGTGGAGCCGTCGGTCACTTCGGAGAAGGGCTTGGTAGGTTGAAGCTGGTGGTATGGCACTTGGAGCCTATTGAACGTCTGGACAGAGAGAATATTGAGCCCTGCTCTGCCATCAATGAGGGTCTTGGTGACGGCCACGTTGCTGATGACGGGTGAGCAGAGCATTGGGAGCGCGCTAGCCGCGCACTTGAGCTGGTTGGAGGAATTGAAGGTGATGGCATATTTGGACCACCTGAGCGGGTGTGTCGCGTCGAGCTTGAGCAGCGTTGTGTTCACCTCGCGTGCGAACTCCTTGAAGATGTGGTGAGAGGCTGGGGCCTGGGAGCCGCCCAGGATGCAGGCGATGGCTCGAGGCTCATGGAAGCCCCCAACCTCCTTGTCCTGGTGATGATCTTCATTCCTTCTTAGCGGAGGAGGCAGCGGAGGAAGACCAGCGTTGCCTTGAGGCCGATCCTCGCGAGGCTGGTCCCCCCCAGGCGCCCTCGCGAGGCTGACCCTGCCAGCGGTCCTCCCGAGGTTGCGGCCGTCCCAACGTCCTCCACCTCGACCACCTCCACGACCGTAGCCTCGATCATTACGCTCAGGGCGTCGACCAAGGCGCCCGTCGCGGAGGGCTCTGAGCTCCTGGTAGTCGTTGGTGTTGTGGCTGTGCATGTTGTGGAAGACGCAGAATGGTCGGCTGCTCTTGGATGACTCAGGGTGATCGCAGTTGCGCTTCATCTCTGGGTCGGCTGCAAGCACATCTGGTCCCTTGCGCCTTACGTCCTTGGCCTTGGCCTTCTTGTCTTCTGGGTCAGCATCGGGGAGCTCGAGGAGAGAGAGGCGTACCTCCTCAGCCCTCGCACACTTGTTCGCCATGTTGAACATCTCCAGGGCTGTGCAGAGGTGTAGGATCGAAAGTATGTCTAGAGGGGGGTGATTAGACTACTTGACCAAGTAAAAACTTGTCCTTTTCCCAATTTTAGTCTTTGGAAGTTTTTAGCTATCTTAGCACAAGTCAAGCAATCTTAACACAATTCAAGCAAGCATGCAAAGAGTATATGAGCAGCGGAAAGTAAAGCATGCAACTTGCAACAATGTAAAGGGAAGGGTTTGGAGAATTCAAACGCAATTTGGAGACACAGTGATTTTTGAGCCGTGGTTCCGATAGGTGGTGCTATCGTACATCCACGTTGATGGAGACTTCAACCCACGAAGGGTAATGGTTCTTGCTGAGTCCACGGAGGGCTCCACCCATGAAGGGTCCACGAAGAAGCAACCTTGTCTATCCCACCATGGCCGTCGCCCATGAAGGACTTGCCTCACTAGCGGTAGATCTTCACGAAGTAGGCGATCTCCTTGCCCTTACAAACTCCTTGGTTCAACTCCACAATCTTGTCGGAGGCTCCCAAGTGACACCTAGCCAATCTAGGAGACACCACTCTCCAAGAAGTAACAAATGGTGTGTTGATGACGAACTCCTTGCTCTTGTGCTTCAAATGATAGTCTCCCCAACACTCAACTCTCTCTCACAGGATTTGGATTTGGTGGAAAGATGATTTGAGTGGAAAGCAACTTGGGGAAGGCTAGAGATCAAGATTCATATGGTAGGAATGGAATATCTTGGCCTCAACACATGAGTAGGTGGTTCCTTCTCAGAAACAACAAGTTGGAAGTGTAGGTTTGTTCGGATGGCTCTCTCCACGAATGAAAAGGAGGTGGAGGGGTATATATAGACTCCACACAAAATCTAACCGTTACACGCAACTTGCCAAACTCGGTGGGACCGAATTGGTAAACTCGGTCAGACCGATTTAGCAAATCTAGTGACTGTTAGGATTTTCGGTGGGACCGACATGCAACTCGGTAGAACCGATATGGTTAGGGTGAGACTGATTACACAAACTCGGTGAGACCGATTACACAAACTCGGTCAGACCAATTTTGGTAATAAGCTAACCAGAGAGTTGGTCATGTAAAGCTGGTGGGACCGGTTCGCTCATTTCGATCGGACCGAAATGTTACGAAATGGAAACAGGGAGTTTACATTGCAATCTCGGTGGGACCGATCGCTCATCTCGGTGGTACCGAAAAGTTACGAAGGGAAAAAGAGAGATTACAACCCCATCTCGGTGAGACCGAGATCCCTATCGGTGAGACCGATTTGCCTAGGGTTTGTGGTAGTGGCTATGACATCTGAACTTGGTGGAGCCGGGTAGAAAGAATCGGTGGGGCTGAGTTTGACTTTTGGTTTAGGTCATATGTGGATATGAGAAAGTAGTTGAGGGTTTTGGAGCATATCACTAAGCACTGTGGAGCAAGAAACTCATTAAGCAACACCTCATCCCTCCTTGATAGTATTGGCTTTTCCTATAGACCCAATGTGATCTTGGATCACTAAAATATAAAATGTAGAGTCTTGACCTTTTGAGCTTGAGCCAATACTATTATCCTTAGCATTTTGAGGGGTCCGCTTTTCTCATCCATGCCATGCCATTCATTGAGCTTTTCCTGAAATATTCATCTTGGAATGATGTTAGCTCAATGAGTTATATGTTGTTAGGAATTACCAAAACCACCTAGGGATAGTTGCACTTTCAATCTCCCCCTTTTTGGTAATTGATTACAACATATAGATCAAAGCTTCGACAAATGATAATAAGAGTGAAAAACATAGACGCTTTGAGAAGTATGTGATAATCAAGAGCTCCCCCTAAATTTGTGCATAGTTTAAGATTTGCTTTGGACTGCAAATGCACAAGGAGTTAGGCTCATGGGTAACTCTTCCATGTCACATACATCTTGGTGGAGCACTCAAAATGATAATAACTGAATACATGCACTCATCACCAAGCAAAGTGAATGATCATATAGAGATAAATGAGATAATGTCATCCAACAAGCATAAATGTAGCATATGATCAAACACTTGATCATCCAAGTATCACACAGACATAGAGTATTTCAAACAAGCAAATAAAGTTCAACCACCAAAGCAAGAGAGAACAAAAGTAACACTCTCTCTGAAGCCTATGATATATACATATTTGTCCCCCTTTGGTAACAAGTTACCAAAAAGTCCATAGAAAATGCATAGCACTAGATCGACTCTCAGGCTTGATCTTCAGGTGGTGGTGTAGAGATGGCTCCTTGGACGACGACTTCAGTAGATGTGGATGGAGCTGGAGGTGTAGGTGTTGGAGATGGTTGCATTGGAGCTGTAGCTGGTGCAGATGAAGTGGCTCTGGTGTCTGTCACTTGCACTGCAGCTGATCTCTGAGCTCTAGGCACTCTGGCAAATGCATCAGTGGTTGTCTTGCCCTGCCTCTCCTGCATATCATCCTGAAGCTGCTCAACAACAGACTAGATCTCGGTTACCTTCACATCCAAGTTATAGAACTTCTGCTCCATGATCCTTTCCAGGCTCTCCTGGTTTTGAGTTAAGGTGGCCAGCCCCTTCTCAATCCTCAGAGTGGATGCAATCAAGTAGCCTAGTTGATCCTGTTTGCTCTTCAGAAAGTACTGAGATGCCTCTTCCATTGTTGGCATCTTGGTAGCTGTCGGTGTCAAAACCGGCAGATCTCGGGTAGGGGGTCCCAATCGTGCGTCTAGGCGGATGGTAACAGGAGACAAGGGACACGATGTTTTACCGAGTTGGGCCCTCTTGATGGAGGTAAAACCTACATCCTGCTTGATTGATATTGATGATGTGTATTACAAGAGTGGATCTACCACGAGATCAAGGAGGCTAAACCCTAGAAGCTAGCCTATGGTATGATTGTTGTAATGGAGGTTACGTCCTACGGACTAAAGCCCTCTGGTTTATATAGACACCGGAGAGGGCTAGGGTTACACAGAGTCGGTTACAATGGTAGGAGATCTACATATCCGTATCGCCAAGCTTGCCTTCCACGCCAAGGAAAGTCCCATCCGGACACGGGACGGAGTCTTCAATCTTGTATCTTCGTAGTCTTGGAGTCCGGCGAACGATGATAGTCCGGCAGTCCGGACACCCCCTAGTCCAGGACTCCCTCAGTAGCCCCCGAACCAGGCTTCAATGACGATTAGTCCAGCGCGTATGTAGTCTTCGGTGTTGCAAGGCGGGTTCTCCTTTTAAGTTCCATGTACCTGGCGAACGGTGTCCGCTTCCTTATCAATGTTGCGCTTCTTGGCTTCCATGCCCAATAATGGCCTTCTTCCACGCATCGCACGAATGCGAAAAGCCAAGGTATCTTTTATGTTTTACCCCCTAGTTGTGCAAATAATCTGCCTATAAGAGAGGCAAGAATCCAGATCCAAATCACACCATCTTCCCTCCGCGAATACTCATCGGAGCGCTTCTGACCAAGAATCCATTCCATCATGGACCGTCGACGTGGCTCCTCTTCTCGCGCTCCCATCCCTCTGCCAGGAGATTGGAGGAGATGCTCTGTTCCGCACAACGAGCTGGTGAAGCTCCAAGCGGGGGGATATCTCCCTCCGGCCTTCATGGTTCCGGTTCGAGCCGGGCTGGCCACCTACCAAGGTGGGAAGCAAGCGGAGGCTACCCCAAGTCCCAACAAAGGGGAGCGGGTATGCTTCGTCCCCTATCTGATAAGGGGACTCGGATTTCCTATACATCCGTTCCTCCGTAGGCTCCTGGAGTTCTACGGACTCCAGCTCCATCACCTTACACCCGCCTCTATCCTGCATATCGCGGGTTACGTAGCTCTTTGCAAGCTATTTCTGGGCATCGAGCCCCATTTTGCACTGTGGAAGAGGTTGTTCTGCCTCGTACCCCGCTCTCACGAGGGGTCCATATATCAAGTGGGCGGCGCCGAAATATGGCGCATTGCTGGGACTAGATATCCATCCGGAACCCCTAAGAAGGCGTCCGAAGACTGGCCTTCGGAATGGTTTTACATAGAAGATGCTCCGCTGCCGGACCCTGTTCGGATCGGCCTCCCGGAGTTCAGCACTGCTCCTCTGACGAAGCGCCTTAGTTGGCGCCCGGGAAGCCCCCAACTGGAGGAAGACAAGAGCGTCCATTATTTGATGGGCTGAATAAGATTACTGGCCCATTCTGGGTTGACCATGATTGGAGTCATGGCAACATGCATTACGCGGGGGGTGCAGCCACTGCAATACAGGGGCCACCCCATGTGGGATTTCAGCGGGAAAACGATGCCACCCGTCATGGCGCAAGGACGGATTCGCCGAGGATCCGTGCAGATCTGTCCGCCTGTACAAGGGAGAGAAGGAGGACTTCCTTCAGACGAACCCCTTGAATGGGTTCTCCATGAATAACCCTCGGCGTTGGGTAAGCGAACACTTTAAGGGCCCGACCCATGCTTTCAAAGTTTAAGCTTCTCATATTATGTCTTCGGTGCAGGAACTGCGTCGGATTGTGGAGGACATGATAAGTCCAGCTCTGCAACCCGAGGATCCGGAGAGATCCCGGGATCTGGCCTCCAAAGAGGATCCGGACCTAAAGGTGGAGCTAATCGACGGGGTGTTCCACCAGCTCAGCATGGATAATGCTTTAGTCGCCATTACGGCTGACTATCCCGGACTATATCCGGCTTCCCAGGTGATTGTGACCGAAGTCCTGACACCGTTATTCCTTCCTTGTTTATTTCTGACCACCGTATACGATGGCGCTGGCAGAGGCGCCTTGAGTATGGAAGCGAGCTGCGGCGGCCGACCAACAAACGCCGATCCGGACGATGGCGGAAGAGGAGCGTGGCGCGGACTAAAACGTCGCCGCAAAGGTATAGATCACAATTCATTACTTGGAGCAACTTTCCTAGGAAGCGTTTGAGTGCTCATGACCTTTGTAGGAGAAAAAGCGCCCGCCGGACTGCGGGCGTGGAGGTTGCCAATCCGACATCTACGGTCAGCTCGGCAGACTGGTGCGGAGGGGAGGCGAGTGCAAGGCGCGAGCGGACACTCCTCCGACGGAGGATGCCTCTGGTATCGCCACCAAGTTCGAGGTGGAGAGCGCCATGAACCATAGGCGCCACGACAAGATGTTCGTGACACGTGCTTCTCCCCGAGGCGTTGAATGCCTTTAACGCAGGGACGCGCACCTCCGTGCTGCTCAAGATGGTTTTACGAGCCACGGAGCGATGCGTAAAAGACATCTGGTAAGAGAGATATATATGCCAAGAGTCCCGAGACTTAAAGTAGTTATATTAACTGATTTAAGGATCATTTGAAACACAGGATCTTACCGAGAAGAATACCCAACTGTCTCAGGAGCTGCAAGAGTGCAAGGCCCAACTTGAGGCCGCACTCGCTGCCGCAGGAGGAAACACAGAGACCCCTCCTGGTAACACATTATTTGAAAAATATAAGCGCTATACGGCGTGCGCGTAAGTCTAATAATGACATTGCAGGTGGTGCCGGACAAGATCCGGATAGGCAGGAACTACTGCGCCAGCTGAAGGCTGGCGAGAGGGTGCTGAATAGAGTGCAGCAAGAAAGGAACAAGCTCCAAGATGCCCATGCCCAGCTTGGAGAAGAGCTAAAAGGCGTTCGGGCCGAGCTGTCCGGCTCCGTTAAGGAGAATCGGCGGCTTCATCGCGGCATCTATAGTAAGTGCTTGAGCGGACTCCTTTGAAAAGAAGAGTTCGGCGAGGAAGTCAATTGACAAAATATGTCTTGTAGGTATACTCACAGGTTGCCCTGCGGAGGAGATGCCCGTATCAATGGGTGATCAACTTCCCGAGCTGTTGCAGCTGCTCGAAAGAGTTCGGCAGGCAATGAACGGCATCGTCCAGGCTTTATGGCCAGCCCTCTCCCTACCCGAGGGCCTTGGGGAGCTTGTGGAGAAGCTTCAGGGAGTGCGGCAGCGCTTCCGTTTATGGAAGATTTCGGCCTGCCGCCAAGGTGCCAGGGAGGCTTGAGCCATGGTGAAGACGCGGTACAAGAAGGCGGATCCCAACCACATGGCCGAGGTCGGACCTGTGGGGCCCGATGGGAAGGAGATCCCTGTGAGTTTAGTATACGCCAAGTAGAGTTGCCGCTAAATATTCCCAACAGATTTGTAAATTAGAAAGCACTGTTAGGCGGGATTGAGGAGGAATCTGATCGATAGTTTTGACAATGTATTTTTAAAATGACATGTGAAATGCCTTCTAGCCGGATTGTAGATCATTTGTCTTTGCCGACCTTTTCGCTTCAACCTCGGGACCCTAGAGTCCGGAGTGTGTCCGAATACCTTCTCGGTTAAGAAACAACCGGGGTATGCATGGAGACCAGGCGTAGGGGTCATTAGTGCTTTATCAGACAAGTGCCCAACTAGTTATGTTATATTACATGTTTAGTAAGAAACATCTTCCAGGGAGAATTGTTCCGTTAAGGGTTCCTTTCCCTAGGAGGCATGCCCTAAAGTGCATGTCCGGACTGCGAAAAAAGCAGAAAAACATCTGGGGGTGGATAAATAAGTAGGGAAAAAAATCATCTTTCAAGTCACCGACCGAATATTCCCTTAAGAACGCTAGCTTTCGGCTTCACCCTACCGAGGTACACATCCGGTGACCCGCAAGAAGAATCATGAGCTGCTCCTTTACCTCCTAGCCGAACAATCGGGAGCGAGGGGTAAGCACAGAGCCGAGCAACCTAGCTTGGCCAAAACTTAAGTCATATCGATGCATATAATGGTGAGTAAAAGGTACATGTGGAAGCTTGACACATGTGCTGGGCATGAAGCCCTTATAATTGAGCTTCTGGAAAAGAAGCCCCCAGGTATAATGAGTGCGGATGGCACATCAAGTGTATGCGAACAATGCGCAAGTACGCCTTAAGGGCTTTTTAGTAAAAGGGTTAAGAGAAGAAAGAGAAATAAAAGACAGCTGAAGTGTAAAAATTTGAACGGGGGAAGGGGACGAACTCTTAGTCCCGCGCTAGGCATAGAATCTTCGGAGGCAGGCTGCGTTCCATGGGTTCGGCTCAAGTTGGTTGTCCGACGCATTTCGTAGACGGTACGCTCCGCCGGTCAGGACTTGATCGATAATGAAGGGTCCTCCCATTTGGGCTTGAGCTTGTCCTTTTTCTTGTCCGGCAGGCGTAGAACTAGTTTGCCAACGTTGTAAGTCTTGGCCCGTACTTCTCGCTTTGATATCTTGAACTGCTGGCGATAGAATGCGGAGCGAGCCTTGGCAGCGTCGCGTTCTTCCTCCAATGCATCAAGCTGTCCTGCCGATCCAGCTCGGCCTCTCTTTCTTCATACATGCGCTTTTCGAGGTGAGTCATGAATAATGTCGCAGGCGTAGCGCCTCGTGCCGTATACCATAAAAATGGTGTGAATCCGTAGTACGGTTGGGCGTTGTCCGCAGCCCCGAGCACGGAGTCGAGCTCCTCTACCCAAAGGCGTGTCGATTTCGTAAGTAACCGCACTAGTCTGGGTTTAATGCCGCTCATTATGAGACCATTTGCTCGTTCCACTTGACCGTTGGTTTGAGGATGATAGACTGAAGCGTAATCGAGCTTAATGCCCATGTTTTTGCACCATGACTTAACCTCGTTGGCTGTGAAGTTCGTGCCGTTATCGGTGATGATGCTGTGGGGGACACCATAACGGTGTACTACCCCGGATATAAAGTCTATCGCTGGTCCGGACTCTGCCGTTTTGACTGGTTTGGCCTCTATCCATTTGGTGAACTTGTCCACCATGACCAATAGGTACCTTTGCTTGTGGGTTCCCCTTTAAGGGGTCCAACCATGTCAAGCCCCTGCACCGTGAACGGCCGGTAATGGGTATAGTTTTGAGGCGGTGGGTGGCATATGGCTCGATTAGCAAAGAGGCGACAACCGACGCATCTTTGGACTAAGTCCGAGCATCTGCCCGGCCGTCGGCCAATAAAATCTGTATGGAATGCCTTTCCTACAAGGGCCCGAGCTGCTGCGTGGTGTCCGCCTAGTCCGCATGAATTTCAGCGAAGGTTTCGCCCTTCCTCTTCGGAGATACACCTTTGAAGAACTCGGTTGTGCTTTTCTTATAAAGTTCTCCCTCATGGACCTTGTAGGCTTTAGATCGCGGACTATCTGCGGGCCTCATTTTGGTCTTCGGAAGTTCTGCCTAAGCAAGTAGGCTAGGAATGGTTCATCCACGGGCGATTCGCCATTATGTCATGGGCTGAAGGTGTTGTGTCATCGGCTGAATCGCCGGTTGGCGCGGTTTTTTACGGTTTGTCGTTTCCGGACTCCTCTTCCCATAGTACGGATGGCTTGAAGAGCCGTTCTAGGAAGATGTTTGGAGGGACAGCATCACGTTTTGCGCCGATGCGTGCCAGTATGTCGGCTGCTTGGTTATTATCTCGGGCTACGTGATGGAATTTGAGTCCTTCAAACCGAGCTGACATTTTAGGACAGCGTTGTGATATGCTACCATTTTCGGATCCTTGGCGTCGAAGTCTCCATTTATTTGGGATATTGCAAGGTTTGAATCCCCGCGCACCTCTAGGCGTTGAATGCCCATGGAGATTGCCATCCAGAGACCGTGTAAAAGGGCCTCGTATTCGGCTGCGTTGTTGGAGTCCGTGTACATTATTTGCAGTACGTATTGAACTGTGTCCCCGGTCGGGGACGTCAATACGACGCCATCCTGATCCGCCAACATTTTAGAGCCGTCGAAGTGCATAATCCAATTGGAGTATCGCCGTACTCTTTAGGGAGTTCGCCGGTCCATTCAGCGACAAAGTCAGCCAAAACTTGTGACTTTATAGCTCGCCGAGGTTTGTAAGTTATATCGAATGGTAAGAGCTCAATGGCCCATTTTGCAATCCTGCCCGTTGCGTCGCGGTTGTTTATAATGTCATTGAGTGGTATTTCAGAGGCCACTGTTATCGAACACTCTTGAAAGTAGTGTCGGAGCTTCCGGGATGTCATGAACACCGCATACGCTATCTTCTGATAGTGCGGGTAACGGGACTTGCAGGGGGTTAACACAGTGGATACGTAATACACTGGTTTTTGAAGAGAGAATTTATGCCCTTCTGTCTCTCGTTCGACGACGAGTACCGTGCTTACAACTTGATGCGTTGCTGCGATGTATAACAACATTGGTTCGCCCAGGTTGGGCGCAGCCAGGACCGGATTTGTTGCCAATATGGCCTTTATTTCTTCGAGTCGGCGGTGGGCGCATCCGTCCACTCGGTGTTCGTGCGCCTAAGGAGGCGATAGAGGGCAATGCCTTTTCTCCTAGACGGAGATAAAGCGGCTTAGAGCCGCCACGCATCGATCAATTTTGTATTTGCTTGAGGTCTTTTGGGATATCTAGCTGTGTGAGCTCGGATCTTGGCTGGGTTTGCTTCAATTCCTATAATTGGATACAATGAAGCCCGATGGTTTTCCGCTGATACGCAAAACGCATTTTTCCGAATTCAGCTTGATGTCATATGCTCTGAGGTTGTCAAATGTGAGCCTCAAGTCGTCTACTAGAGTTTCGACGTGTTTGGTTTTGACGACTACGTCGTCTATGTATGCCTCTACTGTTTTGCCGATCTGAGTGGCCAGACATGTTTGAATCATGCGCTGATATGTTGCGCCGGCGTTTTTAAGTCCGAAGGGCATCGTGTTGAAGCAGAACGGTCCATATGGAGTAATGAATGCCATTGCGGCTTGGTCTGCTTCCGCCATCTTAATTTGATGGTATCCGGAGTATGCGTCAAGGAAGCACAATGAATCGTGTCCTGCAGTAGCGTCGATTATCTGGTCGATGCGGGGGAGGGGGAAGGAATCCTTTGGGCAGGCCTTGTTGAGGTCTTTAAAATCGACGCATAGGTGCCAGGATTTGTCCTTCTTTGGTACCATTACCAGGTTTGCTAGCCAATCCGGATGTTTGATATCTCTGATGAATCCGGCCACCAATAGTTTGGCTAGCTCTTCTCCCATTGCCTGTCTTTTGGGTTCGGAAAATCGTCGAAGAGCCTGTTTGGTGGCTTGAATCCTTTAGGATGTTTAGGCTGTGTTCTGCCAATCTGCGTGGGATTCCGGGCATATCCGAGGGGTGCCAGGCGAAAATATCCCAATTTTCCCGAAGGAATTCTCGCAGTACGGCGTCTACCTCAGGGTTCAATTGTGCCCCGATGGAGGCCGTCTTTGTCGGGTCTGTTGGGTGGACCTGGAATTTTACTATTTCGTCCGCTGGTTTAAAGGAGGTGGACTTGGATCTCTTATCGAGTATCACGTCGTCCCTATTCACCGTAGAGCGCAGCGCGGTGAGTTCTTCTGCCGCTAGGGCTTCGGATAGTGCCTCCAGGGCTAATGCGGCTGTCTTGTTTTCGGCGCGAGTGCTATGTCCGGATCACTAACGAGTGATTATTCCCGGGGCCTGCATTTTGAGCTTCATGTACACGTAATGGGGTACGGCTTGAAAAATTGTGAATGCCTCTCGTCCTAGTATAGCGTGATATCCGCTGTTGAGCGGGCCACTTGGGCGTGACTTCTTCGGATCAGTAATTGTCCGTGAGCGAACACCACATCGAATGTGATTTTTTCCTGTGCAGCGCGCTTCCGGCTAGGCATTATTCCTCTGAAGGTTGTGCTGCTTCGCTCAATGCGGCTCCGATCTATTTCCATTTTTGAAGGGTTTCCTCGTAGATGAGGTTTAATCCGCTGCCGCCATCCACGAGGACCTTTGTAAGTCGAAAGCCATCCACTATTGGACTAAGTACCAGTGCGGCTGGTGCTCGGGCCGTTCGGAATTTAGGTTCGTCGCTGGCGTTGAAGGTGATGGCAGTGTCGCTCCATGGATTTGTTGTTGCTACTTGGTAGACTTCGGCAAGGCTGCGGATTGTTCATTTCCGCATATTATTTGATGCGAAAGTCTCGAAGACTGTTGATACCGTACCAGTATTGTTGGAGTGGTTTTCCAGGGCTAGAAGCTCCTCGCCACTTTTGGCCACCTGCCGTAATATCCAACATGCTCGAAGGCTATGTGTTGGGACGGCGCCTTCTGTACTATGAATTTTACAGGGTCCGCTAAGCCATCCCTCCAGTACGGTTCCGTGCCCTCTATGGGGTTTTTGCTTTTTGATTTTTGTGTCCGGCGCATGAGTGTAATGCACCCTTTTGTTGCGGACTAGGATTATATTCGGGGCCGGATTGTCCCAAAATTTATTTTCGGTTTTCCGGAAACTCTCCATCGCACAGTACTTTTGTACTATGGACGCCAAGTCGGCGAAGCGTGTGATTTCACGACAGCTGACGGCGTTCATGATTCCCTCGTCCGTGCAATTATTGCAAAAAATTGAGATTGTGTTTTCTTCTCGGCAGTCCTTTATCCTGTCCATAACCAGGAGGAATCGCCCGAGAGTGATGTCTTGTTTCAGCGGGCTCTTGCCAGATTAGAGATAGATCGCATATGTCTGGGCGGGTGGGTGGAATTAAGTCCGGAACCCTACCCATCTTAAGGCTCGAAGGCCAGGAAGTTTCCGAATTTGGAAGCTTGGATTGCTGGACGTTGTCCAACGAGTCCGGAACGATGCCTGACTTTAAGTTCAGTGCTCGATTGAAGTCCGTACCTCCGCGGAAATCCGGCATGGAGGGTTCAGGAACCCGGACATGGCTAGTTTTCAATACAGGAGAAGAGTCGCCGCATTATTCCTCTACCACTGCAACATGGTGGGTGACCTGGGGAGAGTTAATCTCTCTCAGATCGGTTTTAAGCCCAATCTGATTGTAGTCTGTAGCAACTCCCAGGGCGGCGATGCAATCCAAGAGCTCGTTGACAGACGAGAGCTCTATTGGATCCAGCCGCTCGGCAAATTCCGAGCTGACGTGAAGATTGCTTTTGATGACTTGAGAAGTCATTGTCGAAGCGGTGGCCGGACAGGCGGTCATAAGAAAACCACCTAGCCGTATAGTTTGGCCGGCGTCCAAGGCTCCTTTGGCGAAAATACCATCTTTGAAGACGGGAGAAGGCATCCTTCCTATCGGTGACGGCACAGAGGAACTCTCAGTGAAAGCACCAATGTCGGTGTCAAAACCGGCGGATCTCGGGTAGGGGGTCCCGAACTATGCGTCTAGGCGGATGGTAACAGGAGACAAGGGACACGATGTTTTACCCAGGTTCGGGCCCTCTTGATGGAGGTAAAACCCACGCCCTGCTTGATTGATATTGATGATGTGTATTACAAGAGTGGATCTACCACGAGATCAAGGAGGCTAAACCCTAGAAGCTAGCCTATGGTATGATTGTTGTAATGGAGGTTATGTCCTATGGACTAAAGCCCTCCGGTTATGTCCTATGTCCTATGGATTTTCGGTGGGACCGACATGCAACTCGGTAGAACCGATATGGTTAGGGTGAGACTGATTACACAAACTCGGTGAGACCGATTACACAAACTCGGTCAGACCAATTTTGGTAATAAGCTAACCAGAGAGTTGGTCACGTAAAGCTGGTGGGACCGGTTCGCTCATTTCGATCGGACCGAAATGTTACGAAATGGAAACAGGGAGTTTACATTGCAATCTCGGTGGGACCGATCGCTCATCTCGGTGGTACCGAAAAGTTACGAAGGGAAAAAGAGAGATTACAACCCCATCTCGGTGAGACCGAGATCCCTATCGGTGAGACCGATTTGCCTAGGGTTTGTGGCAGTGGCTATGACATTTGAACTTGGTGGCGCCGGGTAGAAAGAATCGGTGGGGCTGAGTTTGACTTTTGGTTTAGGTCATATGTGGATATGAGAAAGTAGTTGAGGGTTTTGGAGCATATCACTAAGCACTGTGGAGCAAGAAACTCATTAAGCAACACCTCATCCCTCCTTGATAGTATTGGCTTTTCCTATAGACCCAATGTGATCTTGGATCACTAAAATATAAAATGTAGAGTCTTGACCTTTTGAGCTTGAGCCAATACTTTTATCCTTATCATTTTGAGGGGTCCGCTTTTCTCATCCATGCCATGCCATTCATTGAGCTTTTCCTGAAATATTCATCTTGGAATGATGTTAGCTCAATGAGTTATATGTTGTTAGGAATTACCAAAACCACCTAGGGATAGTTGCACTTTCAATCTCCCCCTTTTTGGTAATTGATTACAACATATAGATCAAAGCTTCGACAAATGATAATAAGAGTGAAAAACATAGACGCTTTAAGAAGTATGTGATAATCAAGAGCTCCCCCTAAATTTGTGCATAGTTTAAGATTTGCTTTGGACTGCAAATGCACAAGGAGTTAGGCTCATGGGTAACTCTTCCATGTCACATACATCTTGGTGGAGCGCTCAAAATGATAATAACTAAATACATGCACTCATCACCAAGCAAAGTGAATGATCATATAGAGATAAATGAGATAATGTCGTCCAACAAGCATAAATGTAGCATATGATCAAACACTTGATCATCCAAGTATCACACAGACATAGAGTATTTCAAACAAGCAAATAAAGTTCAACCACCAAAGCAAGAGAGAACAAAAAGTAACACTCTCTCTCGAAGCCTATGATATATACATATTTGTCCCCCTTTGGTAACAAGTTACCAAAAAGTCCATAGAAAATGCATAGCACTAGATCGACTCTCAGGCTTGATCTTCAGGTGGTGGTGTAGAGATGGCTCCTTGGACGAAGACTTCAGTAGATGTGGATGGAGCTGGAGGTGTAGGTGCTGGAGATGGTTGCATTGGAGCTGTAGCTGGTGCAGATGAAGTGGCTTTGGTGTCTGTCACTTGCACTGCAGCTGATCTCTAAGCTCTAGGCACTCTGGCAAATGCATCAGTGATTGTCTTGCCCTGCCTCTCCTGCATATCATCCTGAAGCTGCTCAACAACAGACTAGATCTCGGTTACCTTCACATCCAAGTTATAGAACTTCTGCTCCATGATCCTTTCCAGGCTCTCCTGGTTTTGAGTTAAGGTGGCCAGCCCCTTCTCAATCCTCAGAGTGGATGCAATCAAGTAGCCTAGTTGATCCTGTTTGCTCTTCAGAAAGTACTGAGATGCCTCTTCCATTGTTGGCATCTTGGTAGCTGTCCGTGTCAAAACCGGCGGATCTCGGGTAGGGGGTCCCGAACTGTGCGTCTAGGCGGATGGTAACAGGAGACAAGGGACACGATGTTTTACCCAGGTTCGGGCCCTCTTGATGAAGGTAAAACCTACATCCTGCTTGATTGATATTGATGATGTGTATTACAAGAGTGGATCTACCACGAGATCAAGGAGGCTAAACCCTAGAAGCTAGCCTATGGTATGATTGTTGTAATGGAGGTTACGTCCTACGGACTAAAGCCCTCCGGTTTATATAGACACCGGAGAGGGCTAGGGTTACACAGAGTCGGTTACAATGGTAGGAGATCTACATATCCGTATCGCCAAGCTTGCCTTCCACGCCAAGGAAAGTCCCATCCGGACACGGGACGGAATCTTCAATCTTGTATCTTTGTAGTCTTGGAGTCCGGCGGACGATGATAGTCCGGCAGTCCGGACACCCCCTAGTCCAGGACTCCCTCAGTAGCCTTCTCTGTCCTTGCCTTCTCCTTCTTGGATTGAGCATGCACAGAAGATGGCTCATCTTCATTCATAACCACTTGGTTATCCTCAAAGTCTGGATAGATAGCAAAATGTTCCTTGTCCAGCAAGTATGTGCCTGTGCCCATCTTGGAGTTTATGAGCTCCTGGATCTGTGGGGCATACCCACAACTTCTTTTCTGGTCAGCTGCTGTCCTCTTGATAGTCCCAACAATGAGGCTCATGACCTTGAATTTCTGTGGCACATCAAATAAGTGTAGCAAGTTTATTGCATGGCCTCTGATCATGTTGTGGTCACCTGACTTGGGCAAGAGAGTGTACCTAAGGATCCAGTTGATGGTTGGCAGTCCTGACAAAAGATAGTGTACAGATCCAAACTTATGTGTCTCAACTGCGGCATCTGGGATCTCTTTGTACATATGTGCCATTGTGTTGTGATCCATCTTCTTCTTGGCATAGACATCCAAGTCATCTTCCTTCTCCTTAGGTGCATTGATCATATTTGCCCATTCCTTAATAGTTGATTGGTACCTTATACCTTCAGACATCCATACTATCCTGCCATCTGGATAAAAGTGTGCTGTGGAGTAGAATTGCATTATGAGCTCATCATTCCACTTTGTGAGCTTCTGCCCAACAAAGTCTGCAACTCCACAAGCACTGAAACTGTCATACACTCTAGGATAATGTTCCTCATTTCCCTTCATGTAGGTCGAGTCCACCCACCTCATGTCACAAACTATAGGCTTCTTGTCGAACAATACTGTCTCATAGAAATCCTGTTGTTCCTTAGTATGGAACCTGTAGTCAACAGCAGTCCTTCTCCTGATAGCATAGGGATCAGACAACCTCCATTGTCTGAGTCCTGCATCCTTCCTCAGCTTCATGTTCTCAGCCACAGGATGAGCATCATTGTGGTCTGGAATCTTTGGCTTCAACTTTCTCAAAACATGCTCTTCATCTTCTTCTTCTTCAGCAACAGTTTCAGGCACTGGGGCCTTGTTCTTCTCAGCAGCAGATATGTTCCTGGTATTCCTCTTTGGTGCAGTCTTTGGTTTGGAGGCAGCTTTGGGTACTTCTTTTGGCTTTGAAGATGCAGCCCCTGACCTGATAGCATCACCCATAAGCTTCTGAGCCTTGGGTGCTGGTGCAGCAACCTCTTCTTCCTCTTCCTCTTCCATCATGGAAGGCTTTCCAACAACTCTGGCCATGGTCTTCTTGACCCTTTCCTTCCTTTTCTTCCCTTCTGCAGCAGCCTCTTTGGGTTGAGATTCCAAAGGTACTTGAGTAGAGGCTCTGGCTTTAGACATGGGAGTTCTCTTTGCAGGCACTTTGATCTTCATACCAGGCTTAATGGATGCAGTTGTGCCATACTCCTTTTTGAGCACTTTCTTCTTGGAAGTGGCCTCATCCTCTACTGCCACATAGTCTTCATCCTCAGATTCTGAGGTTTTTTTCTTTCTGGTTCTGGTGGTAGCTTTAGGTAAGTTGCTTGGGGTGCTCCTGCTGCCCTCATCAGAGGTACTAGAGGGACTAGTGCCCTCACTCATCTGAACCTGCTCCTCTTCTCTGTTCTGGCTGTCACTTTGATCAGACATGTTGCAAACACTGACTGATGACCCTATGAATAGATGTAGATGAGATAGAGTGGATGAGCATCACAAAATACAGAGGTTTTTGCAAAAGAAATAGTCAAAAACTTAGTTTTAGTTTTCCACAGAAAGCATTTCGGATCCACCGATTTGCAAACTCGGTGATACCGAAGCAGCTTTTGGAACCTAAACTAGTGAACTCGGTTAGACCGAGTCACAGTTCGGTGGCACCGAGACTGCTAGGGTTTCACAAAGTCCTGAACTCGGTCAGACCGAGAATCACTTGTGCAATGGCCTTAGCCGAATCGGGGGAACCGAGTTCTGCAACTCAGTGGGTCCGAGATGGTTTCGGCGGAAACCTAACCCTAAATTTTCAATTCACTACTAAACTATGGATTGTTTTGACTGGATAGAATCGTTTCAAACGTGGCAAGAATCATGATGAACACAATATGCTAGGAATCGGACAGGGATAGCACTGTGATCGAGTCCATACCCTAGCTTGGCGATGAAATCGCTACGGCGGCAACGGCGGGGGTGAATTCCATTGACGGCGGCAGAGACCAGTGACTGGAGGCATCTGGCGGCGAGGAGGACGATCCAGAGACCCTGGAGGCAGAGCGAGCTATGCGTGGGCGAAGGGGTTTGGAGAAAGTTTCCAAATTTTTGCCCGTGAGTATATATAGCCCGACCCTGTCGGTGTGACCGAGTGGAACAACTCAGTGGCACCGAGATGCATAATCAGCGTATCTGATTACAGCAACTTGGTGTGACCGAAAAGTTCAAATCGGTTGCACCGAGATTGAAAACCTAGATCGACTTAGTGATCTCGGTATGACCGAAATGGAGGAATCGGGCAGACCGAAACGCACAAAGAAGTTTTGGAAGTTTAAGTCTATGACGAATCGAGGACTCCGAGTGCTCCTCACATAGAGTGGTTCGAATCTGACTTGATCAAATTTTGTGATGTAGCATGAATAGAGTTTGAGACGAGAAAAGCATAGATAGCTAGAGAAGGTTCTCAGGCATTCTTGTCCATCCACTTGGCAAAAAAATGAAACCAATCAATCAAAACAACAAGTGGATGTCCTCGAATGAGTAAAATATGCAACCAACATGCTCACACAATAAAATGGCAAATGAAATATGTGTCAAAGCATGCACAACCAATTCTAGCATCTATCAAACAATTGGCGATGACTAGGTCATCTATATATGAGTATATTGACTTAGGAGTCAAATGAGAACATTTGATCATATGTCATACTCATCGTTTAAGCTCAAGTGGGGTTACCACTTTTACATAATGCATTGATGTGTTCACACCATTAGAGTTGCTTTGACTCAATTCTTAGAGTTAAGCTCCCCCTAGATGTGAGATCCCCCCTTAGAGGGATAAACTAACCTTGGGTTTTGTCGATGATGACTTCATGTAGGTGTTGAAGATGTGGATGCTCAATGTTGATGTAGATCATTTGGAGCAATCCCTTGGAGTGAGTTGTACTTTCAATACCTACACGGGTTAGTCCCACAAGGAACAAACAAGGATATCCATAGACATAGAGTGATGCTTGCACAAGATAATGTCTATGAGAGCATTAGGTTACCTTGTCCCTTGTCTTACCAACAAGAGGGTTTGTGACTCCTTGAACTAGTGCAAGATGTGGAAGTTGATTGCACTTGTTGTTGCCAAAATGATATGAGTGAAATATGTTGGCGGAGTCACCCTCAAGAACTCTCTAGTTCTTCTTCTTTGGGATCCACATCATCTTGATGGGAATCATTGGAGTTGTAGTCGTACTTGATGAATTAGAACTTGTCGTAGCCTTGGGAACCCACTTGACCAAGGCCTTAGGAGCTTATTCAAATGCATCAATCTCCTCTTGAAGCTTGTCCTTGCCTTTTTGCTTGTGGTCTTGTGGTGGAAGATCATCTTGAGCTTGTGTTCCTTTGAAGGAAGTAGGATCATACTTCTCTTGTTGAGGAACAAACTTCGTCTTTGGGTATTGATCTTCTTCCCACTCAACTCCATTGGCATTGAACTTTCGTTCAAAACCAACACCTTGGTTCTTCCGGTGCCTTCCTTTCTTGCGTACAATTTCCTCAAATTGCTTACTCCCGGCAAGGCTCTTGTAAACACCTTTCTCTATAATTCCCTTCAATAAGCTATTTTCTTGCTCAAGTGTAACTTGGCTAAGAGAATCATTAGTGGAATCAAGAGAACTACTAGAAGCAACAACATTTGATTTAGCATGATTATTGTTACTACTAGAGGAAGAATCCTTCTTGTTCTTTTTAGTGGACTTGACTTGAGGCATGGAAGTAGATAAGAGTAAACGCTTGGCAATGTAAGAAGAACTTTTCTTACGGAGATCATCATTGATTGCCTTTAAGAACTCATGCTCTTGCTCAAGATTGAACTTTTCAAAGTGTAACTTCTCATGAGTCCTTAAAAGTTCTCGATGATCTTCTGAGATAGTTTCATGAGCTAACTTAAGAGTGTTTAGTTCTTTAGTTAGAAGCTCAATCTTCTCCTTATCATTGTCATTCGTTTTATCTTGATTAGCATGATTAATTGATGTTTCATCATAGCATTCATCACTAGAGTTGTCAACAAGTAAATCGTCATCAGCAGCAAGTCATCTTCATCACTATTGAAATCAACATACTCGGGGTGTGTTACCTTTGGGCCTTTAGCCATGAAGCATCTTCCAAGTCCTTCATTTGGTGAATCAAATATGCTGTAGGAGTTGGTTGACACAAGTGCTAGACCGGCAACACCTTCATCTTGAGTATATTCGGAGTCGGAGTGATAGCTTCTCTCAGAGTGATTGTCGAAGTCGGAGCCGGATACTCATTCACCAACATGAGCTTGATGTCTTCGTTTTGTGTAGCTCCTTAATGACTTGTCCTTCCTTTCCAAATCCTTGCTTCTCCGGGATGTTCTTCGTTCATAACGATCATCTCTACTCCTCCTCTCCCTTGGTGGTGATTCTTCTCTTCTACTTATCCTCTTGGGTGATTCTTCTCTTCTTTTGTAGGGTGTCGTACACTCATTGGAATAGTGTCCGGGTCTCCCACAATTGTAGCAATTGCGCTCTCGACTAGAACATCTTTTGTCATTGTAGGACCTTGACTTGGAGCTTCTTTCTTTGCTTCTATTCTTGTAGAATTTGTTGAAGTTCTTCACCATTAAGCTCAATTCTTCATTGAAGGTTTGTTTCTCACTTGATGATGAAGGGGCTTCACATGAGGCATTGTAAGAACCACTTGACTTGTTGTGAAGTTCCTCCTTATCCTTGAGTGACATCTCATGAGCAACAATTCTTCCAATGACTTCCGTTGGCTTGAGATCTTTGTAATTGGCATCATTTGGATCAATGTGCACACGGTATCATATTTTCCGTCCAAAGCTCTTAGGATCTTCTTCATGATGAACTTGTTGGTCATCTCTTCACTTCCTAAGCCCGCAATCTCATTTGTGATAAGAGCAAGCCTAGAGTATATTTCAGCGACACCTTCACCATCCTTCATTTTGAACTTGTCAAGTTGACTTTGGAGCACATCCAACTTGGATTACTTGATGGAGTCGGTACCTTCATGCATATAAATCAAAGTGTCCCAAATTTCCTTTGCATTCTCAAGACGACTGATTTTGTTGAATTCTTCGGGGCACAATCCGTTGAAGAGGATGTCACAAGCATGAGCGTTGTATTGCAGCATCTTCAACTCTTCCGCACTAGCTTCACGGTTTGGTTCTCTCCCATCGAAGAATTCACCTTGCAAGCCAATACACACAATAGCCCAAACGGCGGGGTTATGTCCAAGAATATGCATTTTCATCTTATGCTTCCAACTAGCAAAATTAGTACCATCAAAGTAAGGACCTCTACGGTGATAATTTCCCTCGCTAGACGCCATACTCTCCTAGGTTGTGAAACCAAGGCTATGACCACCAAAAGCTATGGAAATCAAAGCAAATGGAGACCAAAGCTCTCATACCACTTGTAGGATCGAAAGTATGTCTAGAGGGGGTGATTAGACTACTTGACCAAATAAAAACTTGTCCTTTTCCCAATTTTAGTCTTTGGCAGTTTTTAGCTATCTTAGCACAAGTCAAGCAATCTTAACACAATTCAAGCAAGCATGCAAAGAGTATATGAGCAACGGAAAGTAAAGCATGCAACTTGCAAGAATGTAAAGGGAAGGGTTTGGAGAATTCAAACGCAATTTGGAGACACGGTGATTTTTGAGCCGTGGTTCTAATAGGTGGTGCTATCGTACATCCACGTTGATGGAGACTTCAACCCACGAAGGGTAATGGTGGCGCGAGTCCACAGAGGGCTCCACCCACGAAGGGTCCATGAAGAAGCAACCTTGTCTATCCCACCATGGCCGTCGCCCACGAAGGACTTGCCTCACTAGCGGTAGATCTTCACGAAGTAGGCGATCTCCTTGCCCTTACAAACTCCTTGGTTCAACTCCACAATCTTGTCGGAGGCTCCCAAGTGACACCTAGCCAATCTAGGAGACACCACTCTCCAAGAAGTAACAAATGGTGTGTTGATGATGAACTCCTTGCTCTTGTGCTTCAAATGATAGTCTCCCCAACACTCAACGCTCTCTCACAGGATTTGGATTTGGTGGAAAGATGATTTGAGTGGAAAGCAACTTAGGGAAGGCTAGAGATCAAGATTCATATGGTAGGAATGGAATATCTTGGCCTCAACACATGAGTAGGTGGTTCCTTCTCAGAAACGGCAAGTTGGAAGTGTAGGTTTGTTCTGATGGCTCTCCATGAATGAAGAGGTGGTGGAGGGGTATATATAGCCTCCACACAAAATCTAACCATTACACGCAACTTGCCAAACTTGGTGGGACCGAATTGGTAAACTCGGTCAGACCGATTTAGCAAATCTAGTGACCGTTAGGATTTTTGGTGGGACCGACATGCAACTCGGTAGAACCGATATGGTTAGGGTTAGGGCATAACGTAATCTCGGTGAGGCCGATTACACAAACTCGATGAGACCGATTTTGGTAATAAGCTAACCAGAGAGTTGGTCAGGTAAAATCGGTGGGACCGGTTCGCTCATTTCGGTGGGACCAAAATGTTACGAAAAGGAAATAGGGAGTTTACATTGCAATCTCGGTGGGACCAATCGCTCATTTTGGTGGTACCGAAACGTTACGAAGGGAAACAGAGAGATTACAACCCCATCTCGGTGAGACCGAGATCCCTATCGGTGAGACCGATTTGCCTAGGGTTTGTGGCAGTGGCTATGACATCTGAACTCGGTGGCGCCGGGTAGAAAGAATCGGTGGGGCCGAGTCTTGAGCTTTTGAGCTTGAGCCAATACTTTTAACCTTAGCATTTTGAGGGGTCCACTTTTCTCATCCATGCCATGCCATTCATTGAGCTTTTCCTGAAATATTCATCTTGGAATGATGTTAGCTCAATGAGCTATATGTTGTTACGAATTACCAAAACCACCTAGGGATAGTTGCACTTTCAAGAGGTCCTCATTATGGCGAGCTCCTCCTTCATCTTGATGTCGCGGACACCATCGGTAAACGCTGAGATGATGGCCTCGTCCGGCACCTTGGGGATCTTGAGGCGAACGTTATTGAAGCGTTGGATGTACTTCTGCAGGGTCTCTCCTGGCTGCTACTTGATGCGTCATAGGTCACCCGCGGCCGGCGGGCGGTCGTGAGTGCCCTAGAAGTTGGCGATGAAGTGGTCGTGCATCTCATCCCAGGAGGAGACGGACTCCAAAGGGAGATTCAGGAGCTAGGAGTGCGCACCATCCTTGAGGGCCATGTGGAACCAGTTCGCCATGATCTTCTCGTCGCCACTGGCTACCTCGATGCTCAGTTCATATAGCTGCATGAACTCGGAGGGGTCGGCGGTGCCGTCGTAGCGTGGGGGTAGGTCAGGCTTGAACTTGCCCGACCAGACGATGTTGCGCAGCTCCGGGGTGAATGCGCGGCACCCTGCCATGGTCATGGGAGCCCGCCGGGGTGGTGGAGCCTAGTCTTGGTGCTCGCGCGTCGCCACCATTACAAATGGCACACGGTCATGACGTGGAGGTGCTGGAAGCGCACGTGCATCTTCTTGGGGCCGCTGCACCTTTCGACAGCTTGCTTCTTCGCGCGCAGGCGACTGGCGTTACCCTTCTTGGCTCGACGGAGGTGCCCTGGACATGAGATGGTGGAGGCGCCCCGTGAGCCACATCGCCCGCGGCAGGCGGCTGCTGAGGCAGTGAGCGGGCCGGCACAGCGGAGTCTCCGGCGGCGCGGACGAGCTCGACAATTCGCTCGAGCCACTTGAAAGTGCAACTAATCCCCGGGTGGTTTTGGTAATTAATAACAACATATATATCATTGAACTAATAGTTACTTGAGAATCATTTCGAAAGTTCAGTGATATGGGTATGGCAAGGACTCAAGAAGTGGACCCTCAAAATGCTAAGGCAAGCATTGGCAAAAGCTCAAGACTCCATTTTGGTTTAGTGATCCAAGATCACATTGAGTCCATAGGAAAAGCCAATACTATTAAAAGGGATGAGGTTATGATAATGATCTGGTTGCTCAAGTGCTTAGTGATACATCTCCTAAACTATCAGCAACTTTCACCGCCATATACACTCATAAGTAGTCTCGGTCCCACCGATATTCCAAACTCACCACACCGAGATGAACCACCTCAGCCATAAGCCAAACCCTAGAAAACTCGGATTTTCCGATTCGAACTCGGTCTCACCGAAACTTGAGTTGCCAAGCTTCAGAACCTTCATCATCAAATCGGTGTCACCGAGATGATGAAGTCGGTCCCACCGAAACCGGCTTGCTCTTGTCATTGCACGAATCGGACTAACCGAGATTGTATTTTCGGTCCCACCGAAAATCCCAACGTTCACATTATTTGAACTTTCGGTCTCACCGAGTTGTCAACTTCGGTCCCACCGAGATTGCTCAAATGTGTGTAACGGTTGGATTTTGTGTGGAGGCTATTTATACCCCTCCACCCCTCTTCATTCGTGGAGAGAGCCATCAGAAAGAACTACCACTCCTACCTTACATTTCTGAGAAGAGAACTACCTACCCTTGTGTTGAGATCAAGTTGCTCCACTCCCACCATATGAAGCTTGATCTCTAGCCTTCCCAAGTTGCTTTCCACTCAATCCTTTCTTCCACCACAGCCAAATCAGTGAGGAGAGTTGAGTGTTGGGGAGATTATCATTTGAAGCACAAGAGCAAGGAGTTCATCATCATCTACAACATCTATTACCTTTTGGAGGGTGGTGCCTCCTAGATTGGTTAGGTGTCGCTTGGGAGCCTCCGTCGAGATGTGGAGTTGAACCAAGAAGTTTGTAAGGGCAAGGAGATCGCCTACTTCGTGAAGATCTACCCCGAGTAAGGCTAGCCCTCCGTGGGCGTAGGCCATGATGGAATAGACAAGGTTGCTTCTTCGTGGACCCTTCGTGGGTGGAGCCCTCCGTGGACTCTCGCAGCCGTTACCCTCCGTGGGTTGAAGTCTCCATCAACGTGGAAGTACGATAGCACCACCTATCGGAACCACGAGAAAAATCATCGCGTCTCCAAAATTGCGTTTGCTCTTCTCCACCTCTCTTTACTACATGTGCAATTTACTTTCCGCTGCCTATACTCTAGAATTGCATGTGTAGGGTGATGCTTGACTTGATCATAATTGTGAATCTGCCAAAAACTGTTCTTTATCAAAAGGCAGAATTTTTATATTGTCAAGTAGTCTAATCACCCCCCCTCTAGACATACTTTCGATCCTACACCACTCCTTGTAGAAGTCGTCAACTCGGCGGTAGCGAAGGAGCTCCTGTGCCATGAGTAGGGTAGCTTGCGCGTTCGTCGGTCCGCGACGCGCCTGTGAGGACGATGCGGCCAGAGTCAGCAACGGAGTGGCGGTGCGCCCGTCGCATCGCACCGAGGGGTGCAACGATGAAGCTTGCTACTCATGGCCATCAGGGCCCGTGGCGGCGTTGGCCGCTGGTGATGGAGGATGACGAGGGCAGCCGTCGCCTGCCGGTGTTGTCTAAGCGATGCGGGCGACAACCGCGGCCTGGCGCTTAGCGCGAGCCCGACGTGCGTCAGCCATGGAAGCGTCGGAGTAGTGGTGGATCGGTCGACGGAAGAGAAGATCACGACGCACCCCTACCTGGCGCACCAAATGTCGGATTTCGGGTTCCACAAACCCTTGAGAGGTTCGAACTCTGGGGTGCGTGCGGAGATCTCAACCTACCCATCCTGCCCACTTGTCATCCTCACAGCCTAGCGCGTCAAGCTCAAAGGGACAGAGAGACACAACAGTTTATCCTGGTTCGGGCCACCTTGCGGTGTAATACCCTACTCCAGCTTTGTGGTGGATTGCCTCGAGGGGTTGAGGATGAACTAGTATAGTGGATGAATAACCTTAGGAGGTGAGGTGTTCTTGAGCTCGGGTGAGCCGGTGAGGTGGTCGAGTGGGAATGGATCTCATCCTCTATGGTGGTGGCTAAGTCCTATTTATAGTGGCCTTGGTCCTGTTCCCAAATGTTGGCGGGAAGGGATCCCACAACGGCCAGATTTGAAGGGGGGCAAGAAGTA
Source organism: Aegilops speltoides (assembly GCA_021437245.1). Lineage (NCBI taxonomy): Eukaryota > Viridiplantae > Streptophyta > Magnoliopsida > Poales > Poaceae > Aegilops > Aegilops speltoides. Next base: position 349,044,116 of record CM038146.1, on the reverse strand, counting down.
CATCCTATCCTAACTAAAGCGGTCTTCTTTGCAAAGCCTCTGGTTGTGACGCTGCGGTGGGCTCGGCGATGACCTCCGTCCTACCGTCCTGGCGGTCTTGGTCTTGTTGCACCAGAACGGAAACCTTTGGCTGATTCCTCGGGACTCCGCACCTGCTGCTTGTCTCCTTTGCACCAAAGAGGAAACTGGCACTCTGCGCCCGCTGGCGCCCGCCTGGCCTTGGTCGTCATGGCTCACGTCAGCTGAGCCTCGTGAGGTGCACCTTGCATAGAAGTCTCCGCTCCTTGGGAGCCAGCCTGAGGAGGCCGATCCCCTTGGAGGTCTTGGCGTCGCCCGCCTCGCGAGGCTCGGCCCCTCGCGAGGGTCTTGAGTTGTTGATGCTGAAGTTGGGCCATACCAGGCCGTCGATGGAGCCACGCAGACCGTGACGTCAAGTTCCTTAGATACTTTTGGAGGATGCTATGCACCAAGCTCATAATCAAGCTATTCTTCTCATCGGCATACCACCCACAAACTTTGACGGTACAAATTTTGATGGTACAAATTTTCGTCATCGGGTAATTTTCGTAGAGGTCCTTACTTTGATGGTACAAATTTTGCTAGTTGGAAGCATAAAATGAAAATGCATATTCTTGGTCATAACCCAGCCGCATGGGGCATTATTTGTGTTGGTATGCAAGGTGAATTATTCGAGGAAGGAAAAGTTCCGGATCGCGAAGCTACAACGGAAGAATTGCGGATGTTGCAAAACAATGCTCAAGCTTGTGACATTCTCTTCAATGCCTTGTGTCCCGAGGAGTTCAACAAAATCAGCCGTCTTGAGAATGCAAAAGAGATTTGGGATACTTTGGTTGAAATGCACGAAGGTACCGAGTCCGTGAAGGAGTCAAAGCTAGATATTCTTCAAGGTCAACTTGACAAGTTCAAGATGAAGGATGGTGAAGGAGTCGCTGAAATGTACTCTAGGCTTGCTATCATCACAAATGAGATTGCCGGCTTAGGAAGCGAAGAAATGACCGACCGATTCATCATCAAGAAGATTCTCAGAGCTTTGGATGGAAAGTATGACACTGTGTGCACTTTGATCCAAATGATGCCAAACTACAAGAATCTCAAGCCAACCGAAGTCATTGGAAGAATTGTTGCTCATGAGATGACACTTAAGGATAAGGAAGAGCTTCACAACAAGTCAAGTGGTGCTTACAAAGATACAAGTGATGCTCCCACAACCTCAAGTGACAAGTTAGTTTCCAATGAAGAGATAAGCCTAATGGTCAAGAACTTCAACAAATTCTACAAGAATAGAGGCAAAGAGAGAAGCTCAAAGTCTAGATCATATGATGAAAAGAGATCTTCTAGTCGTGATCGAATCTGCTACAATTGTGGAAGACCGGACACTACTCAAATGAGTGTACGGCTCCCCACAAGAGAAGAGAAGAATCTCCAAGAAGAAGAAGCTCAAGAGATGAGTCACCTCGGAAAGAGAGAAGGAGCAGAGATGATCGTTATGAACGAAGACCCTCTCGGAGAAGCAAGGATTCAGAGAGGAAAGACAAGTCATCAAGGAGCTACACAAGAAGAAAACATCAAGCTCATGTAGGTGAATGGGTCTCCGGCTCCGACTCCGACAATCAATCCAAAGGAAGCTATCACTCCAACTCCGACTACAGTCAAGATGAAGGTGTTGCCGGTCTTGCTCTCGTATCCTCCAACTCCAACTCCTACGACTTATTTGATTCACCAAATGAGGGAATTGGAAGATGCTTCATGGCTAAAGGCCCCAAGGTATCACACCCTAAATTCATTGACTTTGATAGTGATGAGGATGACTTGCTTGGTGAAGATGAGCTCTTACATGATAAATCCAGTAATGATGAACATGCTAGTAGTCTTTATAGTCGAGAAGAGTCGAATGACAATGCTATGAAGGAGATTGAGCGTCTAACTAAAGAACTAAAAACTCTTAAGTTAGCTCATGAAACAACTCAAGAAGATCATAGAGAGCTCCTAAGATCTCATGAGAAGCTACGCTTCGAGAAGCTCACTCTAGAGCAAGAACATGAGTTTCTAAAAGCAATCAATGACGATCTTCGAAAGAAGAGTTCTTCATATCTTGCCAAACGACTTCTCTTGTCTAATTTCTTGCCACCCATTAAGACTAAGCATGACAAGCATAAGAAAAATTCTTTCTCTAGTAGTAACAATAACCATGCTAAATCCAATGTTGTTGCTTCTAGTAGTTCTCTTGATTCCACTAACAATGTTTCAAGCCAAATTACACTTGAGCAAGAAAATAGTTTATTGAAAGGGATCATAGAGAAAGGTGTCTACAAGAGCCTTGCCAGAAGCAAGAACTTTGAGGAAATTGTTCGCAAGCAAGGAAGGCACCGGAAGAATCAAGGAATTGGTTTTGAGCGAAAGTTCAATGCCGAAGGTGTTGAATGGGAAGAAGGTCAATATCCTATTCCACAGTTTGTTCCTCAAAAGGAGAAGTATGATCCTACTTCTTCCAATGTGGAACAAGCTCAAGATGACCTTCCACCACAAGACCACAAGCTAAAAGGCAAGGACAAGCTTCAAGAGGAGATTGATGCATTTGTTGAAGCACCTCAAGCCATGGTCAAGTGGGTTCCCAAGGAAACGTCAAGTTCTACTTCGTCAAGCTCAACTACAACCCCAAGGATTCCCATCAAGATGATGTGGATCCCAAGAAGAAGAACTAGAAAGTTCTTGAGGGTGACTCCGCCAACATACTTCACTCACATTCATTTTGGCAAAACTTGTGCAATCAACTTCCACATCGTGCACTAGTTCATGGAGTCACAAACCCTCTTGTTGGTAAGTCAAGGGACAAGGTAATCATTGCTTTCATGGACATCATCTATTGTGAACTTCAATCTATGTCCATGGATATCCTTGTTTGTTCCTTGTGGGACTAACCCATGTAGGTATTGAAAGTGCCCGAATCCAAAGGATAGCTCCCAACTCTTGATGATCTTCATTAACATTGAGCATCCACATCTTCAACATCTACATGAAGTCTTCTACGACAACCCAAGGTTAGTTTGACCCTTTAAAAGGGGTTCTCACATCTAGGGGGAGCTTTGCTCTAAAAATTGAGCTAAAGCATCTTCAAATGATGTGAACACATCAATGCTTTATGTAAAAGTGGTAACCCCACTTGTGCTTAAACGATGAGTATGACCTATGATCAAATGTTCTCATTTGGCTCCTAAGTCAATATACTCATATAAAGATGACCTAGTCATCGACAAATTTTGTGTTAGTAGCTAGAGTTTTGATTGTGCATGTTTGACACATATTTCATTTGCTATCTTATTGTGTGAGCATGTTGGATGCATAATTTTATCCATTCGAGGACATCCATTTGTTATTCTGGTCGTTTTGATTTTTCTGACCAAATGGATGGACAAGAATGCCTAAGTACCTCCCCTAGCTATCTATGCTTTCATGTCTCAAATTCTATTCATGCTTACATCACAAATTTTGAACAAGTCATTTTCGGACCCTCCGGGTGAGGAGCACTTGAGCCACCGATCCGTCAAGGGCTAATTTCCAAAACCTTCTAATTGATTTCGTCGGACCAACTCACTCAAACTCGGTCGAACCGAAAGCATTTAGATCGATCTAGGTTTTCACCTCGGTGAAACCGAGTTGTGATTTTCGGCGTGATCAAGTGCATAATCGCTTAGCAGTTATCCATCTCGGTGCCACCGAGTTTTACAACTCGGTCCCACCGACAAACAAAGGGTATATATACTCGGAGGGCGCGCTGATTCCTCCTTCAAACGTTTCGCCCCACACCTTTTGCCGCCGCCGCCTTGGTCTCCGGATCGTCGCCGTCGTCGCCTGTGCGCCCTCGCCTCAGGTCTCCGTCGCCGTCAACGGACATCTCCTCCGAGCCGTTGCCGCCGTAGAAAAACTCCACCAAGTTAGGGTGAGTTTTGATCCCACTCGTGCTCCCATCTCCGATTCAATGCACGTTTGGATTGCATAGTATCTTGCCACGATTGAAATCCTCCTGTACATCAGATTAGTTCGTTTGAACTAGATTCGAGTAAAAGTTTTAGGGTTAGGTTTCCGCCGAACACATCTCGGTGAGACCGATTTTATAGTTTCGGTATGACCGATTTGGCCTATGGCCATTGCACTGCACCCTTCGGTCCAACCAAGTTGTGCAAATCGGTGTGACCGAAATGAAAATTCTGTGAAACCCTAGTGTTTTCGGCAGGACCGAAACCCACTTCGGTCAAACCGAAAGTGGTGTGAAAGCTCCTGTTTAACACTTCGGATTCACCGAACCTTAAACTCGGTCTGACCGAAATGTCTTCTGTGAAAACCTAATACTAGAATTTGAACTCATTTGTTTGCAAAACTTCGCATTTTGTGATGACTCTTCTTCTCTGCCTACACCTTATCTATTCACAGATTGTCACCATGTCGATGCCGTGATAATCGAACAGTCGAGACACCCATTGCAGATATTCCGAGGCAGGCACTAGTCCCGATCCTAGCAGCTCATCCGATGATGGTGAGAGGAGTACACCAAGTGGCTTGCCTCCTGCAGCCACCAGAGCCGAAAGAAGAGGAATTCAGATGATGAAGATTCAGATTTTGTTGTTGAGGAAGAGGTAACCTCAAAGCCTAAGAGGAAGGTTGTTGCCAAAGAGCAACAAGGTCAACAAACTAAGAAGGGCACCAAGAAAGTCAAGCGATCAACTGCTGCCAAGAAGCTGAATTTGGGAGAGGCAGCTGCAAGCAAAGTGAAGAAAACCTCCAAGAGAAAGAGGATAGTGCATGATGCAGCAGAAGAAGATGAGGATGAGGAAGCACCCCAGCCTCCTCCTCGAAGCCTAAATTCATGGGTGATGCCATTAAGGTGGAGCCACATCAAAGCCCAAGCAATCTGCTCCAGCTAAGGCAGCTCCAAAGAAAGCCTGCTTTGCCAAGCCCAAGAAGACAATCGAAACATTCCGGCGTCTGAAAAGAACAAGGATGATGTGCCACCGGTGTGTGTCGATGATGAAGGACCAGTTTTTTGAAACTTCGTCCAAAAGCGCCACTACATAATGATGCTCATCCTCAAGCCGAGGATATGAAGGCAAGGAAAGATAGAGGTCTCGGGCTATGGAGACAAACTGACCCATATGCCGTGAGGAGAAGAACCTGTAGATCCCAGATTTCACACCAGAGAGCAGCAGGACTTCTATGAGACCGTCTTGATGGACAAGAAGCCCATAGTCGCAGACACAAGATATGTTGATTGGAAGTACATTGACAATGAAGAGCACAGAGATTTCTTTCCACATGTGCATGAAAGTTTCACCGCATGTGGTGTTGCAGACTTTGTAGGTCGAAATTGACCAGGTTGGAACGATGAGATGATAATGCAATTTTATACCACAGCTCACTTCTACCCCGATGGAAAGATTGTGTGGATGGTGAAGGTCAAAGATTTTCTTCTTCGTTGAAGAATGGGCAGAAATTCAATGCTCCAAAGGCAACGAGAAGATGATATTGATGTATATGGGATTCCAAAGAAGAATCATGAATCCATGAAGAACATGTACAAAGAGGTTCCAACCAAAGGATTTGGGAATCTGGAAGCTCGGCTCGATCTACTATCTCGTGCAGGCCTACCTACCACTAATACTATTTTGAGGCACACCTTGATGCCCAAATTGGAGATCATCGCATGATCGAGGATACTCTATCAACATGCTGCATATACTTGATGAGAAAGCACCTTTCAAGGTGATGGACTTGATGGTAGAGACCATTAAGAGGACTGCGCAATGACCGTAAAAGGTCATGTGGATTTGCCCAGATTCAGATGCTTATCAATGCCAAGTTTGGCACGGGCACATTCTTGTTGGATAGAGAACATTTACCACTGCAGCCGAGCATGAAGACAATGTTGTTGTGATGGATGAGGAGGATCCAACATCTGTTGAAGGTCAAGCCAAGATCGAAGCTGCTAAGAAAGCCAAAGTCGACAAGGAAGCAAAGAAGCAGAAGCAGCTAAACCAAAGAGTTTGGAGAGCAAATTCTTGAAGCTACCCAAAGGATTGAACAACACCGCCAGCATTATGCAGTCTCGGAGAGCTTAGAGAGGATTGTTGAGGACAAGATCCACGCTCGGACGTGAAGTCGATCAAGTGCAAGTGACTATCAACAAGCTTGAGGCGACATTGAGGAAGCAAAGCGGAGAAGGAAGAGCTTATGCGTGAGATGCAGGATGACTTAGTCCAGATGCTTATCAGCAGATCGCTCCGGTTCCCACAGACCCGATCACTGCTATTCCAAAGGATCGACACGGGACTACAGACAGCACCTCCCACAGTTCCAAGACCTACTCCGGCTCCGGCTCCGGTGACCACTCCTCCAAAGACAGACATCATTTGAAGTCTTCGCCGATCTTGTCATATCCACTCCAACATCAACCAGACGGAGCCGCCAACAGAGTCCCCAAAGGACGCTTAGCTCTATGCTTTTCGAACTTTTGGTAACTTGTTGCCAAAGGGGAGAAATTGTATAGATCATAGGACTTCGAGAGAGAGAGTCTTTGTTGTTTTTGCGCTTTTGCTCTTTCGTTCTTTTGCGGTTTCTTTGAGATACTTTTGGTTTTCGAGACATTCAGTGTGTTTGATACTCCGTTTGATTCTACCTTAATGAGTGCTTGGTCGTACTATGCTTTAATGTGTGCTTAATGTTTATCATATGCCATTCCTATCTTGTATGACCATTTACTCATGTCTTGGTGATTGGGTGCATGCTGTTCATTCTTATCATTTTGTGCGCTCCACCAAGATGTATGTGACATGGAAGAGTGACCCATGATCCTAATCGATTGTGCATTTGCATTCAAACGCAAATCTTAAATAATGCACAAATTTAGGGGGAGCTCTTGCTTATCACATACTTCTCAAAGCGATTTATATTATTCATTGATTATATCCTTTGTCGAGCTTTGATCTATATGTTGTCATTAATTACCAAAAGGGGAGATTGAAAGTGCAACTAATCCCGGGTGGTTTTGGTAATTAATAACAACATATATATCATTGAACTAATAGTTACTTGAGAATCATTTCGTAAAGTTCGTTGATATGGGTATGGCAAGGATCAAGAAGTGGACCCTCAAAATGCTAAGGCAAGTATTGGCAAAAGCTCAAGACTCCATTTTTGGTTTAGTGATCCAAGATCACATTGAGTCCATAGGAAAAGCCAATACTATTAAAAGGGATGAGGTTATGATAATGATCTGGTTGCTCAAGTGCTTAGTGATACATCTCCTAAACTATCGCAACTTTCACCGCCATATACACTCATAAGTAGTCTCGGTCCCACCGATATTCCAAACTCACCACACCGAGATGAACCACCTCAGCCATAAGCCAAACCCTAGAAAACTCGGATTTTCCGATTCGAACTCGGTCTCATCGAAACTTGAGTTGCCAAGCTTCAGAACCTTCGTCATCAAATCGGTGTCACCGAGATGATGAAGTCGGTCCCACCAAACTGGCTTGCTCTTGTCATTGCACTAATCGGACTAACCGAGATTGTATTTTCGGTCCCACGAAAATCCCAACGCTCACATTATTTGAACTTTCGGTCTCACCGAGTTGTCAACTTCGGTCCCACCGAGATTGCTCAAATGTGTGTAACGGTTGGATTTTGTGTGGAGGCTATTTATACCCTCCACCCCTCTTCATTCGTGGAGAGAGCCATCGAAAGAACTACCACTCCTACCTTACATTTACGAGAAGAGAACTACCTACCCTTGTGTTGAGATCAAGTTGCTCCACTCCCACCATATGAAGCTTGATCTCTAGCCTTCCCAAGTTGCTTTCCACTCAATCCTTTCTTCCACCACAGCCAAATCGGTGAGGAGAGTTGAGTGTTGGGGAGATTATCATTTGAAGCACAAGAGCAAGGAGTTCATCATCATCTACAACATCTATTACCTTTTGGAGGTGGTGCCTCCTAGATTGGTTAGGTGTCGCTTGGGAGCCTCCGTCGAGATGTGGAGTTGAACCAAGAAGTTTGTAAGGGCAAGGAGATCGCCTACTTCGTGAAGATCTACCCCGAGTAAGGCTAGCCCTCCGTGGGCGAGGCCATGATGGAATAGACAAGGTTGCTTCTTCGTGGACCCTTCGTGGGTGGAGCCCTCCGTGGACTCTCGCAGCCGTTACCTCTCGTGGGTTGAAGTCTCCATCAACGTGGAAGTACGATAGCACCACCTATCGGAACCACGAGAAAAATCATCGCGTCTCCAAAATTGCGTTTGCTCTTCTCCACCTCTCTTTACTACATGTGCAATTTACTTTCCGCTGCCTATACTCTAGAATTGCATGTGTAGGGTGATGCTTGACTTGATCATAATTGTGAATCTGCCAAAAACTGTTCTTTATCAAAAGGCAGAATTTTTATATTGTCAAGTAGTCTAATCACCCCCCCTCTAGACATACTTTCGATCCTACACCACTCCTTGTAGAAGTCGTCAACTCGGCGGTAGCGAAGGAGCTCCTGTGCCATGAGTAGGGTAGCTTGTGCGTTCGTCGGTCCGCGACGCGCCTGTGAGGACGATGCGGCCAGAGTCAGCAACGGAGTGGCGGTGCGCCCGTCGCATCGCACCGAGGGGTGCAACGATGAAGCTTGCTACTCATGGCCATCAGGGCCCGTGGCGGCGTTGGCCGCTGGTGATGGAGGATGACGAGGGCAGCCGTCGCCTGCCGGTGTTGTCTAAGCGATGCGAGGCGACAACATGACTGGCGCTTAGCGCGAGCCCGACGTCGTCGACCATGGAAGCGTCGGAGTAGTGGTGGATCGGTCGACGGAAGAGAAGATCACGACGCCCTACGGGCGCACCAAATGTCGGATTTCGGGTTCCACAAACCCTTGAGAGGTTCGAACTCTGGGGTGCGTGCGGAGATCTCAACCTACCCATCCTGCCCACTTGTCATCCTCACAGCCTAGCGCGTCAAGCTCAAAGGACAGAGAGACACAACAGTTTATCCTGGTTCGGGCCACCTTATGTGTAATACCCTACCCAGCTTTGTGGTGGATTGCCTCGAGGGGTTGAGGATGAACTAGTATAGTGGATGAATAACCTTAGGAGGTGAGGTGTTCTTGAGCTCGGGTGAGCCGGTGAGGTGGTCGAGTGGGAATGGATCTCATCCTCTATGGTGGTGGCTAAGTCCTATTTATAGTGGCCTTGGTCCTGTTCCCAAATGTTGGCGGGAAGGGATCCCACAACGGCCAGATTTGAAGGGGGGCAAGAAGTACATCCTATCCTAACTAAAGCGGTCTTCGCCTGCAAAAGCCTCTGGTTGTGACGCTGCGGTGGGCTCGGCGATGACCTCCGTCCTACCGTCCTGGCGGTCTTGGTCTTGTTGCACCAGAACGGAAACCTTTGGCTGATTCCTCGGGACTCCGCACCTGCTGCTTGTCTCCTTTGCACCAAAGAGGAAACTCGCACTCTGCGCCCGGGCGCCCACTGCCTTGGTCGTCATGGCTCACGTCAGCTGAGCCTCGTGAGGTGCACCTTGCATAGAAGTCTCCGCTCCTTGGGAGCCAGCCTGAGGAGGCCGATCCCCTTGGAGGTCTTGGCGTCGCCCGCCATGAGGCTCGGCCTCGCGAGGGTCTTGAGTTGTTGATGCTGAAGTTGGGCCATACCAGGCCGTCGATGGAGCCACGCAGACCGTGACGTCAAGTTCCTTAGATACTTTTGGAGGATGCTATGCACCAAGCTCATAATCAAGCTATTCTTCTCATCGGCATACCACCCACAAACCCACGACCAAACGGAGGTCACCAATTGGACCCTATCTACACTCCTTTGAGTCTTGATCAAGGAGAACATCAGGGAGTGGGACGAATATTTGCCCATCGCTGAGTAAGCCTACAATCGAGCAAGACATTCTACTACCGGCAAGTCCTCCTTCGAGTTCGTCTACGGATTCAACCTGTCATCCCCTTTGGACATGCTACCGCTATCACTACAGAGCGCATCAACATGGACGCGAGTGAACGAGCAAGCTATCTCAAGAAGGTGCATGAAGATAAAAGAGAAACAATCGAGCGCCAAGTACAACGATTCGCGACCAAGCAAAACATCAACAAGCACCCTATGGTATTCAACCCCGGAAGTGTTGTGTGATTACACGTTCGCAAGAACCATTTCCCTAACGAGCGCAAGTCCGAGCTACTATGTCACGCCAACGGACCCTTCAAGGCGCTAGCACGCTAAAACAACAATGCATACAAGGTCGACATTCCACGTGACAAGAACAATGTGAGTGACATCTTCAACATCACGGACCTATCTCCCTTCCATGGTGATGAGGATTTCTGCGGGGCATCCCACGATCATCTCCATGGACCTACCTTTGTCTCCCCAAGTGCCAAGTGGACCGATGGCACGAGCATGTGCAAGAGCTATCGAGATCGAGGTGACATCTCTCTTCTCTCAACCCCCTTTCGAATCACATGAGACATGGCTAATGCCTCTAATAGAGACACTTGCATACTCAGGTATCAAGGAACCAGCCATGGAGAAGTTAAGGAGCAAGGCCGAATGATGGAGGGAGAAGAACGCGAAGACGAGGAAGAAACGAACAAGATAGAGCTTGCCTGGATCATCCAGGCCAGCTCCCGGACGATCCGGACCAAGCCCAGACGATCCAGACCCCTTCCCGACGATCCAGGTTACGTGCTCAAAGACAACAACAAGCACATCGATGAAGTCGAATCATCCGGGACTCGTCCCATATCATCGGGACCCAGCCGGACGTCCGGACCAAGACCGGACATCCGGGCCAGCCATGGCGACCCAGCCGGATCATCCGGATGAGGACCCGGATCATACGGAAGATGCCCATATCATCCGGTCCGCCATCCGGATCATCCGGCCTTTGCATGCGTGCACGACTCGGGCCGAGGCCCATGTAACCCATCCTGCCCCTAGACTATATATACTCATCTCCTACCTCCGTTTTAGGGTTAGCAAAGTGATAGCTCACATCTAGAGATTGAGTTTTGCTCATCCACTAGCTCTCCCATGGAGATCAAGGCTTCCATGTGAGAAGATCCCCTAGTGGATTCATGACCTCTCTCCTTCAAGGATTGGGGTGAACTAGCTACCCTTTGTACCCTCTTATGTTGGATTTGGACCTTGTACCTCTTATGTGCATGTTGATTTAGCACATGTGTGAGTTGGATTTGTTGATTGAGTGTTTTCCCTCTCGTGTTCTTCATGGGATCCTCTGCAATTCGTGAAAGATCGGCCAAATAGGGTTCCACCCTACATAATTGCTTGGGAATGCTAAATGAAAGACAAAGAGTTGACCTAGCCGGCTTCTATCAGTCCCACTTGCCATCATTTTAAAGGCCCCACTCGCCAGGAAGTCATCCAAGTAACGGTCAAAGACTTTGACCCGATGACAACCCTTCGTTTGGGCATTTGTGAGGTTGGGCTAAGAAGATGAGGAGAAATGTGGGGAGAGTTAGATGGGTGGGGCAAAACTGAGGACAATTAAGGAAGGAGGGGGCATGAAAATAAAAAACCCTTGTAGTTAATAAATATTTTACAGCTATACATAAACAAACACAATAAATCATATGTATTTTCAATTTTACCTCATGTATTATTACACCAAATCTTCATGCTCCATGCAACCAAATATCATTGAAATGTACGGCAAAACATTTCCACAACAACGTACGAGGTATCGTCTAGTATTTTCTATTTCTTATGTCTAGACTTTTTCGTTTTGGCCACGTGGTATCCAAATGGCGGTCGTAGAGTATTGTTTGTTTTGGTTTTCCGAAATTCAGGTTACATGACATTTCATTTTCCACAGTTTTTCACACTCCCTGTTTTTATTTATTGTTCAAAATATCTTCGTCTTAAGTCAAACACTTTTTCTTCAAATTTGATCAAATTTGTAGGAAAAGTTATTAACATCTACAATACGAAATAAAATTATATTTATTATTGAATATTGTTTCACATCATATACATTTATTATTGTAAAAGTTTATTTAATTATAAACTTGGTCAAGCTTTATAAGGCTTGACTTTGGTCAAAGCGAATAGACAGAGTAAATAAAAAACAAAAGAAGTACTCCCTCCGACCCGTAGTGTTAGAAAACAGCTTACATTATGGGATAGAGGGAGTACTATATACTTGGTTCATGCATTTCAACACAAACACCCAATTAGTCCCAAGACACATTGCTGTAAAATGAAACTAGTAAGAGCAACTTTAGAAGAGTCATCAGATTGATAGACTCCATAACATATATGAATATGGAATATGCACAGGCAAAGAGCACACACATAATCGCCATAAAGGCACACTCCGTTTTTTACTAGTATGTGAGACCCGTTTATCAGTGGATAGAAGACATCTTTCTTTGCCACCTCAAGAATGAAAGTTTTCGGACTAGGATTTCAACGTGGATTTACAAAATAGATTTCAACAAGGATTACAAAATAAATTTCAACTAATTGAACTATGGGCTCTTCCCCCTCTTGGAAGTGACCTCGCGGGCGAGGGAGGCCTCAGCTCCAGCAACTTTCATCATCATGCAATCGACAAACGCATGTACATCTTGGATGCGAGATACACACCATTTTTGAAGGACGACGTGAGCGCGATGTGTTGGGGAATGTAGTACAAAAAAAACAAAAATTGTCGTAGTAACGAACACACACACACATGATCGTTAAGGGCATCTCCAAGGCCGATCCGTAAGACTAGCCACAGTGGGAGTAACTTCAGTAGTAACATCGAGTCCAACTCAGCAAATTTGCTTACGTGGCAATGAGTTAATGTGGAGAGGTAGTTACAAGAATCTTAGCTAGTTATCGTAACATCACATGTCCCAATGCAATATGAGTCTATAACCTAATAAATGAAGCTTTGCATGTTACCACACTTATGTTACTACCCACTATGAAGGTAGTAACATAGTATAGGGATTTGTGTATGTTACTAGTGTATGTTACTATGCATTGTGGCTAGTCTAAACCTCCCGCAACCGTTCGGACCCTGTTGTCCGTACCGCGGAAGCCATCTAACGCCGAACAGTATCGGTCCGCGGGGCTGTCTGGACGCGATTTCTTCCGCAAATTGAAGACAAAAGTGTGGGAGGTTTACGGGAGTCCGGGCACCCGAAATATAGGACTCCGATACCCCCGGCCCACCCAATCCCCCCTTCTGGCCCCATTTCCTTCCAGTCCGCCCCTTCCCCCCTTGCTTTGCATCCGCACACTCCACCTTCGCCGTCGCTGTTGTTCGTCTCCGACGGCCACAGAGGCATCACGGACGTCTGCGAACCAAAGACGGACGCGCTTCGCCATTGCTCCAACCGAAGCTTCGGCCGGAGCCGTGTGTACCCAAGTACCTCTGCCCCTGTCGATGACCTCCATGGCGGACACCACGCCCGACAGCTGTTCGGTCAAACGTCATTGAGCTTATTTTCAAATACTATGTCATTTTTTATAGTACGTAGGATGGTGAGCTACTCGATCATGAAGGATGAGTTGTTATGCGATGCGTGGCTAGCCGTATCCACGGATTTCATAGGCAGGACCAGAGGGCCGCCCTTTTGGGGGCAAATGCATAAAAAGTTTCATGCAGGAAAGCACATTGCGTCCTACGACATGTACATCATTCAACGACGCACCGTGAGGCCGTTGTTGTATTGCCGACATGCCATCCAGGTCAGCATCATCAAGTTTTGCAACTTGGTTAGTCAGCTCGAGGCAAGGTGGCCATTGCACGCGGACATGGAGGAGATGGTAAGTTTTACTTTCTCTTGCTCAACTTGTTGATTGACTCATTCACTCAATGTTCGTCTACACATTATATGTAGCCTGCACGCGCTGCCATGGTGTACCACAGGTCAGAGAGACGGCCATTTACGTGCACACACTGTTGGATGAAGCTGAATGAGAAGTATGTGTGGGAGGACATGATCCGTTCATGAAAAACATACTGGACATCCGGGAGCTAGTCGAATTTAAGACCTTGTTGTACTAGACTTAATTTGCATGCTATGTGTGGATGATTTGTGCTATTTTATATCCGAACTTTGATGAATATCGACCGGTTTGTATGAATTTCATCTATTTTGTTAAAATGCGGTTTGAAATATATGCTACTAGCATTGGATAGCTGCCTCCCGTATCCGTGTTCGCGAACTGGTCCCTTTGTCCGTGATGAGATGCGGGTTTTTTTTCAGGTTGCCGTTGAAGATGCCCTAGCAAGATGCAAGAAGTAGATCAATCTTTACCAACAAGAAACAAGAGGACTACAGCTCGTTCATCTATGTGACTAAAAATGGAAGATTAAACTAGGAACAGAGATCTAGGTACTAGGTAAGCAAAGCTAGGGAGACGATGTCATACGCCCACATGCACGGCACGCGGCCGGTCAGGACTCAGGACCATAGCAAAGCACGACAAAGCAGGAAGAAAGGCCCGGGCGGTTCGATCGAGTGACCTCTCAGCGTGCCCCGAAACGACGCAGACGACCTCGTATCTGTCCCGACAACACTCGAGCGCCGGAACGCCCCAGCGCGCGCGCCGGCACGGGCGCACGGCTGTCCGACGCTCCCCACCGGCACACCGTCCGTACACGCCGCTTACCCGGCACCACGGCGGCATACTCTCCGGCCATAGTGGTACGCGGTACGTGGCCGCGTGAGATAGGTATAAGTGCGTGTGGCTACGTATGTTTAGGCCATCCGTTCCATGTCACGGAACAGTCGCGCCGCGAATCCCAGTAGTAGCAGTAGGCGATGGATCGGGAGGACCACCGGCCACCGCCGGGTCCCCGGCCATTATGCGCCCCTGTCGGAGCTCGCGTGGGCAGTTGGGTTTGGGCGACCTCGGGAGATGCCTACCTAGGTCGGGTCGCTCGCAAGGCACGGAGGAGACGTGCCTCGGCTGAGATGAGGTAGATGAGATCTGCTGAGAGGTCCCCATGGATTACATGGATCTGTTGTTGTATACGTACGTACGCGAGGAACGGGTCGATTTCATTAGATGAACCGACTAGTCATCGAGTTATTCAGTTCGTCTAATTTATCATATTATAGGATTCCAGCCTGTGAGTACAACAGTTGGCACACATAGTACCATGACTAATAAGAGAACATTTTACCGACTCTAAGAGATGAACCCGAACTAAATAAAACACTAATAAAGTCAACCTGTTAAAGTAACCAGAGTTTTTTATTACCCTTAATAAAAAAAGTAAGTGGAGTTTTTTTAGTTTATATTTTTTTTCGTAAGGAAATATAAGAGCATTTAGATGTGTTACTGTATAAAGTAACCTGAGTTGACACGAGAGGGAGCTGCTCAATAATGCGCTAAGTAATTAATCCATACACTACCACACTCTACACCTGACACTACTAGTGGTACTACTATGTATAGATACACAAACACCGAACTTCTAGCAAAAAAAAGGTAGCACTGAGCAATCTGAGTAGGTGATACTCGTGTGTCGTTACGAAAATGTTTTGCAACATAAAAAATAGTTTAATGAGCTAGCTATTTTTTTACACCCGAAAAAAGCTAGCTATTTAGATATAGAAGATTAAATGCTAAAAGCGAGTGACATGTCAAAGTTTTTTGTTGGCTCGCGTGTTGTCGCCATCAAGTCACTCGCGTATTGTCACCATCACTTTCCCACGATCCCAGCAACGACTTGCGATGCATGATCGCCGCTGCTACACCACGATTCCTTTGCATCGAACCATTGTCCATAGTTTGCATCTCATCACCGAAGTCAACCATCAAATCTAGACGGAGAAACACTCACAAAGACCTTTCAGTGGTCACCATAATCAACAGCGAGGCCGCCGCCGGGACGAGATGACCCAGCTGTCAGTGGGGCCCAATAGGCAGTAGCATGTCAGATCAGCCACACCAGCTACGGCCTCCGCGTCCCAGCATGAAACGGAGCCCGTTCCACCCAGTCTGCATCCGGAAAAGCGCGAAGTCCGACCGGATTGAGAGGCGTACGAGCGGCGCAGAGAGGCCCGCCCATCCTTTGCAGACAAGCACCTGGCAGACCCCTAGCGGCTAGGCAAGGCAGCTCCCAATAGCCATGGAGCACCGCCCAAAGCCGCTGCCGTTGATGAGAACTCACACGATATGTGCAAAGCTAGCCTCAACCAACCACACACGTAGCTTGATTGAGTTGCAGCCTAACACTAGACGATTCTTAATCCACGCTTCAAGGATGTGCAGGTGCTTTGTTCTAATTTCGTGAGCCAGTAGACTCAAATCCTCCTTTAGCCTGAATTTCTAACAGTTGAGATACTAGGCGCACTTTTTCTAAATATCTTTCCATTTCTTTGACACCAAGTGGCCCAACACGCTTGAATGATAATCTCCATGGCAATGCTTTTTGGAAGTAGCTGAAATGCTAACTGTATATCATCAGCACATGATATTCCCAGTTTTTTGTTCGGAATGATATTGTCCCAGCAGTCTTGCACCAAACCGCAAACCCAAAAGAGATGTCTCGAAGTTTCTTCAGCCTTTTCATTACGGAAAACACACTCATAGCAGTCCAAGTGGAAGCTCTTCCTTTTTAGCAGAAAACACACTCATAACAGAGATGTCAAAGTAACTAACAAAACAAGCTCGGTCACTAGGATGTGGTCAGCGATTATGTCATGGGCGCAACAAGAGTGCTCCATCTCAAATTTTGGTAGCTAGCCATGTGAACCACCTATAAAAGAAATTGACGGTGCGCCAACTTGTACACATGGGCAGGATGATGCTAATCAGGTTAGTCCTAAAGCAGGTATCCGACGAGCTTAAGATACTCTAGAGGCTGGACCTGCGGCATCTCGTGGTAGATTTAGAAGTATCAGTGCTGTTTGTGATACACGTACATGAGGTGACTGTCAACAAAGAGGGGGGAAACAAACGGGATTCGTGAGTGTGTGTACGTACTGCGCGTACAGTAACTTCAGTCCAAACTAGTCCATCGTATTTGTAACCCGTCAGAGGAGGTGCTGGCGTTACAATTTGCAATTGCAAGGGAAATGGATATAGTACTGGTGCTACACGAGCACACGGGATTAGGACTGGGATTATCTCCACTAATTAATTCGAGCTATAGCTGTCGACCTTTTGGAATCTTTTCTTTTTGCCGGTGGGAATCTGTGTGATGACTTTCAGTGAAGCGAAGAGGGCACGAGAAACACATGATAGAGCAAGTAGGCTATTAGAGCATCTACAACCGGACTTGCAAATCCGGCCCTCAAACGTCCGGGGACGCGTCCATGGACATTGATCGGTCACACCTCAAATCGCGTCGTTCACATCCGTGTCTCTCATATCCGACCCCCTATATCTATACTATAGCATGCAACGTCGATCAAACTATGTAGATCAGCTAAGGACATATAAATTGCACACAATAGTTCTTCAAAAGATCCACCAAAGTTCACATAAACAACGGACACCAACATACTACATCTAAAACTTGAAATTAAAATCAACTTCACCATTTCCGGGCCGGCCCTTTCCCCTCCTGGTCGTCGGCGTAGTTGTATCCATCGTCGGCTGGTGGAGGAGCGTCCGATTCATCGGAGAAGGAGCCGTCGGAGGAGGAGGAGGAGGAGGAGGAGTCGACGATGACGAGGCCCTTGAGGCACTAGATGACCCGGTCCTGCTGCCGCCTGAGCTTGGCCAGCCGAGCCGCCTCATTCGCCTTCTCCAATGCCTCCCGCTCGGACTGCTCGATGGCAAGCCGAAGAGCCTTGGTGTTCTTACGGCGAAGCCGCCGAGCGTCTGTCTCCGCCGTCGTAAGCGACCAGTGGTAGACTGATAACCCACAAGTATAGGGGATCGCAACAGTCTTCGATGGTAGAGTAATCAACCCAATTTATTGATTCGACATAAGGGGAGCCAAAGAATATTCACGAGTATTAGCAGTTGAGTTCATCGATGATCTGTCTGAGCACTCGCTTCCTCCTCTTGATCATGCCGGGCTTGACGCCTTAGTTAGTGGTAGCTCGGATGTGCTTGCTACAGAGGTGACCTCGATGGAGTGTGCACCTAGTTCAGTGATACCCATGAAGGTTTTCGGTCACCCACCGAGCATGGCATCGAGGGGGGAGTCGATGGGCGGCGCCCGGCCCCCATTGCTCACGCCCACAAGAAGCGGCGCAAAGACAGAGGAGCACGACGACACCTTGCACGGCTAGTGGTGCTCCGCGTGCCAGAGGGGGTGTCGGGTCGGGGGGCGTGGGCAGGTGGCCTCCTCTCCTACCTTTCCCATGGCGCCCCTGCGGGGGACGGCAGATGCAGCTTCCCCTGGCTGCAGCCCTAGGCCGACACCGTTGGTGGCTTCGGGCCCCGCGATGGTGGTAGCCGGGGGGGGCTTCGCTGGTAGGGCCAACGGCACATGGCAGCAGCCCGGCTGGTTCAGCTCAATTGAGCCCTATTGGGGGTTGGGCAGGAGGCCTTACCCCGAACGGGGCTACGCGGGACGAGATCATCGCTTTCGGAGGGATCCTGGTGTAGGATCGAAAGTATGTCTAGAGGGGGGTGGGGGTGATTAGACTACTTGACCAAATAAAAACTTATCCTTTTCCCAATTTTAGTCTTTGGCAGATTTTAGCTATCTTAGCACAAGTCAAGCAATCTTAACACAATTCAAGCAAGCATGCAAAGAGTATATAAGCAGCGGAAAGTAAAGCATGCAACTTGCAAGAATGTAAAGGGAAGGGTTTGGAGAATTCAAACGCAATTGGAGACACGGATGTTTTTATCGTGGTTCTGATGGGTGGTGCTATCGTACATCCACGTTGATGGAGACTTCAACCCACGAAGGGTAACGGTTGCGCGAGTCCACGGAGGGCTCCACCCACGAAGGGTCCACAAAGAAGAAACCTTGTCGATCCCACCATGGCCGTCGCCCACGAAGGACTTGCCTCACTAGCGGTAGATCTTCACGAAGTAGGCGATCTCCTTGCCCTTACAAACTCCTTGGTTCAACTCCACAATCTTGTCGGAGGCTCCCAAGTGACACCTAGCCAATCTAAAAGACACCACTCTCCAAGAAGTAACAAATGGTGTGTTGATGATGAACTCCTTGCACTTGTGCTTCAAATGATAGTCTCCCCAACACTCAACTCTCTCTCTCACAGGATTTGGATCTGGTGGAAAGAAGATTTGAGTGGAAAGCAACTTGGGAAGGCTAGAGATCAAGATTCATATGGTAGGAATGGAATATCTTGGCTTCAACACATGAGTAGGTGGTTCTCTCTCAGAAACAGCAAGTTGGAAGTGTAGGTTTGTTCTTATGGCTCTCTCCACGAATGAAGAGGAGGTCGAGGGGTATATATAGCCTCCACACAAAATCTAACCGTTACACACAACTTGCCAAACTCGGTGGGACCGAATTGAGAAATTCGGTCGGACCGATTCAGCAAATCTAGTGACCGTTAGGATTTTCGGTGGGACCGACATGCAACTCGGTAGGACAGATATGGTTAGGGTTAGGGCATAACATAATCTCGGTGAGATCGATTACACAAACTCGGTGAGACCGATTTTGGTAATAAGCTAACCAGAGAGTTGGTCAGGTAAACTCGGTGGGACCGGTTCGCTAATTTCAGTGGGACCGAAATGTTACGAAAAGGAAACAGGGAGTTTACATTGCAATCTTGGTGGGACCGATCGCTCATCTCGGTGGTACCGAAACGTTACGAAGGGAAACAGAGAGATTACAATCCCATCTCGGTGAGACCGAGATCCCTATCGGTGAGACCGATTTGCCTAGGGTTTGTGGCAGTGGCTATGACATCTGAACTCGGTGGCGCTGGGTAGAAAGAATCGGTAGGGCCGATATTGACTTTTGGTTTAGGTCATATGTGGATGTGAGAAAGTAGTTGAGGGCTTTGGAGCATATCACTAAGCACTATGGAGCAAGAAACTCATTAAGCAACACCTCATCCCTCCTTGATAGTATTGGCTTTTCCTATAGACTCAATGTGATCTTGGATCACTAAAATATAAAATGTAGAGTCTTGAGCTTTTGAGCTTGAGCCAATCCTTTTATCCTTAGCATTTTGAGGGGTCCACTTTTCACATCCATGCCATGCCATTCATTGAGCTTTTCCTGAAATATTCATCTTGGAATAATGTTAGCTCAATGAGCTATATGTTGTTAGGAATTACCAAAACCACCTAGGGATAGTTGCACTTTCACCTGGATCCTATGTCTGAAGGTCGTCGGATGAGCTGGCGTCTCCAGGACCAGCCGGATGTTGATGACATGCAGCTATGGTGCGCCATGCAGGCGGCCAAGCTTCGCGACATTGCAGTCACTACTGGTATGTCAGTCAACACTTCCAATTCTATTTTGAATTTTTTCAATGATGAGATTATACATAATGCAAATCAGGTGGGAGTTTCATTAGGTAGTAATGGTAGTGAAATTTCTAAATCTGTCAATGATATCCTTGATCTTGAAGCGGAGCGTGCCTTAGAAATGATTCAAAACTTAGCGGCTGTAAAACCTATGAATGATTCGGATATAGATGCGTTGGGGATTAGGGTACTTGATTGCTTTTGTGCGGATCTTGCACCCTCACATACCGAGTCTGAGGAGGATGAGTGTTCTATATCCCCAAGGGGTTCAATTCGTGCAGATACTCAGGTGGTTAGGTCCACTAAGCTCGGTTGTGAGGACTGGGCAGAGGACCAAAACAAGCCTAAGCGCAAGTGGAAATGAAAGATTTATCCGGCTTTGGCTGTGCGCAGAAGTGCTAGGATCCGGACCACTAAGTAATTTCATGATGAAATATAAAAGGAATCTTTTGGAATAGCAGAGGTCTTACAGACTTGGCTAAACAAGGTTTCTAGCGGATGCTTCTATAGGACACAAGTTGGATTTTATCGCCCTCTCTGAAACTGGAAGGGACAATTTTACCTCTCAGTTTCTTAGCATTTTATCGCGAGGAGTTGATTTCGATTTGCATTGCCTACCTCCAAGAGGAAGATCCGGTGGGATTTTACTTGGGGTTAAATGCGACACTCTGGAAGTCCGGAATGTGGTTATGGGAGATTTTCCGGTTAAGTTTCGGGTGAGATCGAAGGTCAATGGGTTTAATTGGGCACTAGTGGCGGTGTATGGCGACGCACAGCCTGAGCTCAAACCAGATTTTTTTGGCAGACTTAGTTTGTATTTGCGGTAGCGAGCAGCTCCCAATTCTGGATGGGGGCAATTTTAACATTATTTAAAGACGGGAGGAAAAAAACCATGATAATTTTGACGGCAGATGGTCGTTTATGTTTAATACAATCATTGAAAGCATGGATCTTAGAGAGATCGAGCTTTCTGGTAGAAACTTCACTTGGGCGAATATGTTCCCAATCCCGACATTTGAGAAGCTGGATCGTGTCCTCGCTAGCGTCGAATTGGAGCAGAAGTTTCCTTTGGTGATGGTCCAAGCGTTGTCACGCGCGATCTCTGATCATACCCCATTGCTGGTTGACTCTGGAGAGGCAACTCATGTGGGAAACAAAAACACTTTGTCTTTTGAATTAGCATGGTTTGAAAGAGAAGGGTTCTTTGATCTGATGGGAGAAGAATGGGCTAAAGATTCAGGAGGGAGGTCGAATGTAGAAAGATGGCAGAATAAGATTAGGCACCTAAGACAGTTCTTACGTGGTTGGGCCAAACAATTGAGTGGGATATATAAGGTCAAAAAGGAAAGTCTCCTCCTTATTCAGTCACTCGAATTAAAACCTGATTCCTCCATTTTAGATACCAGGGAGCTGGAAACTAAAGTGGAGGCGGAAATGAGACTGAAAGAACTGCTTCGAGAGGAGGAATTGAAGTGGGCACTTAGAGCTAAAGTTTGCAAAATCGCCCAAGGGGACGATAACACTCAATTCTTCCACATGATTGCGAATGGCAAGCATCGAAAGAAGAGAATCTTTCAGCTCAAGCGAGATGAGGGGACGATTTTAGGATAGGAGAACCTAAAATTGTACATCACCAATTACTATAAGCAATTGTTTGGGCCACCTGAGGATAATTTCGTATCCTTAGATGAGTCGAGGGTTCAGGATGTCCCTCAACTAGCAAAGGATGAGAACGATATTTTGACTGCCCCATTTTCGAAGAAAGAGGTGTTTGAGGCAATTTCACAAATGAAGAATAATAAAGCACCGGGGACGGATGGTTTTCCGGCGGAGTTTTATAAAAAGTGCTCGCACATCAGTAAGAGTGACTTGCTCCCGATATTCCATGATTTGTTCTCTGGACATTTGCAGCTATTTCACTTGAATTTTGGAACGATTACATTGCTTCCTAAGAAAACAGAGGCCGTGCGGATTGAGCAGCTCAGGCCGATCTATCTCCTTAATGTCAGCTTTAAAATTTTCACCAAGGTTGAAACTAATAGGATTACGTAGATTGCGCATTCTGTGGTGCAGCCATCTCAAACTGCTTTCATGCCGAACAGAAACATCCTAGAAGGGGTTGTGGTCCAACATGAAATGCTCCATCAAATTCACACTAAAAAACTAGATGGGGTGGTTTTTAAAGTGGATTTTGAGAAAGCGTACGATAAGGTAAAATGACCATTTCTTCCGCAGGCCTTGCGAATGAAAGGATTGGATCAGTCCTGGAGAAACCATGTAGATTCTTTCACACAAAAAGGGAGTGTAGGAATCAAAGTGAATGATGACATAGGTCATTATGTCCAGACACACAAGGGTATGAGGCAAGGAGACCCGATGTCACCGATTCTGCTCAACATAGTGGTTGACGGCCCTAATAGGAAGAGCTAAGGATAATGGCCCGGTAGGTGGCCTCGTCCCGCATTTAGTAGACGGAAGAGTGTCCATCCTACAGTACGCTGATGATACTATCATCTTTATGAAGCATGATTTGGCAAAAGCAAGAAACATGAAGCTTGTGTTATGCTTGTTCGAACAATTGTCGGGGTTAAAGATTAACTTCCATAAAAGTGAATTGTTCAGCTTTGGAAGATCTAGAGACGAACAAGAAGCTTACAAACAATTGTTCGGGTGCGAATTGGGGTCTTTGCCCTTCATGTATTTGGGTATACCAATTCACCATCGCAAGCTTTCCAACAAAGAACGGAAGTGCATTGAGGATCGATTTGAAAAGAAACTAAGCTGCTGGAAGGGCAAGCTTATGTCATACGGAGGCCGATTAATTCTCATTAATTCGGTACTCACGAGTATGCCTATGTTTCTCTTGTCCTTTTTCGAGGTACCAGTTGGAGTTCGGAAAAGGCTAGATTTCTATCGCTCACGCTTCTTTGGCAGAGCGATGAGTTAAAACGAAAGTACAAACTCGCTAAATGGGACATAATCTGTAGGCCAAAAGACCAAGGGGGCCTCGGCATAGAAAATTTAGAGGTGAAGAATAGATGTCTTCTCAGCAAGTGGTTGTATAAGCTATCTATAGAGACCGATGCCACATGGGCCCAGATTCTACGTAATAAGTACCTACATTCCAAAACCTTATCCCAGGTGACGGTCAGATCGACCGATTCACCATTTTGGAAGGGACTGATGAGAGTGAAATCAGTCTTCTTCAATAGGACAAAATTTATAGTTGGAAATGGTAGTACCATGAGATTCTGGGAGGATACATGGTTAGGGGAGACGCCCCTTGCACTCCAATATCCTTCTCTCTATAATATAGTTCAGCGAAGAGACGCTTACGTTGCAACAGTATTACAGTCCAACCCTCTTGTCGGTGTCAAAACCGGCAGATCTCGGGTAGGGGGTCCCGAACTGTGCGTCTAGGCGGATGGTAACAGGAGATAAGGGACACAATGTTTTTACCCAGGTTCGGGCCCTCTCGATGGAGGTAAAACCCTACTCCTGCTTGATTGATATTGATGATATGGGTAGTACAAGAGTGGATCTACCACGAGATCAAGGAGGCTAAACCCTAGAAGCTAGCCTATGGTATGATTGTTGTGATGGTTGTGTCCTACGGACTAAAACCCTCCGGTTTATATAGACACCGGAGAGGGCTAGGGTTACACAGAGTCGGTTACATTGGTAGGAGATCTACATATCCGTATCGCCAAGCTTGCCTTCCACGCCAAGGAAAGTCCCATCCGGACACGGGACGAAGTCTTCAATCTTGTATCTTCATAGTCTTGGAGTCCGCCGATGATGATAGTCCGCTATCCGGACACCCCTAGTCCAGACTCCTCAAGAGCTCTCAACCAAGCTTCAATGACGACGAGTCCAGCGCATTTATAGTCTTCGGCGTTGCAAGGCGGGTTCTCCTTCAAATTTCATGTGCTTGCCGAATAGTGTCCGGCTCCCTTACAAATGTTGCGCTCCTTGGCTTCCACGCCCAATAATGGCCCTCTTCCACGCGTCGCACGAATGCGAAGAGCCAGGGTATCTTTTATGTTTTACCCCCTAGTTGCACAAATAATCTGCCTATAAGAGAGACAAGAATCCAGATCCAAATCACACCATCCTCCTTCCGCGAGTACTCATCGGAGCGCTTCCAGCCGAAAACCCATTCCATCATGGACCGTCGACGCGGCTCCTACTCTCGCGCTCCCAGCCCTCCGCCAGGAGATTGGAGGAGATGTTCAGTTCCGCACAACGAGCTGGTGAAGCTTCAAGCGGAGGGATATCTCCCTCCGGCCTTTATGGTCCCGGTTCGAGCCGGGCTGGCCACTTACAAAGGCGGGAAGCAAGCGGAGGCCACCCCTAGCCCCTCTTAAGGAGAGTGGGTGTGCTTCGTCCCCTATCTAATAAGGGGGCTTGGATTTCCCATTCATCCGTTCCTCCGCGGGCTTCTGGAGTTCTATGGACTTCAGCTCCATCACCTCGCGCCCGCCTCTATTCTGCACATCGCGGGCTTCGTAGCTCTTTGCGAGCTATTCCTGGGCATCGAGCCCCACTTTGCGCTGTGGAAGAGGCTATTCTGCCTTGTACCCCGTTCTCACGAGGGGTCAATATATCAAGTGGGCGGTGCCGAAATATGGCGCATCGCCGGGACCGGATATCCATCCGGAACCCCAAAGAAGCGCCCAAGGCGGCCTTCGGAATGGTTTTATGTAGAAGACGCTCCACTGCTGGACCAGTTCGGATCGGCCTCCCGGAGTTCAGCAAGGCTCCTCTGAAGAAACGCCTAAGTTGGCGCCCGCGGAGCCCTCAACTGGAGGAAGACAAGGGCGTCCATTATTTGATGGGCCGGATAAGGTTGCTGGCCCATTCCGGATTGACCATGATTGGAGTCATGGCCACGCATAATGCGGGGGGTGCAGCCGCTGCAATACAGGGGCCACCCATGTGGGATTTCAACGGGAAAATGATGCCACCCGTCATGGCCGCAAAGGGCCGGATCGGCCAAGATCCGTGAAGATTTCGTCCGCCTGTACAAGGGGGAGAAGGAGGACTTCCTCCAGACGAGCCCATTGAATGGGTTCTCCATGAATAACCCTCGGCGCTGGGTAAGTGGACATTTTATTTATCCGACCCGTGCTTTCAAAGTTAAGTACCTTACTTTATGATTTCGACGCAGGAGCTGCGTCGGGATGTGGAGGGTATACACAGTCCTGCTCCACAACTTGAGGATCCAGGAAGATCCCTTGATCCGGCCTCCGAAGAGGATCCAGATATAAAGGTGGAGCTAATCGACGGGGTGTTCCACCAACTCAGCATGGACAACGCTCTAGCCGCCATTACGGCTGACTACCCCGTCTTGTTACCGGCTTCCCAGGTACTCATGACCGAAGTCCTGACACCATTATTCTGTCCTTACGCATTCCTGACCACCGTATACAACGGTGTTTTGCAGGAGGTGTCTTCAAGGCGGGAAGCCGAACCCGCGACGGCTGACCAACAAGGGTCAGCCCGACCCCGCAGACAGAAGAGGGGTGCGGTGCGAATCGAAACGTCACCGCAACAGTATAGCTCGCGACCATTATTTAGGAAAAGATTCCTAGGGGGTGTATTAATGCTCATGACTTTTTCAGGAGAAAGAGCGCTCGCCGGACTGTGCCCAGCGAGGTTGCCACCCAAGCCTCCGCCAGCCAGGCTCCAACACCTGGTCTGGAGGGGGAGGCGAGCGCAAGGCGCGAGCCGGATACTCCTCCAACGGAGGATGCCGACAGGCTGTCCGCCACCAGGTCTAAGGTGGAGAGCGCCATGAACCATAGGCGCCGCCGGACAGTTTTTCGTGACACGTGTTTCTCCCCTGAGGTGTTGAATGCCTTTAACACGGGAGACGTGCACCTCCGTGCTGCTCAAGATGGTTTGACAAGAGCCACGGAGCAGTATGTAAAAGACATACGGGTAAGGGATTATAATAGCGGTATATGCCAGTAGCCCCCGAGACTTAAAGTAGTTAAAATAACTGATTTAAGGATCTTTAAATGTGTAGGATCTTACAGAAAAGAATACCGAATTGTCCCAGGAGCTACAAGAGTGCAAGGCCCAACTTGAGGCCGCACTCACTACCGCAGGAGGAGACACAGAGACCCCTCCTAGTAACACATTATTTCAAAAAGATAAAGCGGTGTGCGGCGTGCGTGTAAGTCTGACAATGATATTGCAGATGTTGCGGATCGATCCGGACAAGCAACACCTCTCGCGCGGTGAAGGCGGTGAGAGGGTGCTTATGAAGGTGCAGCAGAGAGGAACAAACTCGGGATGCCCATACCCAGCTTGGGGAAGAGCTGAAAGGTGTTGGCCGAGCTGTGCAGCTCCGTGAAGGAGAATCGCCGCCGTCGCGGCATCTATGGTAAGTGCTTGAGCGAATTCTTTTGAAAAGAAGAGTTCGGTGAGGAAGCCTATTGATGTAAATATATCCGTAGGTGCACTCATAGGTCGCTCTGGAGGAAATGCCGGTCGACGGGTGACCAACTTCCCGAGCTGGTGCAACTGCTCGAACGTGTTCGGCAAAGCGATGAGTGGCGTCGTCCGTGCCCTATGGCCATCCGTCTCCCTACCCGAAAGTGCCTTGGAGAGCTTGAGAAGCTTGGTATGCAGCGCAGCGCCTCCGTTTATGTAAGATATCCTTTGCCGTCAAGGTGCTGTGGAGGCTGGGCCATGGTGAAGACGCTGTACAAGAAGGCGGATCCAAACCACATGGCGAGGTCGGACTGTGGGGCCCGATGGGAAGGAGATCCTGTGAGCTTAGTATACGGCCAAGTAGAGTTGGCGCTAAGTATTCCTAACGGAATGTAAATTAGACAAACTGTTAGACGGGATTGAGGAGGAGTACAATCGATCAATTTGACGATGTATTTAAAATGACATGTAAAATGCCTTCTAGCGGATTGTAGATCGTTTGTCTTTGCCGACCTTTTCGCTTCGACCTCGGGACCCTAGAGTGCGAGTGTGTCCGAATACCTTCTCGGTTATGACAAAACCGGGGCATGCATGGAGACCAAAGCGTAGGGGTCATTAGTGCTTTATCGGACAAGTGACCAACTAGTTATGTTATATTACATGGTTAGTAAGAAACATCTTCCAGGAGAATAGTTCCGTTAAGGGTTCCTTTCACAGGAGGCATGCCCTAAAGTGCATGTCCGGACTGCAAAAAGCAGGAAAACATCCGGGGCAGATAGATAAATGTGTAAAAATCATCTTTCAAGTCACCGATCGAATATTCTCTTAAGAACGCTAGCTTCGGCTTCACCCAGTCTAAGGTACACATCCGGTGACCGGCGATAAGAATAATCGCAGAGGGCTCCTTTACCTCCTAGCCAAACAATCGAGAACGTAGGGGTAAGCACAGGAGCCAGGCAACCCAGCTTGGCCAAAACTTAAGTCATATTGATGCATATAATGGTGAATAAAAGGTACATGTGGAAGTTTGACACATGTGCTGGGCATGAAGCCCTTATAAGTAAGCTTCTGTTAGAGAAGCCCCCAGGTATAATGAGTGCGAGTAGCACATGAGGTGTGTGCGAACAATGCGCAAATAGGCCCTCAAGGGCTTTTATGAAAAAGGTAGGAGAAGAGAGAGAAACAAAAGACAGCTGAAGTGTGAAAATGTGGAGGAAGGAGACGAACTCTTAGTCCGGCGCTAGGCATAGAATCTTCGGAGGCGGGCTGCGTTCCATGGGTTCGGCTCGAGTCGGTTGTCCGATGCATTCCACAGACGGTATGCTCCGCCGGTCAGGACTTGGTCGATGATGAAGGGACCTTCTCATTTGGGCTTGAGTTTGTCCTTTTTCTTGTCCGGCAGGCGTAGAACTAGTTCGCCAACATTGTAAGTTTTAGCCCGTACTTCTCTGCTTTGATATCTTCGAGCCTGCTGCTGATAGAATGCGGAACGGGCCTTTGCCACATCGCGTTCCTCCTCCAATGCGTCCAAGCTGTCCTGCCGATCCAGCTCGGCTTCTCTTTCTTCGTACATGCGCACTCGAGATGAGTCATGAATTATGTCGCAGGGCAAAACTGCCTCTGCGCCGTATACCATAAAAAATGGTGTGAATCCGGTAGTACGGTTTGGCGTGGTCTGCAGACCCCAGAGTACGGAGTCAAGCTCCTCTACCCAGTGCGTGTTAGATTCCGTAAGGGACCGCACTAGGCTGGGTTTGATGCCGCTCATTATTAGACCATTTGCTTGTTCCACTTGACCGTTGGTTTGAGGGTGGTAAACTGAAGCGTAGTCGAGCTTAATGCCCATATTTTTGCACCAGGGTTTGACCTCGTCGGCCGTGAAGTTCGTGCCGTTATCGGTAATGATGCTGTGGGGGACGCCGTAATGGTGTACTACCCCGGATATGAAGTCTTTCACTGGTCCGGACTCTGCCGTTTTAACTGGCTTAGCCTCTATCCATTTGGTGAATTTATCCACCATGACCAGTAGGTATTTTTGCTTGTGGGTTTCCCTTTAAGGGCCCAACCATGTCAAGCCCCTGCACATGAACGGCGTGTAATGGGAATAGTTTTGAGGGCGGTGGGTGGCATATGGCTCTGATTAGCAAAGAGATGACAACCGACGCATCTTTAAAGTCCTGAGCATCTGCCCGGGCCGTCGGCCAATAAAATCCTGTACGGAAGGCCTTGCCTACAAGGGCCCAGGCTGCGGCGTGGTGTCCGCCTAGTCCGGCATGAATTTTAGCCAGAAGGTTTCGCCCTTCCTCTTCGGAGATACACCTTTGAAGGACTCCGGTTGTGCTTTTCTTATAAAGTTCTCCCTCGTGGACCTTGTAGGCTTTAGATCGCCGAACTATGCAGCGGGCCTCATTTTGGTCTTCGGGAAGTTCCTGCCTTATTAAGTAGGCTAGGAATGGCTCTGTCCACGGGGCGATTACTGCCATTATTTCGTGGGCTGAAGGTGTTATTTCATCGGCTGAGTCGCCGATTATGTCAGATTGTTCTGTGTTGGGTGGTGCGGTTGCTTCCTGGTTATTATTTCCGGACTCCTCTTCCCATAGTAAGGATGGCTTAAAGAGCCGTTCCAGGAAGATGTTTGGAGGGACAACATCACGTTTCGCGCTGATACGTGCCAATATGTCGGCTGCTTGGTTATTATCCCGGGCTACGTGGTGGAATTCGAGTCCTTCGAACCGAGCTAACATTTTTAGGACAGCGTTACGATAGGCTGCCATTTTCGGATCCTTGGCGTCAAAGTCTCCATTTACTTGGGATATTGCAAGGTTTGAATCCTCGCGCACCTCTAGGCGTTGAATGCCCATGGAGATTGCCATCCGGAGGCCATGTAGGAGGGCCTCGTATTCGGCTGCATTGTTGGAGTCCGTGTACATTATCTGAAGTACGTATTGGACTATGTCTCCGGTTGGGGACGTCAATACGACGCCAGCCCCCAAGCCGGCCAACATTTTGGAGCCGTCGAACCAATTGGAGTATGCGCCGTACTCTTTAGGGAGTTCGGCTTCAGTCCATTCAGTGACAAAGTCAGCCAAGACTTGCGACTTTATAGCTCGCCGAGGTTTGTAAGTTATATCGAATGGTAAGAGCTCGATGGCCCATTTTGCAATCCTGCCCGTCGCGTCGCGGTTGTTTATAATGTCGTTGAGGGGCACTTCAGAGGCCACTGTTATCGAACACTCTTGAAAGTAGTGTCGAAGCTTCCGGGATGCCATGAACACCGCGTACGCTATCTTTTGATAATGCGGGTACTGGGATTTACAGGGAGTTAAGATAGTGGATATGTAGTACACTGGTTTTTGAAGAGGGAATTTATGCCCTTCTGTTTCTCGTTCGACGACGAGCACCGTGCTTACAACTTGATGTGTTGCCGCGATATATAACAACATCGGTTCGCCCAAGTTAGGCGCAGCCAGGACCGGATTTGTTGCCAATATGGCTTTTATTTCTTCGAGTCCAGCAGTGGCAGCATCCGTCCACTCGAAGTGTTCGGTGCACCTTTTCTCCCAAACGGGAGATGAAGCGGCTTAGAGCCGCCACACATCCAGTCAATTTTTGTATTTGTTTGAGGTCTTTTGGAATATCCAGCTGTGACAGAGCCCGGATCTTGGCTGGGTTTGCTTTGATTCCTCTACTGGATACAATGATGCCCAGGAGCTTTCCGGCTGGCACTCCAAAAACGCATTTTTCCGGATTCAGCTTAATGTCATATGCTCGGAGGTTGTCGAATGTGAGCCTCAAATCGTCTACTAGAGTTTCGACGTGTTTGGTTTTGACGACGACGCTGTCTACGTATGCCTCTACTATTTTGCCGATCTGGGTAGCCAGACATGTCTGAATCATGCACTGATATGTTGCGCCGGTATTTTTGAGTCCGAAGGGCATCGTGTTGAAGCAGAATGGTCCATATGGAGTAATGAATGCCGTTGCGGCTTGGTCCGCCTCCGCCATATTGATTTGATGGTAGTCGGAGTATGCGTCAAGGAAGCACAATGGATCGTGTCCTGTAGTAGCATCGATTATTTGGTCGATGCGGGAAGGGGGAAGGGATCCTTTGGGCAGGCCTTGTTGAGGTCTTTAAAATCGACACATAGGCGCCAGGATTTGTCCTTTTTTGGTACCATTACCAGGTTTGCTAGCCAGTCCGGATGTTTGATGTCTCGATGAATCCGGCTTCCATGAGTTTGGCTAGCTCTTCTCCCATTGCTCGTCTTTTGGGTTCGAAAATCGCCAAGAGCCTGTTTGGTGGCTTGAATCCTTTTAGGATGTTTAGGCTGTGTTCTACCAATCTGCGTGGGATTCTGACATATCTGAAGGGTGCCGAGCAAAGATGTCCCGATTTTCGAAGGAATTCTCGTAGTCTGGCGTCTACATCGAGGTTCAAGCGTGCCCGATGGAAGCCGTCTTTGCTGGGTCCGTTGGATGGACCTGGAATTTGACTATTTCATCCGCTGGTTTATAGGAGGTGGACTTGGATCTCTTATCGAGTATCACATCATCCCTATTCACCATAGAGCGCAGCGTGATGAGTTCCTCCGTTGCTAGGGCTTGGACAAAGTGCCTCGTGGCTAATGTGGTTGTCTTGTTTTCGTAGCGAGTCTTTGTGTCCGGATCACTAACGAGAGTGATTATTCCGCTGGGCCCGGGCATCTTAAGCTTCATGTACCCGTAATGGGGTATGGCTTGAAAAATTGTGAATGCCTCTCGTCCTAATATAGCGTGATATCCGCTGCTGAACGGGGCCACTTGGAACGTGACCTCTTCGGACCTGCAATTGTCTGGCGAGCCGAGCACCACATCAAGTGTGATTTTTCCTGTGTAGCGTGCTTCCCGGCTAGGGATTATTCCTCTAAAGGTTGTGCTGCTTCGCTCAATGCGGCTCCAGTCTATTTCCATTTTTTGAAGAGTTTCCTCGTAGATGAGGTTTAATCCGCTGCCGCCATCCATGAGTACCTTGGTAAGACGAAGCCGCCCACTAATGGACCGAGGACCAATGCGGTGGTGCTCGGGCTGTTCGAATTTAGGTTAAATCGCTGGCGTTGAAGGTGATGGCCGTGTCGCTCCATGGATTTGTTGTTGCTACTTGGTAGACTTGGCGAGGCTGCGGATTGTTCGTTTCGCATATTATTTGATGCGAAAGTCTCAAGACGCTGACACCGTCTCGGTACTGTTGGAGTGGCTCTCTGGGCTAGAAGCTCTTCGCCACTTTTGGCCACTCGCCGATATCCAACATGCTCGAAGGCTATGTGTTGGAGTGGCATCTTCAGATCTTGTGAATTTTCTGAGGTCCGCCGAGCCATCCCTCGAGACGGTTCCGTGCCCTTTATGGGGTTTTTGCTTTTTGGTTTTTGTACCTGATGCCTGAGTGTGATGCACCCTTTTGTTTCGGACTAGGGTTGTATTCGGGGCCAGATTGTCCCAAAACTTAGTTTAGGTTTTCCGGAAACTCTCCATCGCACAGTACTTTCGTACTATGGACGCCAGATCGACGAAGCGTGTAATTTCACAACGACTGACGGCGTTCAAGATTCCCTCGTCCGTGCAATTATTGCAGAAAATTGAAATTGCGTTCTCCTCTCGGCAGTCCTTTATCCTGTCCATGACCAGGAGGAATCTGGCCCAGTAATGATGTACTGTTTCAGCGGGCTCTTGTCGGATTTGAGATAGATCGCATATGTC
The DNA here is from genome assembly GCA_021437245.1 of Aegilops speltoides. Lineage (NCBI taxonomy): Eukaryota > Viridiplantae > Streptophyta > Magnoliopsida > Poales > Poaceae > Aegilops > Aegilops speltoides. The sequence goes on along the minus strand of CM038146.1, from coordinate 349,011,508 downwards.
TGGGTGGGTGGGTGGAATTGAGTCCGGAACCCTACCCATCTCGAGGCTCAAGGGCCGAAAAGTTTCCGAATTTGGAAGCTTGGATTGCTGGACGTTGTCCAATGAGTCTGGTCCGATGCCTGACTTTAGGTTCAGTGCTTGATCGACGTTCGTCCCTCCGCGGGAATCCGGCATGGAGGGTTCGGGAGTCCGGACATGACTAGTTTTCAATACAGAAGAAGAGTCGCCGCATTGTTCCTCTACCACCGCAACGTGGTGGGTAACCTGGGGAGAGTTAATCTCTCTCAGATCGGTTTTAAGCCCAATTTGATTGTAGTCTGTAGCGACTCCCAGGGCGGCGATGCGATCCAAGAGCTCATTTACGGACGAGAGCTCTATTGGATCCAGCTGCTCGGCGAATTCTGAGTTGACGTGAAGATTGCTTTTGATGACCCGAGAGGTTGTCGTCGAAGCGGTGGCCGAACAGGCGGTCATGAGAAAACCACCTAGCCGGATGGTTTGGCGCGCCAAAGCTCCTTTGGTGATGGTTCCGCCTTTAAAGGCGGAAGAGGCATCCTTCCCGATCGCGGCAACACAGAGGAACTCTCAATGAAAGCACCAATGTCGGTGTCAAACCGCGGATCTCGGTAGGGGGTCCCGAACTGTGCGTTTAGGCGGATGGTAACAGGAGACAAGGTACACAATGTTTTTACCCAGGTTCGGGCCCTCTCGATGGAGGTAAAACCCTACTCCTGCTTGATTGATATTGATGATATGGGTAGTACAAGAGTGGATCTACCACGAGATCAAGGAGGCTAAACCCTAGAAGCTAGCCTATGGTATGATTGTTGTGATGGTTGTGTCCTACGGACTAAAACCCTCCGGTTTATATAGACACCGGAGAGGGCTAGGGTTACACAGAGTCGGTTACAATGGTAGGAGATCTACATATCCGTATCGCCAAGCTTGCCTTCCACGCCAAGGAAAGTCCCATCCGGACACGGGACGAAGTCTTCAATCTTGTATCTTCATAGTCTTGGAGTCCGGCCCGATGATGATAGTCCAGCTATCCGGACACCCCCTAGTCTAGGACTCCCTCACCTCTCAATATTCAATTCAGGAGGATGTTAGCGGGAACCCATTGGGAAGCTTGGCTCCATCTTGTGAGAAGATTGATGGATGTTCACCTATCTCAACAGCCCGATCAGTTGCGCTCGAAACTAACTAAGAATGGAGAGTTTTCGGTTAAATCCATGTACTTGGATATTATCAACACTGCCTCTATACCTTGATCGAAACATGTTTGGAAAGTCAAAGTGCCTTTAAAAATTAAAGTGTTTATGTGGTTTGTCCATAAACAAGTCATTCTAACTAAGGACAATTTGGCAAAACGCAACTGGACGGGATCTAGAAGATGTAGCTTATGTGATCATGATGAATCCATTAAACACCTCTTTCTTGACTGCCCATTGGCAAAAAAATTGTGGCGGTCTGTCCACATATGTTACTCCTCTAAATACTATCAACACGTTATTTCGGATGTGGTTAGATGGAATAGATTCAGAAATGGTGAGACATATCCGAGTAGGAGTATGTGCTTTATTATGGGCAGTATGGAACTGCACGAATGATTTGGTTTTTAACAGAACAACAAATATTCATTTCTTGCAGGTTATTTTCCGGGCCACTGCACTGATCCGTATGTGGTTGCTACACACTCCGACGGATGCCAGGGAGCGTATGGTTACTGGGTCTATCCGGTGGGAGACGGTAGCACGGGCTATCGTCAACCGGTTTGGATGGCGGTCATGTAATAGGATAGGGGTTTATTTTCCTATCTTCTTTTTGCCTGCCGGTTGCGGCTATCCTGGTCTTTTATGTTTTTGCTCTATGTGAGCTTTTTTTACCTTATGGGACCTGAAGACTTTGTTGAACCTTTTGCTTTTTAAATAATATGGCCGTATGCATCATTCTGATGCAGAGGCCGGGAGATAACCTCCTTTTCGAAAAAATAGCAGTTGAGTTGTCAATTCAACCACACCTGTAAGACTTAATATCTGCAGCAAAAATTTAAGTAGTAAAGTAGTATGGAAATAACGGTAACAGTGGCAATAGTAGAAGTAGCAGTTTTGTAGTGATTGTAATAGCAACACGGCAAAAGTAACTTAGCAAAGATCAATATGTGAAAAGCTCGTAGGAATTGGATCAGCAATGATAATTGTGTTTGATGATATTCATCATGTAGCAGTCATAACCTAGGGTGACATAGAACTAGCTCCAACTCATCAATATAATGTAGGCATGTATTCCGTATATAGTCATACATGCTTATGGAAAAGAAATTGCATCACATCTTTTGTCCTACCCTCCCATGGCAGCGGGGGTCCTAATGGAAACTAAGGGATATTAAGGCCTAATTTTAATAGAGAACCAGAACAAAGCATTAGCACTTAGTGAATACATGAACTCCTCAAACTACGATAATCACCGGAAAGAATCCCAATTATTGTCACTTTGGGGTATGCGGATCGTAACTCGTAATAGGTGTCTACAACTTGCAAGATAGGATCAAGAACACACGTATATTCATGAAAACATAATAGGTTCAGATCTGAAATCATGGCACTCGGGCCCCAGTGACAAGCATTAAGCATAACAAAGTCATAGCAACATCAATCTCAGAACATAGTGGATACTAGGGATCAAACCCTAACAAAACTAACTCGATTACATGATAAATCTCATCTAACCCATCACTGTCCATCAAGCCTACAAAGGAATTACTCACTCCCAGCGGTGAGCATCATGAAATTGGCGGTGAATGAAGGTTGGTAATGATGATGGCAATGGATTCCACCCTCCGGAACCCTGAACGGACTCCAGATCAGCCCTCTCGATGAAGAATAGGAGGCGGCGGCGTTACTGTATCATAAAACGCTATGAATACTTCTCTCTGATTTTCTTCTCTGTGCATATGTACTTATGGAGTTGGAGTTAGGGTTGTAGACGTTCCAGGGGTCCCACAAGCCGGGGAGGCGCGCCCCCTGGGCTTGTGGCCCATGAGTGGTCCCCCTCTGGTATCTTTTCCACCAGTATTTTCTAAATATTCCAAAAATATTCTCTGTAAATTTTCAGGTAAATCCGAGAATTTTTATTTTTGCACAAAATAACACCATCGTAATTCTGCTGAAAACAACGTCAGACTGGGTTAGTTCCATTCAAATCATGCAAATTATAGTCCAAACAAGGACAAAAGTGTTTGGAAAAGTAGATACGATGGAGACGTATCAACTCCCCCAAGCTTAACCCATTGCTTGTCCTCAAGCAATTCAGTTGACAAACCGAAAGTGATAAACAAAACTTTTACAAACTCTGTTTGATCTTGTTTTTGCAAATATGTCTAGCCAATATTCAGGTTTTTAGCAAAGATTGTTAACTAACCATATGCACAATAACACTTAGGTCTCACATTTACTCATATCAATAGCATAATAAACCAGGGAGCAATAATAAGATATCTCGGATGACAACACTTTTTCAAAATAATCACGATATAATATGACATAATGGTATCTTGCTAGCCTTTTCTGAGACTGCAAAACATAAATGCAAAGCACCCCTGAAGATCAAGGACTGACTAGACATTATAACTCATGGCAAAGAAGATCCAATCACAGTCATACTCAACATCAACTAAAAACAAAGCACATGAATGATAATAGTGCTCTCTAGTTGGTGCTTTAACGAGAAGATGATGACTCACCAATAAAAATAAATAGATAGGCCCTTCACAGAGGGAAGCAGGGATTTTCAGAGGTGTCGGAGCTCGAAGCTTTTAAAACAGAGATGAATATAATTTCGAGAGGCATGCTTTCATTGTCAACATAACAACCAAGAGATCTCACTATCTTCCATGCTAGATACATTATAGGTGGTTCCCAAACAGAATGCTAAAGTTTTACTTCCCCTCCACCAACAAACACACTCCACGGCTAGCCGAATCCACGCGTACTGTCCATACCAACAACAGTCTTGGGGGAGTTTTGTTTCATTATTATATTTTGATTTAATTTCGATCATGGAACTGGGCATCCCAAATTACCAGCCACTTTCTCATGAATGACAATTGAAAAACACTCATCGTGAGAATAACCCACCTAGCATGGAAGATACTAACAGCCCCCATTTGCTACATGAGCGATTCGGGCATACAAAACAGATTTATTTGAAGGTTTAGAGTTTGGCACATGCAAATTTACTTGGAACGGCAGGTAAATACCGCATATAGGTAGATATGATGGACTCGTATGGAACAACTTTGGGTTTAAGGAAGTGGATGCACAAGAAGTATTCCCGCTTAGTACAAGTGAAGGCTAGCAAAAAGATTGCGAAGCGACCAAGTAGAGAGCGACAATGGTCATAAACATGCATTGAGGTTAATCAACATTGAATGCAAGCATGAATAGGATATAAACCACCATGAACATAAATATTGTAGAGGCTATGTTGGTTTTGATTCAACTCCATGCGTGAACATGTGCCAAGTCAAGCCACTTGAATCATTCAAAGGAGGATACCATCTTATCATACTACATCATAACCCATTTAAAAGCATGTTAGCACACAAGACAAACCATTATCCGCTCCTAGCTAATTAAGCATGGCATGAGTAACTATAATCTCTAATTGTCATTGCAAACATGTTTCATTCATAATGAGCTGAATCAAGAACGATGAGCTAATCATATTTACAAAAACAAAATAGGTCGAGTTAATACCAGTTTTTCCCCATCTCAATCATTTCATCATTATTGCCTTTCACTTGCATGACCAAATGATGTGAATAATAATAAGAGTGCGCGTGCATTGGACTAAGCTGGAATCTGCAAACATTTCTTCAAAGAAGAAGACAAGGTAATATGGGCTCTTTGTTAGTTCAACAATAATGCATATGAGAGCCTCTCAACATTTTCATCGTGATCTTCTCCTTACGGCCCAAAGAAAAGAAAGAATTTCAAAGAAACACACTGAAATATTTTTGGAGTTTTTGTTTTTCTGAAGAAAGTAGAACTCAAACGAGAAAAACTATTTACACGGGAAAGCTCCCAACAAACAAAAGAAGAAAGAGAAATCTTTGTGGGTTTTCTTTTAATGCTACAACTAAACTAGAAAGAAAAACTAAAAAGAAACGCGAAATATTTTTGGATTTTATCAAAGTTTTTAAACACACAAGAAGAAAGCAAGAAAAATAAACTAACATGGATTATACAATGAAAAAGGATGAACACCGACAACTGGAATGAATTTGTGAACATGAATGTAATGTCGGTGAAAGATACGTACTCCCCCAAGCTTAGGCTTTTGGCCTAAGTTGGTCTATGGCCACAGCTAGCCAGGATGATATCTGAAGTCGTAGTTGGGGCTGTACTGGGTTGTAGCCGCTGCCGTTTCAAGGGCTGCCTCGTGGAGGTGAGCGGTCTCCCTAGCCCTCTCGTACTCATCTGCCTCCTCACTAAGTATGAAATATCTCCCTTTTCCCTGAAAGTCAAAGAAGGTAGGAGCAGGAAGCATAACATAGACGACGAGCTGCCTGTCAAAGATTAGTCTGTATTGGAAAGGCTATTCGCCCCTCTTAAGAATTTGGAAACGTTCCATAGCATCATAATCAAGGTAAGCAGGTGGTAACTGAATATCATTTTCTCTTATAGGTACCTCGAGATAATTAGCTAAATGAGTGGCATAAATACCACCAAAGAAATCTCCATCTAAAGCATTGTTATGTAACCGACATGCAATGATAGCTCCCGGGTTAAATTGTTTATCGTTCATTATCGCACCCTTAAGAATGCTCATATTAGGAGCGCAAAGGTGGCTATGGTTACATTTACCGTTAATGCATCTACCTATGAAGAGAGCAAAATAATGTAAAGCAGGAAAGTGGATACTCCCTATAGTGGCTTGTGTGATGGTTCTAGTTTCTCCCTGAGTGATGCTAGCAAGAAACTCAACACAATCAGATCTACGAGGTTCAGTGTAAGTGCCCCATTGCGGAATTTTGCATGCATCATTAAAATCTTCAAGGTCCATGCCGAATGGTTTATCATAGAGATCAAATAAAACAGAATGTGTATTGCGATGGACTAAATACTCGAATATCCACACAAAGGAATCAGTAAGATTGTAGTACTGGAAGCACTTATCTGACAAGAAGTCCGTCAGGCCGGCATTGTGCACATACATATCAAATTCCTCCTTGAACCCTGCGCGAGTAATGAAGTGTTCCGATGACCATTCGTAAGGTCGCACTAGAGCTTATCGCGGTGGTTCAAGGGCCGGCTCACGTATCACGGGACTTGGGGATTTCTTATTCAAGGAGCCACCTTGGAACACCTTCCTAAACATTTTCTTCCTCTGAAAAATTTCTGAAATTTTTAGTGGCTTAAAATAAAAGTGAACAAAACTCAACAAGATTGACAGCAACTACTCCCACAAGTGCCTAGAGGCTATATCATACAACAAAACTACTTTGAACCATATAAATTTGACATGCAAGCTCAAGAACATGGTCACCACAACAGCAAAAATTTGCAATATATAAAGCACTAGAACAAAAACTAATTGAACCATTGGAGGAGTCACATACCAAAGAACAATCCCCCAAAATAGTTTCAGAAACGAAGCTCTGAGCAAGGAGATCAAAAATTGCAGCAAGATGAGCAAGAACACGGGTTTGAGCAATGTGTGGCTTTTTCTGGATGAAGACAAAGTGGATGGGTGGCTGGAATAAGTGAGAGGGCCTACGTGGGCCCCACAAGCCACCTAGGCACGCCCTGTGGGCTTGTGGCTCACAGGTGCACCCCCCTGGGGTGTGTTCAGTGCCATTTTTCTCAAATATTGTATAAAAAATCATACTAAATTTTCAGGGCATTTGGAGAACTTTTATTTCTGGTCATTTTTTATTGCACGGATAATTCAGAAAACAGTAAAATAATAGCATTTCTACTTTATTAATTCTAAATAACAGAAAGTCAAAAGTGGGTATAGAAAGTTGTGTTTACTAAATTCATCCATCACATGCCCGTCAAAAGGAATCCATTAATAAGGTTGATCAAGTCTTATTAACAAATTTCTTCCGAATGACATGAAACTGGAGAATCTTTGTATAACACTAGGTTACCTCAACGGGAATTTGCATGTCCTAACAATAAGAATTTCATATTTCTTTTTGATAGTTTGAATAGGGAATTCAAACCCTCCAATAGTAACTGTTGAAAATTTTCCAATAGAATTGATACTATTCACTTGAGGTTGTTTCTTTGGAAAGTGTACCGTATGCTCATTACCATCAACAGGAAAAGTGACATTGCCTTTGTTGCAATCAATAACAGCCCCTGCAGTATTCAAAAAGGGTCTACCAAGGATGACCGACATACTTTCATCCTCGGGTATATCAAGAATAACAAAGTCCGTTAAGGTAGTAACATTTGCAACTACGATAGGTACATCCTCGCAAATACCGATGGGTATAATAGTTGATTTATTAGGCATTTGCAAAGAGATTTCAGTTGGTATCAACTTATTCAGATCAAGTCTTCGATATAAAGAGAAAGGCATAACACTAACATTGGCTCCCAAATCACATAAAGCAGTTTTAACATAGTTTCTTTTAATGGAGCATGGTATAGTTGGTATTCCTGGATCTCCTAGTTTCTTTGGTATTCCACACTTAAATGTATAGCAAGCATGGTGTAAATTTCAGCTTCCGGTGTCTTTCTTTTATTAGTAATTATATCTTTCATACACTTTGCGTAAGGAGACATTTTCAAAATATCAGTCAAACACAAGCGCAAAAAGACAGGTCTAAGCATTTCAATAAAGCGCTCAAATTCTTCATCATACTTATTCTTTGAAGCTTTAGGAGGAAAGGGCATGGGTTTCTAAATCCATGGTTCTCTTTCTTTACCATGCTTTCTAGCAATGAAGTCTCTCTTATCACATCTTTTATTCTTAGGTTGTGGGTTATCAAGATCAAAAGCAGGTTCTATCTCCATATCATTATCATTACTAGGTTGAGCATGAACATGAACATCCTTATCATCATTATTACTAGGTTCATGTTCATTACCAGATTGTGTTTCAGCATCAGAAATGTAAATATCATTTGGATTCTCAGGTGTGTCTACAGTAAGTTCACTAGAAGCATGCGAAGTCCTATCATCTTTCTTTTTCTTCTTAGATGGACTAGGTGTGTTAGTATTAATTCTTTGAGAATCTTGCTCAATTCTCTTAGGATGGCCTTCAGGATACAAAGGTTCCTGAGTCATTTTACCACCTCTAGTCATAACTCCAATAGCATGATCATTCATCTCATTAAGCAAATCATCTTGTGCCTTGAGCACTTGTTGTACTTGAGTTTTTACCATGGAAGCATGTTTACTAACAACCTTGATATCATAAACAGTTCTAAACATATAGTCGCTCAAGCGTTCAAGCATATAAGCATTTTATTTCAATTGTCTACTAACAAATGCATTGAAGTTTTCTTGTTTAACAATAAAGTTATCAAATTCATCCAAGCATTGAATAGCTGATTTATTATAAGGAATATCACCTTCATCAAATCTATAGAGAGAATTTACCTCTACTACCTATGTCGGGGTATTAATACCATTTATTTCTTCAATAGGTGATAAATTCTTAACATCTTCAGCTTTAATACTTTTTTCTTTCAAAGATTTATTTGCATCTTGCATATCTTTAGGACTGAGAAATAGAATACCCCTCTTCTTTGGAGTTGGCTTAGGAGGTGGTTCAGGAAGAGTCCAATCATTATCATTACTCTATATATTATTCAATAATTCTTCAGCTTGTTCAACAGTTTGTTCCCTGAAAACACAACCAAGTCAACTATCTAGGTGGTCCCTAGAAGCATCGGTTAATCCATTATAAAAGATATGAAGTATTTCATTTTTCTTGAGAGGATGATCACGCAAAGCATTAAGTAATTGGAGAAGCCTCCCCCAAGCTTGTGGGAAACTCTCTTCTTCAATTTGCACAAACTTAGATATTTCCTGTAGAGCAGATTGTTTCTTATGAGCAGGAAAATATCTTTTAGAGAAGGGATATATCATATCCTGGGGACTACGCACACAACCAGGAGCAAGAGAATTAAACCATGTCTTAGCATCACCCTTTAGTGAGAAAGTAAACAACTTAAGAATATAGTAGTGGCCAATTTTTTCCTCATGAGCAAATAAGGTGGCTATATCATTTAGTTTAGTAAGATGTGCCACAACCGTTTCAGATTCATAACCATGGAAAGGAATAGATTCAACCAAAGTAATTAACTCAGGATCGACAGAGAATTCGTAATCCTTATCATTAACAAAGATAGGTGAAGTAGCAAACTTAGGATCATATTGCATTCTAGCATTCAAAGACTTTTCTTTCAACTTGACAAGCAATTTCTTAAGATCATCTCTCTCCTTACAAGCAAGAAATCCCCTAGCTACCTCTCCATCCATGACATAGCCCTCAGGTATATCAAGCAATTCATATTTAGGAGTGCTAGGTTTAATAGGTGTTTCAAAGTGTTCGGTTTCAATAATTTCATCAGTTTCAGAAATATCATCGATTTCAGCATTCTCAATATCTTTAGCTTAGCAAGTTCTTCATTAAGAAATTCACCCAGTGGCACAGTCTTATCAAGCAAAGTACTAGCATTATTCATAGTAGAAGTGGCATCATCAATTACTTGCGACGTACCAAAATTAATAGCAGGTGTAGGTGTCACAAGCTTACTCAAAACAGAAGGTGAATCAAGTGCAGAGCTAGATGGCAGTTCCTTACCCCCCCCCCCTTGTAGTAGAGGGAAAAATCTTGGTTCTGGTATTTCTAAGATACCTCATAGCGATCAGCAGATATAAATCCCAAGTGACACGGCAAATAGAGCTATGCACCCCGGCAACGGCGCGAGAAAAAGGTCTTGATAACCCACAAGTATAGGGATCGCAACAACTTTTGAGGGTAGAGTATTCAACCAAAATTTATTGTTTCGACACAAGGGGAGCCAAAGAATATTCGCGAGTATTAGCAATTGAGTGGTCAATTCAACCACACGTCCACACCTGTAAGACTTAATATCTGCAGCAAAGTTTTTGGTAGCAAAGTAGTATGGAAATAACGGTTACAGTGGCAATAGTAGTAGTAGCAGTTTTGTAGTGATTGTAATAGCAGCACGACAAAAATAACTTAGCAAAGATCAATATGTGAAAAGCTCATAGGCATTAGATCGGTAATGATAATTATGTTGGATGATATTCATCATGTAGCAGTCATAACCTAGGGTGACACAGAACTAGCTCCAATTCATCAATATAATGTAGGCATGTATTCCGTATATAGCCATGCATGCTTATTGAAAAGAACTTGCATGGCATCTTTTGTCCTACCCTCCCGTGGCAACAAGGTCCTAATGGAAAATAACGGATATTAAGGCCTCCTTTTAATAGAGAACTGGAACAAAGAATTAGCACGTAGTGAATACATGAACTCCTCAAATTACGGTAATCACTAGAAGGAATCCCAATTATTGTCACCTTGGGGTATATGAGGATCATAACTCGTAATAGGTGTCTACAACTTGCAAGATAGGATCAAGAACACACATATATTCACGAAAACATAATAGGTTCAGATGAAATCATGGCACTCGGGACCTAGTGACAAGCATTAAGCATAACAAAGTCATAGCAACATCACTCTCAGAACATAATGGATATTAGGGATCAAACCCTAACAAAACTAACTCGATTACATGATAAATCTCATCTAACCCATCACCATCCTGCAAGCCTACGAAGGAATTACTCACTCCTGGCGGTGAGCATCAAGAAATTGGCGATGGAGGAAGGTTGGTCATGATGATGGCGACGAATTCCACCCTCCGGAGCCCCGAACGAACTCTAGATCAGCCCTCCCGATGAAGAACAGGAGGCGGCGGTGGCTCTGTATCGTAAAACGCTATGAATCCTTCTCACTGATTTTTTTCGTCGCGAATATGTACTTATGAAGTTGGAGTTAGGTTTGTAGACGTTTCAGGGGCCCCACAAGCCAGGGAGGCCCGCCCCCTGAGCTTGTGGCCCATGGGTGGCCCCCCTCGGATATCTTTTTCTGCCAGTACTTTTTAAATGTTCCAGAAATATTCTCCGCAAATTTTCAGGTCAATCCGAGAACTTTTTTTAGCACAACAATAACACCATGGCAATTCTGCTAAAAACAACGTCAGTCCGGGTTAGTTCCATTCGAATTATGTAAATTAGTGTCCTAAACAAGGGCAAAAGATTTTTGAAAAGTAGATATGATGGAGACGTATCATAGACCCACGCGAGGAATCGCTTGTCCTCATCGGGCTCCACCGGTAACTTCCGCCTGCAGCGGACAGACCTCTCCACAGCCTTCCTCTCCCTTGCCCGCTGCTACGTCTCGAGCTTGCGTTGGTTTTCCCCGAAGAGGAGAGGATGATGCAGCACAGTAGCGTAAGTATTTCCCTCAGTTTTTGAGAACCAAGGTATCAATCCAAGAGGAGGTCACGCAAGTCCCTCTTACGCACAACACGATAGCAACTCACAACCAACGCTTAGGGGTTGTCAATCCCTACAATACTTACTTAGAGTGAGATCGATAGAGATAATATTTTTGGTATTTTGATAGATAGGTGCAAAATAAAAAGTAAAGGCAAAGTAAAAACAAAGCAAGTAAATAAAGTGATATAGATTGATATGATGAGAATAGACCCGGGGGCCATAGGTTTCACTAGTGGCTTCTCTCAAGAGCATAAGTATTCTACGGTGAGTGAACAAATTACTGTTGAGCAATTGACAGAATTGAGTGTAGTTATGAGTATATCTAGGCAATGATCATGTATATAGGCATCACGTCTGTGACAAGTAGATCGAAACGATTTTGCATCTACTACTATTACTCCACTCATCGGCCGCTATCCAGCATGCATCTAGAGTATTAAGTTAAAAACAGAGTAACGCTTTAAGCAAGATGACATGATGTAGAGGGATAAATTCATGCAATATGATAAAAAACCCATCTTGTTATCCTCGATGGCAACAATACAATACGTGCCTTGCAACTCTTTCTGACACTGAGTAAGGACACCGCAAGATTGAACCCAAAGTCATGCACTTCTCCCATTGCAAGAACTACCAATCTAGTTGGCCAAACCAAACGGATAATTCGAAGAGACTTGCAAAGATAACTCAATCATACATAAAACAATTCAGAGAAGAATCAAATATTTTCCATAGATAATACTGGATCATAAACCCACAATTCATCGGTCTCAACAAACACATCGCAAAAAGAAGATTACATCGAATAGATCTCCACGAGAGAGGGGGAGAACATTGTATTGAGATCCAAAAAGAGAGAAGAAGCCATCTAGCTACTAGCTATGGACCCGAAGGTCTGAAGTAAACTACTCACACTTCATCGGAGGGGCTATGGTGATGATGTAGAAGCCTTCCGTAGTGGATGCCCCCTCCGGCGGAGCTCCGGAACAGGCCCCAAGATGGGATCTCGTGGATACAAAAGGTTGCGGCGGTGGAATTAGGTTTTTGGCTCATGTCTGATCATACGGGGATACGTAGGTATATATAGGAGGAAGGAGTACGTCGGTGGAGCTCCGAGGGACCCACGAGGTAGGGGGCGCACCCTCCACCCTCGTGAGCGCCTCTTGCGCTTCTTGGAGTAGGGTCCAAGTCTCCTGGGTCATGTTCGGTTGGAAAGTCACGATCCCGAAGGTTTTATTCTGTTTGGACTCCGTTTGATATTCTGTTTCTTCGAAATACTGAAAAAGGCAAAAAATGGCAATTCTGGGCTGGGCCTCCGGTTAATAGGTTAGTCCCAAAAATAATATAAAAGTGGAAAATAAAGCCCAATATAGTCCAAAACAGTAGATAAAGTAGCATGGAGCAATCAAAAATTATAGATACGTTGGAGACGTATCAAGCATCCCCAAGCTTAATTCCTACTCGTCCTCGAGTAGGTAAATGATAAAAAAGAATTTTTGATGCAGAGTGATACTTTGGCATAATTTCAATGTAAATCTTCTTAATCATGGTATGAATATTTAGATCCAAAAGATTCAAGACAAAAGTTCATATTAACATAAAAATAATAATACTTCAAGCATACTAACAAAGCAATTATGTCTTCTCAAAATAACATGGCCAAAGAAAGTTATCCCTACAAAATCATATAGTCTGGCTGTGCTCCTTCTTCCCCACGCAAAGTATTTAAATCATGCACAAACCTGATGACAAGCCAAGCAATTGTTTCATACTTATGACATTCTCAAAACTTTTTCAATCTTCACGCAATACATGAGCGTGAGCCATGGATATAGCACTATAGGTGGAATAGAACAATGGTTGTGGAGAAGACAAAAAGAGGGAAGATAGTCTCACATCAACTAGGCGTATCAACAGGCTATGGAGATGCCCATCAATAGATATAAATGTGAGTGAGTAGGGATTGCCATGCAACGGATGCACTAGAGCTATAAGTATATGAAAGCTCAACAAAAGAAACTAAGTGGGTGTGCATCCAACTCACTTGCTCACGAAGACCTAGGGCATTTTGAGGAAGCCCATCATTGGACTATACAAGCTGAGTTCTATAATGAAAAATTCCCACTAGTATATGAAAATGACGAAATGAGAGACTCTCTATCATGAAGATCATGGTGCTATTTTGAAGCACAAGTGTAGTAAAAGGATAGTAGCATTGTCCCTTCTCTCTTTTTCTCTCATTTTTTTATTTGGGCCTTTTCTCCCTTTTTTATGGCCTCTTTTTTTTTCGTCCGGAGTCTTATCCCGACTTGTGGGGGAATCGTAGACTCCATCATCCTTTCCTCACTGGGACAATGCTCTAATAATGATGATCATCACACTTTTATTTTCCTTACAACTCAACAATTACAACTCAATACTTAGAACAAAATATGACTCTATATGAATGCCTCCGGCGGTGTACCGAGATATGCAATGAAACATGAGTGACATGTATGAAAGAATTATGAAAGGTGGCTTTTGCCACAAATACGATGTCAACTACATGATCATGCTAGCAATATGACAATGATGGAGCGTGTCATAATAAACGGAACGATGGAAAGTTGCATGGCAATATATCTCGGAATGGCTATGGAAATGCCATGATAGGTAGGTATGGTGGCTGTTTTGAGGAAGGTAAATGGTGGGTGTATGATACCGGCGAAAAGTGCACGGTATTAGAGAGGCTAGCAAAGGTGGAAGGATGGGAAAAAGTGCGTATAATCCATGGACTCAACATTAGTCATAAAGAACTCATATACTTATTGCAAAAATCTAGAAGTTATCAAAGGAAAGTATTAAGCGCATGCTCCTAGGGGGATAGATTGGTAGGAAAAGTCCATCGCTCGTCCCCGACCGCCACTCATAAGGAAGACAATCAATAAATAAATCATGCTCTGAGTTCATCACATAACGGTTCACCATACGTGCATGCTACGGGAATCACAAACTTCAACACAAGTATTCCTTAAATTCACAACTACTCAACTAGCATGACTCTAATATTATCACCTTCATATCTCAAAACAATTATCAAGCATCAAACTTATCTTAGTATTCAACGCACTCAAAATAAAGTTTCACATATCTTGAATACCAAGTATATTAACATTAAGCAAATTACCATGCTATTAAAGACTCTCAAAATAATCTAAGTGAAGCATGAGAGATCAAGTTTCTTTAAAACAAATCCACCACCGTGCTCTAAAAGATCTAAGTGAAGAACTAGAGCAAAAATTATCAAGCTCAAAAGATATAAGTGAAGCACTATGAGCAAAACTATCAAGCTCAAATGATATAAGTGAAGAAGATAGAGTATTCTAACAAATTCTAATTCATGCATGGCTCTCTCAAAATGTGTGTACAGCAAGGATGATTGTGGTAAACTAACAAGCAAAGACACAAAATAATACAAGACGCTCCAAGCAAAACACATATCATGTTGGTGAATAAAAATATAGCTCCAAGTAAATTACCGATGGAAGTGGACGAAAGAGGGGATGCCTTCCGGGGCATCCCCAAGCTTTGACTTTTTGGTGTCCTTGGATTATCTTTGGGGTGCCATGGGCATCCCCAAGCTTAGGCTCTTGCCACTCCTTGTTCTATAATCCATCAAAAGAATTCACCCAAAACTTGAAAACTTCACAACACAAAACTCAACAGAAATCTCGTGAGCTCCGTTAGAGAAAGAAAACAAAAGACTACTTCAAGGTACTGTAATGAACTCATTCTTTATTTATATTGGTGTTAAACCTACTGTATTCCAACTTCTCTATGGTTAATAAACTAATTTACTAGCCATAGATTCATCAAAATAAGCAAACAACACACGAAAAACAGAATCTGTCAAAAACAGAACAGTCTGTAGTAATCTGTAACTAACGCAAACTTCTGGAACTCTAAAAATTCTACCAAAATAGGAAGTCCTGGACAATTTGTTTATTGATCAGTAGCAAAAAGAATCAACGCAAAATCACTCTCCATTAAAAAATGGCAACTCATCTCGTGAGCGCTAAAGTTTCTGTTTTTCAGCAGAATCAAATCAACTATCATCGTAGGTTATCCTATAGGTCCTACTTGGCACAAACACTAATTAAATCATAAAAGCACATCCAAACAGAAGGTAGATGGATTATTTATTCCTAAACAGAAGCAAAAACAAAAACACAAAATAAAATTGGGTTGCCTCCCAACAAGCGCTATCGTTTAACGCCCCTAGCTAGGCATAAAAGCAAGGATAGATCTAAGTATTGCCATCTTTGGTAGGCAATCCATAAGTGGATCTCATGATAGATCCATATGGTAATTTTATTTTCTTTCTAGGGAAGTGTTCCGTACCCTTCTTTAAGGGAAATTGGAATCTAATATTCCCTTCCTTTATCAATAATTGCACCAATCGTTCTAAGAAAAGGTTACCAAGAATAATAGGACATGAAGGATTGCAATCTATATCAAGAACGATAAAATCTACGGGCACATAATTCCTATTTGCAACAATATAAACATCATTAATTCTTCCCATAGGCTTTTTGATAGTGGAATCCGCAAGATGCAAGTTTAGAGAGCAATCATCAAAATCACGGAAATCTAGCAAATCACATAAAGTTTTGGGAATAGTAGAGACACTAGCACCCAAATCACACAAAGCATGAAACTCAAAGTCTTTAATTTTAATTTTAATAGTAGTTTCCCACTCATCATAGAGTTTTCTAGGGATAGAAACTGTCAACTCAAGTTTTTCTTCATAAGATTGCATGAAGGCATCAACAATATGTTCGGTAAAGGCCTTATTTTGACTATAAGCATGAGGAGATTCTAGCACGGATTGCAACAAGGAAATACAACCAATCAAAGAGCAATTTTCATAATTAAATTCCTTGAGATCCAAAATAGTGGGTTTAGCAACATCACGGTTTCTATTTATTTCAATCCCACTTTCATCAATTTCATCATCAAGATCTAGAAACTCCGAATTCTCAGAACGCCTTCTAGGTAAAGGAAGATAATCTTCAGATTCATTAAGATTCATATTGCAAAATAAAGATTTAATGGGGGATGCATCAATAACTTTTAGATCTTCATCTTGATTTTCATAGGAATTCGGTTTAGCGGCCATCTTATTGACTAAGGTAGCTTGCATATCCAAAATTTCAGCGGTCATCTTTTCAAGACGAGCAATTTGGGCCCTTATACCATCAAATTCTTTAGACATATCATTGAGTTCTTTATTCATAAAGCTCATAAAACTTTTTTGTTCCTTAAGTTCGTTTCTAAAGAAATTATTGTGCTCAAATTGCAAAACCATAAACTTTCTAACATTGCTTTTGATCTCCTCTAGCCTTTTAAGGTGAAGGTCACCAAATCTAGGTAGACCCATCGCAACAAATAGGAAAACAAACACACGAGAAAACAAAAAGGACAAGGAAAAGGCAACAGAAAAGAGAGGAGGAGATTGGGAAAGAGAGGGCGAATAAAACGGCAAGGCTGAAGTGGGGGAGAGGAAAACGAGAGGCAAATGGCAAATAATGTAATGCGGGAGATAGGGATTGTGATGGGTACTTGGTATGTTGACTTTTGCGTAAGCCTCCCCGGCAACGGTGCCAGAAATTCTTCTTGCTACGTCTCGAGCTTGCGTTGGTTTTCCCCGAAGAGGAGAGGATGATGCAGCATAGTAGCGTAAGTATTTCCCTCAGTTTTTGAGAACCAAGGTATCAATCCAGTAGGAGGTCACGCGCAAGTCCCTCGTACCTGCAGAACACAATAGCAACTCGCAACCAACGCTTAGGGGTTGTCAATCCCTTCACGGTCACTTACGAGAGTGAGATCTGATAGAGATAATATTTTTGGTATTTTTGATAGATAGGTGCAAAATAAAAAGTAAAGGCAAAGTAAAAACAAAGCAAGTAAATAAAGTGATATAGATTGATATGATGAGAATAGACTCGGGGGCCATAGGTTTCACTAGTGGCTTCTCTCAAGAGCATAAGTATTCTACGGTGGGTGAACAAATTACTGTTGAGCAATTGACAGAACTGACCATAGTTATGAGTATATCTAGGCAATGATCATGTATATAGACATCACGTCCGTGACAAGTAGATCGAAACGGTTCTGCATCTACTACTATTACTCCACTCATCGATCGCTATCCAACATGCATCTAGAGTATTATGTTAAAAATAGAGTAACGCTTTAAGCAAGATGACATGATGTAGAGGGATAAATTCATGCAATATGATAAAAAAACATCCTGTTATCCTCGATGGCAACAATACAATACGTGCCTTGCAACTCTTTTTGTCACTGAGTAAGGACACCGCAAGATTGAACCCAAAGCCATGCACTTCTCCCATTGCAAGAACTACCAATCTAGTTGGCCAAACCAAACGGATAATTCGAAGAGACTTGCAAAGATAACTCAATCATACATAAAAGAATTCAGAGAAGAATCAAATATTTTCCATAGATAATACTGGATCATAAACCCACAATTCATCGGCCTCAACAAACACACCGCAAAAAGAAGATTACATCGAATAGATCTCCACAAGAGAGGGGAGAACATTGTATTGAGATCCAAAAAGAGAGAAGAAGCCATCTAGCTACTAGCTATGGACCCGAAGGTCTGAAGTAAACTACTCACACTTCATCGGAGGGGCTATGGTGATGATGTAGAATCCCTCCATGGTGGATGCCCCCTTCGGCGGAGCTCCAGAACAGGCCCCAAGATGGGATCTCGTGGATAGAGAAGGTTGCGGTGGTGGAATTAGGTTTTTGGCTCATGTCTGATCATACGGGGATACGTAGGTATATATAGGCGGAAGCAGTACATTGGTGGAGCTCCGAGGGGCCCACGAGGTAGGGGCGCGCCCTGGGGGCGCGCCCTCCACCCTCGTGACCGCCTCTGGCGCTTCTTGGAGTAGGGTCCAAGTCTCCTGGGTCACATTCGGTTGGAAAATCACGATCCCGAAGGTTTCATTCCGTTTGGACTCTGTTTGATATTTTGTTTCTTCGAAGTACTGAAAAAGGCAAAAAACAGCAATTCTGGGCTGGGCCTCCGGTTAATAGGTTAGTCCCAAAAATAATATAAAAATGGAAAATAAAGCCCAATATAGTCCAAAACAGTAGATAAAGTAGCATGGAGCAATCAAAAATTATAGATACGTTGGAGACGTATCACCCGCTGCCTCTTCCGGTGGGCGGGGGGCACCTCCGACTCCAGCGTGAGCGTCTCGGCCGGCAGGGTGGGCACAAGCACCCACCGCTGCCCACGACGGTCTGCGGTTCAAGGGGATGGCATGGGGAAGTAGCAGCCGGCCGGGCGACGGGACGGCGTGGGGGAGGTGCCGATTGCGCTGGCCGCCTGTCGGAGCTACCCATGGGCTTGGAGGGGCTAGCGCCGAGGAGAAAGAGGCAGCTGCGACGAGACTACAAATCTGGATCTGCCCCCGGTGTCCACCTTGGACTGCTACAAGGTGATGCGGAGGGCAAGCCCATACTCCGGATCCACCTCATCGTTGAAGCGGCTGTAGGAGCTCGACATTTCATTGGATACGATCGGAATCGGTGGTGGGACGGGCTTGTTAGGCGGACGTGCCTAGGCGTGCCCGGGCCACCCCATTTCCGCCCCATATTTGGGCTGGATATGGGGGTGCCGGTCAGTCCAGGCATTTGAGGCCCATTTGAGGCATCCGTCTGGGTCAAAAAATGTGACCGGGCAGCCCGCCCGGGCGTATGAGACGGCTTTGAGAGGTCCATCTATAGATGCTCTTAGAGCAATGCGCTAAATGGCCACCCGCCTGTATATTTTCGCCAGTTTTTATAGTTTTTGGCCTTTTTGGCTCAAACAGATCTGGTATAATTCTTTCTGCTCATAAAAAATATGCATATATGAATGGCCCACAAATTGAACCTCCGCCGCTATAAGGAGTGGGGTGGGGGTGTTTTAGGGTTCCTGTCTCGGATATTCTCCGCCCCCTTCCGCCGCAGTTCGCCCCCTCAATTGTCTCTTTTCATTTCTCCGCCCCTTCCGCCGCAGTGGCGCTCCCAGTAGTCACGCGAACCTCGCTGGCTCTTCCACATCGGTGCCCGAGGCGCGTGTGATCACTTCTTCGATCTCGATGAGGTGCTTTTCTTGCACATCAAAAGGTGTTTGGAGGTGGACGAGGCGCTCCTCGCTGCCCAGACCGTGATGGCGGCCAGAGATGATGGCGCCGCTGAATGGCTCGAGGCATAAGGAAGAGCACACGTACACTAATGCATGCCAGACGTCGGCTTTCGCGTCCTACCTCGGCGACCAGGAGTGATTCGCCTGCCTTCCCTAGGTTTAGTTCGATCTATGTTTTTTTATGCTATATGTATATGTAAGATGAACTCCGGTTGTGTATAAACTTAAGTTTGTAGCATGAATTAGAATTTAAACATGCGGTGGTTTTCATGGATCTATTCTGCCCGATGTCGGTTCATACCACAAATCAGATTTCAAGCGAACTGTATATTGCTTTTATGGGATCATCTTTTTGTGGTATCAGCTAGAGTTGCTCTTAGCGTGTAGGATCACATGCAGCCTTTGCTACAATAAAATTTAATAAAAAAATTCAAAAAAATCTGTTTTTTGGCAAATAGCATTGATTTGTGTTTCACATGCGTGTAAATTTTCATGTTAGAATGAGATTTGTGAAGGTCTGGGCATAAAAAAAAGGCTCTGAAAAGACTTTTTGAAAGCATCGAACTTTTTCTTTTGCCGAGACCACCATGCATGTCATTACATCACCGAAATTTGCACGCATGTGAAACACACATCCATGTCTATTGTCATTTTTTTCGAATAGTTTTTTCCTTCATATTTTCCTTTAGCAAAGGATGCATGTGAGCTCGAGCTCATAGGAGCACTTCCGCGCAATAACTAACAACTTGGTGGAAGGGGTTTATGGAGTAAATCCCTAAAAAACAATAGAATAATACTAGTGAAGGCCTGAAAAGAGGACCAAAAACATGTTGTGATGTAATGGACCATGGAAGGATAAAATTGGTTGTAAACCGACACAACTTTGTATTCATGAACTTCAAAGCATGATCTTCTGAGTTGGCACTCAACATTTTCTCTCCTTTCTTTCATGGATGCACTTTGTCCTCTTCTCCAAGCTTCACCTCCCCTACGCCTCCTCTCCCCTTCCTCACCATCTTGTTCGACCAAGGAGGGAGGGGAGGGGCTTTGAGCCTCCACTTGTAGAGTAAGTCAGTCCCTAGTTGTGTTTTATTTAGTTGTGTTTCACTGTCGACTGGAGGATTTTTCAAGCTCTTTTTGTGGGCACCATCCACTGCTAGATGGTGTTGTTTCCCATGCTTCGGTCAAAGGTGCCCTTCCAAATAACATCCACTTTTGTGGCTTATTGGATTTGTTCCCTTTATTTCCCTCCCTTGACTTATTTTATGTGTGGGATGGCGAGATGTATGATGACAGCTTGGTGTCCCTTTATTTTGTTCTCATTTAGCTCTAATAAATTCCAAATTCCTCCGCAAACTTTCTTTTCCTGATATTCAAGATTTTTTTTCAAAAAAAATTCTCGAGTAATCTTTGACTTGTCTTTCTCATCAATCCACCTTGTTGTTTCTACAGAGCCAACTCGAAGCATGCTTTCTGTCCTCTCTTGGCTTCATTCTTATCTCATGTTGCAGATGTTTTCTTCATTATTTAATGCTATGAATGGAGCATCATGCTCAATCTTTGGTCAGCACCACCCCATTCAACCTCCATTTTGGACGTGTTTAAATTCAAGAATCAACTTTATCCAGGCTCCAAAGTATTGTGGTAAGTGATGAGTAGGTGGGGGTGTACGACGGGCTTATAGAGAAGGACACCATACACTCGACAAAACAACACAAGGATATTTTTTAAATGGATTCGGTCACCTCGTGAGAGTACGACCTACGTCCAATAGAAGGGTAATCGAGAGATTCTATTTGTCTTTAGTCTCTGAGCACATTCTTCCATGCCTCCTTCTTGCTCCTTCCTCCCTACTTGGCATTGCTTCCCCGCTTCTCCTTGGTGGTCTTCATTGTACTTAATCACACATAGAGCCCACTTTGAGGTAGTAACCAAATTTGATCCAAATGTATAGGGAGCTCAAGTAGAGGAGAATTCACCTCGCTTTCCCTGCCACGCGCACGAGCTATTGTCAACAGTCCACTCGAAGCTTCTAGGGTTGATGTTGGGTCCATGGTGATGTCTATTAGCTACTCTGCACCATGGAGCACAATCCAAAAATGGTCCTATCTAATTGGAGTCACTATCCATCCTCGAATACATCCGTGGACATGGATACATGAGCCGACCATCCAACACCGTGCCTAAGACGTCCGTCCAGGCCCATCGACATCCATATACATTTGAAGTGGAAATATTAATCAATAGTAATTTGATGGGCAAATAAAAGTGCATATACGTATGCTTCACAACCAAAACCGGCAAATGTTCATTAGCTTTTGCATGTACCCGATCACAAAAGTTGCAGTCCGTGCAAATTGTTCACTCCTGGAACTAATGTTTGTGCCCTCTGAGGGAGTCCTAGATTAGGGGATCCTTAGGCAGCTGGACTATGTACTTGTGCCGGACTGTTGGACTATGAAGATACAAGATTGAAGACTTTGTTCCATGTCCGGGTGGGACTCTCCTTGGCGTGGAAGGCAAGCTTGGCAATTCGGATATGTAGATTTCCTTCTCTGTAATCGACTCTGTGTAACCCTAGCCCCCTCCCATGTCTATATAAACAGGAGGGTTTAGTCCGTAGGACGACAACAATCATAATCATAGGCTAGCTTCTAGGGTTTAGCCTCTACGACTCGTGGTAGATCAACTCTTGTAATACTCATATCATCAAGATCAATCAAGCAGGAAGTAGGGTATTACCTCCATAGAGAGGGCCTGAACCTGGGTAAACATTGTGTCCCCCGGCTCCTGTTACCATTAGCCTTAGACGCACAGTTCGGGACCCCCTACCCGAGATCCGCCAGTTTTGACACCGACATTGGTGCTTTCATTGAGAGTTCCACTATGTCGTCACGGTAAGTCTTGATGGGTCGCCTTGTTATCAAGGACAACATCACCTCTGGGGAGCCCTGCCTTTACGCCAAACTCTCCGACTAGGCGGCTTCGTCATGACCGCCCATTCGGCCGCCGCGCCAACGATGACTTCTCGGGTCATCAAAAACAGCCTCCATGTCAGCTTGGAATTCACCGAGCAGATGGATTCAATGGAGCTCTCGTCCTTGAACGAGCTCTTGGATCACATCGTTGCCTTGGGAGTAGCTACGGACTATGATCGTATCGGGCTTAAACCCGACCAAAGAGAGATTAAGTCTCCGCCGGTCACCCATCAGATAGCGGTGGTGGAGGAGCAATGCAGCGATTCTTCCTCTATGTTGAGGACGTACTATGTCTGGATACCCGAGCTCTCTGAGCCGGATACCCGTCTGCGGGAGGACATGACCCAGGTTCCGAACTTAGAATCGGACAGCGGGCCAGAAAAATTGGGCAACATCCCGGAACCCGAACTGCCAAGTTCGGAAGCTCCTCTACCCCTGGGTCTCAGATCGTGTTAGGTTTCGGACTTAAATCTACCCACCCACCCAGATACAAGCAATCTTTCCCACATTAGACAAGAATACCAAGAGACAGTACATCACTTTTGGGCCAGATTCCTCCTTGTAATGAGCAAGGTCAAGGACTGTCGCGAGGAAGACGCAATCTCATTCTTTTGCAAAAATTGCACAGACAATGGGATCCTCAACGCCATAAGTCGACGTGACATAGCACACTTCGCTGACTTGGCGGCCATAGTACAGAAGTATTGTGCGATGGAAAGCGCCTGGAAAACCTAACAAAAATTCTGGGATCCTCCGGCTCTCACTAAACCCTTCGTTCGAACTAAAAGGGTGCACTCTCGCATGTCACCCGATCCAAGTACAAAGAAACCGAAGCCCACTACAGGGCATGGAACCGTATTGGAGGGATGGCTAAATGGGCCATGCAAAATTCACACCACACCGGATACCATACCAACACACAGCCTTAGAGCATGTTGGATACTTCGGCAGGTGGCCAAGAGCGGCGAGGATCTCCTCATTGACGATACTGCAGAGCATCATCCCGTGGAAAACAACGATACAGTATTGATAGTCTCTGAGACTTTTGCCTCAAATAACAGGTGCAAGAGAGCACTCCGCAGCCTCGCCAAAATCTGCCACGTTGCAGCAATAAATCCATGGAATGACACGGCAATAACCTTCAATGCCAGTGACGAACCTCAATTCCGAACAGTCCGAGCACCAGCCGCTTTGGTCCTTAGTCCAATTGTGGACGGCTTTCGGCTTACTAAAGTGCTCATGGATGGTGGCAGCGGATTAAACCTCATCTACAAGGAAACTCTCAACAAAATGGAAATAGACAAGAGCCGCATTGAGCAAAGCAGCACAACCTTCAGAGGAATTATCCCTAGTCGGGAGGCACGGTGTGCGGGAAAAATCACACTAAATGTGGTATTCGGCACACCGGAGAATTACAGGTTCGAAGAAATCACATTCCAAGTGGCCCCGTTCAGTAGAGGATACCACGCCCTTTTAGGGAGGGATGCATTCACGAGCTTCCAAGCTATACCCCATTACGGGTACATGAAGCTCAAGATGCCCGGGCCCAATGGAATCATCACTCTAGCTAGTGATCCGGACGTAGCACTCCGTGCCGAAAATAAAACCGCCGCCCTGGCCCTTGAAGCATTATCCGAAGCCCTTGCGGTCGAAGAACTAACTGCGATGCACTCCACAGTGGACAGGGACGACGTGATACTCGACAAACGATCCAAGTCCACCTCTTTCAAACTAGCGGATGAAATAGTCAAATTCCAACTCCACCCAACGGACTCTACAAAAACAGCATCCATCGGGGCACAGCTGAACCCCATAATAGACGCCACACTGTGGGCATTCTTGCGCGAGAATTGGGACATCTTCGCCTGGCACCCTTCAGACATGCCAGGTATCCCACGCAGGCTGGCCGAGCATAGCCTAAACATACTGAAGGGATACAAGCCAGTCAAGCAAACTCTTCGGTGTTTTTTAGAACCTAAACGACAAGCCATGGGAGAGGAGCTAGCCAACTTACTCGAAGTCAGATTCATCAGAGAGATAAAACACCCAGACTGGCTAGCAAACCTGGTGATGGTACCAAAGAAGGATAAATCCTGGTGCCTATGTGTCGATTTCAAGGACCTCAATAAGGCTTGCCCCAAGGATCCCTTCCCTCTCCCCCGCATCGATCAAATCATCGACGCTACCATAGGACATGACTCATTGTGCTTCCTCGACGCATACTCCGGATACCATCAAATCAAGATGGCGGAGTCCGATCAAGCCGCAACGACATTCATCACTCCATATGGCCCCTTTTGTTTTAATACCATGGCTTTTGCGCTCAAAAATGCCGGTGCAACCTATCAACGCATGATTCAAACATGCCTGAAGAAACAAATCGGCAAAACAGTTGAGGCATACGTAGACAATGTGGTCATCAAAACCAGACACGTCGAATCTTTAATAGACGACCTGAGGCTTACGTTCGATAATCTCCGAACATATGACATCAAGCTCAATCTGGAAAAATGCATTTTTGGCATTCCAGCCGGAAAACTCCTGGGTTTCATCGTCTCCAATAGAGGAATTGAAGCAAATCCGGCTAAAATCTGAGCTTTGTCACAGTTGGCTACCCCAACAGACATCAAGCAAATGCAGAAATTAACTGGATGCGTGGCTGCCTTAAGCCGCTTTATCTCCAGATTTGGAGAAAAGGCACTACCTCTCTATCGCCTTCTTCGGCGCACTGAACACTTCGAGTGGACGGATGCGGCTACGGCCGGACTGGAAGAAATAAAGGCCCTCTTGGCTAGCAATCCAATCCTGGTCGCACCAACAATCGGCGAACCCATGTTGTTATATATAGCTGCAACGCACCAAGTTGTAAGCGCAGTGCTTGTCGTCGAACGAGAGGAGGACGGACATAAGTTCCCGCTTCAAAAGCCAGTATACTACGTATCCACTGTCCTCACACCATGCAAGTCACGGTACCCACATTATCAAAATATACCATACGTGGTCTTCATGGCATCCTGGAAACTACGACACTACTTTCAAGAGTGTTTATTCACGGTGGCCTCCGATGTACCACTCACGATGCCACGGGCCGGATTGCTAAATGGGCCATCGAACTCCTCCCATTTGACATCATATATAAACCACGACGAGCCATTAAGTCATAATCTTGGCTGACTTAAATGGCCGAATGGATGACCGAACTCCCTAAAGAGTACATCGCATACTCCAATTGGATCTTGCACTTTGACGGCTCTAAAATCTTTGGTGTCTGGAGCGGGCGTTATCCCGACATCCCCATCAAGATACACCCAATATGTACTCCAAATACTATACAGACTCCAACAATGCAGCCGAATCTGAGGCTCATTGCATGGTCTTCGGATGGCGGTCTCCATGGGCATTCAATGCCTAGAGGTGCGCGGGGATTCGAACCTCGCAATATCTCAAATAAATGGAGACTTTGACGCCAAGGACCCGAAAATGGCGGCTTACCACAATGTCGTCCTCAAGATGTCAGCTCGGTTCGAGGGGCTCAAATTCCATCATGTGGTCCGAGAAAACAATCAAGCGGCGGATATCCTCGCACGCATCGGCGCCAAGCGCGACCCCGTCCCACCTAATATCTTATTGGAAAGGTTGTTCAAGCCATCTGTGGTGTGGCAAGGGGAGACCGGCAATACCAGTCCGGATCCGACCACAACCCCAGACCCCGAACACACTGACATAATCGGAGGCTCCACCACCGAAATAACACCTTCAGCCCACGTGATCATGCCTGTCATCGCCCCGTGGACAGAACCCTACTTAGCCTACCTAAATAGGCAAGAACTGCCCGAGGACCAAAATGAGGCACTTGCATCGTGCGTTGCTCTAAAGCCTACAAGGTTCACGAGGGAGAGCTTTATAAGAAAAGTGTTACTGGAGTACTACAAAGATGCATCTCCGAAGAGGAAGGGCGGCAGCTCTTGGCCGAAATTCACGCTGGACTTGGCGGCCACTAAGGGAGTCCTGGACTAGGGGGTGTCCGGACAGCCGGACTATCAATATCCGCCGGACTCCAAGACTACGAAGATACAAGATTGAAGACTCCGGCTCGTGTCCGGATGGTACTTTCCTTGGCGTGGAAGGCAAGCTTGGCAATACGGATATGTAGATCTCCTACCATTGTAACCGACTCTGTGTAACCCTAGCCCTCTCCGGTGTCTATATAAACCGGAGGGCTTTAGTCCGTAGGACAACATACATATCAACAATCATACCATAGGCTAGCTTCTAGGGTTTAGCCTCCTTGATCTCGTGGTAGATCTACTCTTGTACTACCCATATCATCAATATTAATCAAGCAGGACGTAGGGTTTTACCTCCATCAAGAGGGCCCGAACCTAGGTAAAACATTGTGTCCCTTGTCTCCTGTTACCATCCGCTTAGACGCATAGTTCGGGACCCCCTACCCGAGATCCGCCGGTTTTGACACCGACATTGGTGCTTTCATTGAGAGTTCCTTTGTGTCGTCACCAATAGGCTTGATGGCATCTTCAACCAGCAACGCTGTCCAGGGTGAGACTTTTCTCCGCGGACAGATCTTCGTATTCGGCGGCTTCGCCCTGCGGGCCAATTCTCTTGGCCATCTGGAGCAGATCGAAGCTCGCCGCCGCCGTCAGTCGATTTGGAAGCTTAAACTTCACGGCTGATGTCCGCGGAGACTTGATCTTCGACGGACTCGAGCCGCAGCCGAGCGTGCCGCACCGTGACGATGGGCACGATCTAGCTCTGCCGCCGAATAGTGCCTTGGTGGCCGCACATGAATCTGCTCCGGCCATTAGCCCGGAGCCGATCGCCCAGATCGAGGGCCGGTGGATAGACGCCGCCCTGGGGGCTTCAACATCCACGGCGATGGAGCCGAACACCAATCTTGTCCCCCGTGAAACTCGTGATTCCGAGGCGTCGGACTTGTCGCCGGACTCCGAACCTCCCGCGCCCCTACCAATCGATCCGGATTGGGCGCCGGTTATGGAACTCACCGCCGCGGACATCTTCCAACACTCGCCTTTCGGCGATATTCTGAATTCACTAAAGCATCTCTCTCTATCAGGAGAGTCTGGCGGACTATGGCGGGATGGTTGAAATACAGACGACAAAGAAATTGAGCCCACCCACCACCCACTTTGTAGCCACTGTCGAGGATTTAACCGACATGCTAGACTTCGACTCCGACGACATCGACGCTAGGGACGACGATGCCGGAGACAAACAAGAGCCAGCGCCTACAAGGCGCTGGAAGACCACCTCGTCATACGACATATACATGGTGGACACCCCAAAAGACGGGGATGGCAAAGAAACAGCGGAGGCAGACTCCTTAAAGAAACAGCCCAAGCGCCGGCGTCAGCGGCGCCGCTCTAAATCCCGCCATAGCAAGAATAGAGATTCCGGCACAGGAGATAACAATACCCCAGAGAGTGCCGAAGACAATCCCTCCAAGCAAGACTCAGCGCGGGAGGATGCGAAGCAAGCCCTCACGAAAGGGCGGCGAGATTTAAGAGGTTGAGGATCATAACTATATGCCTCCCTCCAAGACGAAGCAAGCCTCAACGACGACGAACTCGCCGTGCCCAAGGACCCCGTCGAACAAGAGCTTTTTAAGCGCGGGCTCATCGCCACGGCAAGAAGCCCAAGAAGGAAGCGGAAGCTCAAAACAGCGAAAGACACGCCGAGTAAGATGGAGCAAAGTGCTCAAAACCGCAGATGAATACGGCAATGGCCACCAATCGAAGAGCTACCAGGCGTGAAGTTGCTACGAGACTTGACGAGGAGGCCATAGAGCCTCCACCGTCAAATGGCCCAGCCAGTCCATCTACGGACCCAAAAAGAAGGCCCCAGGAAGCAAAGTAACACGTCAAGTGTCCGTGATAGCGGCACATACAAATCTGGGGCGCCAGACACCCACTATGTTTCATCGACGAGGTTTGGACCATGAATTTCCAGCAGGGTTTAAACCCATAAACATAGAGGCCTACGATGGAACAATGACCACAGAGTGCGGATAGAAGATTATATCTGCATATACACATGGCCAGAGGAGACGATCTCCACGCCATAAAATATCTACCCCTCAAGCTCAAAGGGCCAGCCCGTCATTGGCTCAAAAGCCTCCCAGAAAACACTGTTGGAAGTTCGGAAGAGCTCGATGACGCATTTAGAGCGAATTTTCAAGGGACCTATGTCCGTCCTCCGGATGTAGATGATTTAAGTCATATAACTTAACAGCCCGGAGAGTCAGCGCGGAAATTCTGGAACAGGTTTCTTACCAAAAAGAACCAAATAGTCGACTGTCCGGACGCCGAAGCCTTAGCAGCTTTCAAGCACAATGTCCGAGACGAATGGCTGCCAGCACCTCGGTCAAGAGAAACCGAGGACAATGTCCGCACTAACAAGCCTCATGACCGCTTCACATGGAGAGGATAGTAGCTAGCAAGAAGCAGAAGCGACCCAAGTACATCCGAGATAAGAGATGGAAGCGGAAAATCACGGTGCGAGAAAAGAGCAGCGCGGAATAAAGAGAAAAGCCCAAAGAGCACGGCGATCAACGCGGATTCAAAAGCTCATGCCCAATACTAAGACACAGACCTCTTAAGGATGACAAGGTGTGGTGTCCAACTTAAACAAAATTTTGGGTCGGATATGTCAAATCCACAGTACCCGGAAGGCTCGCAAATCACACCCACAGGATTGTTGGGTTTTAAACAGTCCGCCGACTAAATAGCGAACACAAGGGGCTCGACGCGTCAAGCTTAAGAAGATAAACCCCAACAGCGAGGCACCGGAAAACAAAAGACTTTCCCACAAGGGGTCAAAGCGATAAATTCACTTCATCGATAACACGGAAAAATAGTGCGGCCCTTTCTAAAAGAGCTTGGCGGTCCAACCCAAAGAACCGTAGAGATTGGATATCAAAACCAATCACTTTCGACCACCTGGACTTTTCCAGAAGCGTTTGAAATGCGGGACGGACTCCCCTGATATTGAATCCCATAATAGACAGATTACAATTTACTAACGTCCTAATGGACAGAGGCAGTGATCTAAACCTGCTATATTCAAACACAATCCGTCGGATGGGGATAGACCCTACCAAAATCCGACACAGCCGCACTTCCTTCAAAGGAGTGACGCCAGGCCCTTACGCCAAGTGCACAGGCTCTATATTACTAGAAGTCGTGTTCGGATCGCCGAACAATTGTCGACGCAAAAAATTAATTTCTCATATCGTCCCATTTGAAAGTGAATATCAAGCACTCTTGGGACGAAAGGCTTTTGTCGCTTCAACGCCATACCGCATTCGCGTCTCTTACACTCGGGATGCCGGTCCACATGGCGCCATTTCAGTGCGAGGGTCACTCAAGGACCCCGGACTCGGATAGACGAATCCGGACTCAGCAGGCTAGGGGCTCCCTAGCCGCATACCCCTTCACAGGGGGCTGCGCGCACAAACAATCGCGGTTTCATATAAACCTTGCTTTAATTATTTATATTTCTTATTTTACATATTCTTCGCACGAATTTTTTCTTAAAAACTAAAGGTTCCTCTCTTTCTAGAGATGAACAACGTGCATGCCCGTCCAGGATAACGGCAAGCGGAACAGCGCAGACGTGCGAGAGGGACCCGTTGCAAGGATTCTTTTGATTAAGACCTGCGTAGACCTTTTTTATTGTCTCTTGTTGTTATTCTCCTTGGTTTTCCTATAGCCAAAGCGAACCGACGCTTTGGCATCGGCGCGTCGAAGACCATGCCGTGCAGGACACTAGGGGCTTAGGGCATCGTTCTTCCCATTATTATAAAGACCGAACACCTTAGGGAGTGTTGGCGTCTCAAGTTAGGCATTATATGCATCAGCTCGAATCATGTCTTTGGTCAAATGTTGGGTTTGCCGGCTCACGTGTTTTGCTGCCTTACATTCCGTATCATCGCTAATGCGGCACCGGAGAACTCTGCGATTGTGCCCGGTTGGTGGCGAGCACCTCGAGAGAAAGCGAAAAGCGATCGTCATAATACTGAGAGTCTGTTCAACCACTCGATCGACTACCAGAATGTTTAGAATTCCCCGCTTTGACGAAGGACCGTTTCCCAGTCAGGCACATGCGCACCCTGAATCCGGAGATGTGCGGTGCCACCAGGGGCTATATAGTAGCCCCACCCTCGAGCTCCACTGGCTAAGTGAAAGTGATAAATCATTATAGTCCGGATTGCCTAGTTCGCTACGCTACCACCTCCTTATAATAGGACCGAGACGTCGGATTAAGTGTGAAAATGCGCTACTTTTGCGAACACCCCAGCACCTTGTGCGTGGGAAATTTGTCAAGACGCCATCTTCGAGTTATACACAAGTATCGAAGCGGCCGCCGACAGAGAAGTTTTACTTGGACGCACAAGTATAAAAGCAGTTATAACATAATCATCGATTTACAAGCCAATGCGTTCATTTGAACGTTACATTCTTCGAGCACTGCGACTCTATTATACGAGCACCGCGCATGATTTCTCCGAAGTAGTGCTCGGCGGAGTCGGCTTTCATCCGGACCTGGCGGCAGCAGCGTGGCATCCATCTCCGGACAATGCACCTTCACACGGCAAGAGCCATCCGCGCCCTCGATGCAGGCCGACCGCTTCATCTCCTTTATATGCGGCACCGCCCAAGGAATTGCTGCGATGGCGAAATAGCTCGCCGCCTTGGACCTCTCGGCGAGATATGAGCCACGATGTCGATCATGGCAAGTCCGGACAATCTATTTAGCTCGGCCCATTCGCCAGCGGTCCGTCAACGGAAGTGAGCGATCCGGATGTGGAATTGAGACCAATACAGCTCTTCCGTCTCGTGATCCTCCCGGCTCCGAAGTGCTTAGCGGCATCGGCCGCCGCAGCTAAGTCCATATACGGATCCTCCGGACTCCTGATCGCTCAAATTGCGCATAATTTGCATCCACAAACCGGCGACAGCAGAATAGGCTTGCTAGCCATGATCTCTCCCGCGCAGTTCCTCCTTCATAGCCTGCATTGCGGCGGGCATCCTTGGCTTCGGTGGCCTTCTTCAGTCTTCCCGCCTCGATAAGCGCTCCTTTTCAAGAGCCTCATTGCGGTCGGCAGATCCTTTAATTTCATGGCCAATTCGCCACCTCCGCCCGCTTAGGCAAAGGTACTGACCTTTTGGCTTTCAACTCTTCGCCGCCTTGAGGCAGCCGCGTCACTCCTTCGGGCTTGCTCCTTAGCTCGAGCAAGTTCGGCCCGAAGGCTCTCCACAGCAGCAGCACCGTCTGTACAACAACATACAATTTATCAGAGGAGGGCGTCGACCCCCCTTAAATAAAGCAACTGCGGAGAATTTATTTACCTTGCGACTCGTCAAGTCGCTGGTTGACAAGCGCGATATCAGCATCCGCCATGTCAAGTTGCCGACTTAATTCGGCAAACTCATTAGTCCGGCTGGCCCTCGGACTATCCGCCACCTGCATAGGGACGGCAGTATTCATTACTTGAGATTTCGAGATTTCGATCCTCGGCACGCAGTCATTTCCGACAACCTACCGAGTCTCAGGGGCTACTATCTATACATGGCGCATTTTTATGTGCAAAACTGTTAAAAGACAAAAGGATGCGTCATTTTTGCATACCTCAAAACCCGCCAGCAAACTTATGGCAGCATTACGCAATCCGCTCTCGGCGGACGAAATCCTTCCAATCACCATACGCATTAAGTCACGGTGATCTTCTGAAATGGACGCCCTCTCAAGCAGATTCTTCAGTTCTCCCGTCCGAACACTAGTAGGTGCCGAACTCTCTGGCCCCTCCGGACTCGGGGATACCCTCCGTGACGACACTTCGGGCTCGCCTGCCTCATCTGGCGGCGCTGCAGACGGAGGCGTATCGCTCTCCATCATCTCCGGAAGAAGGTCCCCCGAAGATGAACTCATCTGAGAAGGCTGCAGATCCAAACTGCAATACAAATATTTCGGTTACCTACAGAAGCATAAATGAAGGTATTTCCTTACTAATTAATCCCCTCTTGTCATACTCACGGCTCGTTGGAGGGCTGATCTTTTGGCAATGACGATGCGTCCGGATTCTCTCTGGACGCCGGACCCCCCGGTGAAGATCTCTTCCCACGCTTAGGGGCCTTGGCCTCCGGATCTTCGGAGGCGGTCCTCTTCTCCCCCTGAAGGGAGGGGTTCTTGATTCCCCTCTCCTCAGACGCCCCTTTGGGCGAAATGTTAGCTCCTCTATTTTCCCTTTGCCCCTTACGTGGGTGCAACCTCCAACATTTCGACCAGACGGGCTCCAAGGCGGTCTCCGGAGGGGGCCGGACACCTTATCAGCCTTGATCGCGCCACCCATTCCTGTAAAGAACAAAGGGTCAGGAGGCGAACTCTAGAAAGGCACATAAACAGAATGTCCGGGCTCTGAGCTACTTACCTGAGTATCCGGACGATTGCGGCTTAGGTCCTCGGCTAAATCCGGACACGCCGCCTGCGGTCCGAAGAACAACTTGTACATCTCCACGGGTGTCGCACCCATGAAGTGTTGGAGAATCCGAGGTCCCTCCGGGTTGAACTCCCATAGACGGAGAGAACGGCGCTTGCAGGCGTAAGATGCTCGATTAGCATAACTGCATCACCTTGATCAGTCGATCTCCTTGCTTGGAGATCTCGAATCTGCCCTGCGGTGAAGGCACGTCTTGGACGGCCCCAGTTGAGCCCTTGGTTGACCCACGACATCGGTTGGCGTGGAGGTCCCGGCGGAATGAGGGCGGCGGCTTTTACTGCTGCCCTTGGAGCGATGACATAGAACCACTCCTGCTGCCACGGTCCAAGTTCCTCTTGAAGGAACCCTCAAGCCACGGGCATCGACCTTCTTGCTTATGGTCGCCCGCCGACTCCGCTTGACGCCCCGACAATCTTTGGCTCCACCTTGAAGGTCTTGACCATAGGCGAAGTGGGGATGACGGAGGAAGGCTTGAGCGATAATGAATGCGGAGATATGGAGGATAGACTCCTGAGCCCAGTCGTGAAAGTCCAGCCCATAGTAGAACAGAGCCCTCTCACGAAGGGATCCGTCGGGAAGCCTAAACCCGGCGGAGGTGGGATCTGAAGATGACGATTCACGGGCTCGGGTTGGCACAGCCTGCCCTTGGGCAGCAACTGTCAGGCGAAACCTCGAGGCCGTACTTGGCCTCACGCAACTTCAATATGTCCTCCTCTCGTGACGGGAGGGCATCCACCGCCCCGGAGGTCGAGCGGACATGATTGAGGATCCGGCGCTCGAATCTGAGGCTCTGGGTGTTGGAACTGGGACCGGGGAAAAGATTCGATGCGAGATTGAAGAATAAGGGCGAGCCTTGGTCCTCTTATAAAGGAGAAGAAATACCAAGGGCCGTCTCCGTGACCGTTTGGGATTCCCCTTCGATAGAGGAGGCGTGGCGACGGGAACGGTTGGGTTACCCACGCACGTATTGATGAGAATCCCGGAATAAGGGGAACACGATCTCTGCTTCGACAAGACGTGCCAAGGAAACCGCTTCGCTAAACGTACTCCGGTTTATATAGTAAAAAATGATTCAAACAAAGGCTCGGTAGTGGTGTGATGTCACGCCGCATAATACGTCAGCAGATTGAGCTAAGTGTGTATTTTTATTCTCTCTATGGTGGAATGTGGAATTTATTTTGCAGAGCCAGACACTATCCTGGTGTTCATGATCTTCTCTGGATTATTCAAGGGAGGAACCCGCCTTGCAATGCCGAACATTATGCGCGCCGGACTTATCGTCATTGAAGACTGGTTGAGGGCTCTTGAGGAGTCTGGACTAGGGGTGTCCGGACAGCGGACTATCAATATCATGAGACTCCAAGACTACGAAGATACAAGATTGAAGACTCGGCTCATGTCCGGATGGTACTTTCCTTGGCGTGGAAGGCAAGCTTGGCAATACGGATATGTAGATCTCCTACCATTGTAACCGACTGTAACCCTAGCCCTCTCCGGTGTCTATATAAACCGGAGGGCTTTAGTCCGTAGGACAACATACATATCAACAATCATACCATAGGCTAGCTTCTAGGGTTTAGCCTCCTTGATCTCGTGGTAGATCTACTCTTGTACTACCCATATCATCAATATTAATCAAGCATGACGTAGGGTTTTACCTCCATCGAGAGGGCCCGAACCTGGGTAAAACATTGTGTCCCTTGTCTCCTGTTACCATCCGCCTAGACGCACAGTTCGGAACCCCCTACCCGAGATCCGTTGGTTTTGACACCGACAGCCACCATGCCGCAGCTCGGGCCCTTGTAAGCAAGGCCTTCCGTACATGTTTCTATTGGCCGACAGCCCGAGCTGACGCACAGGACCTTGTCCAACATTGTGTCGGTTGCCAGCTTTTCGCAAATCAAAGCCATATGCCACCTACCGCTCTCCAAACAATCCCCATAACTTGGCCCTTTGCGGTCTGGGGGCTCGATATGGTCGGACCCCTTAAAGGAGGAAGCCATAAGAAAAAATACCTATTAGTCATGGTAGATAAATTCACCAAATGGATAGAGGCCAAACCAGTTAAAATGGCCGAATCCGGACCAGTGATAGACTTCATATCATGGGTTGTACACCGTTACGGTGTCCCCCAGAACATCATCACCAATAATGGCTCCAACTTCACAGCCGGCGAGGTGAAAACTTGGTGCAGCAACATGGGCATTAAGCTCGATTACGCCTCCGTCTATCACCCCCAAACGAACGGTCAAGTCGAACAAGCAAACAGTCTGATGCGGAGCATCCCACGTTCATCCCCATGTACACTCCGACTACTCTCTAAACCCCAAGGATACATAAGATGAGGCCTCGACTATGCACCATTGCACACAAGGTGAATTCACTCCTCTTCGAACCGTCACTTTCTGCATGCAAGATATGGATGCTACCTCAAGCGCGAACCTTGTGCATACTCAGGTACACCCGAGGAGACCATGGAGAGCCCAAGGACCAAGGCCAAGTGTGCGCGGGAGCAAAGGAAGAAGAAGGAAGAAGAGTCTGCACTTTAAGATGGCGGACATCCGGCCATGTCCCGGACATCCGGCCCTGCCCGGACATCCGGCCCAACCACCGGAAATCCGGCCTCCATCATAGAATGCATCTGGAGGCGACCCTGACAGCCCGGACATCTGGTCCCGTGCCCCAGACATCCGGCTCCTCCCGAAGCCCCAGATATCCGGCCCTCCTTGTCGGAAATCCGGCCCCTAGTGTCCAGAGAGCAACCGCAGGGCACCCAGGCCAGCCTAGACATCCGGCCTCCCCGCCCGGACATCCGGCCCGTCGCGAAGCCTCGGACATCCGGCCCCCAGCCCGGACATCCGGCGCCTGTCTGCGCACAGTGAACGGGCCAAGGGCCCATGTATCCGTCTCACTTACCCCTTCGAGGCTAAGGGTTAGCGTTGATTTAGCTCATCTGTGAGATAGAGCCTCGCTCATCCATCAGATCTCCTCCTCGTGACAGACCGCGGCCTCTTCGGAGAAGATCCACTTGGATTCAAGACCCCTTTACGGGAAGATCCCCTCGTGGATTCAAGACCTCCTCTTGGAGAAGAACGGTTACTCTTGTATCTTTCCTTTGTTGATTTTGAATCTTGTGCTACCTTATGTGTTCGGTGATCTAGCCCTTGTGTGATCAATTACTTGTCGGTTGAGAGATTCTCTCGTTTCTCCCCGTGTTTTCCCTTGTGTTTTCCGCGCGTTCTTTGTGTTTCCCCGTAGGATCCACTCCAAGCGCGAAAGTTCAGCCCCATAGGGTTCCGCCCTACATCATCTTGGTATCATGAGCCACGTTGATCATGTTTTTGGATCCCCTACCCCTCTTTTTCTAGCTTGATTTTGTTGATTTCGTCCTAAATCCAAAAATCCCCACCAAAAATAGCCCCCAATTTTTTTGTGATTTGTTGGTTTGATGATGTTTTGTTGATTTTGATCGACGGATTTGCTTGGTTTCAAGTGGATCAAGCATCTCCCCAAGTTTCCTCACTTTCCATCCACGAAATCTCTCCAATTTTGCCCCCGAAATCATCAAATTCCGCCCCAAAATCGAGTTCCTCGAGTTCATCCTCGGATTTGGAGCCCGGACATCCGGCCCGACCACCGGACATCCGACCAGCCCGGACATCCGCCCATTAGCCCGGACATCCGGCTCCTGGAGCGCATTTTCGTGCAAGTTTCTGGACATCAGGTCCCGGACATCCGGCCAAACCCCCGGATGTCCGCCCGCTGTCATTTCAGCTTTTTCCATTTCACCGTTTTGACCATAACTAATTCATCCGGAGTCCGATTTTGACATTCTTTAGCTCGTTTTGAAGATCTTGACACCCCCCTTCCCACAAAAATACCACCAACATCATTTGGTTCCATCAAATTTTTGTAAATTTGGCAAGTTTGCCTAGGGCTTCCACCACATCATCCGCATAGCCACCACCGACTTCCGCAACCTAACCCATTTTGCTTGCCATAGCATTAGTGGTTGCTTGAGTAGTGATTCGAGTGTCCTAAGGTGTTTCAGCTACTCAAGGACGGTTGCTTCTTCAGCAACCACCACCACCACTTTTGCATAACCTTGCCCACCATACATTTTGCCAACCCGACTAAACCCAATTTTGTTTGAGTTGTGGCTTGTGTCTCCTAAGGTGTTTCGGCTACTTAGGGACGGCAACTTCAACTTCGACACATGTATAGCCCATCATTTCACTTCCGCATTGCCAAGTGCAAACCACCACCGCTTTCCACTACCACCATTTTGACATTTGACGTTTGAGATTTTGAGTTTGCGGTATTTCCGTTTCCTAAGGTGTTTCAGCTACTTAGGGACGAGTCTCCATCATCTTGGTATCTACATCAAGAACACCGCTACTCATCATCGCCGGACGGTAACCTCTATATCATCTTGGTATCGTGGTATCCCTCCATTGTATATTCCCATTGCCATTGCATTGTTAACCCCTAGCCCATTTTGTGTTACTTGTCTATCGAGACTAGCCATTTGAGTATTGCCGGCAACGTGTCTTGTGCACACTAGTGATCATACTTCCCATAGCATACATACCATATCATCGTGGTGCATATATTGCTATCATATCTTGTGTCACAAGTTTGTTCCCGCATATACACAATTGCTATCTTGGTTTCTGCATTGTGCAAAGTGGCCATACAAAAAAAGACAAAAATGTTAACGCCCACACGTGTGGGCGTTTGCACATCGTCCACACGCCTCCATCACCACTCATTTTGCTACGTATGAATAGATGACATCAGCAGAAATTTTTTTGGTTTTCGGCTTAAAAATGTTGTATCTCCTAAATAAAAAAGCGAAATAAAAATCCGTTGTCACCATTAAATCCGTCTCGATGAGATTTTCAAAACTAGACCCCATGTTGATATGTTTCGACGATTTTTTTTTTGCCCAGAAGTTGCCATGATGTTTACACTGCAGTTGCCATATGGCTTCAACAAAAGTTGCCATGTGGCAATTTTAGTTTGTAGATCATGGCAATTTTAGTATTTTGATGATGGCAACTCTAGTACTTTTACCATGAAAATTATTTTTTGTATGAACCATGGCAATTTTACGTGCATGTATCATGGAATTTTGGTTTATGGTTCATGGCAAGTCAAGTTTCTTAATTCCCCGTTTTATGAATGTTAAAATTTACTTTTAAATATAGAAGAAAATAGCTGAAACATATCATGGCAACTTCAGTGTAAACATCATGGCAATTCATATGCAATAGACATGGCAACTTTTAATCCAAAAAAAATTCATCAAAACATATCAACATGGGATCTAGTTTCGGAGATCTCATCACGAGGGATTTAATGGTGAAAACGGATCTTCAATCGAATTTTTCGTTTAAGGGATAAAACATTTTTAAAACTGAAAATCCAAAAAGATTCCTACATGCATGCATGCGATGATGTGGCAATCTGTTTGCATTAGAGACATGTGATGCGTCTCCCTTCATGCCACACGTGTGGCAGTTAGCGGCGTCCAAAAAAGAATAAAGCTTTTAAGCAAAGAAAAAAAGAGAGCAAAGAGCTTGTAAGCAAGTGCCATAGCATCATACCACATTGCACATAAGATTGTCATATCCGATCACCTTGGATCATCTTGAGAGAAACACCGGTAACCATACATACATAGCATACTTGGGATAGAAAGTTTATCCATTTTGCATCTTATAGGTTGTGCACAAGTGTCGTATCTGCCTATAGAGCAATCGTGCTAGCGTCTCTCTTGAGTTGTGCAACACGAGCGTTTTCCGTGGATTCCATATTTTGTGCTCAGTCCTTGGTTGCACGACCCCATTTATCTATTTGTATGTGTGTTTCTGTCTACCTTTCATTGCTATTGGTCTACTTGTTTCGCTTGCGAATTTGTGAATCTCTTTCAACATTATTGACTCTTGCTAACATTTTGCATTAAATTTTTGTGCCACTATCCTCAGCGAGCTCCACCATAAGCTTTACTTGTGTAGGTGTGAGAACCGACAAGGATTGGTACCAATAGTGCTATGTCATTGTCCGCATCTGAGTGAACTTGATTCATTGTCAACATCGGTCAAGGTACATTGGTATAAGTTCTTCTCTTTCTCTCACTCATATTTGCTCGAGTCTTGTGATGGATAGGCAAGGCATTTCATCTCCGGTCTACGACAACAACGACGGCGTGAACAACTACATCAACAAAGCATCTATCTTCGATCTACAACGACAAATGCAAGGCGCACAATCGAGATTGCGAGAGCGCATCGAGAACATCTACATCGACATTCGTCACTCCGAAGCAAGGAAAAGGGACTACATCGACAAGATGCTTTCCGCACATAAAGAGGAGCAAGATGCAAGGATGGAGGAGATTAGAGCCTTGATCAAGTCTTCTTCCCCTTCGTCATCCTCAAGGCTGTGACATTCAAGCCACAAGTCTTCAGAGCGCGAAAACGATGCAAGTGCAAATCGTCCTCATCCA
The DNA here is from genome assembly GCA_021437245.1 of Aegilops speltoides. NCBI lineage: Eukaryota > Viridiplantae > Streptophyta > Magnoliopsida > Poales > Poaceae > Aegilops > Aegilops speltoides. The sequence goes on along the minus strand of CM038146.1, from coordinate 348,971,712 downwards.
CATCTACATGGCGACCACCATCATGTTTGTGATCCACATTGTCATGAAGGGAAAGTCACCTCCAAGCAACATGTGCACGACGACGATGAACGACATCTACTACGAGCTCAAGCACGACAACGACATCATCATCATGAAGATGCTCCACAAGTGCAAATGCACAAGTCCCAACAAGCCCTACTTCACGCCAAGTCCAACCTTCATGAGCAAAAGAGAAGACCGCGAGACGACCACCACCAAGACGGCGCTACGGCTACAAAAACCACTTTGGCATCTTCACCAAGTGCTATCAAGGCATCTTCGCCTTTGGACGTACGACATCTTCGCCTACTTCCCACGTATACGCCTACATCGACTTCATCAAGTCCAAGGCAACTACCTATGAGCGAGGGCGACACTTCCATCTTCGGAAGCCCCCATGGAAGATGGCTGAGCATGGGAAACTCCCTTCGGTCATGGAGACGAGCTATGAGGTGCCACATCATATGGGCCTCCAACAACAAGACGGCAACAAGAATGTCGAGCAAGGGCCATCCCCTTCGACTACGGCGATGAGCATGAACCTCTTCAACAACATGAAGACGGCGACCATATTGGACTCATACTCCGAGTCAAGCTACGCGACCTCACATGGAGACATTTGCACCTACATCTCTCCGACACCCACATATGTCGAGATGCCCCAAGTGCCATGTGAGGAGAGCCACTACCCCATGAGTGACATGAGTGACTCCACCATACGTGTCATTGAGAGCATTTCCTATGAGAGGATGAGTGTGACCACCTCTAGCCTCACACAAGAGAGCATGCACATCCTATGTGAGGTTGAGCGCCATTTGAGTGACTCCACCAACCATATGAGTGAGAGCATCTTTGAGGGAGTGAGTGAGCCACAATACTTAGAGAGTGAGGTAGTTGAGAGGGCACGTGAGGCCACTATGATTTCTAACGACTTACCCTCTACTCCTAGTATGTTTTCTTCTTTGGTGCTAGGTCTCCTACATGACGACATACCTACCCTCGACGAGTCCATCCCACCAATGAACAAACCGATGGCCATGGTGGACGATGATGCACCCCCCACATGGTTCCATCAAGATGAATATGACACCGGGACAATCTTCAACACCTCACCTACAACACATGAGCGACACTCCAAAGGTAACATAGGTGATGGTGGTTCTCTTGTCCCACTAGTGGACTCTCTTGACATTGATTGCTCCCATGATGTTGACCCACCTATTCCCATGCTTCATGCTAGTGAGACTTCTTCATGCCTTGACTTACCTATTTATGATGAATATGATGATGAGCATGTTGAGTTGCCTAGTTGTGATGCTATGCTCCATAGGATATCATGTGAAAATTCTATTGGTCACGTCATGTTTGATAATCCTTTAAACTTGTCATATGCTATGAGTGAGATCTCCCATATTGCATCATTACAATCTCAACATAGTAACTATGCATTCCCCATTAAAATCAATCCCATTTGCACTTATGGCACAGATGACGAGATGATGGTCATTGGCTTTTGCTTTTCATGTGATGATATTGCCATGTTTCCTTTACATGATTTGTGCAATTCATCTACTATGCCATGCCATGATCACATTGAACCAAATATGCTTTGTTTTGGATGTTGTCAATATTCTCCATGTAATGTTGCTACTCATGCTCATGAGGACACCCCCATAGTTTCCTCATACATATTAGGAGATCTTGATGCATTTCATACTTTGCATGATTCCCATAATTGCGTGCACCATATGCATTCCATGAATAACAATGCTCTAGATATTTCTCATGATGCATTACATCCTTTGAGTCTCCATTATGACAAGCATCATAACAAACCTCTCATGATGGATGACATGTTTCTCTATCATGCATCTCATTTATTTGAGCATTGGATATTTTGTGCTAACTGACACATGCCCGTGCGCATCATGATGGATGATGTGTACATATATCATGCACACACGATTTTCTCTTTGTCTTTGTTTTGTGTAGGTACTCATGTATACTCGTCAACCTCTCAATCCTAAGAGTTGACGAAACGAGCTCTTGAGAGCAACGACGCTTTGGGATCCCATGGACTATCCTTACTGTTGGGGAACGTAGTAATTTCAAAAAAAATCCTACGCACACGCAAGGACCATGGTGATGCATAGCAACGAGAGGGGAGAGTGTTGTCCATGTACCCTCGTAGACCGAAAGCGGAAGCGTTATAACAACGTGGTTGATGTAGTCGTACGTCTTCACAATCCGACCGATCCAAGTACCAAACGTATGGCACCTTCGAGTTCAGCACACGTTCAGCTCGATGACGATCCCCAGACTGCGATCCAGCAGGGTGTCGAGGATGAGTTCCGTCAGCACGAAGGCGTGGTGCCGATGATGATGTTCTACCGATGCAGGGCTTCGCCTAAGCACCGCAATGATATGATCGAGGTGGAATATGGTGGAGGGGGGCACCGTACACGGCTAAGGAACGATCACGAAGATCAACTTGTGAGTCATGGGGTGCTCCCTTCCTTCGTATATAAAGGGGGGAGGAGGAGGGGGCTGTCCAAGGGGGTGGCGCGCCCTAGGAAGGGGAAACCTACTCCAAGTAGGTTTGTCCCTCCCTTTCCTAGTCCAAGAAGGAGGGGGAAGGAAGGAGTGAGAGAGGGGGAAAGGCAAGGGGTGCCCCCCTTCCTTGTCCTATTCAGACTCAAGGGGAGGGGGCACGCCTCTTGCCCTGGCCGGCCCCTCTCTCTGTCCACTAGGGCCCAACAAGGCCCATTAGTTCCCGGGGGGGTTCCGGTAACCCTCCGGCACTCCGGTTTTCTCCGAAATCACCTGGAACACTTCCGGTGTCCGAATATAGTCGTCCAATATATCAATCTTTATGTCTCGACTATTTGAGACTCCTCGTCATGTCCATGATCACATCCGGGACTCCGAACAACCTTCGGTACATCAAAACTTATAAACTCATAATAAAACTGTCATCGTAACGTTAAGCGTGCGGACCCTACGGGTTCGAGAACTATGTAGACATGACCTAGAACTGTTTCCGATCAATAACCAATAGCGGAACCTGGATGCTCATATTGGCTCCTACATATTCTACGAAGATCTTTATCGGTCAAACCGCATAACTACATACGCTGTTCCCTTTGTCATCGGTATGTTACTTGCCCGAGATTCGATCGTCGGTATCCAATACCTAGTTCAATCTCGTTACCAGCAAGTCTCTTTACTCGTTATTTAATGCATCATTCCGTAACCAACTCATTGGCCACATTTCTTGCAAGGCTTATATTGATGTGCATTACTGAGAGGGCCCAGAGATACCTCTCCGACAATCGGAGTGACAAAACCTAACCTCGAAATACGCCAACTCAGCATGTACCATTGGAGACACCTGTAGAGCTCCTTTATAATCACCCAGTTACATTGTGACGTTTGGTAGCACACAAAGTGTTCCTCTGGTAAATGGGAGTTGCATACTCTCATAGTTATAGGAATTTTGTATAAGTCATGAAGAAAGCAATAGCAACATACTAAACGATCAAGTGCTAAGCTAACGGAATGGGTCAAGTCAATCACATCATTCTCCTAATGATGTGATCCCGTTAATCAAATGAAAACACATGTCTATGGTTAGGAAACATAACCATCTTTGATTAATGAGCTAGTCAAGTAGAGGCATACTAGTGACATTAAGTTTGTCTATGTATTCACACATGTATCATGTTTCCGGTTAATACAGTTCTAGCATGAATAATAAACATTTATCATGATATGAGGAAATAAATGATAACTTTATTATTGCCTCTAGGGCATATTTCCTTCAGTCTCCCACTTGCACTAGAGTCAATTATCTAGATTACACAGTAATGATTCTAACACCCATGGAGTCTTGGTTCTGATCATGTTTTGCTCGTGGAAGAGGCTTAGTCAGCGGTGCGCAACATTCAGATCCGTATGTATCTTGCAAATCTCAATGTATCCCACCTAGACTTGGTCCCGGATGGAATTGAAGCGTCTCTTGATGTGCTTGGTCCAATTGTGAAATCTGGATTCCTTTGCCTAGGCAATTGCACCAGTATTGTCACAGAAGATCTTCATTGGTCCCGATGCACTAGGTATTACACCTAGATCGGAAATGAACTCCTTCATCCAGACTCCTCCATTTGCTGCTTCCGAAGCAGCTATGTACTCTGCTTCGCATGTAGATCCCTCCACAATGTTTTGTTTAGAACTGCACCAACTTACAGCTCCACTGTCTAATAAAAACACGTATCCAGTTTGCGATTTAGAATCGTCCGGATCAGTGTCAAAGCTTGCATCAACGTAACCATTTACGACTAGCTCTTTGTCACCTCCATAAACGAGAAACATATCCTTAGTCCTTTTCTGGTATTTCAGGATGTTGTTGACCGCTGTCCAGTGATCCACTCCTGGATTACTTTGGTACCTACCGGCCAAGCTTATTGCTAAGCATCGTCGTGTCGGTACACAGACATTGCATACATGATGAGCCTATGGCTAAAGCATACTAAACATCTTTCATTTCTCTCTATCTTTTGCTATGGTGGGGCATTGGTATGACTCAACTTCACACTTATGTCTGAGGCAAGAACCCTTTCTTTGCTTGATCCATTTTGAACTTCTTCAAAACTTTATCAAGGTATGTGCTTTGTGAAAGTCCAATTAAGCGTCTTGATCTAACTCTATAGATCTTGATGCCCAATATGTAAGCAGCTTCACCGAGGTCTTTCATTGAAAAACTTTTATTCAAGTATCCCTTTATGCTATCCAGAAATTCTATATCATTTCCAATTAACAATATGTCATCTACATATAATATCGAAATGCTCTGAGCTCTCACTCACTTTCTTGTAAATCTGAGGCTTCTCCAAAAGTGCATATAAAACCATATGCTTTGATCACACTATCAAAGCTTTTATTCCAACTCCGAGATGCTTGCACCAGTCCATAAATGGATCGCTGGAGCTTGCACACTTTGTTAGCACCTTTTGGATTGACAAAACCTTCCGGTTGCATCATATACAACTCTTCTTCCAGAAATCCATTCAGGAATGCAGTTTTGACATCCATCTGCCAAATTTCATAATCATAAAATGCGAAAATTGCTAAAATGATTTGGACAGACTTAAGCATCGCTACGGGTGAGAAAGGCTCATCGTAGTCAACCCCTTGAACTTGTCGAAAACCTTTCGCAACAAGTCAAGCTTTGTAGGTGGTTACGTTACCATCAGCGTCAGTCTTCTTCTTAAAGATCCATTTATTCTCGATGGCTTGCCGATCATCGGGCAAGTCAACCAAAGTCCATACTTTGTTCTCATACATGGATCCCATCTCAGATTTCATGGCTTCAAGCCATTTTGCGGAATCTGGGCTCATCATCGCTTCCTCATAGTTCGTAGGTTCGCCATGGTCAAGTAACATGACTTCCAGAATAGGATTATCGTACCACTATGGTGCGGATCTTACTCTGGTAGACCTACGAGGCTCGGTAGTAACTTGATCTGAAGTTTCATGATCAATATCATTAGCTTCCTCACTTCCTAGTTGTGCTAAGTAATGTGCGCGGTACAAAGTTCCTGGTAGAGAACTTCTTTGAGTCATCCTATTTTTCTTTTCATATGAAGGAAATTAATATGCGATTTTCAAAATAGGGGAATCCAAATGAAACCCTTTTTTTGCTCAGTCTATCTGGAATGCTTTTGGATTGGTGTAGTTGTCACAGGAACCGGTTCTTGTGATGAACTACTTTCCAATAAGGGAGCAGGTACAGTTACCTCATCAAGTTCTACTTTCCTCCCACTCACTTCTTTCGAGAGAAACTCCTTCTCTAGAAAGGATCCAAATTTAGCAACGAAAACCTTGCCTTCAGATCTATGATAGAAGATGTACCCAATAGTCTCTTTTGGGTATCCTATGAAGACACATTTCTCCGATTTGGGTTCGAGCTTATCTGGTTGAAGTTTCTTCACATAAGCATCGCAGCCCCAAACTTTAGGAAACGACAACTTTGGTTTCTTGTCAAACCACAGTTCATAAGGCGTCGTCTCAACGGATTTTGATGGTGCCCTATTAAACGTGAATGCGACCGTTTCTAAAGCATAACCCCAAAATGATAGCGGTAAATCAGTAAGAGACATCATAGACCGCACCATATCTAATAAAGTACGATTACGACATTCAGACACACCATTTCGTTGTGGTGTTTCGGGTGGCATGAGTTGCGAAACTATTCCGCATCGTTTCAAATGTAGACCAAACTTGTAACTCAAATATTCTCCTCCACGATCAGATCGTAGTAATTTTATTTTCATGTTACAATGATTTTCCACTTCACTCTGAAATTCTTTGAACTTTTCAAATGCTTCAGACTTGTGTTTCATCAAGTAGATATACCCATATCTGCTCAAATCATCTGTGAAGGTGAGAAAATAAGAATACCCGCCGCGAGCTTCAATATTCATTGGACCACATACATCAGTATGTATGATTTCCAATAAATCAGTTGCTCGCTCCACATTTCCGGAGAACGGCGTTTTAGTCATCTTGCCCATGAGGCACGGTTCGCAAGTACCAAGTGATTCATAATCAAGTGATTCCAAAAGTCCATCAGTATGGAGTTTCTTCATGCGTTTTACACCGATATGACCTAAACGGCAGTGCCATAAATAAGTTCACTATCATTATCAACTCTGCATCTTTTGGCTTCAACATAATGAATATGTGTATCACTATAATCGAGATTCAATAAAAATAGACCACTCTTCAAGGGTGCATGACCATAAAAGATATTACTCATGTAAATAGAACAACCATTATTCTCTGATTTAAATGAATAACCATCTCGCATCAAACAAGATCCAGATATAATGTTCATGCTCAACGCTGGCACCAAATAACAATTATTTAGGTCTAAAACTAATCCTGATGGTAGATGTAGAGGTAGCATGCCGACCGCGATCACATCGACTTTGGAACCATTTCCCAGCGATCGTCACCTCGTCCTTAGCCAATCTTCGCAATCCATAGTCCTGTTTGAGTTGCAAATATTAGCAATGAACCGATATCAAATACCAGTGCTCTGCGAGCATTAGTAAGGTACACATCAATAACATGTATATTACATATACCTTTGTTCACTTTGCCATCCTTCTTATCCGCCAAATACTTGGGGCAGTTCCGCTTCCGGTGTCGATCGCTTGCGATAGAAGCACTCGATCTCGGTCTTAGGTCCAGACTTGGGTTTCTTCTCTTGAGCAGCAACTTGTTTGCTGTTCTTCTTGAAGTTCCCCTTCTTCTTCCCTTTGCCCTTTTTCTTGAAACTGGTGGTCTTGTTAACCATCAACACTTGATGCTCCTTCTTGATTTCTACCTCCGCAGCCTTTAGCATTGCGAAGAGCTCGGGAATAGTCTTGTCCATCCCTTGCATATTATAGTTCATCACAAAGCTCTTGTAGCTTGGTGGCAGTGATTGAAGAATTCTATCAATGACACTATCATCAAGAAGATTAACTCCCAGTTGAATCAAGTGATTATTATACCCAGACATTTTGAGTATGTGTTCACTGACAAAACTATTCTCCTCCATCTTACAGCTATAGAACTTATTGGAGACTTCATATCTCTCAATCCGGGCATTTGCTTGAAATATTAACTTCAACTCCTGGAACATCTCATATGCTCCATGATGTTCAAAACGTCGTTGAAGACCGGTTCCAAGCCGTAAAGCATGGCACCTTGAACTATCGAGTAGTCATCGGCTTTGCTCGCCAGACGTTCTTAACATCGTCATTTGCATCTGCGGCAGGCACTGGCACCCAGCGGTGCTTCCGGGATGTAATTCTTACGTGCAGCAATGAGGATAATCCTCGAGATTCTGGACCCGATCCGTGTAATTGCTACCATCATCTTTCAACTTAGCTTTCTCAAGGAACGCATTAAAATTCAACAGAACAACAGCATGAGCCATCCATCTACAACAAACATAGACAAGCAAAATACTATCAGGTACTAAGTTCATGATAAATTTAAGTTCAATTAATCATATTACTTAAGAACTCCCACTCAGATAGACATCTCTCTAGTCATCTAAGTGATCACGTGATCCAAATCAACTAAACCATGTCCGATCATCACGTGAGATGGAGTAGTTTCAATGGTGAACATCACTATGTTGATCATATCTACTATATGATTCACATTCGACCTTTCGGTCTTCGTGTTCCGAAGCCATATATGTATATGCTAGGCTCGTCAAGTTTAACCTGAGTATTCCGCGTGTGCAACTGTTTTGCACCCGTTGTATTTGAACGTAGAGCCTATCACACCCGATCATCACGTGGTGTCTCGGCACGAAGAACTTTCGCAACGGTGCATACTCAGGGAGAACACTTCTTGATAATTTAGTGAGATATCATCTTAAAATGCTACCGTCAATCAAAGCAAGATAAGATGCATAAAGGATAAACATCACATGCAATCAATATAAGTGATATGATATGGCCATCATCATCTTGTGCTTGTGATCTCCATCTCCGAAGCACCGTCGTGATCAGCATCGTCATCGGCGCGACACCTTGATCTCCATCGTAGCATCGTTGTCGTTACGCCATCTATTGCTTCTATGACTATCGCTACCGCTTAGTGATAAAGTAAAGCAATTACAGGACGTTTGCATTTCATACAATAAAGCGACTACCATATGGCTCCTGCCAGTTGCCGATAACTCGGTTACAAAACATGATCATCTCATACAATAAAATATAGCATCACGTCTTGACCATATCACATCACAACATGCCCTGCAAAAAAAAGTTAGATGTCCTCTACTTTGTTGTTGCAAATTTTACGTGGCCGCTACGGGCTGAGCAAGAACTGTTCTTACCTACGCATCAAAACCACAATGATAGTTCGTCAAGTTAGTGTTGTTTTAACCTTCGCAAGGACCGGGCGAGCCTTTTCAGTTCAACTAAAGTGAGAGAGACAGACACCCGCCAATCACCTTTAAGCACGAGTACTCGTAACGGTGAAACCAGTCTCGCGTAAGCGTATGCGTAATGTCGGTCCGGGCCGCTTCATCTCACAATACCACTGAACCAAAGTATGACATGTTGGTAAGCAGTATGACTTGTATCGCCCACAACTCACTTGTGTTCTACTCGTGCATATAACATCTACGCATAAAACCAGGCTCGGATGCCACTGTTGGGGAACGTAGTAATTTCAAAAAATTCCTACACACACGCAAGGATCATGGTGATGCATAGCAACAAGAGGGGAGAGTGTTGTCCACATACTCTCGTAGACCGAAAGCGAAAGCATTATAACAACGTGGTTGATGTAGTCGTACGTCTTCACGATCCAACCGATCCAAGTACCGAACGTACGGCACCTCCGAGTTCAGCACACGTTCAGCTCGATGACGATCCCCGGACTCTGATCCAGCAGGGTGTCAGGGATGAGTTCCGTCAGGACGACGGCGTGGTGACGATGATGATGTTCTACCAACGCAGGGCGCAGCCTAAGAACCACAACGATATGATCGAGGTGGAATATGGTGGAGGGGGGCACCGCACACGGCTAAGGAACGATCACGAATATCAACTTGTGTGTCATGGGGTGCTCCCTTCCTCAGTATATAAAGGGGGGAGGAGGAGGGGGCCAACCAAGGGGGTGGAGCGCCCTAGGAGGGGGAACCTACTCCAAGTAGGTTTGCCCCTCCCTTTCCTAGTCCAAGAAGGAGGGGGAAGGAAGGAGTGAGAGAGGGGGAAAGGCAAGGGGGGCACCGCCCCCCTTCCTTGTCCTATTCGAAGTCAAGGGGAGGGGGCGCGCCTCTTGCCCTGGCCGGCCCCTCTCTCTCTCCACTAGGGCCCAACAACGCCCATTAGTTCCCGGGGGGTTCCGGTAACCCTCCGGCACTCCAGTTTTCTCCGAAATCACCCGAAACACTTCCGGTGTCCGAATATAGTCGTCCAATATATCAATCTTTATGTCTCGACCATTTCGAGACTCCTCGTCATGTCTGTGATCACATCCGGGACTCGAACAACCTTGGTACATCAAAACTTATAAACTCATAATAAAAGCATCATCGTAACATTAAGCGTGCGGACCCTACAGGTTCGAGAACTATGTAGACATGACCTAGAACTGTTTCGGTCAATAACCAATAGCGGAACACGGATGCTCATATTGGCTCCTACATATTCTCGAAGATCTTTATCGGTCAAACCGCATAACAACATACGTTGTTCCCTTTGTCATCGGTATGTTACTTGCCCGAGATTCGATTGTCGGTATCCAATACCTAGTTCAATCTCGTTACCAGCAAGTCTCTTTACTCGTTACGTACTGCATCATTCCGTAACCAACCCATTGGCCACATTGCTTGCAAGGCTTATATTGATGTGCATTACCGAGAGGGCCCAGAGATACCTCTCCGACAATCGGAGTGACAAAACCTAATCTCGAAATACGCCAACTCAACATGTACCATTGGAGACACCTGTAGAGCTCCTTTATAATCACCCAATTATGTTGTGACGTTTGGTAGCACACAAAGTGTTCCTCCGGTAAACGGGAGTTTCATAATCTCATAGTTATAGGAACTTTGTATAAGTCATGAAGAAAGCAATAGCAACATACTAAACGATCAAGTGCTAAGCTAACGGAATGGGTCAAGTCAATCACATCATTCTCCTAATGATGTGATCCCGTTAATGAAATGACAACACATGTTTATGGTTAGGAAACATAACCATCTTTGATTAATGAGCTAGTAAAGTAGAGGCATACTAGTGACATTAAGTTTGTCTATGTATTCACACATGTATCATGTTTCCGGTTAATACAATTCTAGCATGAATAATAAACATTTATCATGATATGAGGAAATAAATAATAACTTTATTATTGCCTCTAGGGCATATTGCCTTCACTTACCACCATTCCCTTCGCGCAAGGACTACGCACATCTCTTTTACTTGGCTCTCACACGGCTATGGGCTATATACCATTTGTCCCCTTATGCTCATTTTACCGTGTTCACAGTGCATGCTATGCTTGCTCCTATGCCTTTGCCATGCAATTGTGACCCTTTCTTGCATTTACCCATGATGAACCATTATGATATCCCTATGTGTATTTGCATGCTTGGTGGAGATCCTTGTTGCTATTGCCATGTTTATCATCTGCCCCATACTATTGATGCTTGTTGTGTTGGGAGAGTCATGACGCCCTATTGCTATTTACATATGGCCTCTCACCAATACATTCATGCCATTCTACTCATATCTTGCTTTCATGCTTGTGATATGTCATATCCATTATTCATGCACACTATTTGCACACATGACATGCTTGCCATTATTCCCTCTAGTATGTTGAATCTTCGCACTACTAGCTTGCTTGACTTGATTGCTATGATTGCTTGCTTGGTTGCATCACCCATGTTCCACTCTTACTCGCTTTCTTGGGTTGATGACCTATATGCTCATGCCTCTTACTCGATTTGTCATGGTCATTGTCTCTTGTCTCCATTAGTTGCATCTCTCATATCACCTTGTATTGAGTGCCAACTTGCTATGCTTATTGATCTTGGAGACTTGGACACTATACTTGTGATGCATGCTTGTTTGATTGAGCCTCTTGTATTTGGTTGTTCTTGCATCATATGCCTCCATACTATGAAATGCTCCCTTGTACTTTCTTATGATGAGCATGATGCACACACTTGTTGGGTATCTTACCACACGAATGATAGGTTTTGCACTTCCGCTAACCTCATTTTTTTTTCCAAGTGTTTTTCATGTTCTTTCGTTTTGAAGGATTCACAAGGAATTACCGTCATGAGAAAACTTGGTCATGTGAAGGCATACACGATGTGCGGCACCAACATTTTCGACATTCTCATAAAGGTGAACTCCTTCGCTTTGAGCCATCCTCAAAACGCATATTGGATGGGCCACTCTTTCATTGTTGTTTCCTTCTTGTTGTCTACATGATACATCTCGCGGATGGAGGAGCGGCATTGGAGATTGGCTCTATGGACCTTCACATTGAGAAGCGCTAGCACTTATTGGATGCATCTTCGGAATTCCACTCATGCCACGACATCGAGCATTAGTACACCAACACCTCCATATTTGTTGATTGTGCTCATACATGTCTTGCTCGATGGACATTTCATATTCACCACAAGTTTGCACCGTATGCATGGATTGACTCACATTATGCTTGTCTTGTTGCATCTATTTCCATGTCATCCATGATATATGAGCTTGTGCATTTCCTTAGCTAATTTGTTGTGATCTTCCTTGATGGCATATTCATACATCATGATCATATTGTCCACCATCAATTGCATGATAGCTTACACATATTGAGCATCCATTGCCATATTCATGCTATTGATGAACCGTCTCTCTATGACATCATTTTGCACAATGGTAGAATTTGTCACTTTGTGCACCATGCTAATTATCCCATGAATCCTTTGCATATCATTCTAGATCATCTTGATAAGCATCATGTGTCATGCCATGCACCATCTTGCGGCACGGACTCATATTTACTTGATGGACCCTTTGTGTGCGCTAACCATTGTATTTCCAAGTGTACTTTGTTTTTGCTCCTTTTGCATGTATACCACTCCGGAGACACCTTGGAGTACTTGGATTGTGCCATGCCTTCAACTTCGTCCAACTACAAGTCCATCCACGACAACCGTTTCCATGGTGATGAGGATCACAATCCGAGGTCGGATCTTTCCCAAGGGGGGAGATGATGCGGAGCATCCCACGTTCATCCCCATGTACACTCCGACTACTCTCCAAGCCCCAAGGATACGTAAGATGAGGCCTCGACTATGCACCATTGCACACAAGGCGAATTCACTCCTCTTCGAACCGTCAATTTCCGCATGCAAGATATGGATGCTACCTCAAGCGCGAACCTTGTGCATACTCATGTACACCTGAGGAGACCATGGAGAGCCCAAGGACCAAGGCCAAGTGTGCGCGGGAGAAAAGGAAGAAGAAGGAAGAAGAGTCTACTGCTACAGCAGCCGGACATCCGGCCCTGCCCGGACATCCGGCCCAACCACCGAAATCGGCCTCCATCCGAGAATGCATCTGGGCGACCACATTGCCGGACATCCGGTCCCGTGCCCCGGACATCCGGATCCTCCTGAAGCCCCGGACATCCGGCCCTCCTCATCGGAAATCCGGCCCCTAGTGTCCAGAGAGCAACCGCAGGGCACCCAGGCCAGCCCAGACATCCGGCCTCCCCACTCGGACATCCGGCCCGTCGTGAAGCCCCGAACATCCGGCCCCCAGCCCGGACATCCGGCGCCTATCTGCGCACAGTGAATGGGCCAAGGGTCCATGTATCCCTCTCACTTACCCCTTCGAGGCTAAGGCCTATATATACTCCACCACCTCCTCCTAGTTAGGGTTAGCGTTGATTTAGCTCATTTGTGAGATAGAACCTCGCTCATCCATCAGATCTCCTCCTCGTGAGAGACCGCGGCCTCTTCGGAGAAGATCCACTTGGATTCAAGACCCCTTTACGGGAAGATCCCCTCATGGATTCAAGACCTCCTCTCGGAGAAGAACGGTTACTCTTGTATCTTCCCTTGTTGATTTTGAATCTTGTGCTACCTCATGTGTTCGGTGATCTAGCCCTTGTGTGATCAATTACTTGTCGGTTGAGTGATTCTCTCGTTTCTCCCCGTGTTTTCCCTTGTGTTTTCCGCGCGTTCTTCGTGTTTCCCCGTAGGATCCACTCCAAACATGAAAGATTGGCCCCATAGGGTTCCGCCCTACATCACAGTCTTATTATGAGCTGCATCAAACCCAGACTAGTGCGATCCTTGAAGGAATCAGATACGCACTGGGTCGAGGAGCTCGACTCCGTACTATGGGGACTGCAGACCACGCCGAATCACACTACCAGATACACACCATTCTTCATGGTGTACGGCGTAGAGGCGGTATTGCCCTGCGATATCATTCATGACTCACCACGAGTGCGCATGTATGAAGAGAGAGAAACCGAGCTTGATCGGCAAGACAGTCTAGATGCCCTAGAGGAGGAGCACGATGTCGCAAAAGCCCGTTCCGCATTCTATCAGCAACAGGCTTGAAGGTATCAAAGCAGAGAAGTACGGGCCAAATCTTATAACGTTGCCGAACTCGTTCAACGCCTTCCGAAGAAGAAAAAGGACAAGCTCAAGCCCAAGTGGGAGGGTCCCTTCATCATTGATAAAGTTCTCAACGGAGGAGCGTACAGCCTACGTGATGCATTAGATAATCGACTCGAGACGAACCCATGGAACGCGGCCAGACTCCGAAGATTGTACGCCTAGCGCCGAACTCTGTGTTCGCCTCCTTACCTCTGCCCTTTTTAAATTATTTCCTCTTTCTTCATTTCTTTTTTATGGCCCTAAAAAGCTTCAAGTGTGACTCGACTACACAATCTTGATGCGATATGCATGCTCATTATACCTGGGGGCTTCTTATACAGAAGCTTAATATAATTGTCTTCCATGCTTTATGCCCACTACATATGCGTCACTTTTCCATATGTACCTTTTCTTCGCCATTATATGCACCGATATGACTTAAGTTTTGGCCAAGCTGGGTTGCCTGGCTCCTGTGTATATGCCCTACGCTCTCGTTAGTTCAGCTAGGGCATAAGGGGAGCACCTTGCGATTGTTACTCCCGGGTCCGCCGGACGTGTACCTCAGACTGGGTGAAGCCGAAAGCTAGCATTCTTAAGGGGATATTCGGTCGGGGAAGAAAAGTTGTTTCTTGCCTATTACAATACAAACCACTAGATGTTTCATGTACTGCGTCTCTGTTCGCAGTTCGGACATGCACATTAATGCATGCATACCCAGGGAAAGGAACCCTTAACGAAACTATTCTCCCTGGAAGATGTTTCTTACTATCCATGTAATATAACATAGCTAGTTGGGTACTTGTCTGTTCAAGCACTTATGACCCCTACACCTGGTTTCCATGCGTACCCCGGTTTACATAACTTAGCGGGTATTCGGATACACTCCGGACTGTCGGGTCCGGAGGTTGAAGCGAAAAGGTCCGCCATGACAAATGATTTACAATCCAGCTAGGGACAAAATATGTCAATTGAAGTACATAGTCACATAGACTGGCTAAATTCTTCTTCTATACTATCCAACAGGCTGTCTAGCCTACAATCCTGTTGGGAATACTTTGCGGCTAATCCTACATGGTCATATACCAGACTCACGGGAATCTCTTTCCCATCTGACCCTATAGGTCCGGCCAGGGCCATGTGATTCGGATCACTCTTGGTGTACCGCGTTTTTACCATGGCCCAGGCTTCCCTCGCACCTTGTCGATAGGCTGATATCTTCCACAATTGGAAGCGCCGCCGCGCCCCCTTGAGCAGCTCTACAAGCCCCCCCATGCTTCTGGCAGGGAGGCGGATGGCCACAAGGCCTAGGCAATACCCTGCATCACCTGCCGAACTTGTTCGTGCAGTTGTGAAAGCTCTTGCAGAAGATCGCCTGCGGAGCCGGGCATCTCCTCTTCGGGATGACCTGTCAGCATACCTACAGACATAACTCTGTTAGCCCGTTTCTTCGCCGAACTGTATAAAGGTTCGTTTGAGCACATACTAAAAATGCCGCGTTGAAGCCTCTTATTCTCCTTCACGGAGTCAGCAAGCTGGGCCCGAACATCTTCCAATTTAATGCCCAGCCGGGTATTTGCATCCTGTAGATCATTTTACTCTCGCCTAACCCGTGTAAGCACGCGCTCGCCAGCCTCTTGTACAATCTCCGGATCCACTCCGGGATTGTCTGCAGAATCTATTGTTAGATTTGCAAGCATGCCGAATACTAACCGGTACATGTAATTACAGTCTTTTTGATCGAGACAAGTATTACCAGATGAGGCCTTCTTAGATTCCTCCATTCCGGCAACTGCAACCCTTAGCTAGGCTTTGCACTTCTCCAGCTCTTAAGACAAATGGGTGTTCTTCTCTGTAAGAACCTATGCATACAATGATCCTTAAATCAGTTGTGCCAACTGTTTCAAGTCACAGGGGCTACTGATATACATAATTATCAGATTTTTCTTACCTGTATATCTTTTAAATACTGGTCTATGGCTCTAGCAAGCCCACCTTGAGCAGCTCGGATGTACGTGTCTCCCGAGTTGAAGGCATTGAACGCCTCTTTGGAGAACTTAGGGTCGCGGAGTACGGCCCGTCGACGTCTGTGATTCATAGCACTCTCCACTTTGGAATTTGTAGCGGATATTCTATCTGCATCCTCTATAGGAGGACCGTCCGGCGTTGTCCCCATGTTAGCCTCCACCCTTGAGTCCGGCTCTGGAGTCCGGCTGGTGGAGGCGTGGTCGGCAGGATCTCCGGACACAGTCCGGCGAGTGCTTTTTCTGCCAGGAGACAGTGGACATTGTTATATTTTAAAGAAGATAATCAAAGAGAAGGTTTTTAATCATACCTCTGCGACAGCGTCTTGGTCCTGACCGCCTTCCCTTTAAGCCTACCCGACTTCGGTGCCCCTTGTTGGTGAGTCACCGCGGGTTCAGCACGGCGCCCCGATGGCCTTCCCTATAAAGCGCAATACATGTGCGGTGGGTAAGCCGTAAAGAAGGGATCCTTCTCGGAAGTTAGGACTCCGATTTTACATACATGTGATGCAGGGAGTAGGCCGGGATAGTCAGCTATGATAGCCACCAATTCGCCATCACAACTTGCCTGGTAAAACGTCCTGTCGACAAGCTCCACAAATACGTCCGGGTCTTCTTCTAGTCCGAGGCTGAGGGCCTGGCTGTGGTCCTCTTGCTGCGGAGGCGGGCTGTGGACCTCCCTCACAGCTTTTCGCAGTTCCTGCTATGAATTAGCAAGGTAAATATTTGTGATGAAAGAATGTGGGAAAAAATAGAGTTGAGTAAAAGATAGCAGCTCACCCAACTAGGTGGGCTGTACATGGAAAATCCATCCCGTGGCTTAATGCGGCTAAACTCCTCTTCTTCTCCTTTATACAAATCGGACAATATTTTCGCCAGGGCGGTGGTGGAGTCCGGACCTTTCCGACCACATCGGGTGGCATCGTCCTCCCCATTAAAGTGCCACATGGGGCGCCCCCGATACTGGAGTGGCTGCACCCCTCGCATTATGCATATTGAAATAACCTCGATTATTGTCAATCCTGATTTGGCCAGCGTTTTTATCCTGCCCATCAGATAAAGGACCTCTCTGTTATCTTCCTCCTGGGGACTCCGGGGACGCCAGTTGCAGCGTTTCTTCAGTGGGGCATTGGCAAACTCAGGAAGGCCTATCCGGATAGGGTCCGGAAGGGGGACGTCCTCCATATAAAACCACTCTGAAGGCCAATCTTCGGATGTCTTCTTTGGAGTGTCGGGCAGGTATCCGGTTCCGGCGATGCGCCATATTTCAGCTCCGCCCACTTGGTATATTGATCCCTCCTGATTGCGAGGGACGAGGCAGAATAACCTCTTCCATAGCTTGAAATGAGCTTCACAGCTGTCGGTGTACTAAAGTAGGGGTACCTTAGTACCCCGAACTTGTCTGCACGCGCATCCTAGCGCCCGTGGCAAGGCTTGCGGGCGTCGCCAAGATCCTCGCTATTCCTATTTCTGCCATTCAAGAACAAAGTGTTAGCGAGAAGACAAGGCACCGGCAAGAGGAGCTTGCCGGGAAGGATAAAGACCCCGGCAAGAGGAGCTTGCCAGGAAGGACAAAGACCCCGGCAAGAGGAGCTTGCCGGGAAGGACAAAGACCCCGGCAAGAGGAGCTTGCGGGAAGATAACAAAGGCGCTTGAAAACTTGCCATAGCGCCCGCGCGTCCCGGCAAGGCCCGGCGAGCGGCAAGCTTGCGGGTGCGACAAGACAACGACCGCGGCAAGGCGCTTGCCGCGGCAAGGCTGCCACTCTGCGCCCAGGCTCCAGCACATCCAACGACGTGTCGCCGCAGGATCGCTCCTGGTGCACGTGGCGGGTAGCTGTGCAGCCATGCGGTGTGGTGTGGCGAAGGCGACAAGGAGGCCATCATGGCAATCGGTGGCACCCCTAATGGTCGCTTCCTGCACTGTTGGGGCGACCGGACGGGCATTAAATGCCCTTGTCCCCTGCCGTCAGAGTTAGGTAGGGGACACTGTTGATAGTGGTTGTACCAACCCGTGATTTTACCTTTTTACCCCTCTCTCTACGCTGCCACCTGTCGGTGACCCCTTTAGCCTATAAAAAGGAGGCCCATGCGCACGTAGAAGGGGTTCGGTTCATTCGACGCATTCAACACCACAACACACCTACACTCTCGAGCAAGAACAGAATAGAAACACAAAGCAGCAGTAGGAGTTTTATCTCTCCGAAGAGCTCCGAAGCTGGGTAAAATCCCCCCGCGTGCTCTCACCTCGATCCGCTCTGCGCGCGCCCTCCGCTCCCTCGCCGGACCAGAAGGGGCCCCCTGCCCCATAGGTGCTCGTCCTCCCATCCACGACATCTTTGGCGCGCCAGGTAGGGGGGCGTCGAGGTCGTGCGTATCTGATCCGGTGTCTGCGCGCGCTACATCAACATCTTCATCGACATGCCACCGAAGAAGAAGACTTCGGAGGTGGACGCTCCGTCTGCGACTATCCTACCGCCACCGGAGCAAACGGGCGGTGGGGTGGACGCCGGCGGGGGAGCGGGCGCCGGCGGGGGGACTCACATCGTCACCCAGTCCAAAGACAAGGCCCCGTAAGGTTCAGCGTCTGCACATCCACCGCACCCCTCCCAGGAGGTGCAGGATCGACAACGCCACGGTGCTCCTAGCACCGTACTCGCGTTGGAACAAGGCCAAGCTGGTGGGTCGCGGGATGCTCAAGGCCCACATGCACGTCAACACGCTGGCACGAGCGCAGTGCGGTCGTCTGGACGAGATGTTGCTCCTTCTAACACTGTTAGGAGCTTGAGCATGTCCCGTACCTCGCGTCGCTCACCACCGCCACCCAAGACTCCAGAGGAAGCGCTGGCCCGAGCCCAGCTGCTTCTAGATTACCCTCGGCGTCGGACAAAATCGGCGATCGGAGGCCGCCATTATAGCCTCATTGGCCGCCAGCGGCGACAAGCCCGGCAACCGAGCACGCCGAAGCCCGGCAAGGCGCTCAGAGCAAGCCGCGCCGACAAGACCGCTGGGGTGCCACCACCGTGCACTCCCGCCCGAAGGCTAAGATCGCCGACTTCGCCGGGCCAACCTCGACGCCGACTCCACGCATCGTCCGGACCGCGAGCTTCGCCGCGATCAACGCCAAGTTCTCCTAGAACGGCGACACGAAGACGCTTCGACTTTTCGCATCGGCGTCGAAGAGAAGCAGCGTCAATCGACCGATCGCGCTGGGCCTTGTCGATATGCATGCGCCGGGGAACCAGCGACTTGCCGTCTGTGGCAGGTTGCCTGCGTTCACCCGTGAGCTGCGGCAAGTCTAGTGGCCCGATATTAAGAACTTCAAGCGACGCGTGCGAGAAATGCGATGGCAGGATACATCCGTCGGAGTTCTCGGCGTCTACACCATCACGGTGCGAGCTGCGGGGGACGCGATGAGAAGATCCTTGCCAACTACTTCCCGGTGCTCAAGCCCAATGTCGATCTTGGCTCATGCACTTGCGGACAACTCCATTTCTTCGTGGGCGGACACTGTGCCATCGGTTTGTCGGCGCCTTCACGGTGACCACAAACCCCATGGCGAGAGGCGATCTTCATCGCTTTCGTCGAAGGAGGAGAACCCTGCGCAAGTACATCAGAGATTCAGCCAGTGCAGCACAACATCCCGGATGTCCACCTGCGCCGGTTATCGGTAGCGTTGCATCAGAACGTACGCAACCGCAGGATGAGGGAAGAGATGGCGATGTGCAAGATTAGAGATGTCAGCGAGCTATACGCTCTGGCCGACAAGTGTGCACAAGCTGAGGAGGGGAGGAAGGTCCCCGGGGAGAATGCAGGAGCAGAAGGATCTGACAGTGAGGACGCCCCTCCGGCAAAGAGGAACCGGAGGCAGAACAACAGAAAGAGGAAGGCAAAGGATGTGCTAGTTGTTGAGCAGTCCTGCAGCGGAGGCGGCTCCGAGAAGGCCAAAGCTGGTGACTCCGGTGAGGCTGTGGTAGCCACCGACAAGCAGGACGGCTCCGGCAAGTAGTATTGCAAGATCCACCGCACCAAGGGCCACGACCTCCAAGCCTGCAAGAAAGTTGAGCAGATGGCGGAGCTTCATAAAGCTGAATACGAGCGCCGCAACAAAGAGAAGGCCCGGGAAGGTGGCGGAGGATCCGGCAAGAAGCTTCCCACCCGGGGAGGGCGCCGCGGCAAGGCCAAGCAGCGGCAAGGAGATAGACCTCCCCGTGGCCGCGATAAGGACGAAGACGAAGATAAAGATGATGAGATGGAGGAAGATGAGACCGATGAGCAAGAGTTTCAGAAGGCAACGGAGGTTTTGTGCGTCAACGGCGGCGCCTCTCTGCACGCCTCGCACCACCAACTCAAACAGTGGATGCGGGAGGTGAACGCAGCAGAGCCGTCCGTTGAATCGCGCAAGCCCCTGAAGTGGTCCAGCGCGCCCATCATCTTCAACGTTGAGGATCACCCTGATCGCATCACTGCGGTCGGGTGCTTGCCGATGTTGGTCTTGCCAACAATCCGCAACCTCAAGGTCACGAAGATGTTGGTTGACGGTGGGGCCGGCCTGAATCTGATTCCTTCGGCGGTGCTCAAGAAGCTCCAGATCCCCGACAGCGAGCTCGAAGAGACCGGTACTTTTCAAGGAATCAACCCGGGAAGGAGCAAGCCCAAGGGGAAGATCACACCGCCGATGGCGTTTGGCGCGAGCTGAATTTCGGAGACGAGAGAGTCACATTTGATGTTGCTGATTTCCCATTTCCTACAATGGGATACTTGGCGTCGGTAGCTTGCCAAGTTCATGGCAGCCTCTCCTACGCCTACAATGTGCTCAAGATGCCTGGTCCGATAAGTGTTATTTCTGTCCATGGTGACAAGAAAGATGCACTCATCTGTCCGACAAGATCTCTGAAGGAAGCAGCAGCCGCAGCAGAAGCATAAACCACTTGCTGAAGCTCCGGAGGGAAGAAGAAGAAGATCAAGTCCGGCAAGAGTAGCTCGATGCCCACTCGGCAAGCGCACCTCTTGGTGCTGCGCTACCATCGAGGACGCACCATCGAGCTCCACCGGCAAGTGCAAGAAGGCAAAGACAGCTTCACCAGAGACCAAGAAAGTGGCCGCCAAGGAGGACGGCACTGGTAGTACCTTCACCATCAATGCCACGCTTGATCCTAAATAGGAAAGCGCGCTCGTTGCTTTCCTGCGGGCGAATGTCGATGTGTTTGCATGGCAACCATCTGATATCCCTGGTGTTCCCAGGAAAGTAATTGAGCACCACCTTGCCGTCTGCCCTCACGCGCGGCCCGTCAAGCAAAGAGTCAGGAAACAAGCAGTGGAGTGTCAAGAGTTCATTGCAGAGGAGATCAAGAAGTTGGAAGCGGCGAGGCCTGGTCGAGGAGTACTCCATCCAACGTGGTTAGCCAATCCGGTGATGGTGCGCCAAAGCAAGCGGGAAGTGGAGGCTTTGTATTGACTTCGCGATGTTAATAAAGCTTGTCCCAGGATCCATTTCCTTGCGGCGCATTGACCAGATTGTCGACTCCACGGCGAGGATGTGATCTGCTTTCATTCCTTGATGCATACTCGGGATATCACCGAGATCTTCATGGCGAAGAGGATGAAGAAAACCGCATTCATTACGCCATGTGGCACGTCTTTGCTTTATGCGGATGCCTTTCGGACTAAAGAATTCCAGTTCAACATTTGCAAGAGTAGTCAGCCATGCTTTTGAGCCACAGCTGCACAGAAATGTAGAAGCTTACATGGATGACATAGTGGTCAAGAGCAGAGACAGAGCAACTTTGATCCAAGATTTGGACGAGACCTTCACAAATCTGTGCATGATCAATCTCAAGTTGAATCCCGAGAAGTGTGTGTTTGGAGTTCCTTCCGGCAAGCTTCTCGGATTCTTTATATCTCAGCGGGGGATCAAAGCCAATCCTGACAAGATCAAAGCCATTGAACAGATCGAAGCACCGAAGCACGTCAAGGATGTGCGAAGACTTGCCGGCTGTGTTGCTTCTCTCAGTAGGTTCATCTCTAAGTCTGCTGAGTGCGCCCTGCCATTTTTCAAAATTTTGAAAAAGGCAGGTCCAATGAAATGGACTCTGGAAGCGGAGGCTGCGCTGCAGGACCTGACGAGATACCTATCCTCTACTCCAACACTTTTCGCACCTAAGCCACAAGAGAAGTTGCTGCTATATCTGGCGGCAACCAATCAAGTGGTTAGTGCTGCGTTAGTAGTGGAGAGAGAGGTGGATGATGAGCCAGCGGCCACGGCAAGCGAATCCAGCGACAAGCAGGGGGCTTCCCCGACAAGTTCAGCTCGGCAAGGATGGATCTGTGATCACAAGAAGAAAGCGAAGAAGATGGTGCAGCGCCCAATTTACTTTGTCGGTTCCCTTCTGCGGGGGCTAGATCAAGGTACTCTGGTGTGCAGAAGTTGCTTTTCGGCCTTCTCATGGCCTTGAGGAAGCTGCGCCATTACTTTCAAGCACATGAGATCACACTTGTCACTCGCTTTCCGTTGAAGAGGATATTGCAAAATCCGAAGCAACAGCGGGATTGTCAGTGGGCCTTTGGAATTGTCAAGCTTTGGCCTCAAGTTTGAAAGTACTTCAACTATTCAGAGCCAAGCATTGGCAGAATTCATAGCAGAATGGACGCCAACACCAGATGAAGAAACTCTGGAGAGGAGCATTCCCGTCAAGGAAGCAAGCAAAGAATGGATCATGTACTTTGATGGTGCCTTCTCGCTGCAAGGCGCCGGTGCGGGCGTACTACTTGTTGCACCCATCGGAGAGCACCTCAAGTACGTGATCCAAATGCACTTTCCCAAGGAGCAACCAACAAACAATACTGCAGAATACGAAGACTTGCTTGCCGGACTCAGGATTGCGGCAGAACTTGGGATCAAGAAGCTTATTGTCAGGGGTGACTCACACCTTGTCGTCCGTCAAGTTAACAAGGATTATCAGAGTCCATTGATGGAAGCATATATTGATGAAGTAAGGAAGCTAGAAGAACATTTTGACGGCCTGCAGATGGAACATGTTCCAAGAGCTCAGAATGACATTGCAGATGGCCTGTCAAAGTGTGCCGCACTCAAGTTACCTGTGGAACCAGGAATTTTTGTGCTCAAGCTGACTCAACCATCTGTAACACCATCAACTGGACAGAGCAAGAAGAGAAAGTTGGTTACTGGCGACTACTTCCCGGCAGAGCTCCCCGAAGCCGCCGCCAAGAAGGTCCCTAGGATCAACACAGAAAGTCTTGAGGGCGATGCTGCTCCGACAAGCCCTAGGGTTTGTTTCGTTGAAGCGAGCGCTCGACAAGCCGTGTCCCAACACGCTTGCCGGGAGTATCACGCTCGGCGAGGATCCCGATTCTTGCCGTAGAAGCGGATGTTCCCGCAGCACATTTGGGCCTTTAGTCCTTGTTGTCGAGCCACAAGCTCCGACATAGGCCTGACAGATAGTCCATTTCCTTGAGACGGAGAACTTCCCGAGGAGCAAGAAGAAGCGGAGAAAGTAGCGGCAATCGGTATGTACCGGTTTGTCGATGACATATTGTACAGAAGAAGATTCAACGGAGTGAAATTGAAGTGCGTCTCCCGGGAAGATGGACAAAAGCTGTTGGCGTAGATACACGGAGGCATATGTGGTCACCACATTGGCGCAAGAGCACTTGCCGACAAGGCTTTCCGGCAAGGTTTCTTCTGGCCGACAGCCCTCCAGGATGCAACTGCACAAGTAACCAAGTGTGAAGCGTGCCGATTCCACTCCAAACAAATTCATCAACCAGCCCAAGCTCTCCAAACAATCCCTTTATCCTGGCCATTTTTGGTCTTGGGGCTCGACATTCTCGGCCCCTTTTTTCCCTCGTATACAGATCACCTCGAGTGCTCGCTTATGATGAGCTAGAGCAAGAGCAGCTGCGGCAAGATGACGCGCTGCTCCTCGAGGAAGATCGTCTTTAGGCTGCGGTACGAGCTGCTCGTTACCGGCAAGCTTTGCGCCGCTACCATAGCCACAAAGTTAACGCCAGAAGCTTCGAGAGGGAGAGGATGAAGGCGTAGACCGGGCGTCGTTCAAAAGAAGTACAACCTTGCCGGGACACAAGCGACAGAAAAGCTAAGTTGCCAAAGTTTGAGCACAGCCGGTTTTTAAATTTTCATGTTATATTCCTTGAACGACCGTGCCTTGTATGGAAAACCTGTGCGTGGAGGAATCGACTCGTGGCTAAGTCGCGCCCTTAATTTGTTTCGAGTCCGCTCAACAATAAAAGTGTGCTGCGACTAGCCCCGACAAGGTTTCTTGCCGGAGGCAACACCGCCAGCAGGCTGTTGATGTTCCGCACTCAGTGCTCGTGGCAATCGTGTTTGCGCCGGCAAGTTCCCCAAAAGCGTAGGGCGAAAACATGCAAGGGATGGAATCAAGTAAAGGAAGTAACATAGCCCGTAGTATCCAGAATAAAGTTACATTACAACAAATAACTTGCTGCGCTCTAAGATATTGTTCCTATGACCCGTCTAGCAGCGGCAAGAACAAGGAAAGGAGAGAAGGGTGCGCCGGCACCTGGGTCCCGGCAAGCCAGTGTTGTTGGGGGCTGCGAGCACCAAGATTCATCCACAGCAAGTCAGAGTTGCCGGGGGCTGCGATATCAGATAAGTTTTGCATCCCTCATCATGCATCCTCTTATGGACTGGGGAATGCGAAGCCGCGTCCTCCCCGACCGCTTCTTGTATGGAAAACCCGTGCGCAGAGGAATCGACTCGTGGCTAAGTTGCGCCCTTAATTTGTTTCGAGTCCGCTCAACAATGAAGTGTGCTGCAACTAGCCCCGACAAGGTTTCTTGCCGGAAGCAACACCGCCAGCAGGCTGCTGATGTTCCGCACTCAGCGCTCGCGGCAAGCGTGCTTGCGCCGGCAAGTTCCCTAAATGCGTAGGGTAAAAACATACAAGGGACGGAATTGAGTAAAGGATATAACATAACAAGCATTCCTTTTTCATTAAAAAAAACATCCTGCTCAGGTACAG
This sequence comes from Aegilops speltoides, assembly GCA_021437245.1. Lineage (NCBI taxonomy): Eukaryota > Viridiplantae > Streptophyta > Magnoliopsida > Poales > Poaceae > Aegilops > Aegilops speltoides. Next base: position 348,946,448 of record CM038146.1, on the reverse strand, counting down.
TCCATAGACGATGAAAAACATGAAAGAGGAGATTACAAGTTTTAGATACGGCTAAGGCCCGGAGGCTTACAAATTGAAAAGATAAGATGCCCGTAATCCTTTTCCTGTCCCTCTTTTCAGGAGATAGGTCAAGGAGGCGAAGAGGGCAAAAGGGGCGCCTAGGCGAGCTACGGGTGCCAGAAGACACCAAGAGAACATCCCGGGGGCCGTCCGAAGGCTGGATGGTGATGGCGGCGCCGGAAGCAGGGCTCGAAGACGGGGCGGCAGGACGTCAGCACGCTGTCGAGGGCACTACGCCCTCGTACTCCGACTTGACGGCCTTGTCGCCAGCCCTCTTCCTCTTCCGCAGCCTCCCTACGCCAGCCGCCCAAGGAGACGACCCCAGGGAGTTCAAGGAGCCGGCGGCGGATGATGGGGTTGCGGTGGCGTGGCGGCGCCCGACACCTAGTCGGGCCCGCCATCCCGCCGCCCAATACCCTCGTCGTCGCTGTCGCTCTCCTCCTCGTCACTCTCGCTCGAGGGGGAGTCTTCGCTATCAGAGGAGCTGTCCACGCAGCACTTCGCCCGAGTGCCGGAGTCCTCAAGACCTTGGCGGAGAGGAGGTCACCCTCCATTAACTTAAAATGGAGGTAAACCCGCCGTCGAGCTATGGATCTGGTGACGTCTTCCACCCACGATCAAGATACATCACATTGGGGGCTGGGAATACAACGCGGACTCGCGTGCCGCTGATCCCACAGCCCCTCATGTGCAATCTCAATGTCTCGGGCGGGTCCGACTCCATCGCGCTTGCAAACGGAGCTGGAAGCCAGAGGCGACGACGAGGCGCCCGGCGCAGCCTGACGAAGAACTCGCAAGGGTCGTCCCCTGTAGGGACCGCCGGGGGGAGAGGAACCACCGGCGGAGGCGAAGCCGATGCGCCGCCCCATCCGCCTCTTCCCCGAGCGCCTCGACCTCGACCTCGACCTCGACCTCGTCCACGACCTCGCCCCCTCCCTCTTCCCCTTGTGGCTAGCTCTGCCACCACGGGCACGGGATAGGGAGGGATGCGCTGTCTGGCGGAGACCCTCGCCGCCACCGACGAAGGACCAGGGTTCCCTTTCTCCATGGCGAACGAGAGAAAGGGGAGCAGAAGCTGAAGAAAGGAGAAGATGGGAGAGTGTGGGCTTCTGCGCTCTCCTCCCACTCTTCTTAAAAGGAGCAAGGTGGGGGCTCAGCCGCCCCGCTCAGCTAATCAGAGCACGGGAAGAGCAGGGAGTCGGGGCCGACCCGCTGCCTTTGCCCATGACGGCCCAGTTTCCCACTTCCACCGCCCGCGACCCCAAGCGCATGGGAGACGCGTGGCGGGGATGCAGAACCGATGCGAACGTTACGCATTTCCTGATTCAAGTATTGCCCACGACCTATCCCACGACGCCGTGATCGATGCGTGCCATTACGAGGGAGCGCGGTGGATACGGAGTCAGATTTAGTGTGGACCCAGGCCGCGTGTGCCCGTGCCCTGTTTTGGGCCTGGCCCAACAGCGCTCGGCACCGTGTATGGCCTAGGCCCGGGGGCTCCTGTCGGTGTACTAAAGTAGGGGTACCTTAGTACCCCAAACTTGTCTGCAGGCGATCATGGCGCCCGTGGCAAGGCTTGCAAGGCGTCGCCAAGATCCTACGCTATTCCTATTTACGCCATTCAAGAACAAAGTGTTAATCGAGAAGACAAGGCCCCGCAAGAGGAGCTTGCCGGGAAGGACAAAGACCCGGCAAGAGGAGCTTGTCGGGAAGGATAAAGAACCCGACAAGAGGAGCTTGCGGAAGGCCAACCAAGGCGCTTGAAAACTTGCCGCGGCGCCCGCGGCGTCCGGCAAGGCCGGCGAAAGCGCAAGCTTGCGAAAAGCGACAAGACAACGGCGCGGCAAAGGCGCTTGCAGCGCAAGGGTGCCACTCTACGCCCAGGCTCCAGCACATCCAACGACGTGTCGCCGCAGGATCGCTCCTGGTGCACGTGGCGGGTAGCTGTGCAGCCATGCGGTGAGAGGTGGCAAGCGAAGCTGACAAGGATGCCATCGTGGCAATCGGTGGCACCCCTAATGGTCGCTTCCTGCACTGTTGGGGCGACCGGACGGGCATTAAATGCCCTTGTCCCCTGCCGTCAGAGTTAGGTAGGGGACACTGTTGATAGTGGTTGTACCAACCCGCGATTTTACCTTTTTACCCCTCTCTCTATGTTGCCACCTGTCGGTGACCCCTTTAGCCTATAAAAAGGAGGCCCATGCATGTAGAAGGGGTTCGGTTCATTCGACGCATTCAACACCACAACACACCTACGCTCTCGAGCAAGAACAGAATAGAAACACAAAGCAGCAGTAGGAGTTTTATCTCTCCGGAGAGCTCCGAAGCTGGGTAAAATCCCCCCGCGTGCTCTCGCCTCGATCCGCTCTGCGCGCGCCCTCCGCTCCCTCGCCGGACCAGAAGGGCCCCCCTGCCCCATAGGTGCTCGTCCTCCCATCCACGACAACAGCCCAGAAATAACTCACAAAGGGCAACATAACCTGCGATGTGCAGTATGGAGGCAGGAGTGAGGTTATGCAGCTGGAGGCCGTAACACTCCGGGAGCCCGCGGAGGAATGGATGGATTGGAAATCCGAGGCCCCTTAGAAAGTAAGGGACACGCCATACTCGCTCCGCCCTGGATGGGTGGGGAAACTCTCTGCTTGCTCCCCGCCATCGTAAGTGGCTAATCCGGCTTGGACGGGGACAAGATATGCAGGTGGGAGAAACCCCTTAGTCTGCAACTCCCTAATTGACCATGGGATACGGTGCACTTCTCCCAATCACCTGGCTTAGCACTATGGGAGCAAGAGGAGGAGCTGCGGCGGCCGGCCAGGATGGGATGGTTTCTTCGGGCACGCTCTGATGAATCCTTGCTTGGGGAAGATGGTGTGATTTGGATCTGAGGATCCCCGTCTCTTTAATAGACAATTTAATTACATGGTCAGGGTGGCAACTATAAAAATTCCCCGACTTCTCGCATTCGCTCGACACATGGAGACTGCCATTATTAAGCTTGGCAATTCGGATATGTAGATTTCCTTCTCTGTAACCGACTCTGTGTAACCCTAAGCCCCTCCCGTGTCTATATAAACCGGAGGGTTTAGTCCGTAGGACGACAACAATCATAATCATAGGCTAGCTTCTAGAGTTTAGCCTCTACGATCTCATGGTAGATCAACTCTTGTAATACTCATATCATCAAGATCAATCAAGCAGGAAGTAGGGTATTACCTCCATAGAGAGGGCCCGAACCTGGGTAAACATTGTGTCCCCCACCTCCTGTTACCATTAGCCTTAGACGCACAGTTCAGGACCCCCTACCCGAGATCCGCTGGTTTTGACACCGACGCCCTCTCTCTCATCACTTTGTCATGGGCTCATTCGTAGCTTCCGCGTTCGGTGTCAAACCCGGCTAACCTCGGGGCAGGGGGTCTCGAGCTGTGGATCTTGGATCGATGGGTAACATGAGATGAAGGAGATGGTGTTTACCCAGGTTCGAGCCCTCTTGATGGAGGTAAAACCCTATGTCCTGCTCTTGTTTATATTTATGATGATGTATCGAGTACAGAGTTGATCTACCTCGAGATCATATGTTGTGTATGATTCTAATGATCTAGACTATATCCATCGACTAGCCCGGCCTCGGCTTATATAATGTACCAGAGGCCTAGTATAACAAGATTCCTAGTCGGCTACATCAATGGAGACAAGTCCTTGTCTTTTTCACCAAGTCTTGTGGAATCTTCCTCTCATATGTCATCGGCTGTTCGAAAAAGCCCATTAGTGAACCGCCATGGGGGTCCTCGGCTCGACCCACTGGTCGGGAGACGACGTGGTGAGTACCCCCTAGTCCAGGACACCATCACTAGCCCCCTGAAATGGTCTTCAAGTTAGGGATGCTCCTCAATTCTTCCGAACTGTTCTTCATCTTTGGTCGCTAGTCTTGAAAACTTGTTCAACAAATCTTCCCATCTTCAATCTTGAGGATTGCCAAGGTAAATTTGAAGAGTTCACACGTCGGGCATCCGAGGAGCCCCTTTAGGTCTTCGGCCATTATCAATGCCTTGTTATTTTTTACGCCACACCTCGGGTTCAAAGTTTTTCTTGTGCAGCGGTGCCCTCTTGCATCCGAGCTCCATCGCTATACTGCATCCAAGCTCCAATGCTGAACTGCATCCGAGTTGTCTTTTTGCAGCCGAGCTTCAACGCCGGACCACATCCAAGCTCCAACGTCAGACTATCTGAGCTCCAACGCTGGATTATATCTGAGCTGCAATGTCGGACTATAGCCGAGGTGTCTTTTCGCAGCTGAGCTCCAACGCCGGACTATATTCGAGCACAAATGCTGGACTACTTCCGAGGTGGTGCACCACCTCGGCCTTGGGCTGATTTTTTTACGGAATTTATATTCGATCAGTGTGATTTATTCTCTGCCGAGATGTATAGCCAGTAACCCCCGAGACTCAGGTTGGGTGCGGCCGACCAACCTGAGGATCGTAATCTCCTCGGGAACTTTTTCATCTGTTGAATGTATTTTGACAACATCGAGGTGCGGCTCGGCAGGAGAGATGCTGAACTGCGGGTTAGAAAATATTTCCCGAGCAAAACCATCATGTTGAACACCTCGATCAAGAGGATGTCCCACCTCCTGAAGCGAAAACATAAAATAGGTTAAAAGTGTTATAAGCTTGAAAAACCAAAAAACTTATGCGAAAACTTCATGTCCGAAGTAACTCAAGTTTTTTGGTGCCAATCCGAACATTGGTCTTAAAATTAGTTTGTGCTTCAATCGTGCTTTAACATGACACATTCGATCTAAATACTTCCAGCGGGTCAACCTTCAGCTTCAACCTCCTTTCCCGAAGGCAGAGTGCTTCTCCTTAGGCTAGTTTAGCGAACTAAACACAAGTGGCATGAAAGAGAAACCAGGTTATCCGGCTATTGACCACACACTCGAGTCGAGCAAGGAGCGGTAGAAAAAGACTTTATAACGACCTAGAAGAAAAAACACTTATTATAAAACAACTCATATAAATTTAAGAGCCCCCGGTCAACATTGGAAAAGAAGTGCTCTTTAACAAACAATGTATTTGATAAACTAAGTTTTAAACAAACAACTCTTTGTTTAACACAAATATAATGCTTGGTCGAACCGAACAAAAATTAAAAGATTGGAGGAAATTTGAGGATGAAAGCGACTTAGCTGGCTAATGTGCTCGGCGCCGATGACGAGGTCCGGGCTTGTGGTGGGACGAAGACGTGGTCCTTGGCCTGGCCGAGGTCCCAGCCCCCAAGCCCGAGGTGACCGAGCGAGGAGTTTGACTTGACAAAGTGGCGACACAGTATGGTCGATGTGGCGAGGCGAAGCCCCAGGTCCAGCTAATCGCGATGAAGCTGGTCGGCTGGTGATGCTGAAGTCCCTGAAGTAGGTTGATGAAGATATGGCGAGGCTTCTGGTCCAGCCAAGGTGATGGAGCAGGTCGATTAGGTGACGTTGCAGCCTCAATGCCAGCCGAGGTGTCGAAGTAGGTTGGCGTGGTGGGCATCACATTGAAGAAGCAACGGTGCAGCCATGCCAACGTAGGTCGGAACTTGTGATGCGGTCAATGCCGTCTTGATGAAGTTACCGCGCTGCTATGCCGGAGCCCGTCCCATGCAATCCATGGGGTGACGATGTTGGTGATGATTTATCCTTTGCGATGCCGAGCTCTTGGTCAGCTTCACCAAGATGATGATCCGATGAGGTTGATCTCGGCTCAACAAAGCGACGACGTGTCTAGCGCAGGTTGGCAATCATGGGGCAACGTAGTCAGGCTAGTTTGATACCGGCGCGACGGTGAAGATTACCTCTGAAAAGGAGCAAAATTTGTGAGAATGTGTTTGGAAACAAAACCTAGAAAGAGATTCCTCCAAAAAGTATGTCTAATATCCCATTCATGAAGAAAGATGAACTTGGGTCGGATTTGTATTCGTGCAGAAAACAGATCCGAAAATTGATCCACTCGTCGGAACTTTCCCAGAGTTTGAACGGTTGGGTCGACTTGAAATTTTGAGGTGTGGTCGATATAGGAATTCCGCAGTCGATGAACAGCTGGATCTTCCAAACGATGTCCGAGCTAGACGCTGGACTCCTCGCCCTAAACTCGCTCATACTCCCGTCCAGATTCGACAGGGCTCCACTATATCGGAGATTGCCAGAGATTCCTTCATCGAAACGTGACGAAATTTAACGGGGTTGTGGTAGACTCAATTCCCCACAATTCCACCGAAGCAATCGCCAAAGCGACGCTCGAGGAGGCGGTGATGCAAATACAAGTTTTCCGCCCAGAAAAATATCACGGTCCCCCGAGGGCATTTTTGACGTTGAGCCCCCGAGCTCCATGGATGATTCCTCCATGATCTTGATAGAGATCGGAGTTGATGTTGATGAAGGCCCTTGTCCGATCATGATGATCTAGTGAGGAGCGCAGTCCTCAGTCGAGGCAAGGTGGCCTGTCGAGCCGGCGACAAAGATTCCGACGTCGTGGTTGATCTGCAGATGAGCCATTGATCCTTCGCCGATCTCACAGTGGAACTCTCAATTAAAGCACCATTGTCGGTGTCAAAACCGGCAGACCTCGGGGTAGCGGGTCCCGAGCTGTGGATCTTGGATTGATGAGTAACAGGAGATGAAGGAGACAGTGTTTACCAAGGTCGGGCCTCTTGATGGAGGTAAAACACTATGTCCTGCTCTTGTTTATATTGATGATGATGTATCGAGTACATAGTTGGTCTACCTTGAGATCATATGTTGTGAATGATTCTAGGGATCTAGCCTATATCTATCGACTAGCATGGCCTCGGCTTATATAATGTACCGGAGGCATAGGATAACAAGAGTCCTAGTCAGCTACGTCGATGGAGAGGAGTCCTTGTCTTGATCACCAAGTCTTGTGGAATCTTCCTCGTATATGTCATCGGCTATTCGAAGAAGCCCATTAGTGAACCGCCATGGGTGTCCGCGGATCGACCCACAGGTCAGGATATGACATGGTGAGTACCCCTAGTCCAGGACACCGCCATCCACCTCTGCCATCTTTGCCGCCAAGCGCTTCAACATCTTTACACGAATGGCTTGCATGACATCACAACATCGGGATCCAACTTGTCAATATTCATGGTCAACATATTGATTTCCTCTGAAGCGGCCATGAGCTCAACCTTCCTATCTTAGAGCTTGGTCTTATTTTCTTTGACCTTGGTCTTCTGCTATTTGAGGTTGATCTTCTTCTCTGTCGCTGCCATGAAGATGTCAAACATATCTGCCTTATTGTCCTGCTTGATGTCATGGGCCACATGCCTCCTCCTTCATGTCCATGATATCCTCAAATTTCTCCGTCATCTTGCTTACCACCCCTTCACGTTTATCCTTCTCCTCCTTCCACTTACTCCATCAGATCTCCCTTTTGACCTTCTTAGTCGGCTCTACTTTTTGTTGGGTCAGTTGGATTGTTGGAAATATGCCCTAGAGGAAATAATTTTGTATTATTATATTTCCATTTTCATAATTAAGAGTTTATATTTCATGCAATAACTACTATGATCCTAGAATATGCGATATAGTGGAAAACTCATATGCACATGTGGAATGATAAATAGTAAATAATAGGTTCCTAGTCTCGCCTCTAAGACTGGCTCAAGTGTTGTTATTGTTTTCCGGATCTTAGGATATCGTCAAGTGTAACGATAGTCCTAAAACAAACATTGAGAGTATGACGTTAGAAGAACGTTTATATTGAATCGACCCAAACTTGTTTCTTATACTTTGAGGTAATATCGTCTGAAATCAATTGTCATAACATAGAGTGTTAACATGTGTTTTAGTTCCTCATACCATGAGAGTATCATAGTCATTTCCTGCCGTACCATGAACTTTGGGGTTGCTCAAACGTCATCTGTCACACTGTGATCATAACGACAGCTTACGGGTTCATTGGAAAGTTTGACAAGGTACTAGATAGCTCGAGAGCGGTATTTGATCCTCCGAAGATGGAGAGATCTTCTTAGGGTCCTCTCGGCATGATGACGTCAATCATCATCTGGCCAGATACAGGTGACTATGTCACGGGGATGCCTGAATACTTCAACAAGAAAGAAGAACAAAACCGGTAACGAGAAGAACGGTATAGTGATCACGTGCATGACTCAGGAGGATACCGATCGTCTCAGGTTTTGTAAAGTATCACGAAGCAATGGGAACATCACATGATAACAAAAGGTTCGCTCGAATGTCATTTGTGTAATCATAGGGATATATATGGACGTCCACGCGGTTCCGCTATTGGTCAAATGAACGAAGGAGTTTCGTTCATGTCTATGATCTACCGAACCTATGAGGTCACAATATTGAGGTTATCATGGTATGCTAAGTGTTAGTAGGACAAGAGTATCAGGGATTTATTTGTGGAATTATTTCATTATTTGTAATAGTTTTGAGAGAAACCAGAAGCATTTCGGGGTCACTAGAAGGGTTTCAGAGATTATCGGGCAATACCTGGTATTCTCGATAAATAATATATAGGTGGAAAATGTTTGCGGAGATGTTAAATTAAAAATAAAAGGCTATAGTAATTGTTAGTAGGCTTTTATATTTAATTTAAAACCAATGGGGCTTAAAAGGCAAAGTGGTGGAGGGAGTATTGGGCCACGTGGCCCTATAGCAAGTGGCGCCCCCTTTCTTATGAGGGAGGGACGAATTGTACTCATCCCTCTTCGTCGACACCTCAAGGAGGGTCTTTCCCTCTAACCTATATATACTTGAGGTATTGGCCCTTTGTATACACAAGCTTTGGAGCCTCCTCTAGTTCATCTAGTTCTAGTTCTAGATGATATAATTAGAGTTAGACCTAGTTCCTCTAATCCTCATAATGAAAGGACCAGTGTGATTCTAATCTCCTCCCTATAATTCTCCAGTGATGATTAACTCTGGACGACGAAGCACAACCAGATCGTGAAGACCGTACGCTTGCAACCAAGTAGAGAGGTCTTGCTTTCGATCTTCCGTTCAACGGATCGTTCAAGGGCAGTTCACGAGATCATCATCAATGGTTCGAGGGACTCCAAGTATGATCTAAACCGACTCATCTACTTCTGATGGACTCTAGAGTTAGTGACGATCGTGATCCGAACCGTTTATGCATCTTCATATTATTCATGGGTGTCCGTAGGTCGATTTTTTTTGTTTTCTACTATGTTTCCCAACATGGATCACCAACTCGTCTGCATTGCCGAAGCCGATGGTCTTGATGATACTCGTATGGAAAATTCATAGGAGCCACTAGAGTTGCCCATTCAACTTCAACCAACAATGCATGTGGATGAAGTTCTTCATCTTCGCATTCACATACAACGTGCATGCACGGGAAGGCTAGCAAAAGAGGACATGGTCAACAAGTTACATGCCTGAACAAATAACCAAGACAAGAGCATATCCAGCCAAATGACCAGCACATAGAGTATATCTAGCCACCATCATATTTGGCCAAATGACTAACGCATAGAACAACTTACTTGCTCAGATATTAGTGCACCACTTGGCCACCATTTTATGAGTGAATGAAGATGACTGCAAATACTTCCTCAAGGATTCTTGGATGATGTATCATATATGGGTGAGCGACTTTAACAAACGCTCTCGTATCACTTTTATGTAGTACATATCGAAGTTCTTGTGCTCATGGAACCAAGTACGAACATTGGATCAACAGGTTGAGCCTATTTACTCTATGCTTTGTAACAGATCGACACTAGTGGCCAACCAAGCATCATAGAACAAATCTTCCTCGCTCAAATTGAAGATTTCTCCCCTCCCCCTCTTCATTGGGTCACCACTGAGCGATCAATCTTCTGGATCAAGGCAAGCCTTCTCGGTATATGAGTTCAGCTGGTGGATGTATGTGCCCGACTGCTCACTGTACGTTCCCGACTACTCATCGTGCATCTCCGTCTCGGAGTCATCCATCATGGATGATGTCCAACATCTCTTCGTCATCCGCTGGAGATGCTTCTAGTTGAGTCATACCGACGGACAGAGATCGTGCTCCTGATTGATCCATGCCCTGCATCCACCACCAGATATGTTGCAGTGATGGCAACTTGGCGAAGTGAATGGGCGTGTTCACATCGATGGCCCCATGGCACTTACATACTGGCCAGGCACTGGTGCTAATGACAAGTTCTGTGATAGCGTAGTAGTGTAGAGGTTGCATCTCCGCGGGCCAGGTGGCGACTGCATCGGTGATGTCCCCCATCTCCGCCCATCTCCCGTCCCATGCCAGCCACCCCTTGTAGGAGGTAGCAAGTGGCCGGGCACCAAAGACACTTTCTCCTTGCTCCTTTGCACGCAGCAGTGCGTGTTGTGGACGCCGAGTTGATCTTTCGGGTGGCCACCACCATTGGATCCTCCTTCTCCGGTGCCTGCAAGGTACAAACGGATCCATACGGCTGCAGGCGGAAAAAAGGGCAGGAACATGTGTGGACGGTGTTGGCGGTTAGCTGGAGGGGGTGGGAATGTGCGGGCTTTGGCGCAGAAACTGTGCGAATGTGGTCAAAGCGCGGGTCAAGGTGGAGTTTTGGGTGGACCGGAGTTTTTGGAGTCCTGCGTGGTGGAGGCAAGGATTCTCGCATACCTCACCTAACGTTGCATCCGGATTGTTGGAATTCATAAATGTGTACGCGTCTGTGAACGTTTGTGGCACCACATTGGATGACAACAAAGGTCCGGGCGCATCGACCCGGACATTTGCGGGCACAAAAGATGCCCTAAGCCTTTTCTTTGTCACAAGTTGGTTAAAAGTTGGGGCGGTGGCCCTCCCTGAATCACACATAGCTCTGCATATGCTACCAACAGTCGCCATGTAGGCTGTAATTAGAACAAGTATAATAAGGTGATGTAAGCGGATTATAAGGATTTAAATATTGCATTTTTGTTAAGTTGAAAGAGGAATGAGGGGAGAGAAGAGAAGAGAAGCGGGTTGTTGATTACAGCCAGTTGTAGCATGGGCTTCAAGAAGCTTCATGAGAGTGGAATGCGAACCTATGTTAACAAAATAGAGATTCCTTGTAGCTAACTACTATACATATTGACTACAGATAACATGTCAATATGCTATGCTATCTACCAGGTGGCTATACTACTAAGAGCATCTCTGAGACTACTGACCATGGAATGACAAATCGACCCTTCAAATGCCCGCGGATGCACCGACGGATAGTGATCGGTCAGGCCTCAAATTTGATCATCTGCATCCAGATACCTCATACTAGAAGTTTTAAATCCATAGAAAAGCATGCAAATAATGAAATTCGCGTACTACGTAGATCAAATAAGCTATACTACCCTAATCCTCATCGGAGATGTCCACTATCTTTGTGCCCGGCTTCGGGTACATGGGCGGCAGTCGTAGATCCGGCTCCTCTGCATCGGTCTCCGCATCCATCTCCACTTCGACATCATTGAAGAGCACGATGGGGGCCGTCCGTTCCTGTTGGATGAACTGCCAGTTGGCCTCCACATAGGCCTCATCCTGGATGGACTCCAGGATGGCCAGCTGCTACGCCATCTCGGCCGCTTGGGTGACCGCGAACTCCTGAAGGAAATATGTCCTAGAGGAAATAATAAATTTGTTATTTATATTTCCTTATATCATGATAAATGTTTATTATTCATGCTAGAATTGTATCAAACGGAAACTTAGTACATCTGTGAATACATAGACAAAACAGAGTGTCCCTAGTATGCCTCTACTTGACTAGCTCGTTAATCAAAGATGGTTATGTTTCCTGACCATAGACATGTGTTGTCATTTGACGAACGGGATCACATCATTAGAGAATGATGTGATGGACAAGACCCATCTGTTAGCTTAGCATAATGATCGTTTAGTTTTATTGATATTGCTTTCATCATGACTTATACATGTTCCTCTGACTATGAGATTATGCAACTCCAGAATACCGGAGGAACACCTTGTGTGCTATCAAGCGTCCAAGCGTGGCGGGTGATTATAAAGATGCTCTACAGATGTCTCTCAAGGTGTTTGTTGGGTTGGCATGGATCGAGATTAGGATTTGTCACTTCGTGTATCAGAGAGGTATCTCTGGGCCCTCTCGGTAATGCACATCACTATAAGCCTTGCAAGCAATGTGGCTAATGAGTTAGTCACGGGATGATGCATTACGGAATGAGTAAAGAGACTTGCCAGTAACGAGATTGAACTAGGTATGATGATACCGATGATCGAATCTCCGGAAAGTAACATACCGATGACAAAGGGAACAACGTATGTTGTTATGCGGTTTGACCGATAAAGATCTTTCTAGAATATGTAGGAGCCAATATGAGCATCCAGGTTCCGCTATTGGATTGGCCGGAGATATGTCTCGGTCATGTTTACATAGTTCTCAAACACGTAGGGTCCGCACGCTTAATGTTCGATGACGATTTACATTATGAGTTTATGTGATTTGATGATATAAGGGTGTTCGGAGTCCTGGATGAGATCATGGACATGACGAGGAGTCTTGAAATAGTCAAGAGGTAAAGATTCATATATTGGAAGGCTATATTCGGACATCGGAAAGGTTCCGAGTGATTCAGGTATTTTTCGGAGTACCAGAGAGTTATGGGAATTCGCCGGGAGAAGTAACGGACCTTATTGGGCTGTGGAGAGAGGGCAGAAGGGCCAAGAGGTAGCGCGCGCCTCCCCCCTGCCCAAACCGAATTGGACAAGGGGTGGGGGCGCCCCCCCCCCTTCCTTCTCCGCCTCCCTCTCTTTCCTTCTCTCCTACTTCAAATAGGAAAGGGAATCCTACTAGGACTTGGGAGTCCTAGTAGGACTCCCTATGCTTGGCACGCCCCCTAGGACGGCCGCCTCCTCCCTCCTTTATATAGGGGGGAGGGGAGCACCCCAAATGGACTAAAGATTTGTCTTAGCCGTGTGCGGTGCCCCCTCCGCAGTTGCACACCTCGGTCATATCGTCGTAGTGCTTAGGCGAAGCCCTGGGCCGGTAACATCATCATCACCGTCGCCACGCCATCGTGCTGACGAAACTCTCCCTCGGCCTCAACTAGATCAAGAGTACGAGGGACTCCATCGAGCTGAACGTGTGCTGAACGAGGAGGTGTCGTACGTTCGGTACTTGGATCGGTTGGATCGCAAAGAAGTTCAACTACATCAACCGCGCTACTAAAATGCTTCCGCTTTCGGTCTACAAGGGTACGTGGACACACTCTCCCCTCTCATTTCTATGCATGTCCTAGATAGATCTTGCGTGATCGTAGGAAAATTTTGAAATTACTGTGTTCCCCAACAGTGGCATCCGAGTCAAGTCTATGCGTAGATGTTATATGCACGAGTAGAACACAAAGAGTTGTGGGCGATAATAGTCATACTACTTACCAGCAACGTCTTACTTTGATTCGGCGGTATTGTTGGATGAAGCGGCCCGGACCGACATTACATGACCGCGTTCATGAGACTAGTTCTACCGACGTGATTTGGACACAGGTGGCTGGCGGGTGTCTGTTTCTCCAACTTTAGTTGAATCGAGTTTGATTACGCCCGGTCCTTGTTGAAGGTTAAAACAACACACTTGACAAAAAATCATTGTGGATTTAATGCGTAGGTAAAAACGGTTCTTGCTAGAAGCCCGTAGCAGCCACGTAAAACTTGCAACAACAAAGTAGAGGACGTCTAACTTGTTTTTGCAGGGCATGTTGTGATGTGATATGGTCAAGACGTGACGAGATATAAATTTTTGTATGAGATGATCATGTTTTGTAACCATTATCGGCAACTGGCAGGAGTCTTATGGTTGTCGCTTTATTGTATGAAATGCAATCGCCATGTAATTGCTTTACTTTATCACCAAACAGTAGCGATAGTCGTTGAAGCAATAGTTGTCGAGACGACAATGATGCTACCTTGGAAATCAAGGTGTCAAGCCGGTGACAATGGTGATCATGACGGTGCTTTGGAGATGGCCATATCATATCACTTATTTTAATTGCATGTGATATTTATCCTTTATGCATCTTATTTTGCTTGGTATGGTGGTAGCACTATAAGATGACTGAGGGAGTCCTGGACTAGGGGGTGTCCGGACAGCCGGACTATCATCGTCCGCCGGACTCCAAGACTACGAAGATACAAGATTGAAGACTCCGTCCCGTGTCCGGATGGGACTTTCCTTGGCGTGGAAGGCAAGCTTGGCGTCTGGATATGTAGATCTCCTACCATTGTAACCGACTCTGTGTAACCCTAGCCTCCTCCGGTGTCTATATAAACCGGAGGGCTTTAGTCCGTGAGGACACAACATACATTACAACAATCATACCATAGGCTAGCTTCTAGGGTTTAGCCTCCTTGATCTCGTGGTAGATCCACTCTTGTACTACCCATATCATCAATATTAATCAAGCGGGGCGTGGGTTTTACCTCCATCGAGAGGGCCGTGCACAGGTAAAAGATCGTGCCCTCGTCTCCTGTTACCATCCGCCTAGGCGCACATTCGGGACCCCCTACCGAGATCCGCGGTTTTGACACCGACATTGGTGCTTTCATTGAGAGTTCCTCGTGCCGTCACCGATAGGCTCGATGGCGTCTTCAACCAACAACGCCGTCGAGGTGAGACTTTTCTCCCGGACAGATCTTTGTATTCGGCGGCCGCTGCGGGCTAATTTAAGCAGCCATCCGGAGCAGATCGAAGCTTCGCCCTGGCCATCAGTCAAGTCGGAAGTCTCAACTTCACGGCCGGCGTTCGCGGAGACTTGATCTTCGACGAGCTCGAGCCACACCAAGCGCGCGCGCCTTTATTACGATGGGCATGATCTAGCTCTGTCGCGAGCGGTGCCTTGGTGGGCGCACGAATCCGCTTGGCCATTAGTCCGGAGCCGATCGCCCGGATCGAGATCGGTGGATGGACACCGCCTTGGGGCTTCAACTTCCCGCGGCGATGGGCGAACACTAATCTTGTCCTTCACGAAACTTCGTGATTCCGAGTACCGGACTCCTTGCGGACTCCGGACCTCCGCCCTTCCAATCGAATCGGATTGGGCGCGGTTATAAATTCACCGCGCGGACATCTTCAATACTTGCCTTTTGGCGACATCCTGAATCGCTAAAGCAACTCTCGTTATCGGGAGAGCCTGGCGGACTATGGCGGGATGGTTGAGATCTGAGACGGCGAAGAAATTGAGCCCACCCACCACCCACTTTGTAGCCCTTGTCGGCGATCTAACCGGCGGGCTAGACTATGACTCGAAGACATCGGCGGAATGAGCGGCGATGCGGAGGCGAACATGAACCAGCGCCTACGAGGCGCGGGAGGACCACCCGTCATATGATGTATATATGGTGGATACCACAAAGGAGAGCGATAACGAGGACCAGCGGGCGGCGAAAGATAACCCGCCGACAAACAACCAAAAGCGGCGCCCAGACGCGCCCTAAGTCCGCCGCCGACAACAACAACACTCCTAAAGACCCGCAATACAGCAGGGCACACAAGTGGACGGCGAACATGCGAGATAAGCAACCGTCCAAAGCAGGGCCGAGTCGAGATAATCAGTCCAGGCCGGCGAAAGCAGCGGTCGAGACGATCCTATGCCGGACACGCCGTCGGAAGGTAAAAACCTTCGGAAAAGACTCGTCAACACTGCAAGAAGCTTGAAGAAAGAAAAGCAAAAGCTCAAAGCAGCGGAAGACACACTCAGAATGAGGTGGAGCAAAGTACTCAAAACCGCGGATAAATACGGCAATGGCCACCAATCAAAGAGCTACCCGGCGCAAGCTGCTACGAGTCGACGAGGAGGCCATAGAGCCCCCACAAATCAAAAAATAAAGAGGCTGCTGGTTGGATAGGCGGCTAGATGATAGGCCTAATTTAAAGCGGCGCGCACATAAACCAACTAATGAACACGGAAAACAGATGGCCCAGCCAGTCCATCTACGGGCCAAAGAAGAAGACCCGAGGAGCAAGGCAACATGTCAAGTGTCCAGAAGACGGTGGCACACCCAAATCTGGGCGCCGCACACCCACTATGTTTCACCAATGAGGTGCTGGACCATGAATTCCCAGCAGGATTTAAACCCATAAACATAGAGGCCTACGATGGAACAACAGACCACAGTGCGGATAGAAGATTATATACTTCATATACACATGGCGAGAGGAGATGATCTCACGCCATAAAATACCTACCCCTCAAGCTCAAAGGGCCAGCCCGTCATTGGCTTAAAAGCCTCAGAAAACACCGCGGAAGCTGGGAAGAGCTCGAGGCAGCGTTTAGAGCAAATTTTCAAGGGACTTATGTCCGTCCTCAGGATCTGAGATGACCTAAGTCATATAACTCAACAGCCCGGAGACTCGGCGCTAAATGCAGAGCAGGTTCGACCAAAAGAACCAAATAGTCATTGTCCGGACGCGAAGCCTTAGCAGCTTTTAAGCACAATGTCAAGACGAATGGCTTGCCGGACACCTCGGCCAAGAGAAACCGAGGACAATGTCCGCACTAACAAGCCTCATGACCCGCTTCTGTGCGGGAGAGGATAGCTGGCTAGCAAGATGCAGCACCAATGACCCAAGTACATCGAGATAAGAGATGGAAGCAGAAAATCACGGCGCGAGAAAAAAGCGGCGCCGGAATAAAGAGAAAAGCCCAAAAACACGGTAGTCGACACGGATTCAAAAGCTCGCAGCCAAACAACAAAACACCACCTCTTAAGGATGACGGCGATGAGTTGTCCAACAAACAAGATTTTGGGTCGGATATGTCAAATCCACAGTACCCCGAAAGGCCTGCAAACCATACCCATCGAGATTGTTGGGTTTTCAAACAGTCCGGCCGACTAAACGCCGAACACAAGGGGCTCGACGCGTCAAGCAAAGATGATAAACCCCACCAGCAGAGCACCGGAAAGCAAAAAGACTTTCCCACAAGAGGTCAAAGCAGTAAACTCACTTCATGTGATAATACGGAAAAATAGTGCGGCACCTTCTAAAAAGAGCCTCACACGGTCCAATCCAGCAAACCATAGAGATTGGATATCACAACCAATCACTTTCGACCACCTGGATTATTCCAGAAGCGTTCGAAACGCAGGACGGACTGCCCTGATATTGGATCCCATAATCGACGGACTACAATTTACTAAAGTCCTAATGGACGGAGGCAGCGACCTAAACCTGCTGTATTCAAACACAATCCGCAAGATGGGGATAGACCCTACTAAAATTCGACACAGCCGCACTTCCTTCAAAGGAGTGACGCCAGGCCCTTACGCCAAATGCACAGGCTCCCTATTACTAGAAGTTGTGTTCGGATCACCGGACAACTTTCGGAACGAGAAACTATCTTTCATATCGCCCCATTTAAAAGTGGATATCAAGCACTCTTGGGACGAAAGGCTTTTGTCCGCTTCAACGCCATACCGCATTACGCGTCTCTTACAATCAAGATGGCGGTCATGAGCATCATTTGATCTGGTCATTTAAAGACCCGGACACGGATGGACGAAGTCTCGGCATCGGTAGGCTAGGGCTCCCTAGCCGCACACCCCTTCACAAGGGGCTGCGGCGCTAAACAACCGTGAGTTCATCGAACCCGCTTTACTTATTTATATTTCTTCTTTCACACATACCTTTTTTGCACGAGTCGTTTTCAAACTAAAGTTCCTCTCTTTTCTGAGATGAACAACGTGCACACCCGTCGAGATAACGGCTGCGGAGAACCACAGCAGGCGTGCGGTAGGGACCCGTTGCGAGATTCTTTTGATTAAGACCTGCGTCAACCTTTTTCTTGTCTCTTGTTGTTATTCTTCCTTGGTTCCTTCCTATAACCAAAGCGAGCTCGGCGTTTTGGCATCGCCAGCGTCGAGAGGACCATGCCGATGCACGGACACTAGGGGCTTAGGGAATTGTTTCGCCCATTATTATAAAGACCGAACACCTTAGGGAGTGTTCGGCGTCTCGAGATTAGGCATTATATGCATCAGCTCGAATCATGTCTTTGGTCAAATGTTGGGTTTGCGGCTCACGTGTTTTGCTGCCTTCGTTCCGTATCATCGGCTAACGCGCGCTAGGAGAACTCTGCGATTGTGCCCCGGTTAATTTGGCGAGCACCTCGATGAAAGCGGCGATTGTCATGATATAGCGAGTAGTCGACCACTCGATCGACTACCGAATGTTTAGAATTTCGCTTTGACGAAGGACCGTTTCGGTCGCACACACGCACCCGAACTTCGAGAAGTGCGGTGCCCCAAGGGGCTATATCGTAGCCCCACCCTCGAACTCCACGGCTAAGTGAAAGTGATAAAGCATTATAGTCCGGATTGCCTCGTTTGCTCGCTACCACCTCCTTAACAGGACCGAGGCGTTGGATTAAGTGTGAAAGCAGCGCTATTTTTGCGAACACCCCGCACCTTGTGCGTGGGGGCTGTCAAGCGCAATCTTTCGGGTTATACAAATGTATCGTAAGCGGCGCATAGGAGAAATTTTACTACTTGGGGCGCACAAGTATAAGCGATTATAGCATAATCATTGTTTTACAAGCTAAAGCGTTCATTTGAGCGTGACATTTTTGAGCACTACGACTCTATTACACGGCGCCACGCATAACTTCCCGAAATAGTGCTCGGCGGGAGCCGCTTTCATCCGAACCTGGGCGGCAATAGCGGTGGCATCCATCTCGTCAATGTGTCTTCACGGGCAAGAGCCATCCGCGCGCCGATGCGGGCCAACCGCTTCATCTCCTTGATATGCGGCACCGCTCCAAGAAATGCTGCAGCAAGCCGAAATAGCTCGTCGCCTTGGGCCTCTCGGCGGACATGAGCCACGATGTCGATCATGGCAAGTCCGGACAATCTATTTAACTTCGGCCCATTCGCTGACCGATCGGTCAACAGAAGTGCACGATCCGGACTATGGAATTGAGACCAAAATAGCTCTTCCGTCTTGTGATCCTTCTGGCTCCGGAAGTGCTCAACGGCATCAGCCGCACTTGCCGCTAAGTCCATATACAGATCCTCAGGACTCCAAAGCTGGCCAAGTTGAGCATACTTTTGATCTGTAAACCGGCGACGCAGCAGAAAAGGCTTGCCAGCCACGATATCTCCGGCCTGGCGCAGCTCCTCCTTCATGGCCCGCATTGCAGAACGGGCATCCTTGGCCTCGGCGGTGGCCTTCCCCAGGTCTTCCGGCTCCGATAAGTGCTCCTTTTCAAGAGCCTCATTGCGGTCGGCAGCATATTTTAATTTCACGGCCAATTCGGCCATCTCTTCCCTGCTTAGGCAGTGTGCAGCCTTTTCGGCTTTCAACTCCTCGGCCGCCCTCGAGGCAGCCGCGTCACTCCTTCGGGCTTGCTCCTTAGCTTGAGCAAGTTCGGCCTGAAGGCTCTCCACAGCAGTAGCACCGTCTGTATCACAGCATATAATTTATCAGAGGAGGGCTTTGACCCCCTTAATAAAGCGACTGCGGAGAATTCATTTACCGTGCGACTCGTCAAGTCGCCGGTTGACAAGCGCGATGTCCGCATCCGCCACGTCAAGTTGCCGCATTAACTCGGCAACTCCACCGATCGGCTAGCCCTCGGACTATCCGCCACCGCATAGGGCGGCGGCATTCATTACTGCGATTTTGATCCTCGACGCGCTATCATTTTCGACAACCTACCGAGTCTCGGGGCTACTATCTATCTGAGGCGCACTTTTATGTGCAAAACTGTCAAAAAAAAGGTCGTCATTCTCGCGTACCTCAAATCCCGCCGACAAACTTCGAGCGGCATTACACAATCCGCTCTCGGTGGGCGAAATCCTTCCAATCACCATACGCATCAACACACGGTGATCTTACGAGATGGGCGCCCTCTCAGCAGATTCTTGATTCTCGGCGGATACTAGCGGGCGCCCGAACTCTCCGGCCCCTCGGACTCGGGGATACCCTCGTGGCGATACTTGAGGCTCGTCGCCCCTATCTCGACGGCGCACAGACGGAGGCGTTTCGCTCTCCATCATCTCCGGAAGAAGGTCCCCCGAAGACGAACTCATCTGAGAAGGCTGCAAATCTGAACTGCAAGATAAAATTTCGGTTACCCACAGAAGCACAAATGGAGGTATTTTCTTACTAATGAACTCCCTTTTCCATACTCACGGCTCGTTGGAGGGCTGATCCTTTGGCGATGATTGTACGTCCGGATTCTCCCCGGACGCCGGACCCCCCGGTGAAGATCTCTTCCCCCGTTTAGGGGCTTTGGCCTCCGGATCTTTGAGGCGGTCCGCTCTCCCCCAGGAGGAGGGTTTTGATTTCCCCCTCCTCGACGCCTTTGGGCGAAATAATAGCTCCTCTATTTTCCCCATCGCTCCCTTCTCTGGCGCGACCTCCAACATTCGACCAGCCACGGGCTCGGTCACGGTCTCTGGGAGGAGCGGACACCTTATCGGCTTCGATCGCGCTACCCACTCATGTGAAGAAGTAATGGGTCGAGGCGAACTCTAGAAGCGAGATAAATGAGCGTCTGGACTCGAGCTATTTACGAGTATCCCAGGCGATTGCGGCTTAGGCTGCGTCCTCGGTCGATTCGGACACGCTACTTGTGGTCCAAGAACAACTTGTACATCTCCACGGGTGTCTCACCCATGAAGTGTTGTAGAATTCAAGGTCCTCGAGGTTAAACTCCCATAGATGGAAGGGACGGCGTTTGCGAGGCGAAGGCGCTGATTAGCATAACTGCATCACCACGACCAGATTGATCTCCCTCGCTTGGAGGTCTCGAATCCGGCCTCGCAATGAGGGCACGTCTTGGACGGCCCCAATTGAGCCCTTGGTTGACCCGACATCGATCGGCGTGGATGTCTCGGCGGAATGAAGGCGGTGGCTTTGCTTGCTGCCCTTGGGCGGTGATATAGAACCACTCCTGCTGCCACGGTCAGAGTTCCTCTTGGAAGGAACCCTCGGGCCACGGGCATCGGCCCTTCGCTTATGGCGCCCGCTGCACTCCGCTTAGCGCCCCGATCATCTTGGCTCCACATTGAAGGTCTTCAGCCATAGGCGAAGTGGGGAGTGGCGGAGGAAGGCCGTGAAGCGATAATGAATGCGGAGATATGGAGGATGGACTCGGGCCAAATCATGAAAATCCAGCCCATAGTAGAACATGAGCCCTCTCACAAAGGGGTCCGTCGGGAAGCCTAAACCCGGCGGAGGTGGGATCTGAGCAGCGTACTCGCCGGGCTTGGGGGCGGGCACGGCCTGCCCTTGGGCGGGTAGCCTGTGCGAAATCTCGCAGGACAAGTACTTGGCCTCACGCAGCTTTAACACGTCCTCCTCCGTGACGGAGGAGGGCATCCACCGGCCCTGGAGGTCGGAACCGGACATGGTTGAGAATCCGAAGCGCTCGAATCTGAGGCTCTGGGTGTTGGAACTGGGAGCGAGGAAGAGATTCGATGCGAGATTGAAGAAAAAGAACGAACCTTGGTCCTCTTATAAAGGGGAACAAATACCAAGGGTCGTCTCCGTGACCGTTAAGGATTCACCTTCGATGGAGGCGTGGCGGCGACGGCGCGGTTGGGTTACCCCGCGCGTATTGATGAGAATCCGGAATAAGGGAACACGATCTCTGCTCGACAAGGCGTGCCAAGAAACCGCTTCGCTACGTCTTTGAGGTGGTATAATGAAAAACGATTCAAACAAAGGCTTGGTAGCGGTGTGATGTCACGCCGCATAACACATCAGCAGATTGGACTGGTGTACATTTTATTCTCTCTACGGTGAAATGTGGAATTTATTTTGCAGAGCCGGACACTATCCTGGTGTTCATGATCTTCTCTGGATTATTCAAGGGAGGAACCCGCCTTGCAATGCCGAACATTATCGCGCCGGACTTATCGTCATTGAAGCTTTGGTTCAGGGACTCTTGAGGAGTCCTAGACTAGGGGTGTCCGGACAGCGGACTATCATCATCCGCCGGACTCCAAGACTACGAAGATACAAGATTGAAGACTCGTCCCGTGTCCGGATGGGACTTTCCTTGGCGTGGAAGGCAAGCTTGGCGATACGGATATGTAGATCTCCTACCATTGTAACCGACTCTGTGTAACCCTAGCCTCCTCCGATGTCTATATAAACCGGAGGGCTTTAGTCCGTAGGACACAACATACATTACAACAATCATACCATAGGCTAGCTTCTAGGGTTTAGCCTCCTTGACCTCGTGGTAGATCCACTCTTGTACTACCCATATCATCAATATTAATCAAGCAGGACGTAGGGTTTTACCTCCATCGAGAGGGCCCGAACCTGGGTAAAACATCGTGTCCCTCGTCTCCTGTTACCATCCACCTAGACGCATAGTTCGGGACCCCCTACCCGAGATCCGCCGGTTTTGACACCGACAATGACCCCTCACTAAATTTCAAGGTATAAGTGTTCTCCCTGAGTATGCACCGTTGCTACAGTTTGTCATGCCGAGACACCACGTGATGATCGGTTGTGATAAGCTCTACGTTCACATACAACGGGTGCAAGCCAGTTTTGCACACACAAAATACTCGGGCTAAACTTGACGATCCTAGCTTATGCAGATATGGCCTCGAAACATTGAGACCGAAAGGTCGAGCGTGAATCATATAGTAGATATGATCAACATAGTGATGTTCACCATTGAAAGCTACTCCATCTCACGTGATGATCGGACATGGTTTAGTTGATACGGATCACGTGATCATTTAGATGACTCGAGGGATGTCTATCTAAGAGGGAGTTCTTAAGTAATATGATTAATTAAACTTTAATTTATCATGAACTTAGTCCTGATAGTATTTGCATATCTATGTTGTAGATCAATAGCTTGCGATGTAGCTTATAGTTTATTTTTTGATATGTTCATAGAGAGAAAGAAGTTGAAATCTGATAGTAGCAATGATGCGGACTTGGTCCGTGATCTGACAATTATCCTCATTGTTGCACAGAATAATTGTGTCCTTGATGCACCGCTAGGTGGCAGACTTATTGCAGGAGCAGAGGCACATGTTATGAACGTTTGACAAAGCTCGGTATGATGACTACTTAATAGTTTAGTGCACCATGCTTTACAGCTTAGAACCGGGACTTCAAAAATGTTTTGAACGCCACGGAGCATATAAGATGTTCTAACATTTGAAATTGGTATTTCATACTCATGCCCGTGTCGAGAGGTATGAGACCTCTGACAGTACTTTGCCTACAAGAAGGAGGAGAATAGCTCAACCAGTGAGCATGTTCTCAGATTGTCTGGGTACTACAATTGCTTGAATCAAGTGGGAGTTAATCTTCCAGATAAGATAGTAATTGACAAAGTTCTCTAGTCACTATCACCAAGTTACTAGAACTTAGTGATGAACTATAATATGCAATGGATGACGAAAGTAATTCCCAAGCTCTTCGCGACGCTGAAATCAGCGAAGGTAGAAATCAAGAAATAGCATCAAGTGTTGATGGTTAACAAGACCACTAGTTTCAAGAAAAGGGCAAAGGGAAAGAAAGAGGAACTTCAAAGAAGAATAGCAAGCAAGTTGCTGCTCCCTTGAAGAAGCCCAAAGCTAGAACCAAGCCTGGAACTAAGTGCTTCTACTACAAAGGAAATTGTCACTGGAAGTGGAACTGCCCTAGATACTTGGCGGATAAGAAGGATGGCAAAGTGAACAAAAGTATATTTGATATACATGTTAAACTGCCCTAGACCACTAGATACTTGGATCTGTGATAGAAGGTGTACCCAACAGTCTCCTTTGGGTATCCTATGAAGACACATTTCTCCGATTTGGGTTCGAGCTTATCAGGATGAAACTTTTTCACATAAGCATCACAACCCCAAACTTTAAGAAACGACAACTTTGGTTTCTTGCCAAACCACAGTTCATATGGTGTCGTCTCAACGGATTTAGATGGTGCCATATTAAACGTGAATGCAGTTGTCTCTAATGCATAACCCGAAAACGATAGTGGTAAATCGGTAAGAGACATCATAGATTGCACCATATCTAATAAAGTACCGTTACGATGTTCGGGCACACCATTACGCTGTGGTGTTCCAGGTGGCATGAGTTGCGAAACTATTTCGCATTGTTTCAAATGAAGACCAAACTCATAACTCAAATATTCTCCTCCACGATCAGATCGTAGAAACATTATTTTCTTGTTACGATGATTTTCCACTTCACTCTGAAATTATATGAACTTTTCAAATGTTTCAGACTTATGTTTCATCAAGTACATATACCCATATCTGCTCAAATCATCTGTGAAGGTCAGAAAATAAGGATACCCGCCGTGAGCCTGAACACTCATCGGATCGCATACATCAGTATGTATTATTTCTAATAAGTCAGTTGCTCTATCCATTGTTCCGGAGAACAGAGTCTTAGTCATCTTGCCCATGAGGCATGGTTCGCAAGCATCAACTGATTCATAATCAAGTGATTCCAAAAGCCCATCAACATGGATTTTCTTCATGCGCTTTACACTAATATGACCTAAATGGCAGTGCCACAAATAAGTTGCAATATCATTATTAACTTTGCATATTTTGGCTTCAATATTGTGAATATGTGTATCACTACGATCGATATTCAATAAACCATTCACCTTGGGTGTATGACCATTGAAGGTTTTATTCATGTAAACAGAACAACAATTATTCTCTAACTTTAAATGAATAATCGTATTGCAATAAACATGATCAAATCATATTCATGCTTAATGCAAACACCAAATAACATTTATTTAGGTTCAACACTAATCCCGAAAGTATAGGGAGTGTGCGATGATAATCATACAATCTTGGAACTACTCCCAACACACATCGTCACCTCGCCCTTAACTAGTTTCTGTTCATTCTGCAACTCCCGTTTCGAGTTACTACTCTTAGCAACTGAACCAGTATCAAATGTTGAGGGGTCTATAAACACTAGTAACGTACACATCAATAACATGTATATCCAATATACCTTTGTTCACTTTGCCATCCTTCTTATCCGCCAAGTATCTAGGGCATTTCCACTTCTAGTGACCATTTCCCTTGCAGTAGAAGCACTCATTTTCAGGCTTGGGTCTAGCTTTGGGCTTCTTCACGGGAGCAGCAAGTTGCTTGCCGTTCTTTTTGAAGTTCCCCTTCTTCCATTTGCCCTTTTCTTGAAACTAGTGGTCTTGTCAACCATCAACACTTGATGCTTTTCTTGATTTCTACCTTCGTCGATTTCAGCATCACGAAGAGCTTGGGAATCGTTTCCATTATCCCTTGCATATTATAGTTTATCACGAAGTTCTAGTAACTTGGTGATAGTGACTAGAGAACTCTGTCAATCACTCTCTTATCTGGAAGATTAACTCCCACTTGATTCAAGTGATTGTAGTACTCAGACATTTTGAGCACACGCTCACTTGTTGAGCTATTCTCCTCCATCTTGTAGGCAAAGTACTTGTAAAAGGTCTCATACCTTTCGACATGGGCGTGAGCATGAAATACTAATTACAACTCTTGGAACATCTCATATGCTTCGTGGCGTTTCAAAAACGTCTTTGAAGCCCCGATTCTAAGCCGTAAAGCATGGTGCACCAAACTATCAAGTAGTCATCATATCGAGCTTGCCAAACGTTCAAAATGTCTGCATTTGCTCCTGCAATTGGTTTCTCACCTAGCGGTGCATCAAGGACATAATTCTTCTGTGCAGCAATGAGGATAATCCTCAGATCACGGATACAATCCGCATCATTGCTACTAACATCTTTCAACTTAGTTTTCTCTAGGAAGATATCAAAAATAAAACAGGGGAGCTAAACGCGAGCTATTGATCTACAACGCAGATATGCAAATACTAAGGACTAAGTTCATGATAAATTAAAGTTCAATTAATCATATTACTTAAGAACTCCCACTTAGATAGACATCCCTCTAGTCATCTAAATGATCATGTGATCCAAATGAACTAAACCATGTCCGATCATCACGTGAGATGGAGTAGTTTTCAATGGTGAACATCACTATGTTGATCATATCTACTATATGATTCACGCTCGACCTTTCGGGCTCAGTGTTCCAAGGCCATATCTGCATATGCTAGGCCCGTCAAGTTCAACCCGAGTATTCTGCGTGTGCAAAACTGGCTTGCACCCGTTGTATAAGAACGCTGAGCTTATCACACACGATCATCATGTGGTGTCTCAGCATGACGAACTTTGGCAATGGTGCATACTCAGGGAGAACACTTGTACCTTGAATTTTTTTAGTGAGAGATCATCTTATAATGCTACCGTCAATCGAAGTAGAATAAGATGCATAAAGGATAAACATCACATGCAATCAATATAAGTGATATGATATGGCCATCATAATCGTGTGCCATTGATCTCGATCTCCAAGGCACCGTCATGATCACCATTGTCACCGGCGCGACACCTTGATCTCAATCGTAGCATCGTTGTCGTCTCTCCAACTATTGCTTCTACGACTATCGCTACCATTTAGTGATAAAATAAAGCAATTACATGGCGATTGCAATTCATACAATAAAGCGACAACCATATGACTCCTGCCAGTTGCCGATAACTCCGTTACAAAACATGATCATCTCATACAATAAAATATAGCATCATGTCTTGACCATATCACATCACAACATGCCCTGCAAAAACAAGTTAGACGTCCTCTACTTTGTTGTTGCAAGTTTTACGTGGCTGCTATGGGCTGAGCAAGAACCGTTCTTACCTACGCATCAAAAACCACAACGATATGTCGTCAAGTTAGTGTTGTTTTAACCTTCAACAAGGACCGGGCGTAGTCATACTCGGTTCAACTAAAGTTGGAGAAACTGACACCCGCCAGCAACCTGTGTGCGAAGCACGTCGGTAGAACCAGTCTCGCGTAAGCGTACGCGTAATGTCAGTCCGGGCTGCTTCATCCAACAATACTGCCGAACCAAAGTATGACATGCTGGTAAGCATTATGACTTGTATCGTTCACAACTCACTTGTGTTCTACTCGTGCATATAACATCTACGCATAAACCTGGCTCTGATACCACTGTTGAGGAACGTAGTAATTTCAAAAAAATTCCTACGCACACGCAAGATCATGGTGATGCATAGCAACGAGAAGGGAGAGTGTTGTCTACGTACCCTCGTAGACCATAAGTGGAAGCATTATGACAACGCGGTTGATGTAGTCGTACGTCTTCATGGTCGACCGATCCTCAGTACCGAACATACGACACCTCCGCATTCAGCACACGTTCAGCTCGGTGATATCCCGCGAACTCACGATCCAGTAGAGCTTCGGGGAAGAGCTTGGTCAGCACGAGGTGACGGTGTTGATGAAGCTACCGACGCAGGGCTTCGCCTTAGCACTGCAACGATATGACCGAGGTGGATTATGGCGGAGGGGGGCACCGCACACGGCTGGAAACAATCAAATTTTTTTCTATGGGGTGCCCCCCTCCCCCGTATATAAAGGAGTGGAGGAGGGGAGGGGCCGGCCCTCTCTATGGCATGCCCTAGGGGAGTCCTACTCCCACCGGGAGTAGGATCGCCCCTTCCCTAGTTGGAGTAGGAGAGAAAGGGAAGGAGGAGTAGGAGAGAAGGAAAGGTGGCCCGCCACCCCCGAAACCTATTCCAATTCGGCCTCCTGCCCAAGGGGGCGCACCAGCCCCTTGTGGGCTGGTGTGCTTCATTCTTATGGCCCATAAGGCCCAGAACTTCTCCCGGGGGGTTCCGGTAACCTCCCGATACTCTGAAAAATACCCGAATCCCTCAGAACCTTTCCTATGTCCGAATATAGTCGTCCAATATATCGATCTTTACGTCTCGACCATTTCGAGACTCCTCGTCATGTCCCCAATCTCATCCGGAACTCCGAACTACCTTCGGTACATCAAAACACATAAACTCATAATACCGATCGTCACCGAACTTCAAGCGTGCGGACCCTACGGGTTCGAGAACTATGTAGACATGACCTAGAACTGTTTCCGGTCAATAACCAATAGCGGAACCTGGATGCTCATATTGGTTCATACATATTCTACGAAGATCTTTATCGGTCAAACCGTATAACAACATATGTTGTTCCCTTTGTCATCGGTATGTTACTTGCCCGAGATTCGATCGTCGGTATCTCAATACCTTGCTCAATCTCGTTGCCGGCAAGTCTCTTTACTCGTTCTGTAATGCATCATCCCACAACTAACTCATTAGTTGCATTGCTTGCAAGGCTTATAGTGATGTGCATTACCGAGAGGGCCCAGAGATACCTCTCCGACAATCGGAGTGACAAATCCTAATCTCGATCTATGCCAACTCAACAAGTACTATCGGAGACACCTGTAGAGCACCTTTATAATCACCCAGTTATGTTGTGATGTTTGGTAGCACACAAAGTGTTCCTCCGATATTCAGGAGTTGCATAATCTCATAGTCATAGAAACATGTATAAGTCATGAATAAAGCAATAGCAACATACTAAACGATCAAGTGCTAAGCTAATGGAATGGGTCAAGTCAATCACATCATTCTCTAATGATGTGATCCCGTTAATCAAATGACAACTCATGTTTGTGGCTAGGAAACTTAACCATCTTTGATTCAACGAGCTAGTCAAGTAGAGGCATACTAGTGACACTTATTTTGTCTATATATTCACACATATACTAAGTTTCTGGTTTAATACAATTCTAGCATGAATAATAAACATTTATCATGATATAAGGAAATATATATATATAACAACTTTATTATTGCCTCTAGGGCATATTTCCTTCAGTAATCATGTACTGGAAGTCATGTTACTAGACCATGATGAACTTACGAACTATGAGGAAGCGATGATGAGCCAGATTTCGCGAAATGGCTTGAAGCCATGAAATCTAAGATGGGATCCATGTATGAAAACAAAGTGTGGACTTTGATTGATTTTTCCGATGATCGGCAAATCATAGAAAATAAATGGATCTTCAAGAGGAAGACGGACGCTGATAGTAGTGTTACTATCTACAAAGCTCGAATTGTCGTAAAAAGGTTTTCGACAAGTTCAAGGTGTTGACTACGATGAGATTTTCTCACTCGTATTGATGCTTAAGTCTGTCCGAATCATTTTAGAAATTATCACATTTTGTGAAATCTGGCAAATGGATATCAAAACTACATTCCTTAATGGATTTATTAAAGAAGAGTTGTATATGATGCAACCAGAAGGTTTTGTCAATCCTAAAGGTGCTAACAAAATGTGCAAGCTCCAGCGATCCATCTATGGACTCGGGAAAGCATCTCGGAGTTAGAATATACTCTTTGATGAGTTGATCAAAGCATATAGTTTTATAAAGACTTGCGGTGAAGCCTGTACTTATAAGAAAGTGAGTGGGAGCACTACAGCCTTTCTGATAAGTATATGTGAATGACATATTGTTGATCGGAAATGATGTAGAATTTTCTGGAAAGCATAAAGGAGTTTTTGAAAGGAGTTTTTTCAAAAGAAATACCTCGCTGAAGCTGCTTACATATTGGGCATCAAGATCTATAGAGATAGATCAAGATGCTTGATAAGATTTTCAATGAGTACATACCTTGACAAAATTTTGAAGTAGTTCAAAGTGGAACAGTCAAAGAAAGAATTCTTGCCTGTGTTGCAAAGGTGTGAAGTTGAGTAAAACTCAAAACCCGACCACGGCAGAAAATAGAGAGATAATGAAAGTCATTCCCCATGCCTCAGCCATAGGTTCTATAAAGTATGCCATGTTGTGTGCCAGACCTATTGTATACCTTGCAATGAGTTTGGCAAGGGAGTACAATAGTGATCTAGGACTAGATCACTGGACAGCGGTCAAAATTACCCTTAGAGGACTAAGGAAATATTTCTCGATTATGGAGGTGACAAAGAGTTCGTCGTAAAGAGTTACGTCGATGCAAGCTTTTACACCGATCCAAGTGACTCTGCGTCTCAATCTGGATGACAACAATGGTCCGCGCGCATCCACCCAGACATTTGCGGGCACAAAAGATGCCCTAAGCCTTTTCTTTGTCACAAGTTGGTTAAAAGTTGGGGTGGTGGCCCTCCCTGAATCACACATAGCTCCGCATGTGCTACCAATAGTCGCCGTGTAGGCTCTAATTAGAACAAGTATAATAAGGTGATGTAAGCGGATTATAAGGATTTAAATATTGCATTTTTGTTAAGTTGAAAGAGGAATGAGGGGAGAGAAGAGAAGAGAAGCGGGTTGTTGATTACAGCCAGTTGTAGCATGGGCTTCAAGAAGCTTCATGAGAGTGGAATGTGAACCTATGTTAACAAAATAGAGCTTCCTTGTAGCTAACTACTATACATATTGACTACAAATAACATGTCAATATGCTATGCTATCTACCAGATGGCTATACTACTAAGAGCATCTACAGACTACAGCCATGGACAGCAAATCTGACCCTTCAAATGCCCGCGGATGCACCGACTGATAGTGATCGGTCAGGCCTCAAATTTGATCATCTGCATTCGGATACCTCATACTAGAAATTTTAAATCCATAGAAAAGCATGCAAATAATGAAATTCGCGTACTATGTAGATCAAATAAGCTATACTACCCTAATCCTCATCGGAGATGTCCACTATCTTTGTGCCCGGCTCCGGGTACATGGGCGGCAGTCGTAGATCCGGCTCCTCTGCGTCGGTCTCCGCATCCATCTCCACTTCGACATCATTGAAGAGCACGACGGGGGCCGTCCGTTCTTGTTGGATGAACTGCCAGTTGGCCTCCACATAGGCCTCATCCCGGACGGACTCCAGGATGGCCAGCTGCTACGCCATCTCGACCGCTTGGGTGACCGCGAACTCCTGAATGAAATATGCCCTAGAGGAAATAATAAATTTGTTATTTATATTTCCTTATATCATGATAAATGTTTATTATTCATGCTAGAATTGTATTAAACGGAAACTTAGTACATCTGTGAATACATAGACAAAACAGAGTGTCCCTAGTATGCCTCTACTTGACTAGCTTGTTAATCAAAGATGGTTATGTTTCCAGACCATAGACATGTGTAGTCATTTCATCAATGGGATCACATCATTAGAGAATGATTTCATGGACAAGACCCATCCGTTAGCTTAGCATAATGATCATTTAGTTTTATTGCCATTGCTTTCACCATGACTTATACATGTTCCTCTGACTATGAGATTATGCAACTCCCGAATACCGGAGGAACACCTTATGTGCTATCAAACGTAACAACGTTACTGGGTGATTATAAAGATGCTTTACAAATGTCTCCTAAGGAGTTTGTTGGGTTGGCATAGATCGAGATTAGGATTTGTCACTCCGTGTATCGGTGAGGTATCTCTGGGCCCTCTTGGTAATGCACATCACTATAAGCCTTGCAAGCAATGTGACTAATGAGTTAGTCATGGGATGATTGTTGGGGATCGTAGCAGAAATTTAAAATTTTCTACGCATCACCAAGATCAATCTATGGAGTCATTTAGCAACGAGAGAGAGAGAGGAGTGCATCTACATACCCTTGTAGATCGCCAGCGGAAGCGTTCAAGAGAACGGGGTTGATGGAGTCGTACTCGTCGTGATCCAAATCACCGATGATCCTAGCGCCGAACGGACGGCACCTCCGCGTTCAACACACGTACGAAGCGGAGACGTCTCCTGCACCTTGATCCAGCAAGGAGGAGGGAGAGGTTGAGCAAGAGAGCTCCAACAGCAGCACGACGGCGTGGTGGTGATGGAGCGGCAGTACTCCGGCAGGGCTTTGCCAAGCTCTTAACGGAGGAGGAGAGGTGTTGGGGAGGGGAGGGGCTGCGCCTTTGGTGTGGTAGTGTAGCCCTCCCCTCGCCCCTCTATTTATAGGGGAAGGGGGAAGGGGACTGGCCCCCTCTAGATGACATCTAGAGGGGGGGCGGCCAAGGGGAGGAGGCTTGCCCCCCAAGCAAGAGGGACGCCCCCTCTAGGGTTCCCACCCCAACCCTAGGTGCATGGGCCCAAGGGGGGATGCGACCAGCCCTCCAAGGGCTGGTTCCCTTTCCTCTACGGCCCACAAAGCCCTCCGAGAGAGGTGCCCCCCCCCGGTGGACCCCCGGAACCCCTCCGGTGGCCCCGGTACAATACCGGTATGCCCTCGAACTTTTCCGGTGACCGTATGACAATTTCCCACATATAAATCTTCACCTCCGGACCATTCCGAAAATCCTCGTGACGTCCGGGATCTCATCCGGGACTTCAAACAACATTCGGTAATCACATACAAGTCTTCCTAATAACGCTAGCGTCATCGATCCTTAAGTGTGTAGACCCTACGGGTTCAGGAATCACGCAGACATGACCGAGACCGCTCTCCAGCCAATAACCAACAGCGAGATCTGGATACCCATGTTGGCTCCCACATGTTCCACGATGATCTCATCGGATGAACCACGATGTCGAGGATTCAAGTAATCCCGTATACAATTCCTTTTGTCAATCGGTATGTTACTTGCCCGAGATTCGATCGTCGGTATCCCAATACCTCGTTCAATCTCGTTACCGACAAGTCACTTTACTCATTCCGTAATGCATGATCCCGTGAACAACCACTTGGTCACATTGAGCTCATTATGATGATGCATTACCGAGTGGGCCCAGAGATACCTCTCTGTCATACAGAGTGACAAATCCCAGTCTCGATCCGTGCCAACCCAACAGACACTTTCGGAGATACCTGTAGTGTACCTTTATAGCCACCCAGTTACGTTGTGACGTTTGGTACACCTAAAGCACTCCTACGGTATCCAGGAGTTGCACGATCTCATGGTCTAAGGAAATGATACTTGACATTAGAAAAGCTCTAGCAGACGAACTACACGATCTTGTGCTATGCTTAGGATTGGGTCTTGTCCATCTCATCATTCTCCCAATGATGTGATCCCGTTATCAATGACATCCAATGTCCATGGTCAGGAAACTGTAACCATCCATTGATCAACGAGCTAGTCAACTAGAGGCTCACTAGGGACATGTTGTGGTCTATGCATTCACACATGTATTACGATTTCCGGATAACACAACTATAGCATGAACGATAGACTATTATCATGAACAAGGAAATATAATAATAACCATTTTATTATTGCCTCTAGGGCATATTTCCAATAGTCTCCCACTTGCACTAGAGTCAATAATCTAGTTACATTGTGATGAATCGAACACCCATAGAGTTCTGGTGTTGATCATAATTTGCTCACGGAAGAGGTTTAGTCAATGGATCTGCGACATTCAGATCCATATGCACTTTGCAAATATCTATGTCTACATCTTGAACATTTTCATGGATGGAGTTGAAGCGACACTTGATGTGCCTGGTCTTCTTGTGAAACCTGGGCTCCTTGGCAAGGGCAATGGCTCCAGTGTTGTCACAGAAGAGAGCCATCGGCCCCGACGCATTGGGAATAACTCCTAGGTCGGTAATAAACTCCTTCATCCAGATTGCTTCATGTGCTTCCTCCGAGGCTGCCATGTATTCCGCTTCACATATAGATCCCGCCATGACGCTTTGCTTGCAACTGCACCAGCTTACTACCCCACCATTCAAAATATACACGTATCCGGTTTGTGACTTAGAATCATCCAGATCTGTGTCGAAGCTAGAGTTGACGTAACCCTTTACGACGAGCTCTTCGTCACCTCCATAAACGAGAAACATATCCTTAGTCCTTTTCAGGTACTTCAAGATATTCTTGACCGTTGTCCAGTGTTCCATGCCGGGATTACTTTGGTACCTTCCTACAAAACTTACGGCAAGGTTTACATCAGGTCTGGTACATAGCATGGCATACATAATAGACCCTATGGCCGAGGCATAGGGGATGACACTCATCTCTTCTCTATCTTCTGCCATGGTCGGGCATTTAGCCGAGCTCAATTTCACACCTCACAACACAGGCAAGAACGCCTTCTTGGATTGATCCATATTGAACTTCTTCAATATCTTATCAAGGTATGTGCTTTGTGAAAGACCTATGAGGCGTCTCGATCTATCTCTATAGATCTTGATGCCTAATATGTAAGCAGCTTCTCTAAGGTCCTTCATTGAAAAACAGTTATTCAAGTAGGCCTTAATGCTGTCCAAAAGTTCTATATCATTTCCTATCAAAAGTATGTCATCTACATATAATATGAGAAATGCTACAGAGCTCCCATTCACTTTCTTGTAAACGCAGGCTTCTCCGTAAGTCTACATAAACCCAAACGCTTTGATCATTTCATCAAAGCGAATGTTCCAACTCCGAGATGCTTGCACGAGCCCATAGATGGAGCGATGGAGCTTGCATACCTTGTTAGCATTCTTAGGATCGACAAAACCTTCTGGTTGCATCATATACAATTCTTCCTTAAGATAGCTGTTAAGGAATGCCGTTTTGACGTCCATTTGCCATATCTCATAATCATAGTATGCGGCAATTACTAACATGATTCGGACTGACTTCAGCTTCGCTACGGGAGAGAAAGTCTCATCGTAGTCAACCCCTTGAACTTGTCGATAACCCTTAGAGACAAATCGAGCTTTATAGATGGTAATATTACCATCCGCGTCTGTCTTCTTCTTAAAGATCCATTTATTTTCTATCGCTCGCCGATCATCGGGCAAGTCTGTCAAAGTCCATACTTTGTTTTCATACATGGATCCTATCTCGGATTGCATGGCCTCAAGCCATTTGTTGCAATCTGGGCCTGCCATTGCTTCTTCATAGTTCGAAGGTTCACCGTTGTCTAACAACATGATTTCTAGGACAGGGTTGCCATACCATTCTGGTGTGGAACGTGTCCTTGTGGACCTACAAAGTTTAGTAGTAACTTGATCCGAAGTACCCTGATCATCATCATTAACTTCCTCTCCAGTCGGTGCAGGCACCTGATATGTCTCCGTCGTATCTACTTTTCCAAACACTTTTGCCCTTGTTTTGGACTCTAACTTGTATGATTTGAATGGAACTAACCCGGACTGACGCTGTTTTCAGCAGAATTGCCATGGTGTTGTTTATGTGCGAGAAAATAAAAGTTCTCGGAATGACACGAAACTCCACGGAACACCTTAGAAAAAACAATAAAAATCCTCACAAAGATGAAGACCAGGGGCCCACACTGTCCACGAGGGGGGGGCCCCTGGGCGCGCCCCTACCTCGTGGGCCCCCTGGTGGCCCTCCGACGCCAACTCCAACTCCATATATTGGCTTTCGGGGAGAAAAATTAAGAGAGAAGAAATCATCGCGTTTTACGATACGGAGCCGCCGCCA
The DNA here is from genome assembly GCA_021437245.1 of Aegilops speltoides. Taxonomy (NCBI): domain Eukaryota; kingdom Viridiplantae; phylum Streptophyta; class Magnoliopsida; order Poales; family Poaceae; genus Aegilops; species Aegilops speltoides. The sequence goes on along the minus strand of CM038146.1, from coordinate 348,911,075 downwards.
AGCCCTAATCTCTCTCGGGAGGGCTGATCTGGAGTCCGTTCGGGGCTCCGGAGAGGGGGATTCGTCGCCGTCATCATCATCAACCATCCTCCATCACCAATTTCATGATGCTCACCGCCGTGCGTGAGTAATTGCATCGTAGGCTTGCTGGACGGTGATGGGTTGGATGAGATTTATCATGTAATAGAGTTAGTTTTGTTAGGGTTTGATCCCTAGTATCCATTATGTTCTGAGATTGATGTTGCTATGACTTTGCTATGCTTAATGCTTGTCACTAGGGCCCGAGTGCCATGATTTCAGATCTGAACCTATTATGTTTTCATGAATATATGTGTGTTCTTGATCCTATCTTGCAAGTCTATAGTCACCTACTATGTGTTATGATCCGGCAACCCCAAAGTACAATAATCGAGACCACTCCCGGTGATGACCATAGTTTGAGGAGTTCATGTATTCACTATGTGCTAATGCTTTGTTCCGGTTCTCTATTAAAAGGAGGCCTTAATATCCCTTAGTTTCCAATAGGACCCCGCTGCCACGGGAGGATAGGACAAAACATGTCATGCAAGTTCTTTTCCATAAGCACGTATGACTATATACGGAATACATGCCTACACTATATTGATGAACTGGAGCTAGTTCTGTGTCACCCTATGTTATGACTGTTACATGACGAACCGCACCCGGCATAATTATCCATCACTAATCCGGTGCCTACGAGTTTTCCATATACTGGTTCTCACTTATTTACTTTTCCGTTGCTACTGTTACAATCACTACAAAATACCAAAAACATTACTTTTCTTTGTCTTTACTTACATTACCGTTACCACTACTATCATATTACTTTGCTACTAAACACTTTGCTGCAGATACTAAGTTTCCAGGTGTGGTTGAATTGAAAACTCAGCTGCTAATACTTGAGAATATTCTTTGGCTCCCCTTGTGTCGAATCAATAAATTTGGGTTGAATACTCTACCCTTGAAAACTGTTGCGATCCCCTATACTTGTGGGTTATCAAGACCTTTTTCTGGCACCGTTGCCGGGGAGCATAGCTCTATTCTTTGAGTCACTTGGGATTTATATCCGTTGGACAGTATGAAGAACTTGAAAGATGATCGAACTACTATTTTGCCCTCAACTACGAGGGGAGGTAAGGGACTGCCATCTAGCCTTGCACTAGATTCTCCTTCTGTTATGAGTAAGTTTGCAACACCTAAACTATTCTTCGCTGTGAATTACGATATGTCGCATGTTATTGATGATGCCACTTCTGCTATGCATGATACTTATGATGAAACTACTTCTATGCTTGATACTACTGTGCCCCTTGGTGAATTTCTTGATGAGCAAACTGCTAGGTCTAGAGAAAGAGAAATTATTGAACCTGAACACGATGATGTTAGTGATGATGAAAATATGGCTGCTATTCCTGAGGGTTATCTTTTTGATGTTGAATCTTCTGCAGCTATTCTTGCTTGCCAGGATAGACATGAACTTAAGAGGTTGCTAGTTAAATGGAGTAAAGAATCTTTTAGAGATAGAATGAAACCCGACCCTGCTTTTGCTACTTCACCTATCTGTGTTCCCGATAATGATTATTATGATTTTTCTGTTGATCCAGATATAATTACTTTGGTTGAATCTGATCCCTTTTATGGCTATGAATCTGAAATTGTTGTGGCACATCTTACTAAGTTAAATGATATAGCTGCCCTGTTTACTAATAATGAGAGATCGCGCTACCTTTATTTACTCAAAATATTCCCGTTCTCATTAAAGGGTGATGCTAAGATATGGTTTAATTCTCTTGATCCTGGTTGTGTGCAAAGTTCCCAGGATATGATTTATTACTTCTCTGCTAAATATTTCCCTGTTCATAAGAAACAAGCCGCTTTGAGGGAAATATACAACTTTGTGCAAATTAAAGAAGAGAGTCTCCCACAAGCTTGGGGGAGGCTTCTCAAGTTACTTAATGCTCTGCCTGATCATCCTCTTAACAAACCTGAAATATTTGATATCTTTTATAATGGACTAACTGATGCTTCCAGAGATTACCTGGATAGTTGTGCTGGTTCACTTTTTAGGGAAAGAACACAGGATGACGCTGAAATTCTATTGAATAATATGTTAGCAAATGAAAATAATTGGGCACCTACCGAGCTACCTCCTGAGCCAGTTCCTGAGCCAATTATTGAGCCTATTCCTAAACCAACTCCAAAGAAGAGAGGTGTTTTATTTCTCAGTCCCGAAGATATGCAAGAGGCAAAGAAATCTATGAAAGAAAAAGGTATTAAAGCTGAAGATGTTAAGAATTTACCACCTATTGAAGAAATACATGGTCTTAATTTACCGCCTGTTGAAGAAGTATATGATCTCAATTACTTATTTACAGAAGAACCTCCCGATATCCCGACATAGGTAGTAAAGGTAAATTCTCTCTATAGATATGATAAAGCTGAAGTCCCTCCTACTAAAATTGCTAGTCAGTGCTTGGATGAATTTGATGACTTTATGTTTAAGCAAGATGACTTTAATGCTTATTTTGGTAGACAATTAAAACAGAATACCTTTATGATTAAACGCTTGGGTGATTATATGGCTGATATTAGAGGCGAACTTAAACTTGTTAGCAAACATGCTTCTATGGTTACCACTCAAGTAGAACAAGTACTTAAAGCTCAGAAAGAAGTGCTTGATGAAATGAATAGTAAGAAAAATGATTATGATGTTAGAGTGGCTACTAGAACTAGTAGAATGACTCAGGAACCTTTGTATCCTGAAGGCCACCCTAAGAGAATCGAGCAAGATTCTCAGAGAAACAATATTGATGTACCTAGTTCTTCTAAGAGGAAGAAAAAGAAAAATGATAGGACTTTGCAAACTTCTAGTGAACCTATTGCTGAACCACTTGAGAATCCAAATGATGTCTCATTTACGATCTTTGAAACACAATCGGTGATGAACATGAACCTAGTGATAATGTTAATGATAATGTTCATGTTGATGCTCAACCTAGTAATGATAATGATGTAGAAGTTGAACCTGCTGTTGATCTTCATAACCCACAATCAAAGAATCAACGTTATGATAAAAGAGACTTCGTTGCTAGGAAACATGGTAAAGAAAGGGAACCATGGGTTCAGAAACCCATGCCTTTTCCTCCGAACCATCCAAGAAAAAGGATGATGAGGATTTTGAGCGCTTTGCTGAAATGATTAGACCCATCTTTTTGCGTATGCAATTAACTAATGTGCTCAAAACAAATCCTTATGCTAAGTATATGAAGGATATCATTACTAATAAAAGAAAGATACCTGAAGCTGAAATTTCCACCATGCTTGCTAATTATACTTTTAAGGGTGGAATACCAAAGAAACTTGGAGATCCAGGAGTACCTACTATACCATGCTCCATTAAGAGAAATTATGTTAAAACTGCTCTATGTGATCTTGGAGCCGGTGTCAGTGTTATGACTCTCTCTTTATATCGTAGACTTGATTTGAATAAGTTGACATCTACTGAAATATCTTTGCAAATGGCTGATTAATCAACTGCTATACTTGTCGGTATTTGTGAGGATGTGCCCGTTGTGGTTGCAAACATTACTATTTTAACGGACTTTGTTATTCTTGATATTCCCGAGGATGATAGTATGTCTATTATTCTCGGAAGACCTTTCCTTAATACTGCAGGGGCTGTTATTGATTGCACCAAAGGCAGTTCTCCTTTCATGTTAATGGCAATGAGCACACGGTACATTTTCCGAGGAAACAACCTCAAGTTTATAGTATCAACCCTATTGGAAAAATTCCATCAATTATATTTGGAGGTTTTGAATTCCCTCTCCCTACTGTCAAGAAAAAGTATGATATTCTTATTGTTGGGGATTTTCATATCCCCGTTGAGGTAACTTAGTGTTATTCAAAATTTCTCCGGTTTCATGATTATTCGGAATCAGTTTGTTAACAAGACTTGATCAACCTTGTTAGTGGGTTCATTTTGATGATCACGAGATGGATGAAACTAGAAGCACAACCTTCTGCACCCTTTTTATATTTTCTGTTATTTAGTAGAAATAAAGTAAAATAATACTTTTCTGTCTGTCTCCTGACTTATCCGTGCAATATAAAAATATCCCGAAAATAAAAGTCCTCGGAATGCCATGCCAATTTAATATGATTTTTTCGGGAATATTTTAGGATTCACTATGCAAAAATTACATGGGAGCTGCCACACAGCCACGAGGTGGAGGGCGCCCTACCCTGGCGCGCCCCCGCCTCGTGGGCCACGGTGGCCCTCCTCCACTTATCCTGCACCCATCTTCTTCCTCTGCCTCACACAAACTCGAAAAACCAACTCAAGCACGAGTTCCAGCCCCCGTTGCTGTGATTTTCGATCTCCTTACTCAAAGCGCCTCTTGCAAAACTGCTTGGGGAGATTGTTCCTTGGTATGCGACTCCTCCATTGGTCCAATTAGTTTTTGTTCTAATGCTTTATTCATTGCAAATTTGTGCTGCATAGGTGACCATGTTCTTGAGCTTGCATGTTAAATTTATATGGTTCCAAGTAGTTCCAATGCTTTATATAGGCTCTAGGCACTTGTGGGAGTCGTTGCTATCAATTTTATTGAACTTGGTTCACTTTTATTTGAAGTTACTAAAAATTTCAGATTGTTTCAGAAAATAAAGAAGAAATTTTTGAGGGGCTCGTCGAGCCGAAGCTCTAAGGAAAAACAAAAGGAAGAAGAACAGAAGCCCAAATTTAATTTGCCTCGCACCGCGGAGGTCCGGCCGTGTGAATGGCCTTTCGATGACTTCTTGAGGAGAGCTGGGATTTATGAAGATTTCTATCTATTGATTGAAAATGCTGGCCTCACCATCTTCCTCCACGACCAACGTCATCAGTATCTCTTACTCACAAATACTTTTGTGCAAAACTTCTACTTTTTCCCTAAGAAATCACCTCCGACAGTAGAGTTTCATTTATATGACGTTGTTAAAGAGATGACATTAGCTGAATTCTGCGAGGTTTGCAGAATACCCTTTGAGGGCACCTTAGATGAAACCCACCGTAACGAAGTAGAATCTTTTATTAACACTATCACTGTGGGAGAAACCAGGAAGGTTTCTGATGCAAGGATCACTAGCATACATTTTCCTGTTTTACGCTACTTTGCTTTACTTGCTAGTCGTTGTTTAATTGGACGCGGGAACTGTGGGAACCTTAGTATTCTTGATATTATTATTTTGCTCCATGGTTTATACCGCAATAACTCTGTTAGTATGGGTCGAATTGTTGCTAGACGGTTAAGTCTGAACCGTGCTAAGGGCCCCATCTTTGGAGGCATTTATGCTTCACGCCTAGCTGAACATTTTGAAATACCTATTAGGCATGAGGAGGAAGAATAAACAGCGCTGCCCCGTGTTTATTTAGATTATAAGAGTATGATAGTGCATGACTTTCTTGTTAAGAGTCGCGACGGGGAGCTCAAATACAAATTATACATTCATAAACATCACCCTGAGACCATTACTTTGCCTACTCCTTCTTTGTTTAACTTGTCTACAGAACCTCACATCGTTCCGTGGTCGGCTGTTCAAGCCTATCGGAATCCTGCACCAGCCCCGGAACCGGAGTCACAAGATGAGCCTCCACGACTATCTGTTTATTCTTGGGATCCAGAGGAGGCTGCCGGCCGATGGCAGCCGGAGCCTTCTTCGTCATGATATGATTGACTTCACCTATGGGTATCCGCCAGGCTATCCCTGGCAATAGACCAACTTAGGCCAAAAGCCTAAGCTTGGGGGAGTACGTATTTCCCACCGACATTACATTCATGTTCACACACACTCATTACTAGATGTCGGTGCCCATACGCTTTCACTATAATATCCATGCTAGTTATTTTCTTTTTCCTGCTTCTTCTTGTGTGTTTGATAAACCTTAAGAAAAAACCAAAAAAAATAGTAGTAGTTTATTTCTTTGTTGTAGTAATTAAAAATAAAACCTAAAAATATTTCCCGTTCTTCTTTTGCTTGTTGGGAGCTTTCCCGTGTAAATAGTTTTTATTTCTTTTCCTTTTGGGGGGGGGGGGGGTTGAGAAGACCATATTGAAAATGCTTAGTGGCTCTTATATGCATGATTGATTATTTAAACTTAGAGCCCATATTACTTGTCTTCTCTCTTGAGTTCAATGCTTGCGGATTCCAGCTTAGTCCAATGCACGTGCACTCTTATTATTATACACATCGTTCGGTCATGCAAGTGAAAGGCAATAATGATGATATATGATGGACTTATTGGGATAAGAAAAGCTGGTACGAACTTGACCCCTCTTGTTTTTGTAAATATGATGATTCATCGTTCCTGAGCCAGCTATTATGAAGTAAACATATTTGCAATGACATTTAGAGATTATAGTTGCTTGTGCCATGCTTGATTAGCTATGAGTTATAATGGTTTACCTTGCGTGCCAACATGCTATTAGAATGATTATGATGTGGTATGATGGGATGGTATCCTCCTTTAAATGAATTGAGTGACTCAACTTGGCACATGTTCACGCATGTAGTTGAATCAAATCAACATAGCCTTCATGATATTTATGTTCATGGTGGATTATATCCTACTCATGCTTGTATTCAGTGTAAATTAGTTTTAATGCATGTTTACGACTGTTGTCGCTCTGTCAGTTGGTCGCTTCCCAGTCTTTTGATAGCCTTCACCTGTACTAAGCGGGAATACTGCTTGTGCATCCAAACTCCTTAAACCACAAAGTTATTCCACATGAGTCCACTATACCTTACTATATGCGGTATTTACCTGTCGTTCCAAGTAAATTTGTATGTGCCAAACTCTAAACCTTCAAATAAACATTCTGTTTTGCATGCTCGAATAGCTCATATGTCAACTAGAGCTGCCCTTATCTTCCGTGTTAGGCGGGTTATTCTCAAGAGGAGTGGACTCCGCTCCTCATTCACGAGAAAATGGATGGTAACTGGGATGCCCAGTCCCATGCTTTATGCAAACTAAATCAAAATAACTGCAAACAAAACTCCCCTTGGGACCCATTGAATGTTGGAGGCACTCGTTGTTTCGAGCAAGCCATGGATTGATGCTTGTGGAAGAGGGGAGTATAAACTTTACCATTCTGTTTGGGAACCGCCTATAATCTGTTTACCATGGAAGATATCATCGTCTTTTAGTTGTTATGTTGACAATGAAAGTATGCCTCTCAAAATATAATCTATCTCTATTTCAAAACTGAGCTCTAGCACCTCTACAAATCCCTGCTTCCCTCTGTGAAGGGCCTATCCATTTACTTTTATGTTGAGTCATCATCCTTCTTATTAAAAGCACCCGCTGGAGAGCACACTGTCGTTTGCATTCATTATTATTGGTTTATATTGGGTATGACTTGACTGGATCTCTTTTACCATGAATTACAATGTTTAGTCAGTCCTTGATCTTTAAAGGTGCTCTGCATTTATGTTTTTGCGGTCTCGTAAAGGGCTAGCGAGATACCATTTTGTTATATCATGTTATGATTATTTTGAGAAAGTGTTGTCATCTGAGTTTTATTATTATAGCTCGCTAGCTGATTATGTTATTGTTATGAGTAATTGTGAGACCTACGTGTTATTGTGAGTATGGTTAGTTCATAATATTTGCTGAAACTTGAATGCTGGCTTTTCATGTTTACAACAACAAGAGCAAACAGAGTTTGTAAAAGTTTTTCTTTTTCTCTTTTCAGTTTGTCAACTGAATTGCTTGAGGACAAGCAAGGGATTAAGCTTGGGGGAGTTGATATGTCTCTGTCGTATCTACTTTTCCAAACACTTTTGCCCTTGTTTTGGACTCTAACTTGTATGATTTGAATGGAACTAACCCGGACTGACGCTGTTTTCAGTAGAATTGCCATGGTGTTATTTTATGTGCAGAAAATAAAAGTTCTCGGAATAACCTGAACTCCACGGAACACCTTAGAAAAAACAATAAAAAATCCTTGCAAAGATGAAGACCGGGGCCCACACCTGTCCACGAGGTAGGCGCCCCACTGGCTGCGATAGGCGCCCCACAGGCGCCCCTACCTCGTGGGCCCTCGATAGCCCTCCGACGCCAACTCCAATTCCATATATTGGCTGGGAGAAAAAATCGAGAGAAGAAATCATCGCGTTTTACGACACGGAGCCGCCGCCAAGCCCTAATCTCTCGGGAGGGCTGATCTCGAGTCCGTTCGGGGCTCCGGAGAGGGGATTCATCGCCGTCGTCATCATCAACCATCCTCCATCACCAATTTCATGATGCTCATCGCCGTGCGTGAGTAATTGCATCGTAGGCTTCTTGGACGGTGATGGGTTGGATCAGATTTATCATGTAATCGAGTTAGTTTTGTTAGGGTTTGATCCTAGTATCCATTATGTTTCGAGATTGATGTTGCTATGACTTTGCTATGCTTAATGCTTGTCACTAGGGCCCCAGTGCCATGATTTCAGATCTGAACCTATTATGTTTTCATGAATATATGTGTGTTCTTGATCCTATCTTGCAAGTCTATAGTCACCTACTATGTGTTATGATCCGCAACCCAAGTGACAATAATCGGGACCACTCCCGGTGATGACCATAGTTTGAGGAGTTCATGTATTCACTATGTGCTAATGCTTTGTTCCGGTTCTCTATTAAAAGGAGGCCTTAATATCCCTTAGTTTCCAATAGGACCCCGCTGCCACGGGAGGATAGGACAAAAGATGTCATGCAAGTTCTTTTCCATAAGCACGTATGACTATATACGGAATACATGCCTACATTATATTGATGAACTGGAGCTAGTTCTATGTCACCCTATGTTATGACTATTACATGACGAACCGCATCCGGCATAATTATCCATCACTAATCCGGTGCCTACGAGTTTTCCATATAATGGTTCTCGCTTATTTACTTTTCCGTTGCTACTGTTACAATCACTACAAAATACCAAAAACAATACTTTTGATGTCTTTACTTTTGTTACCGTTACCACTACTATCATATTACTTTGCTACTAAACACTTTGCTGCAGATACTAAGTTTCCAGGTGTGGTTGAATTGACAACTCAGCTGCTAATACTTGAGAATATTCTTTGGCTCCCGTTGTGTCGAATCAATAAATTTGGGTTGAATACTCTACCCTCGAAAACTGTTGCGATCCCCTATACTTGTGGGTTATCAGCACCACAGGAACATCTTCCTGAGCTGCGCTACTTACCGGTTCAAGAGGTAGTACTTCATCAAGTTCCACTTTCCTCCCACTTACTTCTTTCGAGAGAAACTCTTTCTCCAGAAAGGACCCGTTCTTAGCAACGAAAATCTTGCCTTCGGATCTGAGGTAGAAGGTATACCCAATGGTTTCCTTAGGGTATCCTATGAAGACGCATTTTTCCGACTTGGGTTCGAGCTTTTTAGGTTGAAGTTTCTTGACATAAGCATCGCATCCCCAAACTTTTAGAAACGACAGCTTAGGTTTCTTTCCAAACCATAATTCATACGGTGTCGTCTCAACGGATTTAGACGGTGCCCTATTTAAAGTGAATGTAGCTGTCTCTAAAGTGTATCCCCAAAATGACAGCGGTAAGTCGGTAAGAGACATCATAGACCGCACCATATCCAATAAAGTGCGGTTACGACGTTCGGACACACCGTTACGCTGAGGTGTTCCAGGGGCGTAAGTTGTGAAACAATTCCACATTTCCTTAAGTGCGTACCAAACTTGTGACTTAAATATTCTCCCCCACGATCTGATCGTAAGAACTTTATTTTTCTGTCACGTTGATTCTCCACCTCATTCTGAAATTCCTTGAACTTTTCAAAGGTCTCAGACTTGTGTTTCATTAGGTATACATACCCATATCTGCTTAAGTCATCAGTGAGGGTGAGAACATAACGATAGCCACCGCAAGCCTCAACGCTCATTGGACCGCACACATCAGTATGTATAATTTCCAATAAGTTGGTTGCTCGCTCCATTGTTCCGGAGAGTGGAGTCTTGGTCATTTTGCCCATGAGGCATGGTTCATACATGTCAAATGATTCAAAATCAAGAGACCCCAAAAGTCCATCCGCATTGAGCTTGTTCATGCGTTTGACACCAATGTGACCAAGATGGCAGTGCCATAGATATGTGGGACTATCATTATCAATCTTGCATATTTTGGTATTCACACTATGAATATGTGTAACATCACGTTCGAGATTCATTAAGAATAAACCATTGACCAGCGGGGCATGACCATAAAACATATCTCTCATATAAATAGAACAACCATTATTCTCGGATTTAAATGAGTAGCCATCTCGTATTAAACGAGATCCAGATACAATGTTCATGCTCAAAGCTGGCACTAAATAACAATTATTGAGGTTTAAAACTAATCCCGTAGGTAAATGTAGAGGTAGCGTGCCGACGGCGATCACATCGACCTTGGAACCATTCCCGACGCGCATCGTCACCTTGTCCTTCGCCAGTCTCCGCTTATTCCGCAGCTCCTGTTTTGAGTTACAAATATGAGCAACCGCACCGGTATCAAATACCCAGGAGCTACTATGAGTATTGGTAAGGTACACATCAATAACATGTATATCACATATACCTTTGGTGTTGCCGACCTTCTTGTCTGCTAAGTACTTGGGGCAGTTCTGCTTCCAGTGACCGTTCCCCTTGCAATAAAAGCACTCAGTCTCTGGTTTGGGTCCTTGCTTTGGCTTCTTCCCGGCAACTGGCTTACCGAGCGCGAAAACTCCCTTGCCGTCCTTCTTGAAGTTCTTCTGTCCCTTGCCTTTCTTGAAACTAGTGGTTTTATTGACCATCAACACTTGATGTTCCTTTTTGATTTCTACCTCCACTGATTTCAGCATTGAAAATACCTCAGGAATAGTTTTCACCATCCCCTGCATATTGTAGTTCATCACAAAGCTCTTGTAGCTAGGTGGGAGCGACTGAAGGATTCTGTCAATGACCGCCTCATCCGGGAGGTTAATGTCCAGCTGGGACAAGCGGTTGTGCAACCCAGACATTATGAGTATGTGCTCGCTGACAGAACTATTTTCCTCTATCTTACAACTATAGAACTTATCGGAGACTTCATATCTCTCGACCCAGGCATGAGCTTGGAAAACCATTTTCAGCTCCTGGAACATCTCATATGCTCCGTGTTGCTCAAAACGCTTTTGGAGCCCCAGTTCTAAGCTATAAAGCATGCCGCACTGAACGAGGGAGTAATCATCAACACGCGACTGCCAAGCGTTCAAAACGTCTTGGTTCGCTGGGGCGGGTGCATCACCTAGCGGTGCTTCTAGGACATATGCTTTCTTGGCAGCTATGAGGATGATCCTCAAGTTCCGGACCCAGTCCGTATAGTTGCTACCATCGTATTTCAGCTTGGTTTTCTCTAGAAACGCATTGAAGTTGAGGTTGACATGAGCGTTGGCCATTTGATCTACATGACATTTTGCAAAAGTTTTTTGACTAAGTTCATGATAATTAAGTTCATCTAATCAAATTATTTAATGAACTCCCACTCAGATAGACATCCCTCTAGTCATCTAAGTGATACATGATCCGAGTCAACTATGCCGTGTCCGATCATCACGTGAGACGGACTAGTCATCAGTGGTGAACATCTTCATGTTGATCGTATCTTCTATATGACTCATGTTTGACCTTTCGGTCTCTTGTGTTCCGAGGCCATGTCTGTACATGCTAGGCTCGTCAAGTCAACCTAAGTGTTTTGCATGTGTAAATCTGGCTTACACCCATTGTATGTGAACGTTAGAATCTATCACACCCGATCATCACGTGGTGCTTCAAAACAACGAACTTTCGCAACGGCGCACAGTTAGGGAAAACACTTTCTTGAAATTGTTATGAGGGGTCATCTTATTTACCACCGTCGTTCTAAGCAAATAAGATGCAAAAACATGATAAACATCACATGCAATCAAATAGTGACATGATATGGCCAATATCATTTTGCTCCTTTTGATCTCCAATTTCGGGGCACCATGATCATCATTGTCACCGGCATGACACCATGATCTCCATCATCATGTCTCCATGAAGTTGTCTCGCGAGCTATTACTTCTACTACTATGGCTAACGGTTTAGCAATGAAGTAAAGTAATTACATGTCGTTATTCAGGGACACGCAGGTCATACAATAAATAAAGACAACTCCTATGGCTCCTGCCGGTTGTCATACTCATCGACATGCAAGTCGTGATTCCTAGAACATGATCAATCTCATACATCACATATATTTCATTCATCACATCCTTTTTGGCCATATCACATCACAAGGCATATGATGCAAAAACAAGTTAGACGTCCTCTAATTGTTGTTGCATGTTTTTACGTGGCTGCAATAGGGTTCTAGCAAGAACATTTCTTACCTACGCCAAAACCACAACGTGATATGCCAATTTCTATTTACCCTTCATAAGGACCCTTTTCATCGAATCTGATCCGACTAAGGTGGGAGAGACAGACACCCGCTAGCCACCTTATGCAACTAGTGCATGTCAGTCGGTGGAACCTGTCTCATGTAAGCGTACGTGTAAGGTCGGTCCGGGCCGCTTCATCCCACGATGCCGCCGAAACAAGATAAGACTAGTAGTGGCAAGTAAACTGACAAAATCTACGCCCACAACAAAATTGTGTTCTACTCGTGCATAGAAACTACGCATAGACCTAGCTCATGATGCCACTGTTGGGGATCGTAGCAGAAATTTAAAATTTTCTATGCATCACCAAGATTAATCTATGGAGTCCTCTAGCAATGAGAGAGAGAGGAGTGCATCTACATACCCTTGTAGATCGCGAGCGGAGGCGTTCAAGAGAACATCCAAATCACCGATGATCCAAGCGCCGAACGGATGGCACCTCCGCGTTCAACACACATATGGAGTGGAGACGTCTCCTGCGCCTTGATCCAGCAAGGAGGAGGGAGAGGTTGAGGAAGAGAGCTCCAACAGCAGCACGACGGCGTGGTGGTGATGGAGCGGCAGTGCTCCGGCAGGGCTTCGCCAAGCTCTTAACGGAGGAGCAGAGGTGTTGGGGAGGGGAGGGGCTGCGCCTTTGGTGTGGTAGTGCAGCCCTCCCCTCACCCCTCTATTTATAGGGGAAGGGGGAGGGGGCCGGCCCCCTCTAGATGAGATCTAGAGGGGGGCAGCGGCCAAGGGGAGGAGGCTTGCCCCCCCAAGCAAGGGGGGCGCCCCCTCTAGGGTTCCCCCCCCCCCAACCCTAGGTGCATGGGCCCAAGGGGGGTGCGCCCAGCCCTCCAAGGGCTGGTTCCCTTTCCTCTACGGCCCATGAAGCCCTCCGAGAGAGGTGGCCCCTCCCGGTGGACCCCTGGAACCCCTACGGTGGCCCCAGTACAATACCGATATGCCCCCGAACTTTTTCGATGACCGTATGACAATTTCCCATATATAAATCTTCACCTCCGGACCATTCCGGAACTCCTCGTGACGTCCGGGATCTCATCCGGGACTACGAACAACATTCGGTAATCACATACAAGTCTTCCTAATAACCCTAGCGTCATCGATCCTTAAGTGTGTAGACCCTACGGGTTCGGGAATCACGCAGACATGACCGAGACCGCTCTCCGGCCAATAACCAACAGCGGGATCTGGATACCCATGTTGGCTCCCACATGTTTCACGATGAACTCATCAGATGAACCACGATGTCGAGGATTCAAGTAATCCCGTATACAATTCCCTTTGCCAATCGGTATATTACTTGCCCAAGATTCGATCATCGGTATCCCAATACCTCGTTCAATCTCGTTACCGGCAAGTCACTTTACTCGTTCCATAATACATGATCCCGTGACCAACCACTTGGTCACATTGAGCTCATTATGATGATGCATTACCAAGTGGGCCCAGAGATACCTCTCCATCATAAGGAGTGACAAATCCCAGTCTCGATCCGTGCCAAACCAACACACACTTTTGGAGATACCTGTAGTGTACCTTTATAGCCACCCAGTTACGTTGTGACGTTTGGTACACCCAAAGCACTCCTACAGTATCCGGGAGTTGCACGATCTCATGGTCTAAGGAAATGATACTTGACATTAGAAAAGCTCTAGCAGACGAACTACACGATCTTGTGCTATGCTTAGGATTGGGTCTTGTCCATCTCATCATTCTCCCAATGATGTGATCCCGTTATCAATGGCATCCAATGTCAATGGTCAGGAAACCGTAAGCATCCATTGATCAACGAGCTAGTCAACTAGAGGCTCACTAGGGACATGTTGTGGTCTATGCATTCACACATGTATTACGATTTTCGGATAATACAATTATAGCATGAACGATAGACTATCATCATGAACAAGGAAATATAATAATAACCATTTTATTATTGCCTCTAGGGCATATTTCCAACAATGATGCATTACAGAACGAGTAAAGAGACTTGCCGGTAACGATATTGAACTAGGTATGATGATACCGACGATCGAATCTCGGGCAAGTAACATACCGATGACAAAGGGAACAACGTATGTTATTATGCAGTTTGACCGATAAAGATCTTCATAGAATATGTAGGAGCCAATATGAGCATCCGGGTTCCGCTATTGGTTATTGACCAGAGATATGTCTCGGTCATGTCTACATAGTTCTCGAACCCGTAGGGTCCGCACGCTTAACGTTCGATGACGATTTGTATTATGATTATATGTGATTTGATGACCGAAGGTTTTTCGGAGTCCCGGGTGAGATCACGGACATGACGAGGAGTCTCGAAATGGTCAATAGGTAAAGATTCATATATTAGAAGGTTATATTCCGACATCGGAAAGGTTCCGAGTGATTCGGGTATTTTTTTCGGAGTACCAGAGAGTTACGGGAATTCGCCGGGAGAAGTAATGGGCCTCATTAGGCTTTAGTGGAGAGAGGGGAGAAGGGCCAAGAGGTGGCGCGTGCCTCCCCCCTGCCCAAACCGAATTGGACAAGGGGTGGGGGCGCGCCCCCCCTTTCCTTCTCCCTCTCCCTCTCTTTCCTTCTCTCCTACTCAGAATAGGAAAGGGAATCCTACTAGGACTTGGGAGTCCTGGTAGGACTCCCTAGGCTTGGCGCGCCCCCTAGGTCGTCCGCCTCCTCCCTCCCTCCTTTATATACGGGGGAGGGGAGCACCCCAAAGGGACTCAAGATTTGTCTTAGACGTGTGCGGTGCCCCCCTCAATAGTTACACACCTCGGTCATATCGTCGTAGTGCTTAGGCAAAGCCCTGCGCCGGTAACATTATATCACCGTCGCCATGCCGTCATGCTGACGGAACTCTCCCTCGGCCTCAACTAGATCAAGAGTACGAGGGACGTCATCGAGCTGAAAGTGTGCTGAACGCGGAGGTGCCGTACGTTCGGTACTTGTATCGGTTGGATCGCGAAGAAGTTCGACTGAATCAACCGCGTTACTAAAACGCTTCCGCTTTTGGTCTACGAGGGTACGTGGACACACTCTCCCCTCTCGTTGCTATGCATCTCCTAGATAGATCTTGCATGATCGTAGAATTTTTTTTGAAATTACTACGTTCCCCAACAACTCCGCCTCTGTAGCCTCCATGTTGAAGCCCGGAGCTGGCGCCGGCTGCTCCACCTCGTTGTCCCCCGGGTCTGCCACCTCCAACGTAGCTGGCTGCTGCTCCTCTCCCCCCCTCCTCCGCCTGCTCCTCCGGGTCCAACGAGTCCGGAGGAAGCCCAGCAGCGATGCGGGCAGCGCGTGCAGCGCGCCTCGCCCAGTTCTCCTGCTTGATCTGGCACCGGTGCTCCAGCGTGAGCATAGCATCTGTGGTTGTATTTGCCGAACCATGGCGAAGCCGGAGGGTGTGGGAAGAGTAGCGGAGCAGGAGAGAGATAGACAAGCTCGAGTTGGCGGCGTGGAGAGGGAGGAGGTGGATGTGGCTAGGATTAGGGGACGCCGGCCTGCTTAAACAGCAGGATTTGACCTAGGGCGATGAGCCAAAGTGGCGCCACGCGATGTTCGCACCCCCCATCGGAGGATACGTCCGTCAAACGATCGGGTTTCCAGGCTATTTCGTGTGGGACCCCATCATTAGTCCGTTGTGACGGGTGTGCCCGGGCGACCCCATATTCGTCTCACATTTGGGTTGGATATGAGAGGTGCCGGACACCCCGGGCGTTTGAGGCCCGTTTAAAGAGCACGTCTGGGTCTTTTTTTTACCGGTCAGTGACCAGGTCGTCCGTCCGGGCGTTTAAGCAGATTTTGGGCGTCCGACTGTAGATGCTCTAACCATGCTCTCATGTCATTGCGTCAACATTACTAATGATGACTAAAAAGTTAGAGTGGAATTTGCTCTCCATACTAAGTTTGTGTTAATTTTTCAACACAAAGACGAGGTTTGCGGGTGTGTGATGTTTTAGCTCACAGTATGCGCAAACACAAGAGAGTGGCAAACCGCCTGCATCCGTCCGGACCGCACTGTCTGGACTGCGGAAGCATGTAACGCAGGGCTGTATTGGTCAGCGGGGCGCTCGAGACGTGATTTCCCCCGCAATCTAGAGAAAAAAATGGGGGAGCTTTGCGGGAGTTTGGACACGCGAAATGTAGGAATCCGACAGTCCTGGCCCACCCAAAACCCTCCTCGGACCCCGCGACTCCATCCTCCCCATTTTTATCTCCTTCTTTCTCTCTTGCCTTCGCGCCGCTCCACCACCCCGGCCACCACGCCACCCCTGTCGTAACTCTATGTCTCCGAGACCTCCAGCACTCTAGCAGGGCTCCACCCCGCTTCTCCTCCATCTTCGTTCAACCCCTTTCCTCCGACCGCCCTGCTAGGTACCATCCGTTACTGCTATTCTCACCATGCCCGACAACTTTTCGATGAATGCCGGAGCTAAAAACAATTGTCTCTTCTTCTTTCTAGCAATGGATTCTGATTTGGAGTACATATATGAGCAGTATGTTGAGTCGTCCGACGGCTCATCTGACGAGGAGGAGTACTCCGATGAGACGATGATGATGCAGGCGGTCCTTGAAGATACAGAGCGTGCGAATGAGCATGTTCTCAATTTCAAGGGATCGATCAAGGGTCATTGAGTGCTCAACCGCAACAGGGCGCGCGGCCATTTGACACTGATGGCCGACTACTTTGCCCCCAATGCACTATTCGCTGACCATTTTTCCCAGTGTTTTCAAATGTGCAAAACTGTCTTCGATCGTTTGTACCATGGCATCCGGTCCTACAATGACTATTTCATCCTGAAGAAGGACGTCGTGGGAATGATTGGCTTCTCTGGTTACTAGAAGTGCACGGCCACACTCCGGATGCTTGCATATGTCACGACCACTGATTCGTGGGATGAGCACCTACGGATGTCTGAGAGCACATGCGGAGATACCATGGTCAGGTTTGCAACTGCCATGGTCGAGGTGTTCGGACCTCAGTACCTGAGAGAGCCAACTGTGGCAGACACTGAGAGGTTCTTGGAAATCTCAGAGGCAAGAGGATGGCCAGATTTGCTCAGATCTCTTGACTGCATGCATTGGAAATGGAAGAGGTGCCCGAAGGCTTTACAAGGGCAATATCAGGGTCGTTGTTAAGAAGCCCACCGTCATTCTTGAAACAGTGGTATCACATGATCTTTGGATTTGACACGCTTTCTTTGGCATGCCCGGGTTCACAATGACATCAATGTGTTGCAGCGATCACTGCTGTTTGCGAGGCTGACTAAAGGAAAATCTCCTCCTTGCCACTATACTGTCAAGGGACATGAGTATAATATGGGCTACTATCTGGTTGATGGTATCTATCATCCATGGGCTACCTTTGTCGGCACTATGTCAACCCTAGTTGGCCAAAAAAGGCTCACTTTGCCCAATGATAAGAAGTAACTAGAAAGGATGTCGAAAGGGCATTTGGAGTTCTGCAGGTCTGTTTTGTAATTGTTCGTGAACCTGCTAAACAATGGGATCTAGAAACCTTGCGGGAGGTGATGACATGTTGTGTGATCATGCACAACAATCGTCGAGGATGATGGTGACGATGCTGCCATAGCTTCGGAATTTGAGAACACGGGTGATCCTATCCAACTTCCGAACCAGAATCCGGCCACATTTAGAGTTTATTCAAATGCATCAAAAAAATTGGCATCGACCAACTCATGAGTAGCTGAAGGAAGATCCGATTGAGCATCAGTAGGTGGTTAAAGGGGACAACAATGTTGGGATGTAATATTTGAGCTTTTTAAAACTTGAACTAGTGTCGCATGTGGCTATTTGAACGTCTATACCCTTTGCATGCGGTTGTTTGATCGTGCGGGCTTGAAAAAAATGAGGAAAGCCGGATGTATGCGGCTAGCGTTGGATGTCGTCCCCCCGCATCCATATTCTCGGACGGATGCAGGAGGAAATTTGCGGTTGGAGATGCCCTAAGCAGCCCATACCATCTAGTGCAGTAAGATTCAAGCCATGCAGTGAAAAAATCATACCACATAAACATATACTCTCTCCGTTGCAAAATACTTCTCATGTTGTTTTTAGGAGTGAATTCCGTTTTTTACCCCCTAATTTAGCATTTTTGACATTAGTTACCCCTTTAACAAATTTTCGTCCAGAGTACCCCATTTAGTGACAATCTTGTTTGTTTTTACCCCTTTTAATTTTTAAGAGCCTTCTAGATCGTGTTTTACTCGAGAGAGACTAAGTGCCCAAACATACATTTCTGTTATAACAAAAAAAACCATACTATTGTGTTAATATAACTGGTAGTACTAATTTTCAATGGACACACATCATTGGAGCCCAACTAAAAAACACATGTTCGATGATAGCACTGCAATGCTGTAAAATAGAATGTGATGTTTTAGTTTGATGATCTCCCAAAGCATAAAATAATGCGTCCTCCAATGTTTTGCATCAAGGAAGAAAACTAAAATATCATCACATTAAACCTACGAACCACAACCCACAATGCAAAATTGAACATACTTGACCGCTCAAGATAACTCTTCCTTTTCCCCGCGATGTGGTGCACACCTACACCTGACAGCCAGGAGAAAAGAAAAACCGGTGCTACTCACACGTATTTGTCGTGGTCCACGACGAGTATTTTGAAACGGAGGGAGTACTACGAATCTACGATCGATCGGAGGGTGATGGGCATGATTCGGTGGCAATGAAAAATGGGCGCGCGCGCCTGACGAGTACTACGTACGGTCTGATCGGACGGTGTCGGCGTGAGCATCGTCACTGTCTCTCTCTCTCAGCTATTAGTATGTCTCATGTGCAGTTTGTTGGTGGGTGTGTACTCCACCAGCTTAGTTGGCTTGCGCTTCTGCCCATCCGAGGAGACGATCGCCACAGTTAGATCAAGGCTTTCGGCCGGTGAAAACATGGTAACCTAGTACCAGCTGATTGGTGCCGCCGACCGGCTGTGATGTGACGGATGAATATCCTGTATGTACCCGCTGATGGCCGACTCAGCAGTAGTAAAAGCTTTGCAGTAGTAACCTTTAAGCTCGGGAACAATCTCTCCTGCAGTAGTCGTGCATATGTCTGAAAACTGTAACCACGGGTCACGGAAGAGTACCATGGACAGTGCTACTGAGTTTAAATCTTCTGCCGATTGGTTGGCTGGCTGGCTAGCTGGCTGGCTGAGAATGTGACTGCTGTAGTGACGAGATATAGCAGGGAGAGTACATGTATATAATTGGTTGCCAAACATATCGAACCGTATATACCTCACCCAGACGCTCCTCATTGCAATCTTGAAAAACCGAGACGAGGCTCCACTGCTTTCTTATCTGGTATTGTGTGATCTCAAGTCGGTTGTGGTCCTTGTCGAGAGATCTAGCTTTTCTGCGTCTCATCCAGCTCGTATTGTACCCATGGATTTAGATCGAGCCACTGTTCCATGGATGTCGACGGCGGGCCTTCCCCACCCACGAGTCATCAACGTACCCACCTTTTTACAACAAAAAACAGCTTGCCAGAAGCATCCATGTCACACAAGAGTTAATGGCTATCTTACTACAGATAGCACTAATTATATACTTAGAGTAGAACAATAGACCATGTGTACAAACCGATCGAGATGTGCACCAATAATATAGGAAATTGTAGTATATAGCTTCTGCTGTCAGGTCAGGCGAGATCCATCCGACGATTACTGATGAGACTGCATGTTGCAGCATTTTAACAAAACGTACTCATCGACCAACAGACACAAGGGAACCTGCTGCAGCTTCTCTACTTATTTCTGTATTCCTATGGTACGTTTACAGTAGATGGCCAGTATAAGATACTGCAAATTGCGGGGGGGCTTGAGAAAAGCAGATCCATCCATGGAAGCACATCATGGCATCGGCAAGACAGTTTCACATGCTCGTCTGCCAAACACCGTCTGGACTCTGCACCAAATAATAAACCAGCGGCCGGTAGCAGTTGACCCCAGCAAAATCACAACCGTGCAACGTACATCGCACAATACAGTACAATCTCTTGTGCCGCCTGCAACTGCCTGCAAGAATGATATATCTAGCAGATGGATCAATCAGGAAAATATCCAGGCAAGCAGCACCGCGGCAGACTGCAGCAGTAGAATATTTTGCATCCTTGCAAGCGCTGATGCTGATGCTGATGCACGCAACTTGTGGTGGGAGTACGTAAATCTAAGGCCGGCCTCCACATGGGGCCTAGGTGAAGCCGACACCTGAAAAGATGCACGGCCGGTGAGTGGAAACAGTATGAAACATCGGACGCATCTGGATGTGTTGGAGAAAAAGAGCAAAGGGGGCGATCGAGGAGAGGAGAGAAGCATGGAGATCTTTCCATTGCAGATGTGAGGATCGGAGGACATCGATCACATGCACCATCGTCGGTTGTTCTGCCCGGACCCCGGCCCCTTTCCTTTTTCTTCCTACTATTTCTCCCCATCCGTAATAATAATCGCACTAAAAGGTCTTATTAGAGAGTTACATTTCGTAATTACCACTCCATCAGAAGATGGACTCTGTGTTTCTCCAACTCGAACAGGAAAGCAAGGTATTTCCTTCACCGTTAGCAAGGCTAGGCAAGATAGGCATGGATTTCCCGACCCGACCGCTAGGAACTAGGAAGGCTATGCAAAGGTACTCAAAACAAACAAAACATACCCTAGGTAGGCTAGGCGTCAGCAACAGTTGAAGACTGTGCATGCATGGAGCCGTCCGGAAAGGACCGTAACCTTGACTTATTAGCCGGTGGAAAGAAAGAAAGCTTAACAACAGGGCGCGCGTCACGTCGGGAATGTCTGGCTAAAACGACGGGTATGGCCGGTATGCATGCGTCGTCTTTTCGTGACCTGTCATTCTTGGCTCGAGCAGACGCTAACCATGGGAACAAATACCATTGGGCGAAGGCGACCACGTACTACTACTGGAGCTGTTATATTCTGTACCGTCAGACAAGTCGTACGAATGCAATGGGCAAGGGCAATGGAGTGGAGGCCGATGGCGAGAAGCAACAGGAGATGGATCGACCCATCATAGCGCGCGCGACAGCGAGGCATCACCGCCACCTCATGATCCGTTCGCTAGATCCCGCTACCGCTAGTGCCCAAGATCCACTGTGAGGCGTGATAAATTTGTCCAGCCACGATAGGGCAGGGCACAGCCAGCGCGCTAGTGGTGCGTACGAACCGGCGGTCGATCGCGCAGAGCCGGCCGGCCACTTGCCGGCGCGCGCGCGTTACTAGACGTAGTACGTACGCACCGCCGCGTAGCATGGCAATTTGGCTCCCATCGAACCGTACCGCGCGGCAACGTGATGACAAGGGGGACCAGGGCGGGCGCCGACGCCGGGAGCGCTGGGCATGCCCACACCACGCGCATCCCAGATCCGTTCCCGTGCGCCGGAACCGGACACGTCCCTGCCCTTGCTCCGCCCACACCACAGGGTTTTTGGCTGTCTTTCTGCGCAGATTGGGACGTCCAGGTGCGCACGCGCCAAGGGGAACGCATCGTGCCTAGCTAGCCAGCCAGCCAGCCATGGAGTGGAGAGATCGAGAGGGGCACGTACGTGCGTACATGGTCCACGTCGGTGGGAACCTGAGGAAAGAGAGGGGTACTGATAATAATAATAATCAAGCGTTGAAGGGTTTGTTGGTCCGTTCTTTTTAAAGCTGATGATCATCTCCACCACTCATGCATCCATGATAGATGCTTGAGTAGTGATCTCTCTCTAGCTGAGCTAGCCACATTATTTGCTCCATGCATCTTGCTGGTGCCTTGAGTACAGCAGTGATAGTTTGGAGTACATCACGTGCACTGCGGCCGGGGAGATGCCACGCCACGCCACGCGCTTGTGCTAAATAAAGAGGCCGGCGGCGTTGATGTAGGGAGGTTGAGGCCAAGCTAGTTCCCAACAACTTAACTCCGTTACTTACTTGGCCTGGAACAAATTGTTTGTTCTCCAAGACGTTGCTTCTACGTGCACTGTGCTTAGTTGGATCCTTCATGTGCAATGTGCTAACTAACCTCCCATTGATCCATGCACTAGCATGCATGCATGTAACCCATTCCCGCCAAATAAAGGCAGGCTCAGATCCAATACACCTGCTTAGCACGTCCGCCGCTGATGCGGATCTCTTGGATCCAATGATGCCGCTCCGTTGACGTTACAAGTCATGCTCATGCTCATGGGGTGGGGATCGAATAATGATCGCCGCGCCTGCCTTCTTCAATGATGCAGTATCGTCCCGATCGATCGATCAGTTACCCCTTCCTCCCATCCATGATCCATCATCCATACTTGCCTGTCAGTGCGCGCTTATGCCCCGAAAGCTACTCCGCAACCACCGCCGCCTCCTCCGCCTGCTGCTGCTGCTACTACTACTGCTAGATCCATCCACCGGTCGCTGCTTGCATTATTGCCAAAAGC
Source organism: Aegilops speltoides (assembly GCA_021437245.1). NCBI lineage: Eukaryota > Viridiplantae > Streptophyta > Magnoliopsida > Poales > Poaceae > Aegilops > Aegilops speltoides. The sequence goes on along the minus strand of CM038146.1, from coordinate 348,888,136 downwards.
CCCGGGCCTTCGGTCGCGGCTTTCGCGTGCAGCTTTGGACACCGCACGCCGAGGCAGGCCGGGAATGGGGCCTCCTGGGCCGCGACCACGCCTGCGCAGGAAGAGCCTTCTCCAGACTCTTGTTATTAGTTTGCTCCTGATGCTCCACTGTCGGCATGAGGTAAATGGAGATTTTGCGACGGCGACATCATACTCGCGCCTTCCTATGTTGGAAGGGTCCATTCCATGTTAACGCACGCATGAGATCGATGGTGTCATTTGAGTTGAAGATGTGAAGAACACAAGGAGTAAAAACACAGAGAATCGACCGTGGAATCGGAATTGGCCGCCAAACGACTCGGACCCGAGCACACTTCGCCCATCTCTACGCAGGAATATGCAAAGGGTTCGTCGGGCACGAATGATTTCGAGCTTCAGTGATTAATTTACGGCAGGCCCATAACGGTTCCTCCTCCAAAACGAGTACAGTACTAGGACGTGATGTGAGAAATGAGAGGAAAGCCAAAGATTTGGAATGGAATGATCAAGTAGCAGGGAGCCTAGGTTAGGTACTTAGTAGCTTTAATGCTAAAGCTGCCTGGACAAACATGTTGGCCTTAACGCTAGCCGTGGCAGCTGTTCTGTGTGATGATCACCTCCACATTGGATGGTCCATAATTAGTTGGTGAGGGGCAAACGATCGACTTGGTCCGTGTGTGTGGTCATCGGTCACGCTGCGAGCTCATATCTCTGTTATCTACTCTACTACTAGCTGCGTCTGAATTTTCGGAATCGCTACGTGCCTTCTCTGTAAAAGAACACTACATTTAGAATCGGACATAAATATTTCTACAATAACCAATGTCCATCAAAGTAGTCGCCTTTTTTTAAGACCACGTCTCCAACACTATATAATACCTCGGCTTGCCTCGTTCGTCGCTCCCGAGTCCCGACCATCCCTCTAGGTTCAAGGGGCGACGATTCTTCTCTTGAGTTGGCCCCCCGCCTCCTGGAATTCCTCTACTGACATTGTGCCATTGAACTCTATGATCCGTCGCCTACGTAAAAGAAGAGGAGGCAAAACGAATCAAGAACGCAATCCACTTAATATTGTAAATTAACATACCTTACCCGCAAAAAAAGTTAACATACCTTAGAAAATACTCAATCCGTCCCAAAATAAGTGTCGTTAATTTAATACAAAGTTAGTACTACCTCTCTCTCAGTTTAGAGGGTGTGCGCGTACCCCTAGGTTATCAATTTGACCAACCTAATACAAGTCATATATTACAAAAAATATATCAACATAAACTTCAGAGTTTCTACTTTCAAAAGATATAATTTTTGTGTTATATAGTTTATATTATGGTGATAAAATTGGCAACATGGGTATATGCGTAGGACTTGTAAACTGAAACGGAGGTAGTAGGAGTAATCCCTTATGAAATCATATAACTAATCATTAACCCAAATCGTCCTTTTTTGTGGCGATAACCCAACTTTACCACGTGGTCTATAACAATACTTCCTTCGTTTCCAAATATAATTCATATTTTAATGAAAATGCAAAGTAGAGCTCGAGCTCCATGGATCTCCTTTTTTTCAAAATTTCAAAAATCATATTTAAAATTTTCAAAAAAAATAAAAATATTATACAAGTGTAAATGGATGTTTACTACATACTTCCTCCGTCCGGGTTTATTGGGCCGTTAAGCCACTAAGTATGATCCGGATTTATAAGGCTGGTCACAATGGGCAAGAACATAAGCTAGTAAATTACACACTTTCCTAGACTATGTTACTACCTTCATAGTGGGTAGGAACATCTATATAGTGTCATGCAACGATGTATTTATTAGCTTATAGACTCATTGTTTCTTGAAGTGTGTGATGTTCCGGTAACTTAGCTAGTTACCACAAGCACCTCTCTCTTCATTAAATACGTGCCACATAAGCAAAGTTGTATTGAAGTGTGTGATGTTACTCCTAAAAGCATGGTTAATAGTATAGCCAGCTGCCGGCTATAAGCCAGTGCCATGTCATCTACAGTCCATCTTATAGCCAACATGTAGAATAATAGACCAAAAGAGTAGTGTATTACTCTTTTATTATGTGGCCCACCTTTCATTCTCACAAAGTGCCTAGGAGCACGTGCTAGAGTTGATTCTTCATGAAGAGCCCGCTTACCTTCTCTCTCCTCTTCTCTTTCCTCCAACTAAGCAAAAATATACTAGTTTATTCCTTATAAATTACCGACTCATTTCTATCAGATTGCTTCTAAGTTCCTCCCCACTGTGACCAGCCTAAGGCCCCTCGCCTAGAAAACAGCTCTGGAGCATCTAAAAAGCAGGAGCTTTAATGCCACACTAATTACACTAGGCATGCATGCATGCGTGCGTGGGCTGGGATTGGGCAAGCTTGGTGCATGCAGTCGTGGGAAAGAGAGCAGCGTGAGAAGCGGAGCTGCTCACCGTGATTCGAGGGAGAGTGTGCAGTTACTGCAGAATAAATCAAACGCCTCTTGGTTCTGCTGCTTTGGCTTAGGGGCCAATAAACCCGGACGGAAGGAGTACCTGGTAAAGTTCAATGATGATATACATTAAGGCCAGATCTACACAGAAAATAAAAATATCTGATTTCGAAGATGGTGAGCAGTACAGGTAGTGTTTGCTATTAAAACATGCATCAATTGGTATTTTTTGTGTAGGCCACATGTTATTGTCGTTTATTTATGAAACTTTGTACACTTATAAAATACATCTATATGAACATGTAGACTTTTTTTCCAGATTTTTTCAAAGCTCTGAAATATACTTTTTGACTTTCTTTTCAAAAAAAAGAGCTCCAAAATGCCTCACTCCTATTTTAGTCCGTTACAATACAAGATCTGTACCAACATTTGTTTTTGCACGGAAACAGATTCTATTTTAAAATACGACTCACTCTAGTAATATGATGTCATTAGACGAATATTTGAATAAGCTTACATATAAACGGAGGGAGTGCCATATCACACAATTACTCCCTCCATTCCTAAATATAAGTCTTTTTACAGATTTCACTATGGACTACATGCGGAGCAAAATGAGTGAATCTATACTCTAAAATATGTCTATATACATCCGTATGTAGTTTGTAGTGGAATCTCTAAAAAGACTTACATTTAGGAACGAAAGGAGTATATGTTAACCTATTAATTAGTGCTCAAAGGCATGCCTTAAAAGAACCAAATATGCCCGTGTGTTGCAACGAGAGAAGTAGTTGACATCTCCATCAAAATATATATCAATGTGACACGACAATATCCAGACGAGTGACTTGACGACAGCAGGGATACGCACGCCAAGGTTGAAAACTACTCCCTCCTTCGTGAGCCTCCCAACGATCACTTGCTGGTGGGCTGAGAGTGTGCCACTTGGCGCGCTCTCAGCCGCCGTCATGTGTCGCACTCTGGGCGCTCCCCTCTGAATTTTGTTTTTCTATTTCTTCACACACGTTTTTTGCTTTCTAGATATTTTTCTCCTTTTTTGGCTTTTCACCGGTCTTTCTTAGCATTTTGTAAAAAAATGACGCGAAAAACACGTTTTTTTCTTTTTTCTTCCGTGAGAGGCACGATTTTGCTTTCGTGAGAGGCATGGTTTTGCTTTCCCAAGAGGCACGGCTGTGACTCTCAGAAACAAAAAAGACGTGTTTTTATCTTCTTTTTTTTCTTTCGTGAGAGGTATGGTTTTGCTTTCGCGAGAGGCACCGCCGTGCCTCTCGGAAACGGAAAAAACGTGTATTCTCTTCTTCTTTTTTTATGAGAGGCACGATTTTGCTTTCGCGAGACGCATGGTTTTGCTTCCGCAAACGGAAAAAATGTGTTTTCTCTTTTTTTTTTTTGCTTCATGCCTCTCGGAAACAGAAAAAAACGTGTTTTCTTTTTTTTCTTCTATGAGAGGCACGGTTTTGCTTTCGCGAGAGGCACGGTTTTGCTTTCGCGCCTCTCGGAAACGGCTTTCGGAAAGGAAAAAAATGGTCCCGGTTTGGTTTTTTTGTCTTTTTTTTTTCTTGAAAAGAAAGTTCGTCAAAACCTATCAACATGGGATCTAGTTTTGAAGATCTCGACGTGAGGAATCCAGCGGGGAAAACGAGTTGAGATTTGGATGTCAGATAAAATATTTTGAATAAGCGGATCTAGGACAAAACAGAAAACTTACAGTTTGCAACAAGTAACACACATGCAGTACACCAGTTGTTGCAACTTGAGGAGGTGGGAGTGATTTTTCGAAAGAGTACTCTTTAATTAGTCATTTCGAAAAAGCTGAGCTCATGTGTGCCCAACATGGGCCATATAAAAAGGGCAATATCTCGCCTTGAGCGCGTCTAACTTCGGACTTGCAGAAGGGGCGAGCGAGCTGGGCCGGCCCACAAGCGCGGAAGGCCACAACCTCTTTTTCCTTTTTTTATGTTTTATATTTTCTTTTTTACTTTTGTTTTTGTACTTTTTTATAATTTAAAATATTATAATTATATATATTACAGAAAACACTCTTCAAAATTCATTTGAAAAATGTTGAACAAGTATTTGAGAGAATGTTTAACAATTATTTGAAAAAAATGTTGGTCATGTATAATAACAAATGTTGAACAAGTATTTAAAAAATATTGAATAAGGATTTAAAAAAATGTTAAACAAGTATTTGAGAAAATATTGATCATGTATATAAAAATGTTGAATAAGTATTTAAAAAAATTATTGAACAAGTATTTGGCAAAATGTTGGTCATGTATATAAAAATGTTGAACAAGTAATCATGTATATAATAATGTAAAATAAAAACAAAAAGAAACAAAGAAAATCCAAAAAATAAAAACCAAAAAAGAAACAAAATAAACCAAAGGAAAAGGAAAAGGAAAAAAAACAAGAGGCACAAATGAAAAAATCTGGAGAAAAAAAACAAAAATATGAAGAAAAACAGGCTTGACTCGCTTCAAGTAGAACGTGCCCTATTTACCTAACGTGAAAGGGTTGCGTGATGGCTACTTGCGCTTGCTTCTTCCTTGAGAAGTTGAGAACTAGGGATCGATTCCTCATTCTCCGTCTCCTTTTTCTTTAAATGAGCGCGAAGTTGTGGCGCATTCAGTGAGAAATCCTTCCACCTGGCTGAATGCGATAAATAGTAGCAGTGAATACTAAATGAAACTCTTCACAATCCTTCTGCAATGCGTACGGCAATTTACTTATGAAGTCGGCTAGCTTCTGATCTTTTAAACTGACAGCATCAGCAGGCAATTTCTGTGTTGAGTGCTCTAATCTGGTTCTTTCGGGCTTCGGTGGATAAGTAGATGTAGTAACAAACAATAGTACTAGTCGGCTACTTTTGAGGATAAGGCCTAGTCGGCTGATCTATTGGATGAAACGTGTAGTTAAGTTAGATGAGCTGCTTTTCAGACAAAGAAAAATGTTAGATGAGGGATTGCTGCTGACGAATAGTAGCTGCATTTGAAAGGCCCATTTGAAATATTATCCATCATGTGAAAATCACTTTTGTTGCATCTCTCGACTAGTCTCGTATATGTTGCTGTTGTTAGCTAATAGTGTGGTTAGGTCAGCTATCACACAACATTGTAGTGCACGAACAATTGTAAAGCGTGCCGACGTTTTTTTTCCATTTCTGAAGATATGTTGGTAGATATTTTCGACCGAGTCAACCCACCATGCCTTTAGCTAGACAACACATATACAACATGTTTTATTTTTTGTAGAACGACGAGACATTACTCCTTGCGCCAGCGTTAAATCTCCGAGAGATGTCTACTATACTGTGGGTTCAGCAAGGTATTTCAGTGCTAAACAAAATGCAATGCCACTGGCTCTGTACGCTCGGAATGTATTCTTACAGTCAAGTGATGTCAACCTAATGGAGATAACTCCACAATTTACCATGCTTATCGATCTTTTTTCTTTTGTTTTGTTCAGTTGCTAGCGAATGCATGCCATGGTCCAAATGACCAAATAACATGCGTACAAGATGAGGACGAGCATCAGGATGTTAGATCCAGTTATTCTGCAGATATTCTTTCTGCTGAGCTGTTGCGTGCCAGGAAGAGAAGAAGAGGTAAAACGATATGTACAAGAGCAGTGACGCCATGTCCGCCACCCCCCGCACTAGGATTGACTTTCATCGTACCAACAATATACTACTGCGAGGCACGCTAATGCGGGGCGATTACTTCGCTAATCCCCAGAGCACTTCCCGATTAAACAAAGCGCGCCCATGCTGATCCGTTCGGTCGGCTACAGCGACACTCGCTGATGCGCCCCTCGGAGCCCAAATGAGTTCGTCAGTGACCTCAGCCCAAACCTAATCCTAACGAAGCGCGGGGAGGCGGCTTGATAAGGTCGTTACGTGCCTTCATCCAGGGTTAAGCGAGCCAGGAGTAGTGATTAAACAAGGCGAGGCGGTAGAATTATGCGCAATCATTGCCTTGTATCTATGCGCGGTTCCGACCTTATCGCGGGTACGGCAACCTGCATGATTGCGCCTTGCGTAGCCCTGCAGAGTTTAACTACGACTCGAGGATGACTGGCGACTTTCTTAGTCTATCTCCTGCATTGGCGGGGCAGCTGGAGCTCTCTCAAAGGGCTTGCGTGCTAGCCACTTCGTTTATCCCTGTCTCTACAGAGTTAAGGCATTTCTATCCAATTCCTATCCAGCCGTAAGGAAGTATAAGGCCCTCTTTGATTTGCAGGATTTTCAAAACGTGGGAATAGGGAAAATACAGGATTTGAGTGGCATGTCCACTTGAATCCTATAGGATTAGCATAGAGTGTTTGACGCTACAGGAACAATAAAGGAATTGAAAAAAGAGGTTGGAGTGGATACTAGATTTCCAATGAAACGTAGTACACTTGATTCCATAGGAAAAAATCCTATAGGATTCAATCCTGTGAATCAAACGACAAATGTAGGAAAAAATCCTAAGGATTCTAACCCTCCAAAAGTCCCATGGAATTCCTTTGAATCAAAGGAGCCCTAAGTGAATTTTTTCTTCTCTAAGTCGCACCTAGCCGATCCTTTATACCTTAATGGAGTAAAAAGAAATTACTTCGGCTTGCGGTGGCCGAGTAAAATTCTCTTCCTCTCATCTGCCTCCTCTTCTCCTCCTCGCACCGGCGTCGGCGCGTCCCCGCCCCAATCCACTGCCCCCTCTCTTCCTAGTGGCCGGACGCGGTGAACGGAGGTCCCCCTCCGCCGATGCGCAACGCGAATCTGCGACGCCACGCCCGCGGGTCATCGTCTGCCGCCGCTTCCTCGAGCCGCCGCCGCTCGCCCGATCCGCCCACCGCCGCGGCCCTCACCCGATTTGGGAATTGCCCGGAGCTCCTTCCGTCGTGGCCGCCGCCGAGGACCTACCACGGCATCCGTCAGCGGTCGTGGGGGCTGAAGGAAATATGCCCTAGAGGCAATAATAAAGTTATTATTTATTTCCTTATTTCATGATAAATGTTTATCATTCATGCTAGAATTGTATTAACCGGAAACATGATACATGTGTGAATGCATAGACAAACAATATGTCACTAGTATGCCTCTACTAGACTAGCTTATTAATCAAAGATGGTTATGTTTCCTAACCATGAACAAAGAGTTGTTATTTGATTAACAAGGTCACATCATTAGTAGAATGATCTGATTGACATGACCCATTCCATTAGCTTAGCACACGATCGTTTAGTATGTTGCTATTGCTTTTATCCATGACTTATACATGTTCCTATAACTATGAGATTATGCAACTCCTGCTTACGGAGGAACACTTTGGTGCTACCAAACGTCACAACGAATCGGGTGATTATAAAGGAGTACTGGTGTCTCCAAAGGCGGATGTTGGGTTGGCGATTTCGAGATTAGGTTTTGTCACTCCGATTGTCGGAGAGGTATCTCGGCCCTCTCGGTAATACACATCTTTGAAGCCTTGCAAGCATTACAACTAATGAGTTAGCTGTGAGATGATGTATTACGGAACGAGTAAAGAGACTTGCGTAACGAGATTGAACTAGGTATTGATACCGACGATCGAATCTCGCAAGTAACATACCGATGACAAAGGAACAACGATATCTTTGTTATGCGGTCCGACCGATAAAGATCTTCATAGAATATGTAGGAACCAATATGGGCATCCAGGTCCCGCTATTGGTTATTGACCGGAGACGTGTCTCGGTCATGTCTACATTGTTCTCGAACCGTAGGGTCCGCACGCTTAAGGTTTCGATGGCGGTTATATTATGAGTTTATGTATTTTGATGTACCGAAGGAGTTCGAGTCCGGATGTGATCACGGACATGACGAGGAGTCTCGAAATGGTCGAGACATAAAGATTGATATATTGGAAGCCTATATTTGAGTTCGGAATGGTTCGGGTGAAATCGAATTTTAGGAACACAGGGGTTACTGGAACCCTCCGGGGCTATTGGGCCTTAGTGGGCCACGAGGAGAAGAGGAAGGGCCGGCCAGGCAGGCCGTGGCGCCTCCCCTAGTCCGAATAGGACAAGGAGAGGGGGCGCGCTTCTCCCTCTTCCCTCCCCAATCCTACTCCAACTAGGAAAGGGGAGTCCTAGCCGTGTGCGGTGCCCCTCCACCATATTCCACCTCGGTCATATCGTCGCAAAGCTTAGGCGAAGCTCGCGCCGATAGTACATCAAGATCGCCACCACGCCGTCGTCGTCTTGTGAAACTCTCCTCCCAAGCTCTCTTGGATTGGAGCCCGAGGAGCGCCATCGAGCTGACGTGTGTCAAGAACTGGGGCGCCGAGTAACGGCGCCGGATCGGTCGGATCGCGAGGAGAACGACGACTACTTCCTCTACGTTGTGATCGCTTCGCCCGGTCTCACGAGGGTACGAGACAACACTCTCCCTCTCGTTGCTATACATCACCATGATCTTGCGTGTGCGTAGGAATTTTTTGAAATTACTACGTTCCCCAACAAATGGCATCCGAGCCTAGGTTTTTATGGTTTGATGTTTTGCACGAGTAGAAAATAAGTGAGTTGTGGGCGATACAAGTCATACTACCTACCAAAGATGTCATACTTTGGTTCAGCGGTATTGTGAGATGAAGCGGCCGGACCGACATTACGCAGACGCTTACGCGAGACTGGTTTCACCGCCACGAGCACTCGTTGCTTAAAGGTGATTGGCGGGTGTCTGTCTCTCTCACTTTAGTTGAACTGAGTGTGGCTACGCCCGTCCTTGAGAAGGTTAAAACGGAGTCTATTTGACGAAGTATCGTTGTGGTTTTGATGCGAGGTGAGATTGGTTCTTGCTTAAGCCCGTAGCGGCCACGTAAAATTTGCAACAACAAAGTAGAGGACGTCTAACTTGTTTTTGCAGGGCATGTTGTGATGTGATATGGTCAAGACATGATGCTATATTTTATTGTATGAGATGATCATGTTTTGTAACCGAAGTTATCGGCAACTAGCAGGAGCCATATGGTTGTCGCTTATTGTATGAAATGCAATCGCTCGTAATGCTTTACTTTATCACTAAGCGGTAGCGATAGTCGAGAAGCATAAGATTGGCGAGACGACAACGATGCTACGATGGAGATCAAGGTGTCGCACCGGTGACGATGGTGATCATGGTGGTGCTGCGAGATGGAGATCACGAAGCACAAGATGATGATGACCATATCATATCACTTATATTGATTTGCATGTGATGTTTATCTTTTATGCATCTTATCTTGCTTTGATTGACGGTAGCATTATAAGATGATCTCTCACTAAATTATCAAGAAGTGTTCTCCCTGAGTATGCACCGTTGCCAAAGTTCGTCGTGCCCAGACACCACGTGATGATCGGGTGTGATAAGCTCTACGTCCATCTACAACGGGTGCAAGCCAGTTTTGCACACGCAGAATACTCAGGTTATATACTTGACGAGCCTAGCATATGCAGATATGGCCTCGGGACACGGAGACCGAAAGGTCGAGCGTGAATCATATAGTAGATATGATCAACATAAGATGTTCACCATTGAAAACTACTCCATCTCACGTGATGATCGATTATGGTTTAGTTGATTTGGATCATGTGATCACTTAGATAACTAGAGAGATGTCTGTCTAAGTGGGAGTTCTTAAGTAATATGATTAATTGAACTTAAATTTATCATGAACTTAGTACCTGATAGTATCTTGCCTGTCTATGTTTGATTGTAGATAGATGGCTCGTGCTATTGTTCCGTTGAATTTTAATGCGTTCCTTGAGAAAGCAAAGTTGAAAGATGATGGTAGCAACTACACGGATCGGGTCCGTAACTCGAGGATTATCCTCATTGCTGCCTGAGAAGAGTTACGCCCTGGATGCACCGCTAGGTGCCAGACTCTTCGCAGGAGCAACACCGGATGTTATGAACGTCTGGCGAGCAAAGTCGATGACTACTCTATAGTTCGAGTGTGCCATGCTTTACGGCTTAGAACCGGGACTTCAACGACGTTTTGAACATCATGGAGCATATGAGATGTTCCAGAGTTGAAGTTAATATTCCACAGTAATGCCCGGATTGAGAGATATGAAGTCTCCAATAAGTTCTATAGCTGCAAGATGGAGGAGAATAGTTCGTCGGTGAGCACATACCGTAATGTCCGGGTACTACAATCACTTGACACAATTGGGAGTTAATCTTCCGGATGATTGTGTCATTGATGTAATTCTTCAATCACGCCACCAAGCTACAAAGGCTTCGTGATGAACTATAATATGCAAGGGTTAGTAAAGACTATACCGAGCTCTTCGCAATGCTAAAGGCTGCGGAGGTAGAAATCAAGAAGGAGCATCAAGTGTTGATGGTCAATAAGACCACTAGTTTCAAGAAGAAAGGCAAAGGGAAGAAGAAGGAACTTCAAGAAGAACAGCAAGCAAGTTGTTGCTCAGAGAAGAAACCCAAGTCGGACCTAAGCCTGAAACGAGTGCTTCTACCGCTTGAGACCGGTCCTCGGAAGCGGAACTGCCCCAAGTATTTGGCGGATAAAAAGGATGGCAAGGTGAACAAAGGTATATGTGATATACATGTTATTGATGTGTACTTTACTAGAGCTCGCAGATAGCACTGGTATTTGATCTTGGTTCATTGCTAATATTTGCAACTCAAGCAGGACTACGGATTGCTTAACACGGCAAAGGACGAGGTGACGCGCGCGTGGGAAATGGTTCCAAAGTCGATGTGATCGCGGTCGCACGCTACCTCTACATCTACCTTCGGATTAGTTTTAGACCTAAATAATTGTTATTTGGTGCTGCGTTGAGCATGAACATTATATCTGGATCTTGTTTGATGCGAGACGGTTATTCATTTAAATCGAGAATAATGGTTGTTCTATTTATATGAGTAATATCTTTTATGGTCATGCACCCTTGAAGAGTGGTCTATTTTGATGAATCTCGATAGTAGTGATACACATATTCATAATGTTGAAACCAATAGATGCAGAGTTGATAATGATAGTGCAACTTATTTGTGGCATCGCCGTTTAGGTCATATCGGTGTAAAGCGATGAAGAAACTCCATAATGATGGACTTTTGGAGTCACTTGATTATGAATCACTTGGCACTTGCGAACCGTGCCTCATGGGCAAGATGACTAGAACCCGTTCTCGGTACTATGGAGAGAGCAACAGATTTGTTGGAAATCATACATACGAGATGTATGTGGTCCGATGAATGTTGAGGCTCGTGGCGGATATCGTTATTTTCTCACCTTCACAGATGACTTAAGCAGATATGGGTATATCTACTTAATGAAACATAAGTCTGAAACATTTGAAAAGTTCAAAGAATTTCAGAGTGAAGTTGAAAATCATCGTAATAAGAAAATTAAATTTCTACGATCGATCGTGGAGGTGAATATTTGAGTTACGAGTTTGGTCTACATTTGAAACAATGCGGAATAGTTTAGCAACTCACGCCACCGGAACACCACAACGTAATGGTGTGTCCGAACGTCGAATCGTACTCTACTAGATATGGTACGATCTATGATGTCTCTTACTGATTTACCGCTATCGCTTTGGGGTTATGCTCTAGAAACGGCCGCATTCACACTGAATAGAACACCGTCAAAATCCGTTGAGACGACACCTTATGAACTATGGTTTAGCAAGAAACCAAAGTTGTCGTTTCTTAAAGTTTGGGGATGCGATGCTTATGTGAAAAAGCTTCAACCTGATAAGCTCGAACCCAAATCGAGAAATGTGTCTTCATAGGATACCCAAAGGAGACAGTTGGGTACACCTTCTATCACAGATCCGAAGGCAAGACATTTGTTGTTAAGAATGGATCCTTTCTAGAGAAGGAGTTTCTCTCGAAAGAAGTGAGTGGGAGGAAAGTAGAACTTGATGAGGTAATTGTACCTTCTCCCTTACTTGAAAGTAGTTTGTCGCAGAAACCGGTTTCTGAGACATCTACACCAAGTAGTGAGGAAGTTGATGATGTTGATCATGAAACTTCAGATCAAGTTACTCAGAACCTCGTAGATCAACGAGTAAGATCCGCACTGAGTGGTACGGTAATCCTATTCTAGAAATCATGCTACTAGATCATGATGAACCTACGAACTATGAAGAAGCGATGGTGAGCCCAGATTCGCAAAATGGCTTGAGGCCATGAAATCGAGATGGGATCCATGTATGAAAACAAAGTATGGACTTTGGTTGACTTGCCCGAGGGTCGGCAAGCAATAGAAAACAAGTGGATCTTCAAGAAGAAGACCGACGACGACGGTAATGTTATCGTCTACAAAGCTCGACTTGTCGCAAAGGGTTTTCGACAAGTTCAAGGGATTGACTACGATGAGACCTTCTCACCCGTAGCGATGCTTAAGTCTGTCCGAATCATGTTAGCAATTGCCGCATTTTATGATTATGAAATTTGGCAAATGGATGTAAAGACTGCATTCTGAATGGATTTACGGAAGAAGAGTTGTATATGATGCAACCGAAGGTTTTATCGATCCAAAGGAGCTAACAAAGTATGCAAGCTCCAACGATCCATTTATGGACTGGTGCAAGCATCTTGAGTTGGAATAAACGCTTTGATAGTGTGATCAAAGCATTTGGGTTCATCTGAGACTTTTGGAGAAGCTTTGTATTTACAAGAAAGTGAGTGGGAGCTCAGTAGCATTTACGATATTATATGTAGATGACATATTGCTGATCGGAAATGATATAGAATTTCTGGATAGCATAAAGGGATACTTGAATAAGAGTTTTTCAATGAAAGACCTCGGTGAAGCTGCTTACATATTGGGCATTAAGATCTATAGAGATAGATCAAGACGCTTAATTGGACTTTCACAAAGCACATACCTTGACAAAATTTTGAAGAAGTTCAAAATGGATCAAGCAAAGAAAGGGTTCTTGCCTGTGTTACAAGGTGTGAAGTTGAGTAAGACTCAATGCTCGACCCACGCAGAAGATAGAGAGAAAATGAAAGATGTTCCTATGCTTCAGCCATAGGCTCTATCATGTATGCAATCTGTGTACCGCACTGATGTGTGCCTTGCTATAAGCTTAGCAGGAGGTACCAAAGTAATCCAGAGTGGATCATCGACAGCGGTCAAGAACATCTGAAATACCGAAAAGGACTAAGGATATGTTTCTCGATATGGAGGTGAAAAAGAGCTCATAAAACGGTTACGTTGATGCAAGCTTTGACATCGATCCGGACGATTCTAAATCGCAGACCGGATACGATTTACACTAAACGGAGGAGCTGTCGGTTAGTGCAGTTCTAAACAAAGCGTCGTGGCGGGATCTACATGTGAAGCGGAGTACATAGCAGCTTCGAAGCAGCTAATGAAGGAGTGCGGATGAAGGAGTTCATATCCGATCTAGGTGTCATACCTAGTGCATCGGGTCCAATGAAAATCATCTGTGACAATACTGGAGCAATTGCCTTGGCAAAAGAATCCAGATTTCACAAGAGGACCAAGCACATCAAGAGACGCTTCAATTCCATCCGGATTTAGTCGGTGGGAGACATAGAGATTTGCAAGATACATACGGATCTGAATGTTGCGAGACCGTTGACTAAGCCTCTTCCACGAGCAAAACATGATCAACACCAAGACTCCATGGGTGTTAGAATCATTACTATGTAATCTAGATTATTGAATCTAGTGCAAGTGGGAGATCAAGGAAATATGCCCTAGAGGCAATAATAAAGTTATTATTTATTTCCTTATTTCATGATAAATGTTTATCATTCATGCTAGAATTGTATTAACCGGAAACATGATACATGTGTGAATGCATAGACAAACAATATGTCACTAGTATGCCTCTACTAGACTAGCTTGTTAATCAAAGATGGTTATGTTTCCTAACCATGAACAAAGAGTTGTTATTTGATTAACAAGGTCACATCATTAGTAGAATGATCGATTGACATGACCCATTCCATTAGCTTAGCACACGATCGTTTAGTATGTTGCTCTGCTTTTATCCATGACTTATACATGTTCCTATAACTATGAGATTATGCAACTCCTGTTTACGGAGGAACACTTTGGTGCTACCAAACGTCACAATGTAACTGGGTGATTATAAAGGAGTACTACAGGTGTCTCCAAAGGCGGATGTTGGGTTGGCGATTCGAGATTAGGTTTTGTCACTCCGATTGTCGGAGAGGTATCTCTGGCCCTCTCGGTAATACACATCATGAAGCCTTGCAAGCATTACAACTAATGAGTTAGCTGTGAGATGATGTATTACGGAACGAGTAAAGAGACTTGCGGTAACGAGATTGAACTAGGTATTGGATACCGACGATCGAATCTCGGGCAAGTAACATACCGATGACAAAGGGAACAACGATGTTGTTATGCGGTCCGACCGATAAAGATCTTCAGTAGAATATGTAGGAACCAATATGGGCATCCAGGTCCCGCTATTGGTTATTGACCGAGACGTGTCTCGGTCATGTCTACATTGTTCTCGAACCGTAGGGTCCGCACGCTTAAGGTTTCGATGGACGGTTATATTATGAGTTTATGTATTTTGATGTACCGAAGGAGTTCGAGTCCCGGATGTGATCACGGACATGATGAGGAGTCTCGAAATGGTCGAGACATAAAGATTGATATATTGGAAGCCTATATTTGAGTTCGAATGGTTAGGGTGAAATCGGATTTTATTAGGAACACCGGGTTACGGAACCTCCCGGGGCTATTGGGCCTTAGTGGGCCACGAGGAGAAGAGGAAGGGCCGGCCAGGGCAGGGCGCGCCCCCCCTAGTCCGAATAGGACAAGGAGAGGGGGCGCCCTTCCCTCTTCCCTCCCCCAATCCTACTCCAACTAGGAAGGGGGAGTCCTACTCCGGTGGGAGTAGGACTCCTCCCAAGCGCCTCCCTTGGCCGGCCGCACCTCCCCTTGCTCCTTTATATCTGAGGCAGGGGCACCCTAGGACACACAAGTTTGATCTACGGATCGTTCCTTAGCCGTGTGCGGTGCCCCTCCACCATATTTCACCTCGGTCATATCGCCGCAAAGCTTAGGCGAAGCCTGCGCCGTAGTACATCAAGATCGCCACCACGCCGTCGTCTTGACGAAACTCTCCTCCCGGCTCTCTTGGATTGGAGCCCGAGGAGCGCCATCGAGCTGTACGTGTGTCAAGAACTCGGGCGCCGGAGTAACGGCGCGGGATCGGCCGGATCGCGAGGAGAACGACGACTACTTCCTCTACATTGTGATCGCTTCGCGCCGGTCTACGAGGGTACGTAGACAACACTCTCCCCTCTCGTTGCTATACATCACCATGATCTTGCGTGTGCGTAGGAATTTTTTTGAAATTACTACGTTCCCCAACAGGGGCGTGGGTGGGGGAGATCAACGATCGGGAGACCCACCAACGGAGGTGGATTGGGTCGTTCCACACGGCTGAGCTCGCGGCCATCGAGTACGATCGGTTGCAAGCAAGGTACCACGACACCGATGCCCGGCTAAAATTCCCGTTCAGAACGACGTTGGTCCTCCTCGTCCCGCCAGAGCCGGGGGTTGTGAGCGCTCAGATGGCGTGGGAGGACCGAGAGGCGAGGGGTTGCCTCGAGGCGGAGGCCGCCGACGAGGCCTGCATGGATGACCTCCCCGGCTGTACCCAGAGCTCGTGGAGGCGGAGCGGACGATATTCGCTGTCAATGGCGGCGAAGTCATCGTTATCTCCAACAACGAGGAGGGTGGCAAGGCGGGCGGCAAGAAGGGCGGCAAGGAGGAGGAGATCGGGTCGAGGAGTGGCAAGGCGTCTTCCCCGACGACGACGGCACCCGGTTTAAGGTTTAGGGTTTAATTTGGGTCGTCAAGACTATTTATGTTGAACTTATTTTCAAATGCATGTGGATTGGTTGAAATTAGATTGAATTTATGCAAATTTACGCTTTACTCCACTATGTTTAAGGAATCGACTAGAACGGATCAAAATTTAGTAATATGAATATTCCACTAAAGTTTACTAGGCCGGATACTCCGCTATCTTTTAGGAATCGGTTAGAAAGGTCCTTAGAGCATCTCCAACAGACGCCCAATATCAGCGTCGCGCCCAATAAATCGCAAGTTTAGCGCGCGTGGAGTTAAAAAGAGCACTCCATCGGACGCTGCATAATAAAGCACGCTCTAAAAATCTTTCGCCACGGATGGCTGGATGGGAGCTGCATATTTGGGGCGTGAGCTCCAGCGCGCTGAAATTCCCACGCGCGCTGAAAAAGTGCCCCGTGCGCCCTCCTCGCGTGCGCCTACCTCCAGCCCCTCGCGTGCGCCCGCCGCCGGCCTCCTTACGTCTTGTGAGCCCGCCACCGCCACGCCACGGCCAAGGGCGGCGAGTGGCGCGTTGACGCCACGCCACGGCCGGCGAGCTGGCGTGGCCACGGCGGCGGGCGGGGTCGGTGACGCGCACGCCACGCCATCGCCACGCCGGGCGAAGCCGGCGCGTACACGGGCGACATGCGGGGGTTCGGCGCGCCACGGCCGGGCGAAGTGGCGCGCCACGGGCGGCGGGCGGGCTGGCGCGCCACGGCCGGAGCTGGCGTACACGGCGGCGCGGCGGGGCTCGGCGCGCCACCACGGCCGGGCGAAGCTTGGCGCGCCACGGCGGCGGGCGGGGTTCGGCGCGCCACCACGGCCGGGCGAAGGGCGCGCCACGGGCGGTGGGCGTGGCGGGGCGGGGCGCGCCACCACGGCCGGCGAAGCTTGGCGCGCCACGGGCGGCGGGCGGTCGGCGCGCCACCACGCCGCGAAGCGGGCGAGGCCACGGGCGGTGGCGGCGGCGGGGGCCCGGGCGCTGCCACCACGGCCGGCGATTTGGCGCGCCACGGCGGCGGGGGGCGGCGCGCCACCACGGCCGGCGAGCTAGGCGCTGCCACGGCGCGCCACGGCCGACGAAGCTGGGCGCCACGGCCCAGCGGCGGCGCGCCGCCGCCACGACCACGGGCGGCGGGGGCGCTGGCACGGCCACGGCTGCGGCGAAGCGAAAGGTGCCACGCCACGGCGAGCGAAAGCAGGCCACGCCACGGCGAAGTAGTAGGCCCACGCCACGGCGGGCGAAGCGGGGAGGAGCGCGGTATATTTTGGGCGTCTGCTGGAGATGTAGCTTCGCAGTATACTTTTGGGCGTCTGCTGAAGATGTTCGGTTATCCAGCGCGCTTAAACGCTATTTTGGCGCTGTAAAAAAAATTTAGCGCGCGGCGGCGTAGGGCGTCTGTTGGAGATGCTCTTAGTGGGTGAAAAAATTTACTCGTGAGTATATAGGCATTGTTGAGCAACCATATTTACTGGAAGGATAAGAGAACTAGTCCAGCAGCGGGAGGAGCCCCTGCCCCTACTGTTTTAAAATAAGATTAAGGGAAACGTTGGCTTCCGCGCAAGACGTCAAGCTCGGGCGGTCGCCCAATGAATCGCTCGATTGCGCCCCATCTATCGGCCCTCGCTTAACCACAGCCACTCAATCTTATCTCTTTTCATCCTTATCTTTTTGAGGAAGCCGTCAACCTCTTCTCCGTTCCTCTCGTCTCTCTCGCCCATCTCCTCTCTGGCTCTCTCGCAGCTGTGCAGCCCGAACCACCGCTTTCTTTGGGATGCCGCCCGACCACCGCGACTTGGCAGCCTCCGTGCCACGAGCACCTACTCCAAGCTCCTCTCCGTCAATCTCCTCTCCGTCTGGGCGACTAGACCTCGATGTTGCTACAACCACAATCTCGGCGCCGCGCTGGATGTGCTACAACCATGCGATATGGTGATGCGACCGTCGTTGCGTGCTACTATGATGAGATGACGTGGTACTACAACCGTCATGCACTCGTCTTTGGAACCGCATGCGGGATTTGGAACCGACGCCGAAAAAGCTGCAACCTCGGCGTGCACCAGCGCTAGAACTAGCACATGGTGATGCTTTTACCGCCATGTGGTTTGCTGGAACTAGCTATCCGGTATCTGGAACCGCAACAAAAATGATACAACCAGCGTCACCCAAAACTACAATCAAAGGCAAACAAATTTTTGGGTGTTGGCATCGCGCAAACACGGAAGCTTCAACCGACGACGATAAAAGCTTCAACCGCGACTAGAAAAGCTTCAACCGCGACGAAAAAGTTCCAACAATGAACGGCGAAAGTTATGGATGACGACGAAAGTGCAGAATCGTTGATGAAAAAGCTACATCCGACAATGAAAAAAGCTTCAACCATTCATGTCTCGGCTTAACCCGCAACGGCGGCGATGACATTTTTGCTGCATCCGTCGTCCTTTTTTGCTACTACCGGTGAGGTAATTTGGTACATCCTTCATGGCGAGCTCATGGTGCCACGACTCGGCGGATGTTTTTTTTTTTGGAACCGGCTACTAGCGGAGCTGCAACCATGCGATGCGATGCTTTGGAACCGTTGCCTAGGAAAGGTGGAAGCGGTCTTTGAGACGACGACGGCCGCTGCCTCGGCGAGCTGCAACCGCATCGCAAAAGCTACATTCGTCTTTTCGTTTTGCTGCGATGGTTTATAGTGGGTGGAGCGGTGGAGTCCAGCAGATGACGGCAAGGGAGGCAGCGGACGGAAGCCACCCACACGTCGAGCGATCTCGGCGAGGACGACGGGGAGGGAGGCACAACGCAACCCTATGGTGCAACCATGGGGCCACTTGATGTGCACCGCCCGCCCGGTGTTAGGAACGCCACGCCGGAGCAGCGTCCATGGTCATGGCCAGAGATGCAAGACGGGATGGCCATGGCTAGGGACGCGAATGGCGAATGGCGATGGCGAGGTTGCAAGCATCAACAACAACGGCGAGGGCGCGCCCATGGTCGGGAGCGGGCGGTCGACGGCGGGCGCCGCCGCTTGTTTACGGGAGAAAGACGACACGAGGGAAGGGATGAAACGAAAGGCGATCGGATGGCTTCGCCTTCATTGATCGGACGGCTGGGGCTGGACCGGCCCAAAGTATTGGGCCGGCGCACCGGCGCCTAGCGCTGCCCTAAGATTAAAGAGGAGCTGTATCAGTACTCGTTGGTTTGTTTTGTCAACCGAGGGGATTGCTGGGCAAGTCTTTCGGTTACTGGCATGGAATGTTCTGGAACCTGGATAACTCGCGCACTACCTTTCGTGCTCGTTGGCCTTTCCTTTTCATGCGTTGCGAGCACTACTGACCAACACCTTGCTCCGCTTTTGAAATTCATCTGCGGGCCATGTTTTGACCCAGCCAGACATGATTACCTCGGCTACGTGTCGAGCCGCGGCGGGCGCGGCGCGTGCCCCGCCCGCCCGCCCGCATGAAGTGGCCAGACGCAAGTCTCGCGCCAAGGTGCCATCACGCTGTGCCAAAAAGTCAGCCCAGTTCAGCAGGACGGCCAGCCCTTGCTGGCCGAAGCCCGTCGATGTGGCGGGGGGCCGACGCAGACGGGACCCCGGACAACATTACGCGTGTCTGATCGCCGGGCGCTGCCGAGGCTGGGGTTTGGTGTTGGTGGTGGGTGGGACTGGGCGGCGGTTCGTCGTCACGGGGTGACCGCCGGCCGGCGGTGGCGGTGGGCCCGTGGCTGGCTTGTTGTCGTGGACTTTGGATTGTACTACCAAAGACAATGAGCGGCGAATCAACACGTGGTTGAGTTGGTTAGGTGGACGATGGTATCCCCAACCCACTGTGGTTCAAATCACGTGCTCGCATTATTCCTGGATTTATTTGAGATTTCCGGCGACGCGCTTTCGATTGAGGAGACGTTCCGTCGACGACGAGGCGCCTCTGGTGACTTCAGAATCTCAAGATGATATCTTGCTCGATCTTTCGGAGGTGCTCATAGGGGTAGGGTGTGCGTGTGTGCGTTCGTAGGGATGAGTGTATGCGGCAGATATGAAATACTTACGTTCAGATTGATGCTCAAAAAGCACAGCGGGAGCGACGTCTTTTTTTTTTAGATGGGGAGGGAGGGGTTTTGGAGTCGTGCGTGCCGAAAGTGAGTGCTGAATCGGCCAGATGGATTTGTCATGGTGCGTGCCGCGCGCGTAAATGCTGAAAGGTTAACAGTGTCGCCCTGTTCTGTGTCCTGTTTCGGGGAAGCGTTGCAATCATAATTCCAGTAGCGCTCCTCTTTTAAGCACTTGTATCAACCTTTGATGTAAAATTCCATTAGAAAAAAACCTTTGATGTAAAACGAAAGGTCTGGAACTCAAACGATCTTGATTAAATGAGCATTTTTTATTACATATAATTCTGAAAAAGAGCAGATAAAACATAATGATCATAATAGTGATAGACGGAGGTCTTTTGCCTTGTTTCAATAAATAATAGCGATGAGAACTGAAATAGGTAACAAGGTGATAAAACTAGTAATGCAATCCGGTACCTAAAGGACAAACATCGTACCAATGTCTGGTGGTGGAGCTACGTGCAAGCAAAACCAAGACGTGGCCCGCCCAGTTTTGCTGCAAAAGGTGTAGGCCTAAGTGTAAATTTAGGCAATGTTTGCAAGAATATTTTGGCAGCCTTTAGCTTGGCCTGCCCAGGACTTTGATTCTAGCTCCGCCAGTGCCGATGTAAATTGCTAATACTATTAGACCAATCACAACACCGGGACAAGAACACATAGGGTGAAAGAAGAGACGGTCGCATCGTTGGCCATGCCGCTGAAAAGATCGCTGATGTTGTGCAAGTAGTCGCACACAACCACATTGGTGCAGAAGTCAACTGTTGCTCATCGAAAACCTTACCGCTCCTCTCCTACACATGATCACAAGAGCTGTTTTGGAGACCTGTTGTCTCACTTCGCGGTGCACACCGAGAAGCATGATATGAAAACGGTAGGCGGTGCAAAGCTACTAGTTAAAACTGGCCGTTAGTTCGACTCCCACTAGTGGGCGAAACATTACACTTCTTTGATGGGTGATACAAAGAAGTTGCGCTTACACATGCATAGATCCTTACTCGAGTCGCTAATTCATGAAACACGACGCACACAGGATGAATGGTAGAGGAGCGTGGGCATATATGTTATCTTCTCAAGCTCCTGCTAGCGTGTGTCGTGAAGGAATCAATCTTATATGTTGGTTCAACACACTTTTCACTGGTGGAGTTAGATCATCTACAGTCGGGCATCCAAACCTGCCTCAAACGTCTGGGCGACCTGTCTGGTCACTGACCGGTCACGAAAATCTGACCCAGACGGATGCCTCAAACGCCCAGACTGGCTGACACCCTCATATCCAGCCTAAATATGGGGCGGATATGGGGCGCCCGAGCGTGTCCGCCATGTAGGACTAACGATGGGGTCCCACGCGGAATTGCCGAAAACCCGACGGTCCGACGGACAGCTTCATCAAGAGGATAGGAATAGCAACAGGCGTTGCCTAGATGGTGGCTTCAGGCTTATTGATGCATCACCTTATATGGTCTTTGTGGGTAATTAATAAAATGACAACATGCATTGTCGAGATGCCGAGGCCAGGGGGCATCCTCCTTTTCTGAAAAAAACACCCCTTTCACCATACTTTACTTTTACAATACTAGATAATTGCCCGTGCGTTGCAAACAATCTAGTAGTAGATTAGCTCGTGACTGCGCGTCTATTATTATATATATTGATGCGCTAAAATCTTAAAAACTTTTTGTATGCAATCGATGATTTACCTGCCATTTTATTGTTAAGCACTTATTTGATAAGTTAATAAAACACGAGACAATTGATTCTATTTTAGGGAGAATGGATGGGAGAAAAAATCAAAGATGGGAGATAAAAAATCAAAGAGGAGAAGAAAAGAGTGGAATATATATAAGGAAGGTTCGACGAAAGAGAGGTGAAATAAGAACCTTATGTTCTTTTTAAGTAGTAAAGATTTTTAAGTAGTAGAGATATAGAGATAATAGGACACACAGTCTTTTCCGTAAAAAAAAATCTCCAGTATGAGGTCTAAAAGTTAAACCTTCAATAATACTGCCATGCCTAACACAAACGAGCATAATTCTGGAACCGAAACTTGGAGGTGCATACGCTCGAGCATATTCTGGGAGCACACTATGAAGCGGTCAACGCATTGTTATGCAGTTTAAGAGTTGCTTGCTGCGGGGATAAATGCATGGTGATCTCATCTTTGGCTCTGCATGGTGCGTGTAGGAGAAGGAATCGTTTATGTACGAACATATATTGTTCATACAGTTGTTCCCAGGAAAATATTCCTGCAGCCACCTTGCATCTTTTCGTACTACGAGTAATTTTAAAGGAGAAATTTCCAGGTAAGAAAGGCAGTGACAAGTTACAGTCACACACCAACCGCCGGAATCAACATCCCAAAACGCCTTTCACACCGTTCCCAGCAGTACATCACCGAACATGCATCAGATTCGCACGAAGAGAAACACAAAGCGTGCTTGGCAGCGGCACGTGTTGCCAGAATGGACCATAGACGGACAGTTTAGTAAAAGACAAGGTCCTAAACTAGGGGGAAATTCCTCAGCCAGATCTTTTCTGAAGCGATAAGCCGATTGGTTCGCTGGTTAAAGTATAGCTAATCCACTGCCCTTTCGGCATATGCAGCCCTCGCATAAGCCTAATGATGCGTGCAATTGTTTTTAGTAGTAGTACTCCGTAACAAATGCAAAGATCTTCCGCCGGTCCTGCGTCGTCTGCATACCATACACCTGGGCTCCTCTCGTTGATTGCAGATGGAGCAAACAGTACTCAATGATTGGAAAAAAAAAACGTCGGAATATTGGAGAAGTGGTACCGGCTTAACAACTGGAAGTGATAGGCATTCTCCTACTCGGTCAGCCTGCCAGCAAGAACGCGATTTTGGCAGTGGAGAAGAATGAATAAAATGGGGCCCCAGCCGGGATGGGATTGTAGTGCAAGGAAAGCAACGGACGGATCACTCCAAGGCCAGTGCCGTCCGTGCAAAGCCGCGGCACCAAACCGAAAGCTACGTCCGCGTTCCAGCGCACGCCTCGCGATCCGTGCGGGGCAACGCCGGCCGTCGCACGCATCGCGAGGTCCGCCGTGGCGCCGGGGCGGGGCGCGCTGACGGGTCAATGCGCGTGGGGCCCGACCACCGTCCACGCTACACGATCCCGTTCCCGCCGCGCAGCGACAACGAACTGCCTTTTTCGTTTTCACCCCCGTGGAACGTCCCCGAGCTCTCCAAAAATATCTCGCCCGCCCACCTTTATAAGCCCGTCGCGGCCGGCCGATCTCCCCAAATCAGATCAGAACCACGCGCCCCATTGGCTCCCCTCCTCCTCCCCCGCGCACGCGCGCCCCGCAGCTTCCCTCGTTCGCCACGCAGCTTTGTACGCTTCGTACGTGGGTTGCTTGGCTTAGTTTGGTCTCGTCTGCGGCGGGCGGCGGCGGCCGGGTTAAATTCAACCGGAGGATTCGCGCGGTTGAGCGAGTTGTTGGAATGGATGTGGCGGACAGTGGTGGCGGTGTCCGCGGGCGTGAGCGGAGATGGAAGGGGAAGGCCGTGAACTCGGTGGCGGAGAAGCAGCAGCAGCTGGCGCCGGTTTTAGAAGACGCGCCGGCGGCCGCATTGCTCCCGCCGCTGAAGAAGATGCGGAGCCCCGACTGCCGCCTCCGCCGCTCCGTGTCCTCGCTGTCATCGGCTCCCGCTTCCCCTGACTCCTCCTCTGTTTCCAACCCCCTCTCGCCGCCCGCGACGTCCTTGCCGCCCTACGCGTCGTCGACGCGGCAGATATTCCCGTTCGCGTACGATCCGTCCCCCGCGGCGGCCCCGAGGCTCCTGCAGCTGTTGCGCTACTCCTCCAGCTTGTACCAACAGCCGATGCTGCCGCAGCAGCTCCAGCAGCAGCAGCAGCACACACCTTCGCAGCATCCGCAGATGATATCCTTCGGCGATGCCCAGCAGCAGCAGCAGCAGCAGTTCGAGGCGGCGGCGGCCTTGATCCCGCCGCAGTACATGGCGCCGGAGGCGCTACGCTACTGGAGCGCGGCCCTGAACCTGAGCCCGCGAGGCGTGCTTGGCGGGGTCGTGCCGCCGGCGCTGTACCAGCACCTGCTTCGGCCGCCTGGCCCGGCCAAGCTGTACCGCGGCGTGCGCCAGCGTCACTGGGGGAAGTGGGTGGCGGAGATCCGCCTGCCGCGGAACCGCACGCGCCTGTGGCTCGGCACCTTCGACACCGCCGAGGACGCCGCCATGGCGTACGATCGCGAAGCCTTCAAGCTGCGCGGCGAGAACGCGCGGCTCAACTTCCCTGACCTCTTCCTCGGCAAAGGCCGCTCGGGCGGCAGCGGCCGCACCAGCGCCAGCGCCGCGGCGTCGGCTTCCTCCTCCTCCACGTCCGCTCCGCCGACGCCGGACGAAACCCATGCGCAGCAAGCTCAGCTGCTGCACCAGCGTGAACAGCAGCAACAGCACACGGACGAGCAAGCGAACATTGGACAGAAACCTCTGCTCTCCGCAGCAGAGCAGGACGTCCTCCCGGAACCAGAGCAAAATCCTGAGCTCCAGAACGCAGAGCAACAATGCAGCGACGGCAGCACGGCCGTGATGCAGCAGGCTCCAGTGACCCCCGGCGGCGTCTGGGGCCCCGCCGACGACGCATGGTTCAGCGCGTGGGGCCCGGGCAGCTCTGTATGGGACTACGACATGGACAGCGCCCACGGCCTCTTACTCCAGTCTCGCTTCGCCGGTGATCAGACCGGCATGGATTACGTCCCCACTGCGCCGGAATCCCACGTGGCACCGGCGGCAGGGACAGGCACGGCCTGTGCCGCTCCCCCTTCTCCTCTTCCTCCCCGTCCTCCCTTCATGTGGAAGGACTAGACACGCATCCCCATCTCTGAACATCTCACACACAGGACCTACCTACGCTGGTGAGATGCACACAGGCTGCAGATTTTTAACAGACAGCTTGTGGCATCATCACATCGCAGGAACATCTCATAATCTTTTCTTTTCTCTCTGATCGATTTTCTCCTGAAAATCGCAAGGAAGCCCCCAGCTGCATTTTATAGGCTGGGACAAAGATGGGCTATATTTGATTCTCCATCCTTGTAGATCCTTCCGTGATGATTCTAAGATGAGTTTTAGACATTAGATAGCTAGTGCTCATCAGTTGTTTCCTGCATCTTTAGTTGTGCTGTGTATGGCTTTAGGGTTCCTAATAAAGGTTCTGGAAGAGGAGACGATTTTTATGCTCTCCTCTTGTTCTTACCTGAATAATTGTGTTTTCTGCAGTATTTTTGAACCATATATGTGGGTGCCACATCTGCCATGCAAGTCATATGTATTGTTAGTTTCATGATCAATGAATTGATAGTTCTTACTCCATCCGACCCAAATAAGTGTCACGGTTTTGAACTAAAATTGAATCTTAGTTCAAAATTGTGATGCTCATTTTGGATCGGAGGGAGTACTTGTTTTAGTCAATGAAGCCTTCTGATTTTGTTTTCAACTCATCATGTACACGAATATGAGCAGGAGAAGATGTTTAGATGAAGAGACTAGTACATGAACAGTGATTTTGTTTTCAACTCGTTAATGGTCACTTGTTACAAGAGATAAACTCTTGGACAACGCTAACGTCCACACGTGTGGTCGGACCCAAACCCGCCCACACGCCCTATAGCACACAGACTGCGCCACATCACCGCATGCATGCATGTGTGAATCTTTTTGGGTTTTCAGTTTTCAAAATGTTTTATCTCTTAAATGAAAATTCGATTGAAAATCCATTTTCACCCTTAAATCCCTCGCAACGAGACCTTCAAAACTAGATCTCATATCAATATATTTCGATAAATTTTTTTGGTTAAAAGTTGCCATGTCTGTTGCATATGAATTGCCATGATGTTTACACTCAAGTTGTCATGATATGTTTCAGCTATTTTCTTCTACATTTAAAGGTAAATTTTGACATATTATAAAACGGGAAATTAAGAAACAGTTTTGCTAGAACTCATCTAGATAAGATATAATTTGGTCTCATTCACCTTTTATAGCCATTGGATGTGATGCTATAAGATGAGTGTGTGCTGACGTGGGTTGTATCTATTCTTGTTTTTAAAGTGAATGAGACCAAATTATATCTCATCTAGATGAGTTCTAGGTACTCCTAGAAAGAAACTAGACTTGCCATGAACCATAAACTAAAATTGTCATGATACATGCACTTAAAATTCCCATGGCTCATAAAAATATAATTTTCATGGTCAAAGTACTGGAATTGCCATCATAAAAAAACTAAAATTGCCATGCTCTACAAACTAAAATTACCACATGGCAATTTTAGTTTAAGCACTATGGCAACTACAGTGTAAACATCATGACAACTTTTGGGCAAAAAAAAAATCATCAAAACATATCAACATGGGGTCTAGTTTTGAAGATCTCGACGAGATGAATTTAATGATGAAAACAAATGTTTAATTTGATTTTTTAATTAGAAGATAAAACATTTTTAAGCCGAAAACCAAAAAAATCCTTCTGATGTCATCAGTTCATACGTGGCAAAATGAGTGGTGATGGAGGCATGTGGGTGACGTGCAAGATGCCACACGTGTGGGCGCTAGTTTTTTCGAAACTCTTTTACCCCCTCGCCCCCACAAAAAACGTAACTTAGGGTTTCATGATCTTCTCGAACACGAAGTGCACTCAGGGTGTACGTGCTAACAACAAACTTGCCCGACCCAAAGGAAAGAGGAGGAGTTTATTTCAAACTACTTTCTAGTAGAAGTGTTTATTTTAAACTACTTTCTCATAGAAGTGTTTATTCAAACTAGCTTTAGAAACTGGGGTCTTAAAAAAGAGAATTTGAGGTCCTAAAACATCATTGTTATTTGAAAATCTTCGTATTGGGACCAACATATGGCCTCAATACCTAGTTATTAGCCTCACATATTATCGACTAATTGCTTTAGATGATTATAGTTGTTCTGCCGATCCAAACCTTTCGTCACGCATAACATGATTCATATCAATAAGAAAACTTTATTCATCCCTTTTCTTAACCATATATGGCACAATAATACAACTAATTATATATTTTAAGAACGGTTTTGTGGAAATGCCACATTCACATCTACTTTATCTTCCAAAAGCCCCAAGAGCGGTCCACGTCTTACTCGGACATTTTCAAATAAAGTTTTTTTTAATGTTGGTTATGAATCTAGGTTATTGATAGCACTATGTGTGTCTTGATCTTTTGATGTTAAACACGCCATCGATTTGGATGTAGACGACTTTGACGATGTGGCTACAACATGTGATGATACTTCGCCTTAGCAATCGCTAAATCCACCTGGAGAGGTCATTAATCATATTGGGGCACGATCAATTTGACCTCAAAAGTATAATCCATGCAAATAATCAAAGAAAAAACAAGAACTGTGATATGTAGTATGGATATTGCGAACATGGATTAAAGATGGGTTTCCGCAAAGGGCCTTGGCGTCGGAGTTGGACACAAACGAAGTACATAAAGTTGTAGCCGTGACAAACTTTTAATTAAAAAACCCAAAGAAAGCAGTATGAGGTTGATCTATCAACATAGGACTGAGGGTTGGCAATTAAGGGAGTGGGCACCCATCCCAAGACATCGAAAACACAATCCTAGGCCACACAAGGTCTACGGGTCCAAGTGGAGGTGGTGCGTCACCTTCTAGCTTGGTTTCTACAACAACATTGGACTTTGTTGACAATTACATCGTAATCGGAAGGAATTTGGGAACCTTGAAAAGTGCTTGTGATAAGCCCTACGCCATGTTCTCCGGGGAGATTGATTTCTTGCGTATGGTGTCTAATTACACGAGATGGGAACCTTGTCTTAGTGTTGAGGGGCGGCTTATATAGAGTACGTCATGCTTGTCATCTTCTGCGTTACATAAGAATTAAGAAATAATCACCGGAGGCCATCTTCATCATCCCGACAGTCTCGATGACGAGGAGGGAGTAGTTCACCCTCGGGGCTGAGGGTATGTACTAGTAGCTATGTGTTTGGCCTCTCTCTTTCTCATGTTATTGATTTGGCACAATCTTGATGTACTGCGAGCTTTGTTAATACAGTTGGATCATATGGTTTTTCTCCCTCTCTATCATGTTGTGATGAATTGAGTTTTTACCTTTGGAGTTTCACTATTATCGGATTGAATATTTGTTGGATTTGAGAACACTTAATGTATGGCTTGCATATGAATATCCGTGATGACAATGGAGTATTATATTGATTCACTTGATGTATGTTTTGGCACTCAACTCGCGGATTCCCGAGGTGATATTGGGGTAATCTATGCATAGGGGTTGATGCATGTTTTCATCCTCCTTTCTCCGGCAGAAACTTTGGGGCACTCTTTGAAGTTCTTTGTGTTAGATTGAATATTATGAATCTGAAGTTGTTTGATGCATATCGAATAATCAACTAACGGATACTTGTGGTAACATTGGCGTCTCTAGGTGACATTAGAGTTGGTTGATGTGTATCATATGGTGTTATTTTAGTATGAACTCTTGGGCTATTTGCGATACTTATAGGAATAGCTCGATAGATTGATCGGAAATGATAACTTTGAGGTGGTTTCGTACCCTAGAACCATTTTGTCTTATGTTCTCCGCTAGATAAGAACTTTGGAGTGATTCATTGTCACACTTTGATGGACTGTTATATGATTCAATTATGTTAGTGTTGGGAAACGTAGTAGAAAATTAAAAAAAAATCGCCCTACGATCACCCAGGAACAATATGAAGAAGCATAACGGGTTGTGATCAACGATCGCTATGAACAATATGAAGAAGCATAGCGGAAGTAGACGAGTCGGTGTAGATCGTACTTGGAGTCCCTCGAACATCGATGACGATCCTGCGAACCGCCCATGAATGATCCCTCGAACAGAAGACCGAAAGCACGACCTCTCTACTTGGTTGCAAGCGTACGGTTTTCATGATCCGACAGCACTTCGCCGTCCAGAGCTAATCGTCGTCGGAGAATTAGAGGGAGGATATAAGAACCACATGGGGCTTCTAATTATGATGATTGGAGGTGGCTAGGGCTAGCTCTAATTCATCAACTAGGACCAACAAGAACTAGAACTAGATCAACTAGAGGAGGCTCAATAACTTGTGTGTCCAAAGGATGGAAATCCTCTAGTAGAGGGGACATCACCAATAATAAAACATACAACTCAAACCAATTATGATCATCAATCAACCCATAGGACAAAATGGATCTACTCAAACATCATAGGATAGCCATACATCATTGGGAAATAATATATAGCGTTGAGCACCATGTTTAAGAAGAGATTACAGCGGGGAGAAGAGGTGTTACACCGCTGCATAGAGGGGGAGAGAGTTGGTGTTGATGGTAGCGATGTTGTTGGTGTAGATCGCCGTCACGATCCTTGCCCCGGCGGCACTCCAGCGCCACCGGGAGGGGGAGAGAGTCCCCTCCTTCTTCTTCTTTCTTGACCTCCCCCTAGATGGGAGGTGGGTTTCCCCTCTATGACATGACCTCTGTTTCTCTCTCTCTCTCTCTCTCTCTCTCTCTCTCTCTCTCCTCTGTTTCATGTTCCCGTTTTTTGCCCTTTTACCGTTTCTTAAATTCCTAGAGATCCGTAACTCCTGAAATTTTAACACGATTTTTATCTGGATATAAGCTTCCTTGCAGACGAAGGACACCTCCAACCAACCTACGGGGTGTCCACAAGCTTGACAGCCACGCCCTGGAAATGTCGGATATCGGGTTCCGGCAAAACCCTTAAGGTTCGAACTCTGGGGTGCGCATGAAGATCTTATCCCTACCGATCCACGCCCCAAAGCCTCGTCGTGAATCTAAGCTACACGATGAACAACACGAGGGACACAAGGTTTATACTAGTCCGGGCCACCGTTGTGGTGTAATACCCTACTCTAGTGTGTGGTGTGGTGGATTGCCTCTGGAGCTGATGATGAACAGTACAGAGGAAGAACAACCTCGCGAGGGGCATTCTTGTGGTGGTGTGCTTGGAGAGGAATGGCTCCGTCTCTGTTGGATCTAGGTGAGATCCAGATGCCTTCTACTGTGGTGGCTATCCTATTTATAGGGACCCTGGTCCTCTTCCCAAATATTGAGCGGGAACGAAGCCAGCAACGACCATTTTGAAGGGGGCAGCTAGTACAACTTATCCTGACTAAAGTTGGTCTTTGACTGCCAAAGGCACTGACGATGACGCCGTCTTGGGCTCCATGATGATCTCCATCCTGCCGTCCTGCTGGTCTTGGTCTCGTTGCACCAATATGGAAACCTTTGCTTGATGCCTCGGTACTCCGCGCGTGCGCTTGCCCCCTTTGCACCAAAAGAGAAACGAGGACACTGCACCGGCTCGCGCCCACCTGGTCTCGATCGTCATGGCTGGCGTCATGAGCACCTCATGAGGTACTCCTTGCCTTGATCTCTCCGCCTCCTCGCGAGCCTGCCTGGTGAGGCCGCCCCTGAGGAAGCCTTGTGTCGTCCACCCCGCAAGGCTTGGCCCCTCGCGAGGGTCTTGAACTTGGGTTGATGAAGACGGGCCGTACTGGGCCACTGCTTGAGCCACGCTGCAAGCCGCAGGCAGGCAAGTCTGGGGACCCCCGTTCCCAGAACGCCGACAGTAGCCCCCGGGCCCAAGGCACGCTCGGACTTGGCCTAGCAGCGAAGCCAAAGGGCAAGTGCGGAGCGCCGCGGGCCCCAACAGCCTGCGGCCTTGGTTGCCGCATGGCGGTTGATTGGACGTGGGCGTCTCCGCTTCCCCACGCTACCCCAATATCCGCCTGGCTAGGCGGCCACGAAGCTTTACATAGTTATTCCCTCCTTGCTGCCCGCGTGCTTCCTGTTCCCCTTTCTTCCTTGAGCCTGTGTTTCCACCTCCAATCTGACTTGAGCTCTACCCCCTTCCGTTGCCATGGCGCCAAGAAAAAGGGAGAAAGGGAAGAAGCCCGCACCCTCGGCCAGCTCGCCTCCAGCAATCGCGCCTGCCGTCAGCTGGTCGCTGATACTCAACCCGGAAGCGTTGGACAAGGTCCGCTCCGCCCTCGCCTCCAACTTTAACGAGTGTGGAAGGATGACGGCTTGGCCTGCATCCCATGCCTCCTTCGACAGGATCATCATGGAGGTTTGATTCTTCGCCGATGCCCTGTGGGCTGGCCTGGTTCCTCCTTTCTCTGCCTTTTTCAATGCGTTGCTTTCCCACTATCAGATCCACATGATGCATCTTGACCTTGAATCCATTACCCTTCTTGCTGTCTTCGCCTTTGTCTGCGAAGCCATGGTGGGCATTGCTCCTTCCATTGCCCTCTTGCGCCACTTCTTCTTCTTGCGCCTGACCGACCCATTGTAGGTGCTCGGGGTGCGTGAGCTTCCAGGCCGTGCCAGAGACGGCCGCCTCGGGAATTGACTTTGGCCTTCCACCTTCCATGAGTGGGTTCCGGACACGGTGGCTGTACGTGGATGTTGGGGTGCCCAGCCCCTTGCTCGCGCATTCGACATTGCTTGCTATCCCCAATCCAGGCTAGGGCCACGAGAGGCTCATGAGCCCCCGGCTCTCTTTTGTCTGGCGCCGATTCGAGAGGTTGAGAGCGCTTGGCGTGACGGCGCCCCAGGTGGTGAAGGAGTTCCTCTAGTGTCGCATTTCTCATCTCCAGCGTCACTCCCGACTGATGTGGACCCTGACTGGGCATCAGGACCGCATGAGGCTTCAGGAGGAGGAACTTGCGCCTGAAACGCTGAAGAAGGTGCTGGAGGTCTTGACTGGCGACCCCTCTCTGGGCGACACCCGGCACGGGGGCGGCCTCCTGTATCTTTGCTCGGGCAGGGCCGAGTTCGCGAGGCAGATGCCCCATTTTGACGAATGGGGGTTGCGCCCGGCCGACCTCGTGAGGCCTCGCGAAAATCCCGTCGCCGTGGCTCCTTTCCCCATCGCCCACGTCGATCTTGCTTTAGGAGGTGGTGTAGGAAGGCAAGCATCGCTGGAGGCTGGAAGATCTGTTGTCGAGATGCCGATGTCGCGTGGGGCTCCCGACGCATCATCCTCCGGAGCTCGCGAAGCCCGTCCTGAGGCGGTCGTTGATGAGGGGACGCAACCTACGGCTCCCGAGGCCTCGGCAGGCCACCAAGAAGTGGCGCCTGATCACTTCTCCCAGCCTGGCGCCCCTGAGGCATGCCGCCTTGGTGCTTCTTCGCCCACGCCATGCGCCGGCCCTCATGTTGAGAGCTTGGGTCGGTTCCGCATAGACTTCGACGCCCTCCGCAAGAGGAAGGAGTCTTTGAGCGGCGGCGAGCGCTCCTGTCGGCCGCTGATGCATAGGAAGTACTTCGCCATAGATGAGTAAGTCCCTTCTTCTTGTAATTCCTCATTTGCTGCTCCCTTTGCTGACTGTGGCCCTTTAGGATACCTCCTGCCAAGCCTGCGGAGCCAGCAAAGAAGCCACCTCCTCAGGCCTCACCTCCATCGCTGGCCTTGAGCGCCCCGAGCTTGCGTGTTGCCCCTGACGCGAGTTCGGCTGGAGAGATGGGCCGACAAGCAAGGCGCCTTGAGCCTGTGCGCTTGCCACCTTTCCTTCGCGACCTCGCCCGGGGCGCAACCAGCCTACCCCGGGCTCCTCCTCTGATCATGGACGGTGAATGGTTGAAGTCGGTCCTCGATTCTTCTTCTAGGGTTGGATCAGCGCCGGCCTGGGCCCCTCGCGGAGCCTACCCGGAGATTGTGGGGGCGCCAGCCCCCAGCCCCCTGCAGAGAGGGAGCGAACCACTTTAGGGCCCTCCGCCTATGCTGGCGGTTGAGGATGATACTGATGACGTGCTCAAGCAAGCGCGGGAGCGCCACATCATCCGCTAAGAGTTCCTCCAGAAGGCGACGAATGTGATGGGCCAGCTTGGTGGAGAGCTCGCGGATGTGGATGCGTGCCTTGAAGCTGAGGGCCTGCGGCTGGTTGAGGAGCACCACAAGCTAAAGGTGCGGTCAGCCTTGCGCGTCATCAGCGTGATCTTGACAATGCAAAGGCCGAAGCATCTCTCACGGCCTCGTGAAAGGCCTGCTCCCGAGCCATTGAGGAGGCTCAGGAGGCAGACCGGCGACGCCAGATCACGGAGAAGCGCGCGTGGGAGCTCCAAGCCTGGAGCACTTCCCTGGAGCAGCAAGTGGACCTGCGCCAGGCCGCCCTTGCGTCGCTGAAGGGGACGCCCGTCGAGGAGGAGGAGCTCCGGAAGCGCGAGGAAGCACTGACGCTGGAGGCTGCCGAGAGCAACCTCGAACTTGAACGGTTGGAGACGAGGGAGCGCCAGGTTACCCAGGCGGAGGATGACGTCGGTGCGCGGGAAGCCCGAATCCAAGAAGAGGTCGACCGCCGCGTGGTGGAAGTTCGCGCGGGTCTTGTGTGCAAGTAGGGCGAGAGGTTGGAGCTGATTGAAGCCGAGGCTACGGGCAGGACTGCCACTCTCAGGACCAAGCTGACTGAAGCGACACAACGAGCAGAGGCCACCGCAGCCGCCCTAGTCGCGGTGCAGGCTGAGTTGGCCTCCTCCCGTGCCGAGCTGCTTCTTCTCCAACGAACGGTCGATGATGCTGAGTCCATTGCGCGGCAGAACGAAGACGAGATTCGTCAGCGGCAGACGGTGGAGCACATGCATGGCCCCATGCTCCAAACGCTCAGGGACAGGGCCAACACGGCCCTAGGCAATATCTGTGACGCGACCGCTTCGCAACCTCATGTGACCAACTATGTCGGCAATCTCCAGTTCTTCACTGACGTGGTGACGCATCTGGAGAACCACTCTAAGAGGGCTCGCCAGCTCGTCGAAGAGAGGGGTCGCAGCCTGCTTGCGTGTGCATTCTCCCATGTCTTCAGCCACCTTCAGGATAGGGATCCCCACTTTGACTTCGACGCTGTCATCGGTCTGGTGCCCATGGCCATTCGAGGCAACCTGGCGCGGTGGGTGGAGGACAACGTGGGCGCCCTTGTCTGGGCTTTTACTTCTGATGATGATGGGGTGGTAGTTGCTGCGGATGAAGGTGACGTGGTGAACGGCGGCGAAGATGGCACCAACGATGGCGATGGTGAAGCCAATGACAGCGACAATGGCGGCAGCGATGCCTCCGAAGATGACCAAGAAGATGCGGTGAGCGACATGTCTGATTGATTCTGCGTCCCCGTGTTGTTTATCCTGCGCAGAAAAAGCTCAGGCGTGGCCCTGAAGGTTGTAAGAGCATTTTGGGAGGGGAAGCCCCTCATGTAAAAAGGATTGTTGTCCATACGTTGTTAAGAACGATGTCGAATGAGCGCCCGTATGATGTTACGGGCCCCGCGATGGGTTAATTGCTGTGATTTACCTTTAGCCCGGACAAGCCTTGGGTAGGCTCGCGATGCTTGTAACTCTCCAGGGGCCCTCTAGGGGACCTGCTGACCATGTGGCGAGAGCCTTGCGAGAGTGAGTGCCGGCCGCGGGACGGCATGCACACGTGTGTTGAGCCCAGCCCCGTCCGCGAGGGGCTCGCGAGGGGGAGGCAGTTAGTGCAAACTCCAACTTGGGCAGAAACCGGAACACAAGAAATCACGCGAATAAGACCAGACACCCCTCCCCGCATATGCAAACATAAATTCAACTTCAACTTAAATCCGAAGCGAGAAAGCTCGACCACATTAAAGGAAGCGAAAAACAAAAGGCCGCGTCCGGCACCTAGTCTAGTCTTCGACGTCTTCTCACCAGCTGTAACGCCCCGGATCCGTTGCACCAGGTGCCTGTCAGTTATTCGCCTTCGTTGCCATGTCATTAGCTTGCGTGTTGCATTTTCCATGTCATCATTTGCATTTTATCATGTCATCATGTGCATCTCATTTTGCATACGTGTTCATCTCATGCTTCCGAGCCTTTTCCCCGTTGTCCGTTTTGCAATCCGGCACTCCTATGTTCCCCGGCGCCCTCTTTTACCTCTTCTCTTGTGCGGGTATTAAACTTTCTCGGAATGGCCCGAGGTTTGCCAAGCGGCCTTGGTATAGCACCGGTAGACCGCCTGTCAAGTTTCGTGCCATTTGGAGATCGTTTGATACTCCAACGGTTAACCGGGTAACCGCAAAGCCTCTTTTGTTTGCAGCCCAACACCCCTTCCAAAGTGGCCCAAAACCCACCAAACTCCTCTCCATTCTCTCGGTCGTTCGATCACGATCGCGTGGCCGAAAACCGCACCTCATTTGGACTCTCCTAGCTCCCAGAATCTATAAATAACCCCTCCCCCCGAAATTCGCGGATCAAATCGCAGACGAAACCCTAGCCCGCTCCCCTCGCGCCGCCGGACACGTCCGTCCGCGTCGGACATGTCCGCCGGCCACCTCACTCCGGCCAATAGCAAGCCGCCACGTCACCTCCTCCGCCGCCTCAGCCACTCGCGCGCCGCCACCTCACCGGCCCTCTCTCTACATCCGCCCGGCCGCGGGCCCATCTGAGCCCGCGACGCGTTCAACGCCGCCGCCGCAGTTCGCGCTCGCGCCCGCCGCCATCGCCGGACCCGTCGCGCGCTGGCTGCCGCCGCCCTCGGCCGCCGGCGAACTCCCGCCCGTCGCCGGCGCGGACCCGCCGCCTCGCCGGATTCTGCGCCCGCCCATCGCTGGACCGCCGCCGCCGGCCTTGTTCCGCCGGAGCCGCCGCCGCGCCTCGGCTCCGGCCGCCGCCGGCAGCGCGCGTCGCTGCCGCCGCACCTCTGCCTGCCAGCGACCCGCCGCCCGCCCGCCGCGCTCCGCGCGCCGCCATCGCTGAAACTCGGCGCCCGCCACCGCGCCCGCCGGAACCGTCCGGTCGCGCCTTCCCGCCGCCATCCGCCGTCCTCCGCCACCGACCTCGCCGGCCGCCTTCCCGCCGCCATCCGCGCGTCGAAAGGGCGCCCTCCTCGTCGCCGCCGGCTCGCCTCCGGCAGATCCGGCCGGCGTTGCGGATCCGGCGCCTGCGTCGCCGCGCCGCCGTCGGCCTTGCCGCCTGCCTCCCAGCTCGCGGAGCCTCGCGCCGCCGTCGCCGCCGTCCGGGTCCGCCCGGCCCGATCCGCTCCGCCGCGCCCGATCCGCTCCGCCCGGACCCGTTTCGCGCCCGATCCGCGTTGACCCCGAGGTTGTTTTCATCACTAAGTCCCAGATTTCTATAATTTTCATGCCATTTTCATCGCATCACATCTCTGCATCCTTAGCTCCGTTTTGCGCGTATAATATGTCAAATTGTTCGTCTCGAAGAGTACATCATTTCGTTCCATTGCATCGTTTGCATGTGAGCTCATCTTGATGCCCGAAATGCTGTTGGAAGATGGCTTCAGATCGTTAGTTTCAGAATCTTATCAGGACGAGCTCTTTTGTCATTTTTGCCATGATTTATGTGTGCATCCTATGAGTATGAGCTCTACATGAATGTTGGACTATGCCATGCCATCTTTCCAGGGGTGTCAACCATGTATTTTTGTGATGCTTGTAGTGAGTGCATTGAGCTTGTAAAGTAGGGTAGTTGCTGTTGCTGTTTTCCTGGCAGATTCTGTTATAATTTGTTGCTATGTTAACATGCTTCCACTAATCAATCTATGCACAATCTGGAGATGCTCTATAAACATGTTTTGGTATAAATGTCTTGCTCTATCCATTAATGCTCTTGGTTGAAATTATAGCCTGCTGGAACATGTCCATTTCTTGCTCCAAAATTGCTTGAAAATGTTTCCTGACAGATTGTTTGCATGAGATTCAATTTTCACGGGGTCGTTGTAGTTGATCCGTGTATGCTATGACCTTGCTCTTGCCATTCTTAGCTTCATAAACATGCCTTCTTACTGTTGGTTGCCTTGCCATGCCATGTATTGCTCTGTAGTGAGTGTTTCGAGCTCACGAACATGCCTACTTATTGTTGTTCCTGCCATGTTTAAATCTGTAATAAAACTTGCTATGTTTACATGGGTGCCATCATATTTTCCGTGCCTTTTTGGCTCATGGTCAGTAAGGGTCTTTTGATATATGCTATTAGTAGCTTCATGCCATGCCTTTGTTTGCCATGATAAGTTCCTGTAACATGTTGTTTGATAGCTCTAAACATTGCAACTTTGATGTTATTTACGCTAATGTCCGAAATTGTTATTACTTGCAATATCTCCATGTCTTTTTGAGCATGTTCTAGTTGTTTCTGGAGATAGCTCAGTGTTCATGTTTTGTTATGCTTTATGTGTACTTCATGCCCATGCCTTTTGTTATTATGTTGGGGTGCTGTAGCATGTTGTTTTGATGCTTGTAAGATGCCTAGTTGCTGTTTTGGACAGATTGTTGCTATGACTTGTATAGTGTGTGGGTGTTGATCCGTTGCTCCGTTTTGAGTGTGTTCTATATGAAACTTGCTTGATTTTGCATGTAGTTTCATATTATCATGTTGCATCCTTGTTTTGATATGTTTGCTTGATGTTTGGGTGCATTTTGCATCAATGCCATGTTTAACTTGTTTTGCTCATATCTTCTAGCCCGTAGCTCCGAATCTAATGAACTTTACATGTAACTTGACTAGAATTTCGTGTAGATCATCTTGGTGCATCTTAAACTTGCTGTTTAACAACTTGAACATAAGGTTTATTCAGTTCTGGACCAATTTCGAAATTTGCATATGAGGACTTACCGGAATTGTTATATGTTGTTTCCGGCCTCATTTAAACTTGCCTTGTTGTGT
This sequence comes from Aegilops speltoides, assembly GCA_021437245.1. Lineage (NCBI taxonomy): Eukaryota > Viridiplantae > Streptophyta > Magnoliopsida > Poales > Poaceae > Aegilops > Aegilops speltoides. Next base: position 348,850,008 of record CM038146.1, on the reverse strand, counting down.
TCCTTGTGTTTGCATCATCTCTTGCCATGAGTAGCTTCGTGTAGCTTGGTCATGCATCATGCTTGTTGTGCATCATGCCTTGGTCATGTGTGGTGTGTTTACCTATGTTGTGTGCTTCTTCTTGTTAGTTCCTGTTTCGTTGCGTTCGTGAGGATTCGTTCGTCTACGTTTGATTTGGCTTCATCCGTTCATCTTCTTCATGGACTCGTTCTTCTTCCTTGCGGGATTTCAGGCAAGATGACCGCTACCCTGGATCTCACTACTATCATTGCTATGCTAGTTGCCTCGTTCTTTTGCTATGCTGCGCTACCTATTACCTGTTTGTCCAGCCATCCCATATTGCCATGAACCTCTAATCCTTTGACACTTTTCCTATGCAAACCGTTGTTTGGCTATGTTACCGCTTTTGCTCAGCCCCTCTTATAGCGTTGCTAGTTGCAGGTGAAGTTGAAGATTGCTCCATGGTGGACAGGGATTATGTTGGGATATCACAATATCTCTTATATTATTAATGCATCTATATACTTGGTAAAGGGTGGAAGGCTCGGCCTTATGCCTGGTGTTTTGTTCCACTCTTGCCGCCCTAGTTTCCGTCATACCGGTGTTATGTTCCCGGATTTTGCGTCCCTTACGCGGTCGGGTGATTTATGGGACCCCCCTGACAGTTCGCTTTGAATAAAACTTGTCCAGCAAGGCCCAACATTGACTTTTACCATTTGCCTCACCACCACCTATCTTTTCCCTTGGGATTCGCTCTCTCGAGGGTCATCTTTATTCAGCCCCCCGGGCCAATGCTTGTCTAAGTGTTGGTCCAAACTAGAGCCACTTGCAGCGCCACCTCGGGGAAACTTGAGGGCTGGTTCTAGTTATACGCGTCTTGCTCATCCGGTCGTGGCCTCGAGGCGAGATCTGCGGCTACTATCGGGATGTCGGCACGCCGGAGGTCTTGCGGGTCTTGTTTTACCATTGTCGAAATGTCTTGATGTACGGGATTCCGAGACTGATCGGGTCTTCTGGGTGAAGGTCTATTCTTCGATGATCGCGAGAGCTTGTCATGGGCTAAGTTGGGACACCCTGCAGGTATAAACTTTCGAGAGCCGTGCCGCGGTTATGTGGCAGATGGGAATTTGTTAATGTCGGTTGTAGACAACTTGACACTTGATCCGAATTAAAGCGCATCAACCGAGTGTGTAGCCGTGATGGTCTCTTCTCGGCGAGTCCGGAAGTGAACACGGTTTACGTGTTATGTTTGGCGTAAGTAGGTGTTCGGGATCACCTCTTGATCATTGCTAGCTTCACGTCCGTTCCGCTTGTTCTCTTCTCGCTCTTATTTGCGTTGGTTAGCCACCATACTTGCTTAGTCGCTGCTGCAACCTTACCACTTTACCCCTTCCTTTCCCATTAAGCTTTGCTAGTCTTGATACACATCGTAATGGGATTCTTTGAGTCCTCGTGGCTCACGGATACTTCAAAACCAGTTTGCGGTGCCTATGTTACCCGGCGGTGGCGCAATCAAGCTTAAGGAGGAGCTCGATGAAGATCTTGCCCTTTGTGTTGTTTCGTTCTAGTTGATCGAGAGTGGAGCCCAGTTGGGGTCGATCGGGGTCCTTTTGTCGCATTTGGGGTTCTTCTTTTATTTTGGTTCCGTAGTCGGACCTTGATTGTATCTGGATGATGTAATGCTCTATTCATGTAATTGTGTGAAGTGGCGATTGTAAGCCAACTATGTATCTCTTTCCCTTATGTATTACATGGGTTGTGTGAAGATTACCTCACTTGCGACATTGCTTTCAATGCGGTTATGCCTCTAAGTCGTGCTTCGACACGTGGGAGATATAGCCGCATCGAGGGCGTTATACCAGCGTGGAGCTAAGTGCTGCCACTGAGCGTGGGAGGGAGCCCCCGAGGCCCGAGGGCGGCTCTCCAGATACTCCGGGGCGTGTACAGCCCCAACTCATTATTACGTGAGAGTGTCACGGGGGGCAAGCTTCATAGGCACTGGGCCTTCTTCACAGGTACCAGCCTTGCTTCGTATCGCCAGATGAGGGCCCCGCCTTGCGCCACCCTCGACCGCCATTGAAGACAACCGGAAACCAAGGACGACGCCAATGGGGTAAAGGGGACGCCAGCGGTTCCCCCGACGACCACGTGTCCTCTGCCGGGGGCAGGCCTTGCGGCACCTCCCCAGCAGAGGGCCTACCTTCGAGAAACAGCTTGCTCCGCGCGCCGTGGGGAGGGTCCTGGCTCCCGACCCCTCTCCTGCAGCCCCCAGTGCGCTTCTCCTGGCGGGAGGGAGGCTACCGAACTGGGGCAGCCTTCCGCTGCAGTGACCTGGACTTCCTGCGACCCATGGTTAGCATAAGCTTGCTCCTGAGGAATTAGCGATACCCGATAGCTGCTGCCACTGGCGCGGTTGGTGAGGCTTCCTTGAGGCTCCTGAAAAGGCTCGGCTTTTGGTGTATCTTCCTCCCAGCCTGGCCCGGGGAACGAGCCATGGTCTTCTTCCAGTGCGTATTCCCGATCCACCATGTGGGGCACGTAAGCCTCCGAGGTCGCCGCCCCGAAGACTTCGCCGTAGTGCCCCATGCTCCACACGGCTTGGCTCGAAACACCATCTTGGGGGTGATAGGGTGGTGGCTCGCCCGGGCCATAGGCGGCGATGCGCATGCCCTCGCTCACCAGGGGCGGTGCTGGCACAGCTTGACGCCCGACGCTGATGGTCGAGCTGGTGTTGATGAAGCCTTGGGGTGCGCCTGAGGGCGCACGGGCGCGGATGGGCCCGCCGTATGGTCCGCCCGGGGCCTGCGGTGGAAGCTGGACGCAGAAAGGAGGCGCCCCTGAAGCTGCGGCTTCCAGGAGCTCGGCGATGTGCTCCAGTAGGATGTGACGACCGCTCTCTTGCAGCCTGCACCGTAGCAGTTCCTGAACCACCGTGAGCGTGGCCTTCATGTTCGCCTGCTCCCATCGGGTGTGCGGCGCTGTGGCCGTGGCGTGGTTTGAGGCCCTTGCTGCTGACCACACCTACCGCGGAGTGAGGGCAGGCGGCGCTTGACCGCGTCGCCCATGCCCCGCAGCATTCTGCAGAGCGTGGGCTGCCTGAGGCGCAGGGTTGAGGTTACCTTGGGCAGGCGGTGCGGCGCGGGAAGGCCATGCCACCCAGCGGTTGGTGTTGGCCGTCGGGTCATCGGACATGGATGCGATGAAGCAGTGGAACGCAGATCGGCGGAAAGAGGATTTCGGTGCACCCCTACCTGGCGCGCCAAATGTCGGATATCGGGTTCCGGCAAAACCCTTAATGTTCGAACTCTGGGGTGCGCATGAAGATCTTCTCCCTACCGATCCACGCCCCAAAGCCTTGTCGCGAATCTAAGCTACATGATGAACAACACGAGGGCCACCGTTGTGGTGTAATACCCTACCTAGTGTGTGGTGTGGTGGATTGCCTATGGGGCTGATGATGAACAGTACAGAGGAAGAACAGCCTCCGAGGGGTGTTCTTGTGGTGGTGTGCTTGGAGAGGAATGGCTCCGTCTCTGCTGGCTCTAGGTGAGATCCAGATGCCTTCTACAGTGGTGGCTATCCTATCTATAGGGGCCCTGGTCATCTTCCCAAATATTGAGCGGGAACGGAGCCAACAACGACCATTTTGAAGGGCGACAACTAGTACAAGTTATCCTGACTAAAGTTGGTCTTCAACTGCCAAAGGCACTGGCGATGATGCCGTCTTGGGCTCCATGATGATCTCCGTCCTGCCGTCCTGCTAGTCTTGGTCTCGTTGCACCAATATGGAAACCTTTGCTTGATGCCTCGATACTCCGCGTCTGCGCTTGCCCCCTTTGCACCAAAGAGGAAACAAGGACACTGCACCGGCTGGCGCCTGCCTGGTCTCGATAATCATGGCTTGCGTCACGAGCACCTCACGAGGTACTCCTTGCCCTTATCTCTCCGCCTCCTCGCGAGCCTGCCGATACGTCTCCAACGTATCTATAATTTTTGATTGTTCCATGCTATTATATTACCCCTTTTGGATGTTTATGGGCTTTATTTTACACATTTATATCATTTTTGGGACTAACCTACTAACCGGAGGCCTAGCCCGTATTGCTGTGTTTTTGCCTATTTCAGTATTTCGAAGAAAAGGAATATCAAACGGACTCCAAACAGAATGAAACCTTTGGGAGCGTGATTTTTGGAATGAACGTGATCTAGAGGACTTGGAGTGCAAGTCAAGAAGCAACCATGGCCTCCACGAGATAGGAGGGCGCCCCTGTCTCGTGGGCCCCTCGGGCGACCACCGACGTACTTCTTCCTCCTATATAAGCCTACGTACCCCGAAAACAAGCACGGAGCCAACGAAACACAATTTTCACCGCCGTAACCTTCTGTATCCGTGAGATCTCATTTTGGAGCCTTCGCCGGAGGGGGAATCGACCATGGAGGGCTTCTACATCAACACCATAGCCCCTCCGATGAGTTGTGAGTAGTTTACCACAGACCTACGGGTCCATAGTTATTAGCTAGATGGCTTCTTCTCTCTTTTTGGATCTCAATACGATGTTCTCCCCCTCTCTTGTGGAGATCTATTCGATGTAAACTCTTTTTGCGGTGTGTTTGTCGAGATCCGATGAATTACGGGTTTATGATCAAGTTTATCTATGAATAATACTTGAATTTTCTCTGAATTCTTTTATATATGGTTGAGTTATCTTTGCAAGTCTCTTCGAATTATCAGTTTGGTTTGGCCTACTAGATTGATCCTTCTTGTCATGGGAGAAGTGCTTAGCTTTGGGTTCAATCTTGCGGTGTCCTAACCCAGTGACAGCAGGGGTTGCAAGGCACGTATTTTATTGTTGCCATCGAGGATAAAAAGATGGGGTTTATATCATATTGCTTGAGTTTATCCCTCTACATCATGTCATGTTGCTTAAGGCGTTACTCTGTTCTTATGAACTTAATACTCTAAATGCAGGCAGGAGTCGGTCGATGTGTGGAGTAATAGTAGTAGATGCAGGCAGGAGTCGGTCTACTTGTCACGGACGTGATGCCTATATACATGATCATGCCTAGATAATCTCATAATTATTCGCTTTTCTATCAATTGCTCGACAGTAATTTGTTCACCCACCGTAATACTTATGCTATCTTGAGAGAAGCCACTAGTGAAACCTATGCCCCCCGTGTCTATCTCTTATTATATTTGCTTCCAATCTACTTTTATTTGCATCTTTACTTTTTGCATCTATATTATAAAATACCAAAAATATATTTATCTTATCATACTACCTCTATTAGATCTTACTTTCGCAAGTGGCCATGAAGGGATTGACAACCCCTTTATTGCGTTGGTTGCGAGTTCTTTGTTTGTTTGTGTAGGTGCGTGGGACTTTTGAGGAGCCTCCTACTGGATTGATACCTTGGTTCTCAAAAACTGAGGGAAATGCTTACGCTACTATTGCTGCATCACCCTTTCCTCTTCAAGGAAAACCAACGCAAGCTCAAGACGTAGCACCTGCCTGGTGAGGCTGCCCCTGAGGAAGCCTTGCATCGTCCGCCCTCCGAGGCTTGGCCCCTCGCGAGGGTCTTGAACTTGGATTGATGAAGACGGGCCGTACTGGGCCACTTCTTGAGCCACGCAGTAGGCCACAGACAGGCAAGTCTGGGGACCCCCATTCCCAGAACGCCGGCAGTAGGGGGTGCGCCCCTTGAGCTGGGCCCCTCGGGCGTCGTCTCACATTGATTCCACTTCCCAAAAATTCACATATATTCCAAAATAAATCTCCATAAATTTTTATCAGTTTGGACTTCATTTGGTATGGATATTTTGTGAAACAAAAAACATGCAACAAACATGAACTAGCACTGGGCACTGGATCAATATGGTAGTCACAAAAATAATATAGAATGTTGCCAAAAGTATATGAAAGTTGTAGAATATTGGCATGAGACAATAAAAAATTATAGATACGACGGAGACATATCACATATCATTTTTATAGTCTAGCAAATATTGTTCTAAAGGAATAGTAGGAGGTAGGGAAATAGAAGCAAGCCCAATTATTTCATCTTTACTAGGCAAGTCTTTATCACGAGGATGTCTACAAAACTTAGAGAAATTAAACTCATGAGACACATCACCAAAATTGACACTGACAGTTTCTTTATGGCAATCTGTCTTAGCATTGACAGTGTTCAAGAAAGGTCTATCAAATATTATGGGACAAAAATCATCTTCTGAAGAACCAAGAACTAGAAAATCAGTGGGGTATTTTATTTTCCCACAGAAGACTTCAACATCTCTAACAATCCCAAGTGGTGTGATGGTGTCCCTATTTGCAAGTTTAATAGTGACATCAATAACCTCTATTTCAGCAGGTGCTATATTATTCATAATTTCTTTATATAAGGTAAAACGAATAACACTTACACTAGCACCCAAATTAAATAAACCATGATAGCAATGATCTCCAATTTTAACTGAAATGACATGCATGGCAACAACATGCTTATTCTTATCTTTAGTGTCTGGTTTGACAATTCTAGCAGCTTCATCACAGAAATAAATAACATGCCCATCAATATTATTGACCATGAGATCTTAAACTAGAGCGATACTAGGTGAAAGGACCATGATGTCGCCTAGAGGGGGGGTGAATAAGCGTTTTAAAATCTTTTATGAATTTGGCTATATCCTAATGTGGAAATAAACTAAGCGGATACTTTTCAAGCACAAATCCTAAATATACTAGGCTCACTAAGTGCACCAACAACTTAGGATAAACAAGATGAGAAAAATGAGGATATGAGTAAGCACAAGTTACAGAAACTTAATGTATATCACGAGATATGGAAATGAATAATACACGCAACTACAAGTAAGCAATACAAGCTTACACAAATTGTATCACAATATATAGAATTGAATGATACAAGCAAACTCAAGTAAGCACTACAAGCTTACACAACTTAATGATGAGTGGGAACCTACTATAAAGATTAGAATTAAAGATCATGAGTGTTTTGCTTTGTGTGATTTTGGTGCTAGTGTTTCCATGATTCAGAAAACTTTATGTGATATTCTAGGTTTCCATGATCTTGATGATTGCTTTTTAAATTTGCACCTTGCGGATTCCACCATTAAAAAGCCAATGGGAAGGATCAATGATGTTCGCATTGTTGCAAATAAAAATTTGGCGCCCTTAGATTTTATCGTTCTTGATATAGATTGCAATCTTTCTTGCCCTATTATTCTTGGTAGACCTTTCCTTAGAATGATTGGCGCGATTATTGATATGAAGGAAGGGAATATTAGATTCCAATTTCCATTAAAGAAAGGCATGCAAAACTTTCCAAGAAAGAAAGTCAAATTACCTTATGAATCTATCATGCGGGCTACTTATGAATTTAGTGCCAAAGATGACACTCGTTAGATCTATCTTCGCTTTTATGCCTAGCTAGGGGCGTTAAACGATAGCACAAGTTGGGAGGCAACCCAATTTTATTTGTGTTTTTTGTTTTTGTTCCTGTTTAGTAATAAATCTTGCATCTACCCTCTGTTTAGATGTGTTTTTATATTTTAATTAGTGTTTGTGCCAAGTAGAACCTATAGGATAACCTATGATGATAGTTGATTTGATTCTGCTGAAAAACAAAACTTTGCATGCATGAATTTAGTTTTATTAAATCACAGAAACGTGATTTTGCATTGATTCTTTTTGCTTCTGATCAATAAACAAAATTTCCAGAACTTCCTATTTTGGTAGGATTTTTAGAGTTCCAGAAGTTTGCGTTAGTTACAGATTTCTACAGACTGTTCTGTTTTTGACAGATTCTGTTTTTCGTGTGTTGTTTGCTTATTTCGATGCATCTATGGCTAGTAAATTAGTTTATAAACCATAGAGAAGTTGGATTACAGTAGGTTTAATACCAAAATAAATAAATAATGAGTTCATTACAGTACTTTATGTGGTGGTTTTGTTTTCTTTCACTAACGGAGCTTATAAGATTTCCTGTTGAGTTTTGTGTTGTGAAGTTTTCAAGTTTTGGGTAGAGCTTTTATGGACTATGGAATAAGGAGTGGCAAGAGCCTAAGCTTGGGGATGACCAAGGCACCCCAAGATATTCAAGGATAGCCAAAATCCTAAGCTTGGGGATGCCCCGGGAAGGCATCCCCTCTTTCGTCTTCGTTCATTGGTAACTTTACTTGGAGCTATATTTTTATTCGCCACATGATATGTGTTTTGCTTGGAGCGTCCTATATTATATTAGTCTTTGCCTTTTAGTTTACCACAATCATCCTTGCTGTACACACCTTTTGGTAGAAGCCTACTTGATTAGAATTTTCTAGAATACTTTATGTGCTTCACTTATATCTTTTGAGCTTGATAGTGTTTGCTCTAGTGCTTCACTTATATCTTTTAGAGCACGGTGGTGACTTAATTTTGAAGAAATTGCTAGTATCTCATGCTTCACTTATATTATTTTGAGAGTCTTTTAGAACAGCATGGTATTTGCTATGGTTATAAAATTGGTCCTAGAATGGTAGGCATCCAAGTTGGGTATAATAAAAACTATCATAGGAAGTGAATTTGATGCTATGATCAATTTGATACTTGATAATTGTTTTGAGATAAGGAGGTAGTGATATTAAACCCATGCTAGTTGGGTGATTATGAATTTAAAGAATGCTTGTGTTGAAGTTAGCAAGTCCCGTAGCATGCACGTATGGTTAAAGTTGTGTAACAAATTTGAAACATGAAGTGTACTTGGCTTGTGCATCCTTATGAGTGGCAGTCGGGGACAAGCGATGGTCTTTTCCTACCAATCTATCCCCCTAGGAGCATGCTCGTAGTACTTGATTTTTGATGACTTCTGAATTTTTGCAATAAGTATACGAGTTCTTTTGACTAATGTTGAGTCCATGGATTATACACACTTTTACCTTTCCACCATTGCTAGCCTCTTCGGTACCGTGCATTGCCCTTTCTCGCCTTGAGAGTTGGTGCAAACTTCACCGGTGCATCAAACCCGTGATACGATCGCTCTATCACACATAAACCTCCTTACATCTTCCTCAAAAAAGCCACCATACCTACCTATTATGGCATTTCCATAGCCATTCCGAGATATATTGCCATGCAACTTTCCACCGTTCCGTTCATCATCATGACATACTTTACTTTTGTCATATTGCCATTGCATGATCATGTAGTTGACATCGTATTTGTGGCAAAGCCACCATGCATTATTTTTCATACATGTCACTCTTGATTCATTGCACCATCCCGGTACATCGCCGGAAGCATTCATATAGAGTCATATCTTGTTCTAGTTTGTAATTCATATGTTGTAATCAATGAAAGTGTGATGATCATCATTATTAGAGCATTTCCCAAAGAAAAAAAGAAAGAAAAGAAAAAAAAGAAGAAAGGCCAAAAAAAAGAAAGGCCCAAAATAAAAAAAATAAAAATAAAAAGTAAAAAGGACAATGTTACTAACTATTTTTCCACACTTGTGCTTCAAAGTAGCACTTTGTTCTTCATGTAGTGAGTCTCATATATTGTGCTTCAAAGTAGCACCATGTTTTTCATATAGTGAGTCTCATAAGTTGTCTTTTTAATTATAGAACTGGCTTGTATATTCCTACAATGGGCTTCCTCAAATGCCCTAGGTCTTCGTGAGCAAGCAAGTTGGATGCACACCCACTAGTTTTATTTTGTTGAGCATTCGTTTATAGCTCTAGTGCATCCGTTGCATGGCAATCCCTACTCCTCATGTTGACATCAATTGATGGGCATCTCCATAGCCCGTTGATTATCCTCGTCAATGTGAGACTTTCTCCTTTTTTGTCTTCTCCACACAATCCCCATCATCATATTCTATTCCACCCATAGTGCTATATCCATGGCTCATGCTCATGTATTGCGTGAAGGTTGAAAAAGTTTGAGATTATTTAAGTATGAAACAATTGCTTGGCTTGTCATTGGGGGTATAGAAGTTGGGAACATCTTTGTCTGACGAAAATGAAGCATAGCCTAACTATATGATTTTGTAGGGATGAACTTTCTTTTGCCATGTTATTTTGAGAAGACATGATTACTTTGATTAGTATGCTTGAAGTGTTACTATTTCTTTTATCAATATGAACTTTTATTTTGAATCATTTGGGTCTGAACATTCATGCCACAATAAAGAAAATTACATTAAGAATTATTCTAGGTAGCATTCCACATCAAAAATTCTCTTTTTATCATTTACCTACTCGAGGACGAGCAGGAATTAAGCTTGGGGATGCTTGATACGTCTCCAACGTATCTAGAATTTTTTATTGTTCTATGCTATTATATTACCCCTTTTGGATGTTTATGGGATTTATTTTACACATTTATATCATTTTTGGGACTAACCTACTAACCGGAGGCCCAGCCTGTATTGCTGTTTTTTTGCCTATTTCTGTATTTCAAAGAAAAGGAATATCAAACGGAGTCCAAATGGAATGAAACCTTCGGGAGCGTGATTTTTGGAACGAACGTGATCCAGAGGACTTGGAGATCAAGTCAAGAAGCAGCCGAGGCCTCCAGGAAATAGGAGGGGGCGCCCCCCTATAGGGCGCGCCCCCCCCCTATAGGGCGCGCCCCCTGTCTCGTGGTCCCCTCGGGCGACCACCGACGTACTTCTTCCTCCAATATAAGCCTACGTACCCCCAAAACATCCAGGGAGCCAACGAAACACAATTTCCACCACCGTAACCTTCTGTATCCGTGAGATCTCATCTTGGAGCCTTCATCGGCACTCTGTCGGAGGGGGAATCGACCACGGAGGGCCTCTACATCAACACCATAGCCCCTCCGATGAGTTGTGAGTAGTTTACCACAGACCTACGGGTCCATAGTTATTAGCTAGATGGCTTATTCTCTCTTTTTGGATCTCAATACAATGTTCTCCCCCTCTGTTGTGGAGATCTATTCGATGTAAACTCTTTTTGCAGTGTGTTTGTCGAGATCCAATGAATTGTGGGTTTGTGATCAAGTTTATCTATGAATAATATTTGAATCTTCTCTGAATTCTTTTATGTATGATTGAGTTATCTTTGCAAGTCTCTTCGAATTATCAGTTTGGTTTGGCCTACTAGATTGATCTTTCTTGCCATGGGAGAAGTTCTTAGCTTTGGGTTCAATCTTGCGGCGTCCTTACCCAGTGACAGCAGGGGTTGCAAGGCACGTATTTTATTGTTGCCATCGAGGATAAAAAGATGGGGTTTATATCATATTGCTTGAGTTTATCCCTCTACATCATGTCATCTTGCTTAAGGCGTTACTCTGTTCTTATGAACTTAATACTCTAGATGCAGGCAGGAGTCGGTCGATGTGTGGAGTAATAGTAATAGATGCAGGCAGGAGTCGGTCTACTTGCCACGGACGTGATGCCTATATACATGATCATGCCTAGATAATCTCATAATTATTCGCTTTTCTATCAATTGCTCGACAGTAATTTGTTCACCCACCGTAATACTTATGCTATCTTGAGAGAAGCCACTAGTGAAACCTATGGCCCCCGTGTCTATCTCTTATTATATTTGCTTCCAATCTACTTTTATTTGCATCTTTACTTTTTGCATCTATATTATAAAATACCAAAAATATATTTATCTTATCATACTACCTCTATTAGATCTCACTTCCATAAGTGGCGTGAAGGGATTGACAACCCTTTATTGCGTTGGTTGCGAGTTCTTTGTTTGTTTGTGTAGGTGCGTGGGAATTTTGAGGAGCCTCCTCTGGATTGATACCTTGGTTCCAAAATTGAGGGAAATACTTACGCTACTATTGCTGCATCACCCTTTCCTCTTCAAGGAAAACCAACGCATGCTCAAGGCGTAGCACACATGCAGTGAGGCCGCCCGAGGAAGCCTTGCATCGTCCGCCTGCAGTCTTGCCCCTCGCGAGGTCTTGAACTTGGGTTGATGAAGGCGGGTCATCTTGGGCCTTTGCTTGAGCCACGCCATGCAGCAGCAGTGAGCAGTCAGGGACCCCGTTCCCGAGCGCCCGGCGATGAGGGGGTGCGCCCCTTGAGCTGGGCCCCTCGGGCGTCGTCTCGCATCGATTCCACTTCCCAAAAAATCACATATATTCCAAAGTAAATCTCCATAAATTTTTATCAGTTTGGACTTCATTTGGTATTGATATTCTGTGAAACAAAAATCATGCAACAAACATGAACTAGCAGTGGGCACTGGATCAATGTGTTAGTCACAAAAATAATATAAAACGTTGCCAAAAGTATATGAAAGTTGTAGAATATTGGCATGAGACAATAAAAAATTATAGATACGACGGAGACATATCACATATCATTTTTATAGTCTAGCAAATATTGTTCTAAAGGAATAGTAGGAGGTAGGGAAATAGAAGCAAGCCCAATTATTTCATCTTTACTAGACAAGTCTTTATCACGAGGGTGTCTGCAAAACTTGGAGAAATTAAAATCATGAGACACATCACCAAAATTGACATTGACAGTTTCTTTATGGCAATCGATCTTAGCATTGACAGTGTTCAAGAAAGGTCTACCAAATATTATGGGACAAAAATCATCTTCTGAAGAACCAAGAACTAGAAAATCAGTGGGGTATTTTATTTTCCCACAGAAGACTTCAACATATCTAACAATCCCAAGTGGTGTGATGGTGTCCCTATTTGCAAGTTTAATAGTGACATCAGTAACCTCTATTTCAGCAGGTGCTATATTATTCATAATTTCTTTATATAAGGTAAAATGAATAACACTTACACTAGCACCCAAATTACATAAACCATGATAGCAATGATCTCCAATTTTAACTGGAACGACAGGCATGCCAACAACATGCTTATTCTTATCTTTAGTGTCTGGTTTGACAATTCTAGCACCTTCATCACAGAAATAAATAACATGCCCATCAATATTATCGACCAAGAGATCTTTAACTAGAGTGATACTAGGTGAAAGGACCATGATGTCGCCTAGAGGGGGGTGAATAGGCGTTTTAAAATCTTTTACGAATTTGGCTATATCCTAATGTGGAAATAAACTAAGCGGATACTATTCAAGCACAAATACTAAATATACTAGGCTCACTAAGTGCACCAACAACTTAGGATAAACAAGATGAGAAAAATGAGGATATGAGTGAGCACAAGTTACAGAAACTTAATGTATATCACGAGATATGGAAATGAATAATACACACAACCACAAGTAAGCAATACAAGCTTACACAAATTGTATCACAATATACAGAATTGAATGATACAAGCAAACTCAAGTAAGCACTACAAGCTTACACAAGTTATGTCACAAGATATGGAAATGAATGTTACATGCTAGCAATTCACACTAAGCATAAGATATATCAATAATACCAAGTATGAATTGCGTACTATAAAGTGTTGGCCTAAATAATCTCTACGATATGGTAACCAACACAATATAATGAGGACAACAATATATATAGTGAATGCATGGTCAAGTGACCAAAGTAAACCACAAGTAGTGTCTAGGGTTAGAAATAACCGAAGACAGGGAGACAAGGATGTATCCCGATGTTCACTTCCTTGGAGGGAAGCTAGTCATCATTGGAGGGATGGATGTTACCACAAAGGCACACCAAGGCCAGAAAGGCTCACCCTATTCTCCCCTTAAGATATCACCATGAAGGCAATTCCCAACCACTAGTGGCAGACCTTGAGACGACCTCCAAACCTTCACAAACTTTTCGAGGACAAATCACAAGTTGATTCTTCACCGGAGCACTCCTACCGCCTAGGAGTCTCCAACCTCCAAGAGTAACAAGATCAAGGGAGAAATGCTCAAGACTTGCTCAAATCACGAATTCCTTTGGTCACAAGAGGGAGAGGGAGTGGATCTATATTTTGATTGGAACAACTCTCAAGAACTCTCACGAATGATTTTGAGATCTAGGATTTGGTGTGGAAGAGTGAGAGGGAGCCACTTGTGTTCTTGGGACGATTTGGGATGAAGTGGTCAACCCTCTACCGGATGGGTAGAGGGATATATATAGTGGTAGTGCAAATATGGCCGTTGGAGTGTAAGTGGTTGTGCCGGGCCGGACATCCGGGCCTGGGGCCGGACATCCGGCCGATGTGAAGTGTGCACACATGTACGCAAAAAAAAAAACAGGATACAGGGCCCGGACATCTGGCCGAAATTGGGGCCCCGGACATCTGGCCAAGTGCCGGACATCTGGCGTACACAAACAACATTTCGGTACGGTTTCTGGACATCTACGGCCGGATTTCCGGGCCAAGTCTCGGATATCCGGCTAACCCAAAAACTGCAGGAACGCCAAAACTAAAACATGCATAACTTTCACATCCGGACTCCAATTTTGATGATCTTGGGCTTGTTTTGAAGCTATGGAAAAATCCCAGGTCCTCACATAGAGAACCACCAAAGATCAACAAAAATTGAGGATGAAAATTATGCAAAGGTTTTATCATGTATTTGGGTACCCTATTTGGCTTTGGATTTTCTTTGGTAGATGTATAGGCATTTTGTATTTGTATTGGATCGGAGTGAAATATGTGTCGGTGTTCTCAGAACCAGGGTACCAGACTTGCCTGCCTACGGCCCAAGACGTGGCTCCATCGACAGCCTGGTACGACCCATCTCCAACCACGATAAGACAAGACCCTCGTGAGGGGCCAAGCCTCGCCAGGCGGGTGACATCAAGACCTCCTGAAGGAGCGGCCTTCCCAGGCGGCCTCCTGAGGAGTGGAGATTTCTATGCAAGCACTCGCGTCATGAGGCCAAGATGACATCAGCCATGACGACCAAGGCCAGTCGCGCGCCAGCGGGCGCAGAGCGACATGTTTCCTCTTTGGTGCTAAAGAGGCAAGCGTAGGTGCAGGGTCCCAATGAATCAGCCAAAGGTTGCCATTTGCATGCAACAAGACCAGGACCCCAGAATGGCGGGACGGATGTCATGGTTGATCCCACCACAACGTCACGATTAGAAGCTTTGCAGGCAAAGACCACCTTTCGTCAGGATCAGATGTACTACTTGTCCCCTTTCATAATTGGCCGTTGTGGGATCCCTTCCCACCTAAGTTTTTGGGGAAGAGGACCGATGCCACTACAAATATAGCCTAGCCACCACCAAAGTAGGGATGGGATCATCGAGTCCTTGAGAGACGAACCCCTAGAGCTCATCACAAGAACAAGCCTCTTGAGGCTATTCTTCCCCTTGTACTAGTTCATCCTCAGTCCCCCGTGAGGCTAATCCACCACAAAGCAGGAGTAGGGTTTTACACCGCAAGGTGGCCCGAACCTGGGTAAACTGTTGTGTCCATTTCCTTCCTGTTCGTTGAGCTACGTCGTGAGAGCAGCGAGTCGATCGACTTGAGAGGTCTAGTTCTTCACACACGCCCCAGAGTTCGAATCTTCTTGGATCTTAGGAGCACGAAATCCGACAATATGCCTATGTTGGAATATGATGTGAGGAAGTAGAAATATAAGATGTTGACTTGAGCAAATCTATCACTAACCCCTTTGACCCCCTCTTAATAGTGCGGGATCCCTATAACTCAAGAATCATAAAAGAACTATACTATATAGCTTCCGGAAACTCATTCTTGAGCATATATCCTTTTCGATGGTCATCGATCCTCACAACTAAAGCCACGGGAGCTAATACCTTTGACTAAAGCATTCCAATTGAGCCTGATGTTGACGTTTATGCTTGGCTCAAGTGAGAACGATGATCTTGATCATGACACTTGGTGAAGGCTTCAAATAGCTCCCCCATAAGCCATGTGGGGAGCATTGCATTGTATTCATCTTCATATGTTCGTCATGTGATCATCCACAAGCTTCAAGCATGTAATCCTTCATGATGGCTATCTTGAACTTGCCCTTGTCAACCATGATCATCAACACTTGATGTCATCCTCTCATGGACACTTGAGATCTCTCTCTCTCTCTCTCTCTATGCGAACCCATGGGAATCACCTAAACCTCAAAAACCTAGAAAACACAGAGTGCAATTGATAATTTCTTATCATACCACAAGATCCTATTTGGTGCATCATTTGCGCTCGTGTGTTGACCATTTAGAGTTTGATCTCCGAGCTTCATCTTGGTCAACCGATATCTCTACTCCATGTTTAATCTTGATATCATGAATGGTATATTGAATTCTTCACTTGAATAGCTTGCTTGAACACTTGATCAATCATGACTCAACACATGAGTCCATTATGATCATATCTTTGAGCCACTCCTAGAATTTATCATTCAAATCATCCTTTTAATATATTCATCCATTATGGCTCAAACCATAGCTCTAAGCATGGCAACCCTTAAGATACTCCAGTGAACTCCATTTTGATCATCTCGATGTTATTGTTGCTTCAAAGGAGTTGTCTTCCATTATTCTTCAATCATTTTTCAATGGGACTAACCTTCAAATGTATATCTCAATGCAAACATTAGTCCATAAGGATTGTCATTAATTACCAAAACCACACATGGGGACTACATGAACTTTCAATCTCCCCCATTTTGGTAATTGATGACAATCTCAACAACATGGTTTATATAATGAATTTTTAAACAAGCATGCAATTTATCCGAGGATAAACTATATACTTGGAATGGTTGTACTATCATCAAGACACTACACAAGCATTTGATGATAGTACACCCATAGCACATAGAGCAAACTCCCCCACAATACATGCATGTGTGAATGAACTTCGAATGTCATTGCATATATTGGTTGACATAAACTAGGAGAAGATTTTTCTATACACAATACTCATCCATGCAACAAGAATATATAACAAGGGTAGATATGCATGAGTGACAACAAGAACTACAAAAAACTTTTCTTAAACCCTCTAAACTTCTCCCCCATTGGCAACAAATGCCAAAACGGATGAAAAAAATCTAGAAGACTAATATAGTATGAGTTCCTCCTTAATATGTGCATATCGTGAAAATGTGAGTGAAATCAAATGCACATATTCAATGATGAAAAATTTGAGGAGCTCAACCCATATTTAGGATCTAGAATGCAACAAAAGTATGATATGAAAATAAGATTAAACATGGGAATATCCAAAGAGCATATTTTGGACAAGATAAAATAAGAATATCCAGTGTGATCATCATGTCAAGTATGGGTCCAAAATACATCCAAATCACATGAGTGCGCAAGGATATATGCAATGCATATAAGCACTCACGACACAACCTCTTACCGCAGCCACTATACGAATAAAAGGAACACACAAAGTGGCCGGCAAGGAATAAATGATATCAAGGAAAGATATGAACTTTCTTATGTATAAAAATTTCTAAGTGGCCAATAATAAGCATGATATGTATCCACAAAGAAACCCGTATACACAAAAAGGTTGTAATTGATGTTGGGAAACGTAGCATGCAATTTCAAAAATTTCCTACGCTCACGCAAGATCTATCTAGGAGATGCATAGAAACGAGAATGGGAGAGTGTGTCCATGTACCCTCGTAGACCTAAAGCGAAAGCGTTAACTTAATGTGGTTGATGTAGTCGAACGTCTTCTTGAATCAACCGATCAAGTACTGAACGTACGACACCTCCGAGTTCTGCACACGTTTAGCTCGATGACGTCCCTCGAACTCTTGATGCAGTAGAGGTACGAAGGAGTCGATGAGTTCCGTCAGCATGATGGCATGATGACGGTGTTGGTGATGTGATCCATGCAGGGCTTCGCCTATGCACTATGACAATATGACCGGAGGAGTAAACGGTGGAGGGGGGCACCGCACAAGGCTAAGACAATTGTGTGTCTTTGGGGTGCCCCCTGCCCCCATATATAAAGGAGGACGGGAGGAGGACGACCACAAGGGGCCCGCCTAGGAGGGGGGTCCTACTAGGACTCCAGTTCTAGTAGGATTCGCCCCCCCTCTTTTTTCCTTCTCATGGAGGAGGAAAAGGGGAAGGGAGAGGGAACAGGAGAAGGAAAGGGGGGGGGGCTCCCCTAGTCCAATTCGGACTCCCCATGGGAGGGGGACGCGACCACCCCTTGTGGGCTGCCTCCCCTCTCCCCTATTGCCCATGTAGGCCCAACAATCCCCCCCAGGGGGGGGGGCGGTAACCTCCCCGTACTCCGAAAAATACCTAAACCTTTCCGAAACCATTCTGGTGTCCGAATACTATCGTCCAATATATCAATCTTTACCTCTTGACTAATTCGGGACTCCTCGTCATGTCCGTGATCTCATCCGGGACTCCGAACTACCTTCGGTCACCAAAACACATCACTCTAATACATATCGTCATTGAATGTTAAGCGTGCGAACCCTACGGGTTTGAGAACTGTGTAGATGTGACCGAGACACCTCTCCAGTCAATAACAAATAGTGGAACCTGGATGCTCGTATTGATTTCTACATATTCTACGAGGCTCTTTATCGGTCGAACCGCAATGTCAACATACGTTATTTCCTTTGTCATCGGTATGTTACTTGCCCGAGATTTGATCGTCGGTATCTCCATACCTAGTTCAATCTTGTTACCAACAAGTCTCTTTACTCATTCCGTAATGCATCATCCTGCAACTAACTCATTAGTCACATTGCTTGCAAGGTTTCATATGATGTGCATTACTGAGAGGGCCCAGAGATACCTCTCCGATACTCGGAGTGACAAATCCTAATCTCGATCTATGCCAACCCAACAAACACCTTCGAAGATACTTGTAGAGCATCTTTATAATCATCCAGTTACGTTGTGACGTTTGATAGCACACAAGGCATTCCTCCGGTGTTCGGGAGTTGCATAATCTCATAGTCGGAGGAATATATATATGTATGACATGAAGAAAGTAGTAGCAATAAAACTAAACGATCATTATGCTAAGCTAACAGATGGGTCTTGCCCATCACATCATTCTCCTAATGATGTGATCCCATTCATCAAATGACAACACATGTCCATGGCTAGGAAACTTAACCATTTTTGATCAATGAGCTAGTCAAGTAGAGGCATACTAGGGACACAGTGTGTTGTCTATGTATTCACACATGTATCAAGTTTCCAGTTAATATAATTCTAGCATGAATAATAAACATTTATCATGATATAAGGAAATATAAAATAACAACTTTATTATTGCCTCTAGGGCATATTTCCTTCAATTGATAAGAACATGATATCCACAGGTGAATTCACTATTATACAACTTTGAGCCTAGCATAATAGCAATGCACATGGCACAAAGCACATGGCACAAATTGATCTCATTTGCATAACACAAAGTCACGCAAGCAATCAAAAGATCCGACGAGCCAGAAGGATAAAATAATATTATGATTTGAGCAAAGGAGTGTTCTAAGGAAAATAGAGAAGCTCCCCATGATTTGTGCACTATTTAGATTTTTTATTATTTGGATACAAGTGCACAAAATAGGATCATCACTCCCCCAAAATTAATAGGAACACAAAACAATTGCAAGCAAGCGTATATAAGAAAAGAAACCTAGCATTTGCAACAAACATATGGTTGAGCAACATGTAAATGAGGCAACCTAAAAATAGGCACAACGAAAACGATGTGTGTGAGTCATGTCAAAGCACTTGAGAAGACTAATATAAGGATGAGAATTAAGCATCAACATAGTATTGAGTAAATGAGATACAAGGTGCCAGACATGTCCTTCCCACACACACAAATTTAAGAAGGTCACACACACATCAAACAAATGGGTTCACAAGCTCACTAATAGCAAATTAAAAATCAAAGCTTGTGACAACCCATGGTGAAGAAAGGAAATAATAGGCTTGTCAAGACAAGCACGAGGACAACAAACTACACCAAACATGAGTGCACTAAGATGCAAAGAGGTAGACATGCACTCATACAACGAATGCTTCCATGTAGCCACCAAAGATATAAAAAGCGAATGAAATGGTGGACATGAAAGAATAGGGATATCAACTAAAGATGTAATTTCTCCCACGTGTATAAGATTCTAGGTAGATATCATGGTGATATATATCCACAAAGAAGGATGTACACATGAAATAGTTACAAAAGGAAAGAATAAGATATCCAAACAGGAGTCATAAAATATACCAATGAGATATTTGCTTGAAAGCATAACACATGGCTTAATATTATGTTATTGTATATTAATGAACTCCAAACACACAACCATCAAATACATCACAACTAGCAACAAGAGATCATTGTTGGGATGCTTTGAGAAAGGAAACAAGTATCACAGGAACGAGTCAAGAAATTCATGCCATGATGCAACCTACACAAGGTTGACCCCATTTCTATATATATGCATGAAGTAAATACTTGTTACCGAGATAGCATTGGTATGAAGTCATAGATCAATAATATGTCCAAGCTTGGCTTTAATTTACTCATAGTGCCACCACCTTCATGAATAAGCCAAGCACCCAATGCTTCTCAAATGTACCTAAAACATTTTAAGTACAATATGGTCCCCAAACTTATTGGGTGCGAAGTAGTTAGCATTACTACAACACATAGGGTAAAACCACTTAAGTATGTGCATATCGATATGAACTTGAATTTCATGCACATCTTAGCTATTAAGAATTTGATGGATTTACCATATATATATGGGATCAAATAAAGCAAACAAGGCATGCAAATTTACACATAGTAACTATGCATGCACATGCCTACCAAAATCCAGGGAGATACAAAATGGACAAATGAACAAATAACAATTAATACTTCCAATAACATCACTAGTCATTCCTATTGTCCAAAATAAATCAAAGTGAGAAATCAACATATGATAGCACACAAAGTTCAACATATGAACCAAGGAAAACTAATGAGCATATAAGATATGCATTGCACACATACTCATAGGAATATCTCACTCAAGTAGATAGAGGATACTATAAAAAATGAGATAACAAACTCGCATAACTCCATACAAACCAATAAGATGAACTCGAACAAAATGGTATTTCGAGTTATCATTCAACGTAGAAACCACATAAGTACATGATCATCTATACTAACACAAGCATAACATGAGGGTGTAGAAATAAACACAATGCTTGGATAGTATATTATTAACATTCCAATTAGATAGATCATCATGCAAAGCAACAACTGGAATAGCTTTAATCAAATGATTTTCCGAATATGATTTTGAAGATAACCATGGGCAAAACCGCACAAGAATACCATATGTAAACAAGGCATTGCATGCCACACAGGTATAAGATAATCTCAAATATATTCTAAGAGGCATCCCATAATTGTTTACATTTAACAACGATTGTGATATGCACAAAGTATATCACTCCCCCATAATGTGGCGATCCATTTACATCTCAAAAGAGCCCAATAAGATGCAACTAAAATGCAATGAAGGCTCGAGACTACACACACAAATATATGATGTGCATTGCAACCTACACATGCTAGATAACACAAATCAAGCATATTAGGAGACACAACATATACAAACACATGCTAGGTACAAAACCTAAACATGCATGGGGCTAGTAACTTTCAATGTAGACAATATAAATACAAGTTACCGCCACGAGGAGCATTGGAATGACAAATATGATGATAATTCACTTGACTTGGTTTGAACCATAATGAATGGTGAGAATCATTTTTCTTCATGAAATAGCTAAGTCTCCAATGCCCTGCACACACCTATTGATCAAGTTTGAGCTCGATGGTCCCCAACCACGTTGGGTCCTAAGAAGTTGGTACCAATAGGCTTGGCAACCCAAATGGTCTTATCCACTTTCAAACCACTTTGGGCACCAACATACTT
Organism: Aegilops speltoides; assembly: GCA_021437245.1. Classification (NCBI taxonomy): domain Eukaryota; kingdom Viridiplantae; phylum Streptophyta; class Magnoliopsida; order Poales; family Poaceae; genus Aegilops; species Aegilops speltoides. Next base: position 348,828,174 of record CM038146.1, on the reverse strand, counting down.
GGCAAACATATTACCATCAATATCCTTCCTAAGTGAATAATGGTCATTGAGAATTGGAGGCTTAGAGATGTTACCATTGGGACATGATGAAGCTATGTGTCCCTTCTGACGGCAAATATAACAACGTGTACTCCCCCTTCTCTTCTTCTTTACTTTCTCAACTTGGGAAGTAATAGCATGGTCCATCATGGATAGTGGCCGTTCTTCAACTTGAGGTTGAACTTGAAATTGAGCTTGAGGCCGCTTCCCATGTAGCTTCCCTTTATAAGCCCTTTTCTTTAGTGGACAAAATCTCATGTGATGTCCAACCTTTTGCACTTAAAGCAAGAAATGTTGGACTCGTTCTTGGCTTGGTCATGCCCCCTTTTCTTGTTCATGGATTTCGTCTTGTTGGAGTGAAAACTATGTCCATCATCACACTTTTTCAAGTCTTTCTTCAAACTAGTGACTTGGGCCTTGAGCTCATTAATTTCCTCTACATGGTTAGTTTCAAGACTAGAAACAAGAGGACTAGTGGAAGTAGAAACTTCATGGTTAGAGAAACAACACAAGGTGAGCAATTCATCATGAGGTGTATCAATATCATGTAGAGAGGAATTGAAAGGACTAGCACATGGCAATAAGGCATTTTGAGTAGAATATGTGCTAATATCCACATGAGACTCACATGATTTTACCTCGGTGAACATAGCCTCATGAGCTAAATTTATCCCATCATGAGAGATTAGAAGATCCTTATGAGTGCCCGAGGGCTTTTCATAACTTTCTTCCAATTTCCCATAATTGCTAGTTAGCAAATCAAGTTGAGTCCGTAGCTCAACATTTTCTTTCAACATCGATGCTTCACACAAGATAGAGTTAGTAGCACAAGCATCATTATGAATATGAGAGGAGCATGTAGAAACTAGAGACTCCCATGAGTAGCTTGAAGTTCCTCATGAGACTTAGAGAGTTTGATGAGCTCTCCTTTGACATTCTTGTAGCCAAGGTCAAGGTGCTCAAAATCCTCTTTATGTTTACAATGAGTAACTTCAATCTCTTCTTTTAAAGACCTCAAGTCACTAAGACATTGATGAGCCTTAGCAAGTTTGTGTTCAAGTTGTTCACTTTTCGCTTGCTCGTTAAGAAATAAGTCATTACATTTTTGAAAGCAAGCAAGAACATATTGGAACCTTTTATAAGTGTTATTTTTAGCTCTATGAAGAGTTTTCCCAATCTCATAGAGATTTTGAGTCAAGTCATCATCCTCATACTCATTACAACTATCATCATTATCACTAAGAGAAGATGATACCTCGTCATTACCTCTTGCCATGAGACACATGTGAACGAAGGGGGTTGATGATGATTCTTTTGGAGAACAGGGTTCTTCATCAATCAAGCATGCCTCATCGTTCTTGATTTCTTCTACATGGTTAGTCATAGAACAAATAGAGGAAACCAAAGCATTTCTATCATGGCAACATGGGATATCAAGCATATCATCACAAATGAGCTTAACACCATCATCACAAGATATTTCTTCACTCACCATGCCATGACCCTGTGGCACGCCACATGTTGGTGGCGTGGAAGATATTGAAGCGTCCATGTAATTGGAAGTGGAAACAATAGAGTGTTCTTCATGATTTAAAAATGTGGAGAACTCATGCATTAACACCGTGAAAAGAATATTGTCTTCATCAAGATTGGACCCACTATATATATCTTCAAGTTTGGTCCAAGCCTCATGAGACGACTTGCAAGTACAAATTTCCTTAAACACTTCAAAGGATATAGCTTGGTGAATGGCACTCAAAACTTGACTATCAAGATGCATATCCTCAAGTGATGGAGATTGTCCATCCTTTATATTTGAATCCCCTACAACAACAATTCGAAAAGCATTTGGACCCATGGCCCGAAAGTGACAAAGCATGCGTAATCTCCACATAATGCAATTTGTGCCATTAAAACAAAATGTGTCATCGTGCACTAGTTCACTAGTCGACATCTTTACTCTCTAGGCGGTGAAGCCTAATAAGGAGAGACCGGGCTCTGATACCAATTGAAAGGACCACGATGTCGCCTAGAGGGGGGGTGAATAGGTGTATTAAAATCTTTTACGGATTTGGTTATATCCTAATGCGGAAATAAACTAAGCGGATACTTTTCAAGCACAAATCCTAAATATACTAGGTTCTCTAAGTGCACCAACAACTTAGGATAAACAAGATGAAAACAATGAGGATATGAGTAAGCACAAGTTACACAAACTTACTCAATGTATATCACAAGATATGGAAATGAATAATACACACAACCACAAGTAAGCAATACAAGCTTACACAAGTGGTATCACAATATATGGAATTGAATGATACAAGCAAACTCAAGTAAGCGCTACAAGCTTACACAAGTTATGTCACAAGATATGGAAATGAATGTTATATGCGAGCAATTCACACTAAGCATAAGCAATAGTAGCAAGTATGAATTGCAGACTATAAAGTGTTGGCCTAAATAATCTCTACGATGTGGTAACCAACACAATATAATGAGGACAACAATATATATAGTGAATGCAAGGTCAAGTGACCAAAGTAAACCACAAGTAGTGGCTAGGGTTAGAAATAATCGAAGACATGGAGACGGGGATGCATCTCAATGTTCACTTCCTTGGAGCGAAGCTAGTCACCGTTGGAGGGATGGATTTTACCACGAAGACACACCAAGGCCATGAAGGCTCACCCCTATTCTCCCATAGAGATATCACCACAAAGGCGATTCCCAACCACTAGTGGTAGACCTTGAGGCGGCCTCCAAACCTTCACAAACTTTCTGGGGGACAAATCACAAGTTGATTCCTTACCGGAGCACTTCTACCGCCTTGGAGTTTTCAACCTCCAAGAGTAACAAGATCAAGAGGGCAATGCTCAAGACTTGCTCAAATTACGAATTCCTTTGGTCACAAGAGGGAGAGGGAGTGGATCTATCTTTTGATTGAAAAACTCTCAAGAACTCTCACAAATGCTTTCGGCATCTAGGATTTGGTGTGGAAGAGTGAGAGGGAGCCACTTGTGTTCTTGGGGCGATTTGGGATGAAGTGGCCAACCCTCTACCAGATGGGTAGAGGGATATATATAATGGTAGCGCAAATATGGCCATTGGAGTGTAAGCGGCTGTGCCGGGCCGGACATCCAGGCCTGGGGCTGGACATCCGGCCGCTGTGAAGTGTGCACACACGTACGCAAAAAACAGGTTACAGGGCCCGGCCGAAGGCCGGACATCTAGCCAAACTTGGGGCCCCGGACATCCGGCCAAGTGTCGGACATCCGGCATACACAAACAACATTTTGGTAAGGCTTCCAGACATCTACGGCCGGATTTCCGGGCCAAGTCCAGGATATCCGGCTAGCCCAAAAACTGCAGGCACCCCAATACTAAAACATGCATAACTTTCACATCCGGACTCCGATTTTGATGATCTTGGGCTCGTTTTGAAGCTATGGAAAAAGCCCAGGTCCTCACATAGAGAACCACCCAAGATCAACAAAAATGGAGGATGCAAATTATGCAAAGGTTTTATCATGTATTTGGGTACCCTATTTGGCTTTGGATTTTCTTTGGTAGATGTATAGGCATTTTGTATTTGTATTGGATAGGAGTGAAATATGACTATGTTGGAATATGATGTGAGGAAGTAGAAATAGAAGATATTGACTTGAGAAAATCTATCAGTAACCCCTTTGATCCCCTCTTAATAGTGTGGGATCCCTATAACTCAAGAATCATAAAAGAACTATACTAGATAGCTTCCAGAAACTCATTCTTGAGCATATATCCTTTTCGATGGTAATCGATCTGTTGGGAAACGTTGCATGGAAAACAAAAAAATTCTATGCACACGCAATGATCTATCCATGGAGATGCATAGCAATGAGGGGGAGAGTATGTCTACGTACCCTCGTAGACCATAAGCGGAAGCGTTTCGCAATGCGGTTGATGTAGTCGAACTTCTTTGAGCTGCAACCGGTCAAGTACCGAACATATGGCACCACCACGTTCTGCACATGTTCAGCTCGGTGGCGTCCCTCGTCTTCTTGATACATCAAGATGTCGAGGTAGTAAATGAGTTCCGTCAGCACGACGACATGGTGACGATGATGGTGAAGTGATCTCCGCAGGGTTTCGCAGGGTTTTGAGTCTTACTCAACTTCATACCTTACAATACATGCAAGAACTCCTTCTTTGACTGATCCATTTTGAACTCCTTCAAAATCTTGTCAAGGTATGTACTCATTGAAAGTATTATCAAGCATCTTGATCTATCTCTATAGATCTTGATGCCCAATATGTAAGCATCTTCACCGAGGTCTTTCATTGAAAAATTCTTATTCAATTATTTTTTATGCTAACAAGAAATTCTACAACGTTTCTAATCAACAATATGTCATCCACATATAATATCAGAAATGCTACAGAGCTCCCACTCACTTTCTTGTAAATACATGCCTCACCATAAGTCTGTATGAACCATATGCTTTGATCACTTTATCAAAGCGTATATTCCAACTCCGAGATGCTTTCACCAGTCCATAGATGGATCGCTGGAGTTTGCACACTTTGTTAGCACCTTTAGGATCGACAAAACCTTTTGGTTGCATCATATACAACTCTTCTTTAAGAAATCCATCAAGGAATGCAGTTTTTACATCCATTTGCCAGATTTCATAAAATGCGACAATTGTTAACATGATTCAGACAGACTTAAGCATCTCTACGAGTGAGAAAATTTCATCGTAGTCAACACCTTGAACTTGTCGAAAACCTTTTGTGACAAGTCGAGCTATGTAGACAATAACACTACCATCAGTGTTCGCCTTCCTCTTGAAGACCCATTTATTCTCAATGGCTTGCCGACCATCGGGCAAGTCCACCAAAGTCCACACTTTGTTTCATACATGGATCCTATCTCGGATTTCATGGGCTCAAGCCATCTGTCGGAATCTGGGCTCATCATAGCTTCCTCATAGTTCGTAGGTTTGCCATGGTCTAGTAACATGACTTCTAGGACAGGATTACCGTAGCACTCTGGTGCAGAACAAGCTCTGTTCGACCTACGAGGTCCAGTAGTAACTTGATCCGAAGTTTCATGATCATCATCATTAGCTTCCTCTCTAGTTGGTGTAGGCATCACGGGAACAAATTTCACTGATGTGCTACTTTCCAAATTGAGAGAAGGTACAATTACCTCATCAAGTTCTACTTTCCTCCTACTCACTTCTTTCGAGAGAAACTCCTTGATGACCCACAAGTATATGGGATCTATCATAGTCCTTTCGATAAGTAAGAGTGTCGAACCCAATGAGGAGTAGAAGGAAATGACAAGCGGTTTTCAGCAAGGTATTCTCTGCAAGCACTGAAATTATTAGTGACAGATAGTTGTACGATGAGATAATTAGTAACGGGTAACAAGTAACAAAAGTAAACAAGGTGCAGCAATGTGGCCCAATCCTTTTTGTAGTAAAGTACAAGCCTGGACGAACTCTTATATAAAGCAAAGCGCTCCGGAGGGAATTATTGTCAAGCTAGTTTTCATCATGCTCATGTGATTTGCGTTCGTTACTTTGATAATTTGATATGTGGGTGGACTGGTGCTTGGGTGCTGTCCTTCATTGGACAAGCCTCCCACTTATGATTAACCCCTCTCGCAAGCATCCGCAACTATGAAAGAAGAATTAATGTAAACCTAACCATAGCATTAAACATATGGATCCAAATCATCCCCTTATGAAGCAATGCATAAACTAGGGTTTAAGCTTCTGTCACTCTAGCAACCCATCATCTACTTATTACTTCCCAATGCCTTCCCCATAGGCCCAAATCATGGTGAAGTGTCATGTAGTCGACGTTCACATAGCACCACTAGAGGAAAGACAACATACATCTCATCAAAATATCGAACCAATACAAAATTCACATGATTACTTATAAAAGGACTTCTCCCATGTCCTCAGGAACAAACGTAACTATTCACAAAGCATATTCATGTTCATAATCAGAGGAGTACTAGTTATCATTAAGGATCTAAACATATGATCCTCCACCAAATAAACCAACTACCATCAACTACAAGGAGTAATCAACACTACTAGCAACCGACAGGTACCAATCTGAGGTTTTGAGACAAAGATCGGATACAAGAGATGAACTAGGGTTTGAGAGGAGATGGTGCTGGTGAAGATGTTGATGGATATTGACCCCCTCTCGATGAGAGGATCGATGGTGATGACGATGGCGATGATTTCCCCCTCCTGGAGGGATGTTTCCCAGGCAGAATAGCTCCGCCGGAGCCCTAGATTGGTTCTGCCCAGGTTTCGCCTTGAGACGAAGACACTTCGTCCCGAAAGCTTCCTTCTTCTTTTTTCCAGGTCAAAAGACACCATATAGTAGAAGATGGGCATCGGAGGCCTGCTAGGGGCCCCACAAGGACCGGGGCGCCAGGTAGGGCTCGCCCTCCACCTTTGTGGCTGGCTGGTGGCCCCCTCTGGTGCTTTCTTCACCCAATATTTTTTATTTATTCCAAAACTGATCTCCGTGAAGTTTCAGGACTTTTGGAGTTGTGCATAATAAGTCTGTAATATTTGCTCCTTTTCCAGTCCGGAATTCCAGCTGCCAGCATTCTCCCTCTTCACGTAAACCTTATAAAATAAGAGAGAAAAGGCATAAGTATTGTGATATAACGTGTAATAATAGCCATAATGGAATAAATAACAATATAAAAGCAGGATGCAAAATGGACGTATCAACTCCCCCAAGCTTAGACCTCGCTTGTCCTCAAGCAAAAACCGAAATTGAAAAATATGTCGCATTTTTAGAGATAGAGGTGTCGATAAAATAAAATACGAACATGAGGGCATCATGATCATCTTTAGAACAACACCATATATTGTCATATAAGTTCTTATGCTAAAGTAACAATTCATTGACAAGGTAAAGTATGAATCGGAAACTTCATTGAAAACTAACAAACTATGATCTCGGTCACTGAAGCAATTGCAATTTATCATAACCTCGGAAAGAGTCAATTTAAGAGCTTTTCAGCAAGTCCACATACTCAACTATCATTTAGTCTTTCACAATTGCTAACACTCACGCAATACTTATGGGTACAAAGTTTCAACCGAACATAGAGAAAGATAGGGGCTTATAGTTTTGCCTCCCAACCTTTTACCTCAAGGGTAATGTCAACAATAATACTTTATGAAAACCTACATCCGAGTGGATATATATATCCAGATCTCTCCAACACATAGTGCTTGCCAAAGGAAAAAGTGTAAAAAGGAAAGGTGAAGATCACCATGACTCTTATATAAGGGTAGAAGGTAGGAATAAAAGACAGACCCTTCGCAGAGGGAAGCAGAGGTTGTCATGCGCTTTTATGGTTGGATGCACAAAATCTTAATGCAAAGGAACGTCACTTTATATTGCTGCTTGTGATAAAGAACTTTATTACGCAGTCCGTCGCTTTTATTTCTTCCATATCACAAGGTCGTATAAAGCTTATTTTCTTCACACTAATAGATCATACATATTTAGAGAGCAATCTATATTTCTTGGACCAATGACAACTTACTTGAAGGATCTTACTCAATCCATAGGTAGGTATGGTGGAATCTCATGGAAAAACTGGGTTTAAGGGATGTTTGGAAGCACAAGTAGTATCTCTACTTGGTGCAAAGAATTTGGCTAGCATGAGACGGAAAGGCAAGCTCAACATGTTGGAGGATCCATGACAATATAACTTCTATCCGGATATAAGAAAACATAACCCATTATGTTGTCTTCCTTGTCCAACATCAACTTTTTAGCATGTCATATTTTAATGAGTGCTCACAATTACAAAAGATGTCCAAGATAGTATATTTATATGTAAAACCTCTCTTTCTTTATTACTTCCTATTAATTGCAGCAATGACCAAAACTATGTTTGTCAACTCTCAACAACTTTTATTCATCATACTCTTTATATGTGAAGTCATTACTCTCCATAAGATTAATATATGATCTTTTTATTTCTTTTATTCTTTCTTTAATTCCCTCAAGATCATAGCAATATTGCAAAGCCCTCAACTCAAAACTACTCTTTATTATATAACTCATGGACTCGATTACATAGATAGAGATCAAAACAAAACTCAAGGCTAGATCATACTAAAACTTTATTCCACTAGATCAAGATATAACCAAAACGATCGTACTAAGAAAAACGATAAAGATAGAGATGTGATGGTGATACGATACCGGGGCACCTCCCCCAAGCTTGGCAGTCGCCAAGGGGAGTGCCCATTCTCATGTATTTATGTCTCTTTCTTCAGAGGTGGCGATGATGGAGTTTTTGATGTAATAGGCTTGTCATCCATCTTCCAAGGCATAGGCTCACCATCATAGAAAGATGAACTCCGGGATCCTCAAATCTGCAGCCAAACTCATCCTCTTAAATCTGTATTAATACTCATAGTTTTGGTTTTGTAGGTCATAGATCTAGGCTTGGAGATGCTCGATTTTCTCATGAAGCTTGAAGATGGCCTCCCTGATGTTCTTGGCATCCAGCTTGTGATTGTTCGTGAACTCCGCAATCATCATGTGATTGGCGTTGAGTCCATGTTCCACCATCCCTTGGCACTTGAAAACTTGCTACTCCATTGCTTCGAGTCTTGTCTCCATGCTTCTGGTCCTCTTCGGCCCCTCAACATCGCGGATGTGCAGCACCCCCTCACACATCTCAATGGTTTGAGGATGTTGCAACACCTCCGCAAGGTAAGGGTTGATGACCTTCTCTAAAAAGTTGTCCTTGGGGGCGCTTGGAGATGTCATGGTGATTTAGATCTGTCATAAAAACAGCTCAAAACAAAAACAGAAGATTTTGTCGTGGTACGGTGGTCAAAACTTTCGGGAGATTATATAATGAATTTTTACCGACCAAAAAAAGCATTGTGCAAGAAAACTAAGTCTGGAGAGCACACGAGGTGGCCACAAGGTAGGGGTGCGCCCAGGGAGTAGGGCGCGCCCTCCACCCTTGTGGTCGCCTCGTGTCTCTTTGGAACTACTTCTAATTTTCCTAATTTTTTAAATATTCTAAAAAAGAGAAAAAATTGCTATTAGAATAGTTTGGGAGTCGGTTTGCTTACCGTATCACATACCTATTCCTTTTCAGAGTCTGAAACATTCTGGAAAGTGTCCCTTATATACTCCTCCGGTGTTACGGTGTCAATTATATTGGTTTCAACATTTATGGGATTACTTGAGATATAATGTTTGATTCTTTGACCGTTTACCACCTTCGGATTTGTGCCTTCGGCGTTGTTGATTTTTATGGCACCGAAACAATAAACCTCCTCGATAATGTAAGGACCTTCCCATATAGAGAGAAGTTTTCCTGCCAAAAGTCTTAAACGAGAGTTGTATAGCAAAACATGATCACCTACATTAAACTCACGCTTTGTATCCTCTTGTCATGCCATCTTTTAACTTTTTCTTTAAACAACTTGGCATTCTCATAGGCTTGGGTTCTCCATTCATCAAGCGACCTAATGTCAAATAACCTCTTCTCATCGGCAAGTTTGAAATTATAATTGAGCTCTTTAATAGCCCAATATGCCTTATGTTCTAGTTCGAGAGGTAAGTGACAAGCCTTTCCATAAACCATTTTATACGGAGACATACCCATAGGATTTTTATAAGCAGTTCTATAAGCCCATAATGCATCATCAAGTTTCTTATACCAATTCTTTCTAGATCTATTAACAGTCTTTTGCAAAATCAATTTAATCTCTCTATCACTCAATTCTACTTGACCACTACACCGAGGATATACGGAGATGCAATTCTATGGTTAACATCATACTAAGCAAGAATTTTACGAAAAGCACCATGAATAAAATGTGAACCACCATCAATCATTAAATATCTAGGGACTCCAATCCTTGGAAAAATAACTTCTTTAAGCATCTTAATAGACGTGTTATGATCAACACTACTAGTTGGAATAGCTTCTACCCACCTTAGTAACATAATCAACAACAACTAAAATATGTGTATACCCATTAGAGGAAGCAAAAGGTCCCATATAATCAAAGCCCCAAACATCAAATGGTTCAATAACAAGTGAATAATCCATAGGCATTTCCTGACGTCTATTAATATTACCAATTCTCTGGCATTCATCACAAGACAAGACAAACTTATGAGCATCCTTGAAGAGAGTAGGCCAATAAAAACTGGATTGCAATACCTTGTGTGCAGTTCTATCTCCAGCATGGTATCCTCCGTAAGCCTCAGAGTGACACTTGCATAGGATCTATGCATATTCATGCTCAGGTACACAACTTCTAATAACACCGTCTACTCCTTCTTTATAAATGTGTGGGTCATCCCAAAAGTAATGTCTTAAATCATAGAAAAACTTTTTTTGTTGGTATGTGAAACTAGGTGGTATAAATTTAGCAACAATGTAATTAGCATAATTAGCATGCCATGGAGTATTACGAGAAGCATTTATGACAACTAATTGCTCATCAGGAAAGCTATCATCAATAGGCAGTGGGTCATCAAGAACATTTTCTAACCTAGACAAGTTGTCTGCAACGGGGTTCTCAGCAATATGCAAATCAAATTCTTGCAGCAAGAGAACCCATCTAATAAGTCTAGGTTTAGCATCTTTCTTTTACATAAGATATTTAATAGTAGCATGATCAGTGTGAACACTTACTTTGGAATCAGCAATATAAGATTTGAACTTATCACAAGCAAAAACAACTGCTAAAAATTCCTTTTCACTAGTAGCATAATTTCTTTGAGCACTATCTAGATTTTTACTAGCATAATGAATAACATTCAACTTCTTATCAACTCTTTGCCCTAGGAAAGCACCAACAACATAATTGCTAACATCACACATAATTTCAAAGGGTAAATTCCAATTAGGTGGTTGAACAATAAGTGCAGAAATCAAGGCCTTCTTAAGTATTTCAAATGCTTCTACACAATCATCATCAAAAACAAAAGGAACATCTTTTTGCAAGAGATTAGTGAGAGGCCTAGAAATTTTAGAGAAGTCCTTAATAAACCTCCTAAAGAAACAAGCATGACCAAGGAAACTTCTTATACCTTTGATATCTTTCGGACACGACATCTTTTCAATAGCATCTACTTTAGCTTTATCAACTTCAATACCTCTTTCAGAAATTTTATGCCCCAAGACAATACCTTCATTAACCATAAAGCAACACCTCTCCCAATTCAACAAGCTTAGTTTCTTCACATCTCTGCAAAACTCGATCAAGGTTGCTTAAGCAATCATCAAAAGAAGTTCCATAAACGGAGAAATCATCCATGAAAACCTCAACAATCTTTTCACAAAAGTCAGAGAATATAGCAGTCATACATCTTTGAAAGGTAGCAGGTGCATTGCATAAACCAAAAGGCATATGTCTATAAGAAAAGGTACCGAAAGGCAAAGTAAAAGTGGTGTTTTCCTGATCATCTTTTGATACAGGTATTTGAGAAAAACCAGAATAACCATCTAGATAGCAAAAATGTGTATGTTTGGATAGTCTTTCTAGCATTTGATCAATAAAAGGTAGAGGGTAATGATCTTTTCTAGTAGCTTTATTTAATTTGTGAAAATCAATCACCATTTTATAACCTGTAACAATTCTTTGTGGAATCAATTCATTCTTATCATTAGGAACAACAGTAATACCTCCCTTCTTAGGGACACAATGAACGGGACTTACCCACTGACAATCAAAAATAGGATAAATTATACCTGCCTCCATAAGCTTTAGTATTTCATTTCTTACCACTTGTTTCATCTTAGGATTTAACCATCGTTGATGATCAACAACTGGTTTAGCACCAGGTTTCAACTTAATTTTGTGCTGGCCTAGAGTGGGACAATGCCCTTAAGATCATCAAGAGTATATCCAATAGAGGCATAGTGCTTCTTCAATGTTTCCAATAATTTCTTTTCTTCATGCTATGAAAGGTTAGCACTAATGATAACAGGATATATCTTCTTTTCGTTAAGAGAAGCATATTTCAAAGTATCATGTAATTGTTTAACCTCAAATACAGGATCACCCTTGGGTGGAGGAGGATCCCCAAGGTTTTCTACAGGCAAATTATGTGTGAAAATAGGCCCTTGATTAAAGAATATTCCATCTATTTCCCTTCTTTCATTCATAAACATATCATTTTCATGGTCTAGCAAATATTGTTCTAAAGGATCAGTAGGAGGCACGACAATCGAAGCAAGACCAATAATTTCATCCTTACTAGGCAATTCCTTATCATGGGGTTGTCTATGAAATTTAGAGAAATTAAAATCATGAGACATATCCCCTAAACCAACAGTAACAATATCTTTCTCACAGTTTACCTTAGCATTAACAATATTGAAGAAAGGTCTACCAAATATAATGGGACAAAAATCATCTTGTGGGGAACCAATAACAAGAAATCAGTAGGGTATTTTATTTTCCCACACAAGACTTCAACATCTCTAACAATCCCAATTGGTGATATAGTATCTCTATTGACAAGCTTAATAGTAACATCAATATCGTCTATCTCAGTAGGTGCAATATCATTCATAATTTCTTGATATAAGGTATAAGGTATTGCACTCACACTAGCACCCACATCACATAAGCCATGATAACAATGATCTCCTATTTTAATAGAAACAACAGGCATGCCAACAACAGGCCTATGTTTATCTTTAGTATCGGGTTTAGCAATCCTAGCAGCTTCATCACATAAATAAATAACATGCCCATCAATATTATCGCCAAATAGATCTTTAACCATAGCAATACTAGGTTCAAGTTTAATTTCCTCAAGGGGGTGTAGGTGTTCTAGTATAACTCTTACGAACCATAGTTGAAGCTTTAGCATGATCCTTTATTCTAACAGGAAAGGGTGGTTTCTCAATATAAGCAGTAGGTTCTACTACTTTAATAGGTTCTACTACTTTCACTTCAATGGGAGCATCACATTTAAACCACTTATCCTTAGGGAGATCAACATGAGTAGCAACGGATTCACAGAAAGAAGCTACTACCTCAGAGTTAAGTCCATATTTAGTGCTAAAATCATGAAAAGCATCGGTATCCATAAAAGATTTAACACAATAAAACTTAAGGTTTATACCTGACTCCTTACCTTCCCCGAGTTTCCAATCTTCAGAGTTGCGCTTAATTCTTTCCAATAAGTCCCATTTGAATTCAATAGTCTTTAGCATAAAAGAACCAGTACAAGAAGTATAGAGCATGGATCGATCATTATGAGAAAGCCGAGCATAAAATTTTTGAATAATAATTTCTCTTGAGAGCTCATGATTGCGGCATGAATATAGCATTGAATTAAGCCTCCCCAATCTTGAGCAATACTTTCTCCTTCACGAGGCAAAAAATTATATATATAATTCCGATCACGATGAACTAGATGCATACTTATGATGAAATTCCAATTTCAACCGATTGTAGTTCCATGATCCAATATCATCTCATAGCCTATACCATGTCAATGCCTTTCCCTTCAAAGATAAAGGGAAGACCTTCTTCTTGACAACATCCTCAGGCATGCCTGCAAGCTTAAATAATCCATAAACTTCATCCACATAGATTAGGTGCATATTGGGATGTAATGTTCCATCTCCTGCATAAGGATTAGCTAGCAGTTTCTCTATCATACCCGAAGGAATTTGAAAATAAATATTTTAAGTAGGTGTAGTAGTTTGAGGAGCAACTCTTTGCTATGCCGGTCGAGGTGAAGATACCCCGAACAGGCACCTCAAAGGATTATTTTCCACAGTAACAAGTGACAGTAAATTTCAGCACACTATATAAATGTTTCCTTACCAAAGGCGCTTCACTCCCCGGCAACGGCGCCAGAAAAGAGTCTTGATGACCCACAAGTATAGGGGATCTATCGTACTCCTTTTGATAAGAAATAGTGTCGAACCCAACGAGGAACAAAAGGAAATGACAAGCGGTTTTTAGCAAGGTATTCTCTGCAAACACTGAAATTATCGGTGATAGATAGTTGTATGATGAGATAATTAGTAACGGGTAACAAGTAACAAAAGTAAAAAAGGTGCAGCAAGGTGGCCCAATCCTTTTTAGCAAAGTACAAGCCTAGACAAACTCTTATATAAAGCAAAGCGCTGTGAAGGATACATGTGAATTATTGTCAAGCTAGTTTTCATCATGCTCATATGATTCGCGTTCGTTACTTTCATATGTGGGTGGATCGGTGCTTGGGTGCTGTCCTTCCTTGGACAAGCCTCCCACTTATGATTAACCCCTCTCGCAAGCATCCGAAACTACGAAAGAAGAATTAAGGTAAACCTAACCATCGCATTAAACATACGGATCCAAATCAGCCCCTTACAAAGCAAGACATAAACTAGGGTTTAAGCTTCTGTCACTCTAGCAACCCATCATCTACTTATTACTTCCCAATGCCTTCCCCCTAGGCCAAAATCATGGTGAAGTGTCATGTAGTCGACGTTCACATAACACCCCTAGAGGAAAGACAACACACATCTCATCAAAATATCGAACGAATACCAAATTCACATGATTACTTATAAAAGGACTTCTCCCATGTCCTCAGGAACAAACATAACTACTCACAAAGCATATTAATGTTCATAATCAGAGGAGTATTAATTATCATTAAGGATCTGAACATATGATCTTCCATCGAATAAACTAACTAGCATCAACTACAAGGAGTAATCAACACTACTAGCAACCCACATGTACGAATCTGAGGTTTTGAGACAAAGATTGGATACAAGAGATGAACTAGGGTTTGAGAGGAGATGGTGCTGGTGAAGATGTTGAGGGAGATTGACCCCCTCTTGATGAGAGGTTTGATGGTGATAATGATGGCGATTATTTCCCCCTCCCAGAGGGATGTTTTCCTGGCAAAACAGCTTCGTCGGAGCCCTAGATTGGTTCTGCCCAGGTTCCGCCTCGAGGCGGCGGCGCTTCGTCCCGAAAGGTTCCTTCTTCTTTTTTCTAGGGCAAAATACACCATATAGGAGAAGATGAGCGTCGGGTGCCAATGGGCCCACAAGGACGGGGGGGGGGGGGCGCCCAGGGGGGTAGGGAGGGCCCTCCACCCTTGTGGCTGGCTGGTGGCCCCCCTCTGGTGCTTTCTTCGCCCAATATTTTTTATTTATTTCAAAACTGATCTTTGTGAAGTTTCATGACTTTTGGAGTTATGCAGAATAGGTCTCTAATATTTCCTCCTTTTCTAGTCCAGAATTCTAGCTGCCGGCATTCTCCCTCTTCATGTAAACCTTATAAAATAAGAGAGAAAAGGCACAAGCATTGTGATATACCGTGTAATAACAGCCACAATGCAATAAATAATGATATAAAAGCATGATGCAAAATGGACATAAAATTTCTCTAATTTCGCTTCGAGCTTATCAGGCTGAAGCCTTTTGACATAAAACTTTAAGAAATGACAGCTTAGGTTTCTTGCCAAACCACAGTTCATACGGTGTCGTCTCAGCGGATTTAGACGGTGCCCTATTTAATGTGAATGCAGTTGTCTCTAATGCATAACCCCAACATGATAGTGGTAAATCGGTAAGAGACATCATAGATCACACCATATCTAATAAAGTATGGTTACGACATTCGGACACACCATTATGCTGTGGTGTTCTAGGTGGCGTGAGTTGTGAAACTATTCCACATTGTTTTAAATGAAGTCCAAACTCGTAACTCAAATATTCACCTCCGCGATCAGATTGTAGAAACTTTATTTTTTGTTACGATGATTCTCCACTTCACTCTGAAATTCCTTGAACTTTTCAAATGTTTCAGACTTGTATTTAATTAGGGATTTTTATTTCTGTACCTCTGCTTCCCTAGCTCTACTCATTCATCCCCACTCTGTTAACTTTTGCTCACTTTTCCCCACTCCCTTGCCCGAAACCCTCAGAACAGGTCATAACAGACGTTGTTGTCGGGTTAATGCCTTCGACCGTTAGCTGACGAATGGGGCTGCGTATACGTGGGCACATGCGAGACCGCGGTCGTGGGGTAGCATGTTGTGACGCCCCCGATTCAATCGTACACTAATCATGCACACAAATGTGTACGATCAAGATCAGGGACTCACGGGAAGATATCACAACACAACTCTAAAACATAAATAGGTCATACAAGCATCATAATACAAGCCAGGGGCCTCGAGGGCTCGAATACAAGTGCTCGATCATAGGCGAGTCACGGAAGCAACAATATCTGAGTACGGACATAAGTTAAACAAGTTTGCCTTAAGAAGGCTAGCACAAACGGGATCAGATCGAAGAGGCGCGGGCCTCCTGCACGGGATCCTCCTAAACTACTCTGGTCGCCGTAAATCGACACTGCACGTAGTAGTAGGCACCTCCAGTGTAGTAGTCGCCGCCGACGGTGGCGTTTGGCTCTGGCTCCGCATCTGGTTGCGACAACCGTAAAGAAGGGAAAGGGGAAAAGGGGGAAAGCAACCGTGAGTACTCATCCAAAGTACTGCAAGCAAGGAACTACACTACATATGCATGGGTATATGTGTAAGGAGGCCATATGAGTGGGGTGAACTGCAGAATGCCGAGAATAAGAGGGGATAGCTAATCCTATCGAAGACTACGCTCGGCAGCCTCCGTCTTGCTGGCAGTAGAAGAGAGTAGACCAAGTCCTCCAAGTAGCATCGCCAAGTAGCATCTCCAAGTAGCATCTCCAAGTAGCATCTCGGTAGCATCACATAGTATAATCCTACTCGGCGATCCTCCCCTCGTCGCCCCGTGGAAAAGCGATCATCGGGTTGTCTGTGGAACTTGGAAGGGTGTGTTTTATTAAGTATCCGGTTCTAGTTGTCATAAGGTCAAGGTACAACTCCGGGTCGTCCTTTTACCGAGGGACACAGCTATTGAATAGATTAACTTCCTGCAGGGTGCACCACATAACCCAACACGCTTGATCCCATTTGGCGGACACACTTTCTGGGTCATGCCGGGCCTCGGAAGATCAACACGCCGCAGCCCCACCTAGGCACAACAGAGAGGTCAAGACGCCGGTCTAAACCTAAGCGCGCGCAGTGCAGGCCCATCGCCCGAGCACACACTTGCGACGTGGGCTGCCGGAGCGAACTAGCCCCTAATACAAGCGCAGCTTACGTTCCAATCCGGTAGCGCCGCTTCGATTCTTGGCGTCAAGAAGGCTTGGTGATACCACGACGTCGGGATACCCATAACTACTCCAGCGTAGATGGTTAGTGCGTATAGACCAAATGGCGGACTCGGATCAAATACCAAGATCTCGTTAAGCGTGTTAAGTATCCATGAACGCCGAACAGGCCAGCCCACTGTCTCCTAGGTGGTCTCAACCTGCCTGCCGCTCCGCCCAAAGTAATGTGATCGGGGCCGTCGGGAACCCGGGCCCACCTCTACGGGATGGAGCCACTGTCCTTTCGGCCCCTCATCGAGAATCACTTGCGGGTACTCCTCGAGCTGACCCGACTTTAGTCACCATCTGTATAGTATGTATGTATGTATGTATAGTATATACCCGTGATCACCTCCCAAGTGATCACGGCCCGATAGTATAGCAAGGCAGACTGACAAGAATGTAGGGCCAATGATGATAAACTAACATCCTATACTAAGCATTTAGGATTGCAGGTAAGGTATCAACAGATGTAGCAACAATGTCAGGCTATGCATCAGAATAGGATCAACTGAAAGCAGTAACATGCTACACTACTCTAATGCAAGCAGTATAGAGGAGAATAGGCGATATCTGGTGATCAAGGGGGGGCTTGCCTGGTTGCTCTGGCAAGAAGGAGAGGTCGTCAACTCCGTAGTCAAACGGGGGGTCGCCGACAATCTCGGGGTCTACCGGAAAGAAGTAACGGGGGGAACACAATAAATAATAGGGCAATCAAGGTAACACAAAGCATAACATGGTGTCTGGCGGTGCTAGGGGTGACCTAACGCGGTATGAGGTGATACGGTGAAGGGGAAACATCAGGAAAGTATCCCGGTGTTAGTGTTTTGAGCGGAGGAGCCGAGGTGAAATGTTGCAGGTTCTCTATGCTAGGGACGCGTGGCGGACGAACGGGCTGCGTATCCGGATTCGTCTCGTCGTTCTGAGTAACTTTCATGTAGTAAGTATTTTCATCCGAGTTACGGATTAAAAGATATGATTTTCTAAAGATTTAAATCATTTTTAGCATTTATCTAATTATTTTAATTCGAAATTTGGTTTATGACATCAGCATGATGTCATCTTGACAAGAGATCAACAGTGTTGGTCGGGTCAATCGATGGTAGGTCCCGCATGTCATACACTATTTATTTAGCGGAGTTAATTAAGCGAGTTAATCGGTTTACCTAATGATTAGGTTAATCTAAATGTAATTAATTAAGTTAATTAAATAATTAATTAATTATTATTTTAATACTTATTTTTCTTAAATCTTTTTTATAAAATGTCACAGGCGTGGGCCCCTAGTCGATGGCTCTGGGGAGCATTAGCGGGTGGCGGGTAGTAGGCGCAATTGCTGGCGCGATTTGAGCGCTGACTTGGCCTTGTGAGGCAAAACCACCGGCGCTGATGGCGAGGCCACAGGTGTCTGTGACGGCGGCACCAGTGGTAGGGGCGGTTGAAGCGGGAGTAAAGCGCGGCGGGACGAAGCTGCGGCGGCGGCAGCCGCAGGCAGAATGGTAGAGAGCGGGGAAGAGAAGAGGCACGGTGTGGTGCGTGGCATGTATGCTCAGGGGCGCGCACGAGCTTAACGCAGCGATCGTGGTGCGGGACACGTCCGCACGGACGGTGGCAGTGTCGGCAACGGGCGGCGATGGGTGCGGCGAGGCGCGGCAACAGGGGAGCCGGGCGCGGCGTCCGCGCTGGTGAGCACAATGAAGGCGGCGTGTGTGCACGTGGTGGCGCACCGAGGGAGACAGAGAGGAGGGAGAGGCCGGGCCTCACCGCGCGGAGTAGGGGTCGGGGCAACGGAGCGCGAGGAGGGTGACGGGGACGACGGCATCGGAGGGGAAGCAGGCCGGCGATGACGTCCAGCGAGGAGGCGTGGTCGAGGCGATGGCGCGCGACGGGTCGGGGGCATCGGTTGCCCCCGATCCAGATCCACTCGGGGCGGGGCCGGAGGGACCTTGCCGACGAGGTCCGGTGGCCGGACGGGCAAAGCGAGGATGAAGCGAGTGCGGAGGAAGAGGAGCCGCGATGAGGAGGCCGTGGAGTGGGGCGGCCTTCGGTGCCGGCGGTTGGCGGCCCGACAGAGCAGGGAAGACGGCAACGGGCGGAGGGGAAACTCGCGGTGGCGGCGATGCTCTACAGCAGGAGAACCAGAGGGAGACACGGCAGAGGCGTCGTGGTTGGCGAGGGGATCGGGCGCGGGGAGTTCCTCTCCCAGGCACGATGCGTGCCTGCGAGTGCGTCTTGGCGAGAGTGGGGGACGAGGGAGATGGGGATCGGGGGGAGTGGTGTAGTGCGGTCGGTCTAGGGTTTGACCGGGGTGGGGTTATGGTGGAGTGGGGTGGGCCGGCCTGGTGGCCCGGTTGGGCCGAACGGCCCAGGGAAGGGGGATCTTCTATGTTTGTTTGTTTTTTTGTATTTCTTTGTTTTCTGTTTTTATTTATTTCTTTTCGGTTTTCACTTAGTTTCCTATTATTTCTAGTTTTAGCAAATTACCAAAACGGCACATAATTTGTTGTTACCAAATATGCCATGGCCACATTAACTTGCTACCCAAACTAAAATAGTTTTGTAATTATTTAATATCTAAAAGTATTTAAATAATAGTCTTAGCTGATGTTTTATCATTTAATAGTATTTAAATATTTTATAAAGGTGTGGTTTCTCCACCATAGTTACCTATGCTTTACTTGGTCCACCCCGAACATTTAAGTTTTAATTTTCAAAAACTTTTATTGTTTGCTTGAATTTGAATTTGAACTTGAATCGGTTTCGAACTAACGGGAGATTAGCAACAGTAATCGAAGTGACGTGGCATCATTGGCAGAGGTTACTGTAGCTTGATTATCCAGGCGTCACAATTCTCCTCCACTACAAGAAATCTCGTCCCGAGATTTAAGATGGGAGTAAGGGGGAAAGTTCTGGTTACGCAATTCTAACGGGTGTCCTCGGTCTTGGTTGCTCTTCTCGAAGAGGTCGATCCATTATGTTGATGTTTTCATTCTCTGTTTCAAGGCATCATGATGAAGTCTTCATCCTTTCTCCGGGATCTCTATCGTCCTACGAACGCGATCAAGGGGAAAAACTCGGGAAGAACGCATCTCCACTAAGATGGGCGTCTGAAAGTGAACTCAATGGGAAATACGAGGTACCCCACGAGTTGTATTTGATGAATTCGTTGAGTGCAATATCGCTGGTACCAAAGTTTCAAATGGGTAGGCAATCATTCGATGACTAGGCAGAAGCTGGAATGGGGTTTGAACAACGAGAATAACATGGTGTTTGATCCGGGATGAATAATGGTATAGCATTTAGCTCGTGAATCACACACGAAGCCGGTGCAAAGGATATATTAGAATCCGGGTTGTGAAGAAGAGTCAGGTTTCGATCCAGTGGATCTGTGGGTTATGGGCCCACCATGTGGGTTAAAAATAGGAAAGGTGGTGACATCTTGCACAGCCGCGACAGGGAGGCATGTCGGTGGGTAGCTTGTCGACTATATCAAGCAACAATGTCGGTACAAAGGGCGAGGAACAAAGAGAAACCATTTTCTGCTTTCGTTGAGCGAGGCGAACCAATTGGCAAAGTTCTCACCCATCGGTGGTTACCGGAATGTCATCAACAATAGTAATGAGGTCTTCAGACGAGTGGTACAACAAGGTGCTTACCTAAGGAGGGAATTATCTCTGCTCAGTTAAGTCAGATTACAGGAAAGGTTAAGCAAAAGAATGGAAAGGAAAATGTGATTATCATATTAAACAGAACAATGGAAAGGAAAAGTGTGTTTAAACACATATTTCAGAGTATATCCTTCCCAAGGACAAGCGAGCAAAATATCCACGACGAGGAGATAATGTAGAAAACCCTTTAGGTAAGGGAGAGAAATTTCTTGACATTACCCATACAAGCGGTGTTTGGATAATTGAGCAAGAAACATTTAGCATTGGGCTTCAAATGTTCTTATTGAAGATCGGAGTAGCACAGACTTGCTTTGAGATAGCATTGACATGGTCTTCAAGCAAAGGTCAGACTTTGGATACACAAAGGATCCATCAGGATAACTTATTAAACAAGGCATTCAAGTTCCTCATGGAAATTGGTTAACCTTGTTAAAAAGGAAACTATAACAATAGGCCCTTCGGCCAGGTGTGCTAGGCATGAATCATATTACCGGGTCATCAAAGGACCAACATCATATCTCGTGAAAAGTTGTCCCAACCATCATATCCGACCGAGTTTCAAATCCGATTGGTGTCATGATACCTCAGACTCAGGATGTCCGAGAAGAAAAGGTGTGACACGAATTGGCGAAATGACATTGCAAGATTCTCGGGAAATGACTATGGAAGTGAGTTCGAAGACAAGGATTCATCATCATTAAACCAAGGAGAGGATGAGGGGGTGGCTGATGGAATCAGCGACAATTTATCGATATTAACAAAAGATGGATTTCCACAATTATGTGAACAAGGACATAACATTTGTCAAATCAAATGGTATAATGATGTATGCTCGAGGAAAACATACACAATTAAACATTGGTTGAAAGGTACACCCGAAATATGGGTTGGGTTGCACGACCAATGTCCGAATGGTGATTCAATAATAATAAATAGTCTAAGAGTGAACGGCCGACCATAATATTGAAAGCAATATGGTTGCTAGAAGGGCAGAACCCAAACATCACCGATCGAATCAACACGAGGACCAAGAGAGAATGGTGATGGAGAGAAGTATCACTATACCAAGAATTCTTAAGAGGTGGAGTAATCCTCACGACATTCTTGACCTCACAAATGATAATACTTCAAGGTAGAACATCATACAAGCTGGATAGCAAGTACCATCCATAACATGAACAAGTTTGTGTTGGGGGAAGGCAAGAATGTTGTCGATGATAACACAATCATCGAGGGGCAAGGATGGTATTTCCCATCATGAATTTGATTGATATCCTGGAAGAGCACAGAATGGTGATGATGATCATCACAAATTTTATCGAGAGGTTTCATGAAGATGTAATCGAACATCCACTACGTCAAGTAAAAGGACTGATGCAGCAAAAGATTTTTTTTTGAACCACGGATACGACACCAGCTCGGAATCAACCTTGTTGTTCAAGGTGGAATGATAAGATGAGGAAATCGTCATAAGCTTAGCTCATAATCGAAGGTTGTGCTCCAGGATTAAGGACCAGGTAGCACAGTTAAATTTAGCACGATAATGATATAGCCGATCAGGCTAGGAATGACTTGAAGGATTATTTAACTCGTAAGCAATGAAAATTACTTAGAGTTATTGAATCGAAGTGCGGAATCGATTCACTTACCGGTGTTCCCGAGTGAAATAACTCAGAACCCGGGGGAAATCTGAAATCGGTGAGAAGCAATAATAGATGAAGACTCCTAGGAAGCAACACAGTTCGTTGATATTCTCGAGATACTGAAGGGTATTGCTCGAAGGAAGATTGACATAGGGGCTGCAGAGAGGTATTGATCCGCAAAAGACAAGTGTTTTCACTTGCTTGAGAAATGGGATCAAGTAGAAAATATGGTCGGAACCATGATTGCAAAGGATCAATTCACAGATACCAGATGATATTATATCAAGGCAATAGTTATTATTACAAGAAGCTTCCATGATAGGATCTACATCGTGTCCATGGGCATGAACACAAGTTCAAGGTTGACTCCCACTTCTTCAATGTATAACCTTCCATTCACTTCTCGCCTTCAACGAAATTGTGTGTTGAAATTTTATCTGACATAACACTAGTAGAGTATGACCCGTAGTAGTTTCCGGGTTCACACAGTTTAGAGAAGGCATATGTCCAACCCATCGGGCCTCTTAGGAACATATACCACAAACTTCAGGAGTAAATAACACAAGCTCGATAGCAGAGCATGGTTGACAAAGTAGGGGATACAATTTACCAAAGGCGGTATACATCCTAGGAAAGGCTCAAGGTTATTGAATATGAAGGACATTGTCGGATAAAATCCAACAAAGGATCTGGGGTGAGTATCGGCACACAACCAGAGGAAGAAGCAAGGCAATTACATTGGATTATAGAAACAACTGAATAACTTAGAGCTCAATTGCTAAGGAATTATGATTTACAAAGTGAAGGATCAGAAGCAGACGCTCTGATCAAGGATGGATAAGTTCAATAGACTTAGGGGCACAATCGACGACAATTTAGTTGGGTCGAGATCCATCTCATGTTCAAAATGACATCTGAGCCGGAAAGATAATTTAGAAGGATCAACTGATGATTGCATGCTTTCACACACATGTTGAATCGATAGGATCAAAATGACGGTGTCTAAGGATACTAACGAATCTTGCCAGACATATGGAAAGCATCCATCATGCAAGCAGACAAGTATTGCCGAGCAATAAGCTACTAAGGATTTTTTTTGGAGGACCGAATAGTATTTTGAAGACCATTGTGAAACACATGAACAACTGGGGATGAGCGGATACTCGATAAGTGCGAGAATTATCCGTAGGGGTATTCAGGTGGCGAGAAACTGCAAGGCAGTAGGCATAAAGTATTCTCAGGGTATCTTGTAATAAAAAGATCGACTGGGAATAAAAGTAAGCACGACAGGTGTAAGTAATTATCCATAGGGATATTTCGGTGGAAGGGAATTGCAAAAGCAACGGGCACAAGGTCTCGAGAGAAAATCGAGAGTATCTTGAAATCTTACGTGCACCACGCGATCATCTCGGTGAAGGGGCTCTCCGGAGAGAGTATTATCGAGAACCTAGAGTCCAAGTTAATAAAATCGTTTAACCCGAATAGAAGAGAGATTAGAGTCCCAGAGTATAGATGAGGAATAAAAGATCGTAATATCACCCAATTGGCGACGTGGGCCCAGGGGCCCCACAACCAAGTTAGTAAAACAGTTTTCGGCTTCTAGACTCAACTTCGGCCAAGGAGTTGGAAAGGGGATTCCTATAGGCAGTCGGCTCTGATACCAACTTGTGACGCCCCCGATTCAATCGTACACTAATCATGCACGCAAATGTGTACGATCAAGATCAGGGACTCACGGGAAGATATCACAACACAACTCTAAAACATAAATAGGTCATACAAGCCAGGGGCCTCGAGGGCTCGAATACAAGTGCTCGATCATAGGCGAAGTCGTGGAAGCAACAATATCTGAGTACGAGACATAAGTTAAACAAGTTTGCCTTAAGAAGGCTAGCACAAACCGGGATCAGATCGAAGAGGCGCGGGCCTCCTACAGGATCCTCCTAAACTACTCACAGTGTC
Source organism: Aegilops speltoides (assembly GCA_021437245.1). Lineage (NCBI taxonomy): Eukaryota > Viridiplantae > Streptophyta > Magnoliopsida > Poales > Poaceae > Aegilops > Aegilops speltoides. The sequence continues at coordinate 348,803,625 of CM038146.1, read as the reverse complement.
GTAAATCGTGACACCTGCGCACGTAGTAGTAGGCACCTCCGAGTGTAGTAGTCTTCGTCGACGGTGGCGTCGGCTCCTGGCTCCAGCATCTGGTTGCGACAACCGTAAAGAAGGGAAAGGGGAAAAGGGGGAAAGCAAGCGTGAGTACTCATCCAAAGTACTGCAAGCAAGGAACTACACTACATATGCATGGGTATATGTGTAAGGAGGCCATATGAGTGGGTGAACTGCAGAATGCCGAATAAGAGGGGATAGCTAATCCTATCGAAGACTACGCTCGCAGCCTCCGTCTTCTGCAGTAGAAGAGAGTAGTGAAGTCCTCCAAGTAGCATCGCCAAGTAGCATCTCCAAGTAGCATCTCCAAGTAGCATCTCCGGTAGCATCACATAGTATAATCCTACCCGCGATCCTCCCTCGTCGCCCGTGAAAAGCGATCACGGGTTGTCTGTGGAACTTGGAAGGGTGTGTTTTATTAAGTATCCGGTTCTAGTTGTCATAAGGTCAAGGTACAACTCCGGGTCGTCCTTTACCGAGGGACACGGCTATTGAATAGATTAACTTCGCAGGGTGCACCACATAACCCAACACGCTTGATCCCATTTGGCGAACACACTTTCTGGGTCATGCCCGCCTCGGAAGATCAACACGTCGCAGCCCCACCTAGGCACAAGAGAGGTCAAGACGCGGTCTAAACCTAAGCGCCGCAGGGTGCAGGCCCATCGCCACGAGCACACACACTGACGTTCGCGTGGCGGCCGGAGCGTAACTAGCCCCTAATACAAGCGCAGCTTACGTTCCAATCCGTAGCGCCGCTTCGATTCTTGACGTCAAGAAGGCTTGGTGATACCACGACGTCGGGATACCCATAACTACTCCAGCGTAGATGGTTAGTGCGTATAGACCAAATGGCGGACTCGGATCAAATACCAAGATGTCGTTAAGCGTGTTAAGTATCCGCGAACACCGAGCAGGCCAGCCCACTGTCTCCTAGGTGGTCTCAACCTGCCTGCCGCTCCGCCACAAAGTGTGATCGGGGCCGTCGGGGAACCGGGCCCACCTCTACCGGGATGGAGCCACTGTCCTTTTAGCCCCTCATCAGAATCACTTGCGGGTACTCCTCGGTGACCCAACTTTAGTCACCATCTGTATAGTATGTATGTATGTATGTATAGTATATACCGTGATCACCTCCCAAGTGATCACGGCCCGATAGTATAGCAAGGCAGACTGACAAGAATGTAGGGCCAATGATGATAAACTAACATCCTATACTAAGCATTTAGGATTGCAGGTAAGGTATCAACAGATGTAGCAACAATGTCAGGCTATGCATCAGAATAGGATCAACTGAAAGCAGTAACATGCTACACTACTCTAATGCAAGCAGTATAGAGGAGAATAGGCGATATCTGGTGATCAAGGGGGGGGGGCTTGCCTGGTTGCTCTGTCAAGAAGGAGAGGTCGTCAACTCCGTAGTCGAACGGGGGGTCGCCGGCAATCTCGGGGTCTACCGGAAAGAAGTAACGGGGGGAACACAATAAATAATAGGGCAATCAAGGTAACACAAAGCATAACATGTGTCTGGCGGTGCTAGGGGTGACCTAACGCGGTATGAGGTGATACCGGTGAAGGGGGGAAACATCCGGGAAAGTATCCCCGGTGTTCCGTGTTTTCGGGCAGAGGAGCCGGAGGTGAAATGTTGCAGGTTCTCTATGCTAGGGACGCGTGGCGGACGAACGGGCTGCGTATCCGGATTCGTCTCGTCGTTCTGAGTAACTTTCATGTAGTAAGTATTTTCATCCGAGTTACGGATTAAAAGATATGATTTTCTAAAGATTTAAATCATTTTTAGCATTTATCTAATTATTTTAATTCGAAATTTGGTTTATGACATCAGCATGATGTCATCTTGACATGATGATCAGCAGTGTTGGTCGGGTCAATCGATGGTAGGTCCCGCATGTCATACACTATTTATTTAGCGAGTTAATTAAACAGAGTTAATCAGTTTACCTAATGATTAGGTTAATCTAAACAGAATTAATTAAGTTAATTAAATAATTAATAAATTATTATTTTAATACTTATTTTTCTTAAATCTTTTTTTTTATAAAATGTCCTGGGGTGTGGGCCCCCTAGTCAGTGGCTCTGGGGGAGCATTAGCGGGTGAGCGGGTAGCGGGCGACGGCCTGGCCAGATTTGAGCGCTGACTTGGCGCTTGTGAGGCAAAACCACCGGCGGCAGCAGAGGCCACAGGTGTAAAGTGTGGCGGCACCAGTGGTGGGGCGGTTGAAGCGGGAGTAGGGCGCGGCCGGGACGAGCTGCCGGCGGCAGCAGCCGCAGCTCGTATCAGAGAGCGCGGGAAGAGAAGAGGCACGGTGTGGTGCGTGGCATGTATGCTCAGCGCGGCGCACGAGCCGAACGCAGCGATCGTGGTGCGGGGACACGTCCGGGCACGGACGGTGGCCAGGGTGTGCGGCAACGGGCGGCGATGGAGTGCGGCGAGGCGCGGCAACAGGGAGCGGGCGCGGCGTCGGGCGCGGTGGCGCTGCTGGCGGTGGCGTGTGCACGTGGTGCGCCGAGGGAGACAGAGAGGAGGAGAGGCGGGCCTCACCGCGGAGTAGGGGTCGGGCAACGGGCGCGAGGAGGGTGACGGGGCAGCGGCATCGGAGAAGCAGGCAGCGATAGCGTCAGCGAGGCGTGGTCGAGGCGATGGCGCGCGACGGGTCGGGGGCATCGGTTGCCCCCGATCCAGATCCACTCGGGGCGGGGCCGGAGGGACCTTGCCGACGAGGTCCGGTGGCCGGACGGGCCGGCAGGCGCGAGGATGAAGCAGAGGTGCGGAGGAAGAGGAGCCGCGATGAGGAGGCCGTGGAGTGGGGCGGCCTTCGGTGCCGGCGGTTGGCGGCCCGACAGAGCAGGGAAGACGGCAACGGGCGGAGGGGAAACTCGCGGTGGCGGCGATGCTCTACAGCAGGAGAACCAGAGGGAGACACGGCAGAGGCGTCGTGGTTTGGCGAGGGGATCGGGCGCGGGAGTTCCTCTCCAGCGCGATCGCGTGCTCTGAGTCGTCTTGGCGCGAGTGGGGGGACGAGGAGAGATGGGGATCGGGGAGTGGTGTAGTGCGGTCGGTCTAGGGTTTGACCGGGGTGGGGTTATGGTGGAGTGGGGTGGGCGGCTGGTGGCGGTTGGGCGAACGGCCAGGAAGGGATCTTCTATGTTTGTTTGTTTTTTTTGTATTTCTTTGTTTTCTGTTTTTATTTATTTCTTTTCGGTTTTCACTTAGTTTCCTATTATTTCTAGTTTTAGCAAATTACCAAAACGGCACATAATTTGTTGTTACCAAATATGCCATGGCCACATTAACTTGCTACCCAAACTAAAATAGTTTTGTAATTATTTAATATCTAAAAGTATTTAAATAATAGTCTTAGCTGATGTTTTATCATTTAATAGTATTTAATATTTTATAAAGGTGTGGTTGCTCCACCATAGTTACCTATGCTTTACTTGGTCCACCCTGAGCATTTAAGTTTTAATTTTCGAAAACTTTTATTGTTTGCTTGAATTTGAATTTGAACTTGAATCGGTTTCGAACTAACGGGAGATTAGCAACAGTAATCGAAGTGACGTGGCATCATTGGCAGAGGTTACTGTAGCTTGATTATCCAGGCGTCACACATGTGTCCATGGACATGCCCGAAATGTCCCATCATATAAAGAGGGCAACCACCTCCATCGCCCCTACCATTTCCCCCCAAATCCCCTCCCTACCGCATCGTCTTCCTCTCCCCCACCGGCGTCGTCTCAGCTCTCCTCCACTACCTCCACCACACCGTCTCGCTCTCCCCTACCACATCCTTTTCCTCACCTTCATCGCCTCCATCTTTAAGATGGCCGACGCTCGTGGCGACACCGGCACAGCTGGCGGAGATGTGGTGGAGCTGTAGGGTTAAGGCGGTGACCGCGGATGGCGGCGGTGCCCACGGTGGTGTGGCGAAACTCACAACTGCTACGGATGTGGCGGGCTTCGCCTCATCGCTGCAGAAGGTGAAGGCGTCGAGCGGTGCAGTCAATCCAGATGCCCCCATTGCGCCCCCTGCCGTGGAGGAGCAGGTATTTGCACTTGCTTAGCTTGTAGAGTTAATTGCTCCCTAGTTGCATTGGTTAGATTGTGATTCATACGGTAGTTCAGATGGTTAGAGTAGTTGGTTTGACGGATGGGGTGGGGTTTTCTGTAGGGTATGGGTTGGGGGGACGGGGGTTTTTGGACTAGGGTTTGTTGGATAAATTCATTGCAAAAATGCTATGTTGTGAACTATGATTTTAGGTGCTGCAATGATTGGGGTTTTTAGATTTGTTTTTAGATTTGGATAAATTCGTTGCAAAAATGCTAGATGTTGTGAACAGATTGGTTTTTGTAATACTATGATACTTATTAGATTTCTTTTTAGTGCTCATAGATTGGGGTTTTTAATGCTAGATGTTTTTGAATGCTACTCAGATTGGGGTTTCGAATGTCATATGCCCAAATGGAATCCATTGATTAAGAAGTTATAAATTTGATTCAATGTGTGTAAATTTGTCATATTGGGGTTTTTGATTCATTAGTATATAAATTTGATTCATTAGTATACAAATTTTTCCACAATATGTAGTTATATTAACTCTGTTCTTCAATGTGTGTGCATGACCAATGATCAATGTGTTATTTGAATGTCATATTGGGGTTTTTGATCAATGTGTGTACAAATCTAATACATTGATATACTAGTGGTGGATGTGGTTTTTGAATGCATAGAGCTAAGGGGCAATGAAATAAAAAACCCCACTTCTAAAACATTTCTGATATTGGGAGTATACTAGCCCTATGATCAATGTGTCATGTGTGCATATCTAAATTTTCAATAGGCTACTAGTGATGGATGTAATTGTATATTCAGGAGGATGATGGTTGGGGGGGGAGAAAGAGGAAGCTGGCCGACTATGACCCGTACGATGGGGAGTTTAGTGACGATTCTGAATATGAGGTAAGCACATCCTTTGTTCATTTAGTTCCTTTGACATGGTGTATATGAATCTATAATGTATAAATGCAATTCATTCATGTGTGCAGTATTATTCTGGAGATGATATGTACAAGGGCAACGTCGCGTCCTTCACAGCCAAGGAGGTGGAGAAGATCAAGGCCAAGGGAGTTGCTTCCTTCTACAACCGCAAGTTCAAGAAGTGGCACTGCCCCTACTGCACCACCAAGCCAAAGCCAAGGGATGGCCGCTTCGATCACCTTCTGTCTCATCACTACAAAAAAAGACACATTCGTGACATATTGGGCCGAACGATTTTTTTCTGTCATACTTATGACACTTCTATGACGACAATTGTGACAAAACCCGGTATCATCATAGATGTGGTGGGATCCTACTTCTATGACAAAAAATCACAACAGAAAATGGGCTTTTCGTCCTGGGCGGGCCGGAGACGCAGCTGCATGACATTCTTTAGGCCATCCATGACGGAAAAAACCATGGGAGAAGCGAGGACGAGGAAAATTTTAGGGAGTTCCCGGTTACGGTTGGTGGTCGGGGGCCGAGCGATGAACGTTTCTCTTATACACGTACGGGCGTGTGTGCAAGGCGTTGGGTTATAACTGAACCCGAGCGAGGCGTTGGGCTCTAACTGAACCCGAGCGATTGCACTACCTACATTACTCCTTCGCCACTGCTGCTAACTGAAGCCGATCGATGCTGCCTCTGGATGAACAGTTAGCGTTGTATGTGTGTGTGGGGGCGTTTGGATGAACAGTTCCGGTGGGGTGGATGAACAAGACCCCGTGGTGTTGCCTCTGGATGAACAGGACCCCGATCGATGGAGCCGGTTGGGGCTGGATGAACAAGACCTGTGGAGGGCTGGATGAGCAGGGCGACCCGTGGAGGCTGGATGAGCGATGAGCGGTGGAGGGTAGATGAACACTAAGCGCGCAGTTTGCCTACTAATGGCGCACTCTTGGTGCGCCACGCCATTAAATTAAATACTAATGGCGCACTGTGAATCGCCATTAGTATATCACACAGTGCGCCATTACTATCTGACTTAGTAATGGCGCACCACATAGAAGTGCGCCATTAGTAACAATTTTTTTCAAATATTTTTTTTCAATTTTTTTTCGATTTTTTTCGTTTTTTTCTTAATCTCGGGTCACTATGGCTTAATCTCGGGTCAATATGCTTACTCTCAAGTCAAATCGCACTAAGTTGTCAAACTTCCCGGAAGGTCACCCATCCTCACACTACTCCAGCCCGAGCACGCTTAACTTTGCAGTTCTATCCAACCCCAGCACCAGCTCACTTAACAGGCACTTGTTGATATATCTATCATATCAATCCTATTAAACCTTGTTGATGTCTAGGAATTTGTTCATGTTCATGAGTATGATGAAATTTTGAAAATTATTTCAAACTTCCCGGTCATATTACGTATCATTTTTTGAAAAAGAATTCAAGAAAAAATTCGAAACCAATTTTTTTTCTGTTACTAGTGGCGCACCTAGCAAACGGTGCGCCACTAGTAAGTTTGAATTTTTTTCATTTTTCCCTTCTAGATCTTAAAAGCCCCGTAACTTTTTTTCTGTTATGTTTTTGAGGATTTTGAAAATATTTAATGGGGTTCCCCCGATTAAATTCGGATGTAACTTTTCGATTAGATAATTTTTCATATAAAAAACTTTTTAATCCGAGTTCGTATGCAAAAGTTATGCCCATTTTACAAATTCCAGAGAGATTTTGCAAATAAAGTCGAAATTCATATTTGTAAATTTTCCCAACAAGTAGATCACATATCACATAGGAAACTTATTTTCTTTTATTTTTTTGACATTTCCATCATTTTCTTTTATTTTTTTAAAAACTGAAAAGGCGGTCCACGGGGGGGCATTTTTGGGCCAAGTTAGTAATGGCGCACCGTGGGAGTGGTGCGCCATTGCGCACTATCCCCTGGTGCGCCATTACTAGTTTTGAAAAAAATTGATAAAAATTTTGAAAAAAAATTACTAGTGGCGCACCGTGGATGTGGTGCGCCATTACTAGTTTAACTAGTAATGGCGCACTATACCCTGGTGCGCCATTACTAGTTTTGAAAAAAAAAATTTGTTACCAATGGCGCACCGTGGATGTGGTGCGCCATTAGTATTTGGACACTAATGGCGCACCAACACATGATGCGCCATTAGTATATAGTAACGGCGCACCACATGTGTGGTGTGCCATTAGTATCCATATCATCTATAGCCCTTTTCCTAGTAGTGAGCCCGTGGAGGGGTGATTGAACAGGAGCCCGTGGAGAGGGCTGGTTGAACAGTAGCCGGTGGAGTAGCATGCGGTGGAGGCTAGATGAACAAGAGCCCATGGATGAACAGCAGGTGGAGGCTGAAGGAGGTCGACGGTGGATGAACAGTAGCCCGTGGAGGCTGGAGGAGGTCGACGGTGGAGATGAACAATATCCCGTGGAGTCCCGTTTTGCGGTACGCCACACCCCTCCCGATGAACAGGACCCCCGTTTCGACCGTAGCGCTCCAACACAAATCTGTTTCCTCCATTTTGCGGTACGCCACACCCCTCCCGGTCAACAGGACCCCGTTTCGACCGTAGGAGGTCCAACATAAGTCTGTTTCCTTTGTTTTGCGGTATGCCAGACCCCTCCCAATGAACAGGATCCCGTTTCAAACGTGGCCGGTCGAAGACAAGGCCGTTTCCTTCATTCTGCGGTACGCTAGGCCTCGTTTCCATCGGCTCTTCCATCCAAGCCCTCCCAATGAACACGATGACGCATTCCGTTCCGACCCAGCCAGTTGGCTCCCCATGAACACGACGACGATGCAGTTTCTTCGTTCCGACCCAGCCATGTGCATGAGCCCTGGCCGTACGTATGCGCGAGTAGGCATTCGAGACCCCGCCCGTATGTGCGTATGTGGCCGTATTTTCTTTCTTGCACACTGGCCGTTGTACGCACGTGTACATGCTACGTGCGCGCCTCTACTACGACACGTGCGCGCCTCTACATCGACCAGTATGTATGTACACATTCGCGACTAGAATGGCAATGCTACGTACGCTTCGACCAGGTGGGTCCTGACTGTCAGGCACTTCCTTGCGTGCGAAGATGTAGCTGGTGGGTCCCAGCAGTCAGGGGCGAATCGTTTTTTCTTTTTTTCCCGGACGCACTTCCTTGCGTGCGAAGATGTAGCTGGTGGGTCCCAGCAGTCAGGGGGAAACATTTTTTTTCACGAAATACGGTGCCCCGTCCGATGGGTCCCCGCTGTCAGGTGGAGGAATAATTATTTTGCGCGTAATAAGGAGGCACTTCCTTGCGGCCGCCGTGGACCCAACTGTCAGCCTCTCCACGTACAGTACTCTTCCGATGGAAGTCGTTCCTTGACCATGTTGACCACGCTGCGCTGAGAGTACCAGGGTAGTGGACGACCGCGAGGCCTAGGAAGGGGAAGACGCAATGGTGGAAGCCCGTGCGGAGAGGAGTACGAAGGTTCACTGGTTCGGCTGTGGTGTGAGGCTGCCGTTGCTGCAGGGCCTGGCTAGTGGTGGGAATAGTAGGGGGCGGTGAGGCCTCCGTGGCAGCACAGCCGACCACGGGAGGCAGGAGCATGCGGCACGACCGGCGCTGCTTTGGTATTTGGAGCACGAAGACCAGAGGTTGAAGAAGCACTACGGCTGTTGGATGGACATCGTACGGTCACTGGAGCTAGAATCATTCATATTGACTAAGTTGACAAAGCCCTCCGTCCCCGTCAACTTAGTAGGCCCACAAGTCAGCCTCCCACCAAGGTGAGTCCCAGCTAGCAGGGGGAGTATTCATTTTTTTGGCGTAATAAGGAGGCACTTCCGGTGGGTCCGAGCTGACAGCGGGCGGAACGTTTTTTCGCAAAATACAGAGGCCCTTCCGGTGGGTCCCAGCTATCAGGTGGAGGAATCATTATTTTGCGCGTAATAAGGAGGCATTTCCCTGTGTGGGCCCCTACTGTAAGCCTCTTCCGATGGCTGTTGTTTGTTGACCATGTTGACCTCGCCGTGCCGAGAGCACAAACGCGGTGGACGAGGGCGAGGCCCAGGAAGAGAACCACCCGGAGCCGGCGAAGCCACTGCAGCAGATGCCCACGCTGATGGGAGTATGAGTGCTGACTGGTCGGCTGCGGGGTGAGGCTGACATCGTTAGAAAATAACAGGATGGCCTGGCGGCAACACTGCCAGCCATGGGAGGAGAGAGTAGGTAGTCCCGCCGGCGCTGGTTTGGGCGGCTGGAGCAGGAGGATCAGAGATTGAAGAAGCACGGCGGCCGTTGGATGGACATCCAATAGTCACTGTTGTGTGTTTACTAAGTTGACAAAGCCTTGCGTACGTGTAAAAAAAATTAGGACAATGTCATTGTCAACCTAGTAGGCCCAGAAGTCAGCCTCCAAATCTGCGGAAAACAACATACAATCCATTAGCCATTATTTTCAATAATTTACAGCCCATTTGCAAATTCTTAAGGATATTTGAAGCCCATATTCTTTTTATTAGCATTACAGACCATATATTCTGGGCACTGCTAAAAAATTCAATGAAGTTTTGCATATTTCAGTGGGATCCGAACTCTTTTAATCACGAAATTTTGAGTCACGTTAAAAATAATTTTCAAAAAATTATATCAAAATAAAATTCAAAAAACAATTCTCCGCAAAAAACATGAATGAAATTTAGAATCTTAACTAGCAAGATGCCCGTTCGTTGCACGGAACATGAAGATGCATTTGTATGAGTAGTTTATCTTGTGAGAGAAAAGATGATATTTTAATGTAATTGCCAGTTGGCCTTGTTTTTATAAGAGTAGAGAGTAGAGGAATCCTGAAAAAAAATGATATTTTAATGCAATTAACGGTTGGCTTTGGTTTAAAAATTTACATCCCATTTGTTACAACTTATAGCCCATTTTCAGGGGGAAGCCCATTTCTTACTACTTACATCCCTCCTCGTCCTGAAAGATTTCCAGCCCAGCAGGGATGAGAAAAGCAAGTAGGCCTCGGGTTTTGGTATTCTCCAAAAAAAAAGAACTGGGCTAGCCATTTTCAGAAAGAAAAAAATATCAACTTGGCTCGTCATGTGCTTAATAAAAGCATAAGCGTGGGCTAGACGGGCCACATCCCCCGCACAGCTAATACGTCTCCAACGTATCTATAATTTATGAAGCATTTATGCTATATTATTATCTGTTTTGGATATTTATGGGCTTTATTATACAATTTTATAATATTTTTTCGACCAACCTATTAAACGGAGGCCCAGCCCAAATTGTTGTTTTCTAGCCTATTTCAGTGTTTTGAAGAAAAGGAATATCAAACAGAGTCCAAACGGAATGAAACCTTCTGGAGAGTTATTTTTGGAATTGAAGCAATCCAGGAGACTTGGAGTGGAAGTCAGGGAAGCTTCGAGGTGGCCACGAGGTAGGGAGGCGCGCCCTACCCCCTGGGCGCTGGGCGCGCCCCCACCCTCGTGGACCCCTCGTGGCTCCCCTCACCGGCTTCTTTCGCCTATATATGTCCATATACCCTAAAAACAACGAGGAGCACAATAGATCGGGAGTTCTGCCGCCGCAAGACTCTGTAGCCACCAAAAACCTCTTGGGAGCCTATTCCGGCACCCTGCCAGAGGGGGAATCCATCACCGGTGGCCATCTTCATCGATACAGATTACTACATACGGTTCTGTTTTTGGCAGATTCTATTTTCTATGTGTTCTTTGCTTATTTTGAAGAATCTATGAGTAGTATCGGAGGGTATGAACCATAGAAAAGTTGGAATACAGTAGATATTACACCAATATGAATTTAGAATGAGTTCACAACTGTACCTAAGTGGTGATTTATTTTCTTATACTAATGGAGCTTACGAGTTTTCTGTTGAGTTTTGTGTTGTGAAGTTTTCAAGTTTTGGGTAAAGATTTGATGGATTATGGAATAAGGAGTGGCAAGAGCCTAATCTTGGGGATGCCCATGTCACACCAAGGTAATATTCAAGGACAACCAAGAGCCTAAGCTTGGGGTGCCCCGAAAGGCATCCCCTCATTTGTCTTCGTCCATCGGTAACTTTACTTGGAGCTATATTTTTATTCACCACATGATATGTGTTTTGGTTGGAGCGTCATTTTGTTTTATTTTGTTTTGCTTGCTGTTTGAATAAAATACCAAGATCTGAAATTCTTAAATGAGAGAGAGTCTTCACATAGCTACATAATTATTTAACTACTCATTGATCTTCACTTATATCTTTTTGCAGTAGTTTGTCATTTACTCATGTGCTTCACTTATATCCTATGAGTAAATGGTTGAATGAGTTGAATGTCATAAATCTAAAATTATATATGTTTCATATGCTTACCCCATTGGGAGTAATGACTTCACATCTAAGAATTAGAGGTGGTAAATTTATTGAAGGTTAGCAAACATTGTATTGGTCACTTGAACAATTCATGAAAGAATATTGAAGGAAGAGAGATTTCACATATAAATATACTATCTTAGACATCTTCTATGATTGTGAGCCCCATTAATTATTTTCAAATAAGAGCAACTTAATTGAAATTGGACAAGGAAGACAACATAATGAGTTTTGCTTGGGTATATTTGTATAGAAGTTATATTGTCATAGATCCTCCAACATGTGGTGCTTGCTGTTTAGAATCCTTTGCTAGCCAAAATATCTGTACTAAGTGGGAATACTGCTTGTGCATCCAAATTCCTTGAACCAAGTTTCTTCCATGAGTGTCCACCAAACCTACCTATATGCGGTATTTACCTATCGTTCCAAGTAAATTTGCATGTGCCAAACTCTAAACCTTCAAATAATAATTTGTTTTGTGTGCCCGAATCGCTCATGTAGCGACTAGGGGCTGTCAGTATCTTCCATGCTAGGTGGGTTATTCTCACGATGAATGGACTCTGCTCATCATTCACGAGAAAAATGGCTGGTAACTGGGATGCCCAGTCCCATGATCAAAAGATCAAAATCGAATCAAAATAATTGTAAACAAAACTCCCCCGGGATTGTTGTTAGTTGGAGGCACCCGTTGTTTCGGGAAATCCATGGATTGATGATTGTTGGTGGAGGGGGAGTAAAAACTTTACCATTTTGTTTGGGAACCGCCTATAATTTGAGTAGTATGGAAGATATTGGGAACTCTTGGTTGTTATGTTGACAATGAAAGCATACCTCTCAAAATTATTTATCTCTATTTCAAAATCGAGCTCTGGCACCTCTACAAATCCCTGCTTCCCTTTGCGAAGGGCCTATCTTTTAATTTTATGCAAGAGTCAGTAGAATTCCTTCTCATTCCAACCTACTCTTTAGTTGGCAAGCATCATGTGATGGGGAAAGATCGAAGCATATATGGCCATTCAAATATATTTGATGATGAATTATTATTGTTGACAATTATCTATATGGTAAGTAAGTTGGGAGGCGAAACTTTAAGCCCCTATCTTTCTCTGTGTTTGATCGATGCTATTTGTTCTAAAAATATGCTTTGAGTGCTAGCAATCATGGAAGACAATATGATAGTTGAGTATGTGAGATTTGCTAAATCAAAGCTCTTACATAGACCCTTCCTGAAAATAAGATGAATTGCAATTGTTTGATGACTTGGAACAAAGTTTGCTAGAAATTTTATGGTCTATGCTTTAACATTTGAATAGCTTGTTACTTGATCATGAGAAGTTTTATGAGACGAGCTACTGTTATGACATATAATCATGCTAGAAAAGGTGATTGAAATTATCATTGATCAAACTTATGCCCCTGCTAGCATTCACACTTCATAAATTATTTCTTTTATCATTTAACTGCTCGAGGACGAGCAGGAATTAAGCTTGGGGATGCTGATACGTCTCCAACGTATCTATAATTTATGAAGCATTCATGCTATATTATTATCTGTTTTAGATGTTTATGGGCTTTATTATACACTTTTATATTATTTTTGGGACTAACCTATTAACCGGAGGCCCAACCCAAATTGCTGTTGTCTTGCCTATTTCAGTGTTTCGAAGAAAAGGAATATCAAACGGAGTCCAAACATAATGAAACCTTCGGGAGAGTTATTTTTGGCCCGGAAGCAATCCAGGAGACTTGGAGTAGACATCAGGGAAGCTTCGAGGTGGCCACGAGGCAGGGAGGCGCGCCCTACCCCCCTGGGCACGCCCCCACCCTCGTGGCTCCCCTGATTGACTTCTTTCGCCTATATATGTCCATATACCCTAAAAACATCGAGGAGCACAATAGATCGGGAGTTCCGCCGCCGCAAGCCTCTGTAGCCACCAAAAACCTCTTGGGATCCCATTCCGGCACCCTTCCAAAGGGGGAATCCATCACCGGTGGCCATCTTAATCGATACAGATTACTACAGACTGTTCTATTTTTGGCAGATTCTGTTTTCTATGTGTTGCTTGCTTATTTTGAATAATCTATGAGTTGTATCGGAGGGTATGAACCATAGAGAAGTTGGAATACAGTAGATATTACACCAATATGAATTTAGAATGAGTTCACAACAGTACCTAAGTGGTGATTTATTTTCTTATACTAATGGAGCTTACGAGTTTTCTGTTGAGTTTTGTGTTGTGAAGTTTTCAAGTTTCGGGTAAAGATTTGATGGATTATGAAATAAGGAGTGGCAAGAGCCTAATCTTGGGGATGCCCATGGCACACCAAGGTAATATTCAAGGACAACCAAGAGCCTAAGCTTGGGGATGCCCCGGAAGGCATCCCCTCATTCGTCTTCGTCCATCGGTAACTTTACTTGGAGCTATATTTTTATTCACCACATGATATGTGTTTTGCTTAGAGCGTCATTTTGTTTTATTTTGTTTTGCTTGCTGTTTGAATAAAATACCAAGATCTGAAATTCTTAAATGAGAGAGAGTCTTCACATAGCTACATAATTATTTAACTACTCATTGATCTTCACTTATATCTTTTTGGAGTAGTTTGTCATTTACTCGTGTACTTCACTTATATCCTATGAGTAAATGGTTGAATGAGTTGAATGTCATAAATCTAAAATTATATATGTTTAATATGCTTACCCCATTGGGAGTAATGACTTCACATCTAAGAAGTAGAGGTGGTAAATTTATTGAAGGTTAGCAAACATTGTACTGGTCACCTGAACAATTCATGAAAGAATATTGAAGGAAGAGAGATTTCACATATAAATATACTATCTCAGACATCTTATATGATTGTGAGCCCCATTAATTATTTTCAAATAAGAGCAAATTAATTGAAATTGGACAAGGAAGACAACATAATGAGTTATGCTTGGGTATATTTGTATAGAAGTTATATTCTTATAGATCCTCCAACATGTGGTGTTTGTTGTTTAGAATCCTTTGCTAGCCAAAATATCTGTACTAAGCGGGAATACTGCTTGTGCATCCAAATTCCTTGAACCAAGTTTCTTCCATGAGTGTCCACCACACCTACCTATATGCGGTATTTACCTGTCGTTCCAAGTAAATTTGCATGTGCCAAACTCTAAACCTTCAAATAATAATCTATTTTGTGTGCCCAAATTGCTCATGTAGCGACTAGGGGCTGTCAGTATCTTCCATGCTAGGTGGGCTATTCTCACAATGAGTGGACTCCGCTCATCATTCACGAGAAAAATGGCTGGTAACTGGGATGCCCAGTCCCATGATCAAAAGATCAAAATCAAATCAAAATAATTGCAAACAAAACTCCCCCGGGATTGTTGTTAGTTGGAGGCACCCGTTGTTTCGGGCAAGCCATGGATTGATGATTGTTGGGGGAGTAAACACTTTACCATTCTTTTTGGGAACCGCCTATTATGTATGTAGTATGGAAGATATTGGGAACTCTTGGTTGTTATGTTGACAACGAAAGCATACCTCTCAAAATTATTTATCTCTATTTCAAAATCGAGCTCTGGCACCTCTGCAAATCCCTGCTTCCCTCTACGAAGGGCCTATCTTTTACTTTTATGCAAGAGTCAGTAGTATTCCTTCTCATTCCAACCTACTCTTTACTTGGCAAGCATCATGTGATGAGGAAAGATCGAAGTATATTTGGCCATTCAAATATATTTGATGATGAATTATTATTGTTGACAATTATCTATATGATAAGTAAGTTGGGAGGCGAAACATTAAGCCCCTATCTTTCTCTGTGCTCGATCGATGCATTTTGTTCTAAAAGTATGCTTTGAGTGCTAGCAATCATGGAAGACTATATGATAGTTGAGTATGTGAGATTTGCTAAATCAAAGCTCTTACATAGACCCTTCCCGAAAATAAGATGAATTGCAATTGTTTGATGACTGAGAACATAGTTTGCAAGGAAATTTTATGGTCTATGCTTTAACATTTGAATAGCTTGTTACTTGATCATGAGAAGTTTTATGAGACGAGCTACTGTTATGACATATAATCATGCTAGAAAAGGTGATTGAAATTATCATTGATCAAATTTATGCACCTGCTAATATTCACACTTCATAAATTATTTCTTTTATCATTTACCTACTCGAGAACGAGCAGGAATTGAGCTTGGGGATGCTGATACGTCTCCAACGTATCTATAATTTATGAAGCATTCATGCTATATTATTATCTGTTTTGGATGTTTATGGGATTTATTATACACTTTTATATTATTTCTGGGACTAACCTATTAACTGGAGGCCCAACCCAAATTGCTGTTTTCTTGCCTATTTCAGTGTTTCGAAAAAAAGGAATATCAAACGGAGTCCAAACGGAATGAAACCTTCGGGAGAGTTATTTTTGGAACGAAAGCAATCCAGGAGACTTGGAGTAGACGTCAGGGAAGCTTCGAGGTGGCCACGAGGCAGGGATGCGCGCCCTACCCCTGGGCACGCCCCCCACCCTCGTGGGCCCCTCATGGCTGTCCTGACTGACTTCTTTCGCCTATATATGTCCATATACCCTAAAAACATCGAGGAGCACAATAGATCGGGAGTTCCGCCCCCGCAAGCCTCTGTAGCCACCAAAAACCTCTCGGGAGCCTGTTCCGGCACCCTGCCGGAGGGGGAATCCATCACCGGTGGCCATCTTTATCATCCCGGCGCTCTCCATGACGAGGAGGGAGTAGTTCACCCTCGGGGCTGAGGGTATGCACCAGTAGCTATGTGTTTGATCTCTCTCTTGTGTTCTTGATTTGGCACGATCTTGATGTACCGCGAGCTTTGCTATTATAGTTGGATCTTATGATGTTTCTCCCCCTCTACTCTCTTGTAATGGATTGAGTTTTCTCTTTGAAGTTATCTTATCGGATTGAGTCTTTAAAGATTTGAGAACACTTGATGTATGTCTTGCCATGCTTATCTGTGGTGACAATGGGATATTCACGTGATCTACTTTATGTATGTTTTGGTGATCAACTTACGGGTTCAATGAACTTTTGCACAGGGGTTGGCACACGTTTTCATCTTGACTCTCCGGTAGAAACTTTGGGGCACTCTTTGAAGTACTTTGTGTTGGTTGAATAGATGAATATGAGATTGTGTGATACATATCGTATAATCATGCCCACAGATACTTGAGGTGACATTGGAGTATCTAGGTGACATTAGGGTTTTGGTTGATTTGTGTCTTAAGGTGTTATTCTAGTACAAACTCTATGATAGATCGAACGGAAAGAATAGCTTCGTGTTATTTTATTACGGACTCTTGAATAGATCGATCAGAAAGTATAACTTTGAGGTGGTTTCATACCCTACAATAATCGCTTCATTTGTTCTCTGCTATTAGTGACTTTGGAGTGACTCTTTGTTGCATGTTGAGGGATAGTTATATGATCCAGTTATGTTATTATTGTTGAGAGAACTTGCACTAGTGAAAGTATGAACCTTAGGCCTTGTTTCCTAGCAATGCAATACTGTTTCCGCTCACTTTTACCAATTGTTAGCTTGCTATTTTTATATTTTCAGATTACAAAAACCTATGTCTACCATCCATATTGCACTTGTATCACCATCTCTTCACCGAACTACTGCACCTATACAATTTACCATTGTATTAGGTGTGTTGGGGACACAAGATACTCTTTCTTATTTGGTTGTAGGGTTGCTTGAGAGAGACCATCTTCATCCTATGCCTCCAACGAATTGATAAACCTTAGGTCATCCACTTGAGGGAAATTTGCTACTGTCCTACAAACCTCTACACCTGGAGGCCCAACAACGTCTACAAGGAGAAGGTTGCGTAGTAGACATCAAGCTCTTTTCTGGGGTCGTTGCCGTTGAGGTGAGTGCTTGAAGGTATATCTTTAGATCTTGCAATCAAATCTTTTTGTTTCTTGATTTATCACTAGTTTAGTATATAAAACAAAACTACAAAAAAAATGGAATATAGTTTGTCTCATACGCTTCATATTTTTAATATCTTTCGTGAGAATGATGGAAAGGAAAATTGTGCTCAAGTGCTAGAAGAAGAAGTCTATAAAATGTTTGGCATTAAATCTTTGAATGATGAGCATGATTGCAATGTTGTTAGTATGAACTCTTTGAATATCTATAGTACTAATGATGATTGCACTAGTCATGATGAAAATGTCTCTTATAATATGTCAATTTTTGTGGAGTGCATAGAGTTTGCAAGTACACACCAAATAGGGAATATAGATTTTGCAAGAGGCATAAGTATTTGGAAACTAAATGGTTGCAAGAAAGGCTAGATGTGAGTGCTGAAAATTTAAAATTTCTTTACCGTACTTGTGAACTTTGCGATGAACATGGTCATTTAAATCTCCGATGCAAATTTTCATGATCGAATTGTGTCCAAAAATTGTGATGACTTTATTTCCCTTGCACATCATAATGAACTTAGTTTGCTTTTGGATTATGAACAATTGGAACGTTTAACTAAGCATATTCCAGAATATAACCTTAAGAAATTCCTTGATATTGATCTAGAGGAAATTCATATGTATTGTGCGGTGAATTGCATTGAAAATCCTTATATTGCCAATTACATAAAGAAAAGAAAGTAAATAGAAGATGAAGAGAATACTAATGAAAGGGAAGAGACTTCCCAATATCCTCCTATTATTTCTTATGATGAATCAGGTAACGAGGAGGAGCTTTCTATTCAACCAATCTCATTAATAAAGAGCTCAAAAAAGAGGGTTAAACCCACACACGATGTGAAGAAGAAAAAGAAATGACGGAGAAGCAAAGGTAAAAAGGTATCCCTACCAAATGATGTTTCTCCTATTACTCATTGTGATGATGATAATTGCTATACTATTGGTGCTATCCATACTATTAATGATGAGAGTGAATTTGCTTATGATATGAAAAGGCCCAAGCTTGGGGATGCTATGTTTGATGAGAATGACATATTTGAGAATATATTTGCTGCAATTAATGTTTGTCCCAAGCTTGGGGATGCTACGTTTAATGAAGATGATATTTTTAGCCTCCCAAGTTTTGATATGCAAAGTTGTTATGATGATAGCATGCCTTCTACCTATGATGATTATATTGATGAAAGTGGGTTTGGAAGAGTGTCAACTTTAGGAAGTAATGATCCCACTATTTTGGAGGGTGTTGAATCTTATAATATCTATGAAAGTGGATTTGGAGAGGTCATGACTTTATTTAGTGATGAATCCACAATTTTGGAAGAGGTTTCAATTGATTATGATGAGAATAAAGTTGCTATTATGATGATTATTGTGATGAAACTTATGCTATAAAAAGTAGTGATGATTATATTTATAAAACTTGTCATGATTATGATTATCCTTTTTCTGAACATTACTCTTTTAATGTGGAAACAATTTATAGTATTCGAGTCTCTTATGATGCTCCCACTATTCCGAATGAGAATAATTTTGCTTATGTGGAGAGTAGTAAAATTTCTAAGCAAGTAGATCATGAAAAGAATGCTTTAGTTGCTGGTTATATTGTTGAATTCATTCATGATGCTACCAAAAATTATTATGAGAGAGGAACATATGCTTGTAGGAATTGCAATAATTTCTAGTCTCCTCTCTATGTGCTTAAAAACTTGAAGTTATGCTTGTTTTGCCTTCCTATGCTAGTTGATTATTGTTCCCATAAGTTGTTTGCTCACAAAATCCCTATGCACAGGAAGAGGGTTGGACTTAAATGTGCTAGTCATATTCTTTATGATGCTCTCTTTATGTTGCAATTCTTATCTTTTATGTGAGCTTCATTGAAATCATCATGCCTAGCTAGAAAGGCATTAAAGAAAAGCGCTTGTTGGGAGACAACCCAATATTTACCTTTACTGTTTTTGTGTGTCCACATGATTATTCTACTGTAGTAATCGTGTTCTATAGCTTTTGTTTCAATAAAGTGCCAAGTAAGACCTTTAGGATAGCTTACGGTGATAGTTGTGTTAATCCTGCTAAAAATCAGAAACCTTTGCACCCAGTAAATTAGTTTTAATAATTCACAAAAATGTGCTTTTGATCTGATTCTTTTTTATATGGATTGGTACGCAAATTTCCCAGGGTTTCCTCATGTGGTAGGATTTTTGGAATTCGAGAAGTATACGTTCGATACAGATTACTACACACTGTTCTGCTTTTGACAGATTCTGTTTTCTATGTCTTATTTGCTTATTTTGATGAATCTACGAGTAGTATCCGAGGGTATGTGTGACGCCCCCGATTCAATCATACACTAATCATGCACGCAAATGTGTATGATTAAGATCTGGGACTCACGGGAAGATATCAAAACACAACTCTAAAAATAAAATAAGTCATACAAGCATCATATTACAAGCCAGGGGCCTCGAGGGCTCGAATACAAGTGCTCGAACATAAACAAGTCAGTGGAAGCAACAATATCAGAGTACAGACATAAGTTAAACAAGTTGCCATAAGATGGCTAGCACAAACTGGGATACAGATCGAAAGAGGCGCAGGCCTCCTTCCTGGGATCCTCCTAAACTACTCCTGGTCGTCGTTAGCGGCCCGCATGTAGCAGTAGGCACCTCCAGTGTAGTGGGAGTCATCATCGACGGTGGCGTCTGGATCCTTGGCTCCAACGTATGGTTGCGGCATCCGAGAAGAAAAGGAAAGAGGGGGAAAAGAGGGAGCAAAGCAACCGTGAGTACTCATCCAAAGTACTCGCAAGCAAGGATCTACACTACATATGCATGGGTATGTGCGTAAAGAGGCAATATCGGTGGACTAAACTGCAGAATGCCAGAATAAGAGGGGGATAGCTAGTCCTATCGAAGACTACGCTTCCGGCAGCCTCCGTCTTGCAGCATATAGAAGAGAGTAGATTGAAGTTCTCCAAGTAGCATCGCATAGCATAATCCTACTCGGCGATCCTCCCCTCATCGCCTTGTGGAAAAACGATCACCGAGTTGTCTCTGGAACTTGTGTGGGTGTGTTTTATTAAGTATCCGGTTCTAGTTGTCTTAAGGTCAAGGTACAACTCCGGGCCGTCCTTTTACCGAGGGACACGGCTATTCGAATAGATAAACTTCCCTATAGGGGTGCACCACATTCCCCAACACGCTCGATCCCCTTTGGCCGGACACACTTTCCTGGGTCATGCCCGACCTTGAAAGATCAACACATCGCAATCCCACCTAAGCACAACAGAGAGGTCAGCATGCCGGTCTAAGTCCTATGCACGCATGGGTCTGGGCCCATCGCCCATTGCACACCTGCACGTTGCGTACTGTGACGCCCTCGATTCAATTGTACACTAATCATACACGCAAATGTGTAGGATCAAGATCAAGGACTCACGAGAAGATATCACAACACAACTCTAGACACAAAAATGGTAAACGTGGAGATTTGATTGCGCTCCCACCTCCCACCTTGGCGCTAGGCTCTTCTCCGGCGATCTCCCTTTCTCTCCACTGATCTGCTGATCGTTTCCGATCATCTTCTCCGGCGTCTTCTCTGGATCAAGGCAATATCCATCTCCAATGGGTTCTACTGGTGGATCTACCATTGGCTTGGATTTCTCCAAGGGTAGGGTTTTTTCGGATGAAGTCTTCAGATCTACTGGTCGCACAATTCATCCACTGGGAAGAGGGAGATCTTTCATATTGATTGTGTCCTTCAGTAGGCATGCCTTCCGCTTATCTGAGGATTCAGTGGCTGCGGCATTGGAAGCTGCGCTTGGTGGTTCTGCAATTGATCTTTGGGTTAGTCATGTCAAGGACAAAGTTTTTTCTTTCCAAGTTTCATGCATGCAAGTTGGCTTTGTTATTATGGATCTTCGCTCTTTCGCTTGTGATCTGTTCAAGTGCTATTTTCATCTGTGGGGGAATGGAGGACCAAATTGGGTCAAAGAACTTAAGATCTGGCATAAAGAATGTGATGCTGAATGGATTTTGATTAGCCCCACTAAGCGTAGGTCTTCGCTTGGTTTTTGGCTATGTATAAACCCCCAGTTAAGTCTGCTTTGAAATCTAGAATTTCTGCTAATAAGAAACTGTCTTTTGCCACTTTTGAAAAGTATTCGGCTTGCAAGGGCTATAGATACCCAGCTTCTCAGGCTTGTATTGATACTATAGTTGATGGGGGTTAAGATCTTTCTGCTCATGAGCGTGTTGTCATTCGGCAACCTCCTGCTCCTGGTTTGCATTGGACAGTGGCGCAGCCACCCATAGTATTTGGTACGGTTAATAGTTCACCGGAGATACTCCGGCGGCCGGTTGCGCCTCCGGACGAACCGGTTTCAGTGGATCCGCAAATCGTGAGGTCCGGTAATCTCGCGGCGCAATTTCAGGAAGCGGGAACTTCGCTAATTCAAACTGAGGCTTTGGCCCCCGGGCCCGCTCAGTTTGGGAACCCGCAGTGTGTGGACTTGGTGGCCCATGATGATCCCTTGACTGGGCCAACACGGGATACCCCTACTACTGGATCTTCAGGTATTGGTTTGGATTCTCCTGGGCACCTCAGCCCGTCTAGTGAACCTTTGGAAATTCCTTCTTCACAAGAGGCAGCGCGATATATTGAAGCTATGGTCGATGACATGGTGGACCAAGTTCTAACATGTACTGATTGCAGTCAGAAGGGCCACATGGCAGTCTCTTGTGGAAGGCGAGCGGTCTGCTCGGCTTGCTCCAGGGTGGGTCACTTTAGACATGACTGTAATGATTTTGCTCGCTCGCGCGGATTGGCTTGGAGGCAGAGCACTCTGCAATGAAACACGAGTTTTTCGGAAACATCAGCTGTTCAGGGGAAGGGAGCCGGAGCTATTGGGATATCTAGTCCTGTCATATCGTCTCCGCCCGCATTGCTCCAATCTCCTCTTCCACCTGCCAACGAAACCACGTGTTATTCCAAAGAAGCCCTCAGTTCGTCGCCGTTGCCACTCATGGCGAACTTCGAGCTTGATCCGCATCGCCTGGTGCCTCCGGGACATCACATCATTGATGGTGGTGATCGGCGCTTACCTCGCACTTTCTTCACGCTGGCGGCTCGCCCTCCCCGTCGCCATGAAGATTACATGGTTGCTGAAGTTATGCCCGCACCGGATGGACCTCTAGGGCCGGTCAGAGAGGAAGTGGTGCAGTTTCTTCGGAACAGAGGTATTCTTGTTCGTTCTGCTCAGCCTTGGTTTCATGGAGTTGGTTTGTTCCAAGTTAGAGATCCCACTGTCAGATACACCCTGATTCAGCACCCGCCGTTTGCTTTGGGTAATGATCGATTTGTTAGATCTATGAAGCATGATGAGGGTGAAAACTTCAAAGGGAATACTGGTTTTCGTAAGGGCTGGTTAATGTGTGTTGGGATTCCCCTGGATTATCATACGACTGAATATATTTCTCAGGCAGTTGGTACTTTTGGAAAATTTCATTCCTGGGATAGTGAAGATCCGTATCTGGTACGAACTGTTGTTGAAGCTAGCTTTCCTGATACACCATTAGTTCCACGGGATGTGGTTTTTGGGGACTATGCTGAGTGGGGTGGTGCCCAAGTTTCCTGGACTGCTGCATGTTATGTTCTTGGGGCAGATTTTGCCGATCAGATGCCTAATGATGAAGACTCGATGCCTCTGGATGGTAATCCTCATCCAATGCCTGGTCATCTCATTCCTGACAACATCCCGTTTGTGCTGCCGCCTTACCCGATGATTGGCTGGAATGAAGCGCCTCTTGCACCTGCTCCTCCCCCAGATAATCCAGCGGATGCTGATTGGGGTAATGCTCAGTGGGGTGATGATGACAATATCAATCACCCACATCCGCCAGCAATGCTAGAACAAGATCAAGTCTCCATTGTCATTGATCAACCGGAGCAATCTGAGTCTGTGGAACAGCTTCTGCATGCTGGCGTGCCTCAACACCAGCAGATGGTAGATTTGGCTGCTGAAGTTCAGGAACAACCTGCTTTTGTGGAAGATAATCCTTTGGCTATTGTACCCTATCAACCACCAGTGATTCAACACCATTAGATCATCATTGGGATGGCTAGGCTGGTGGCTGGACCCCCTCTTCCACCTGAATTGCTTTGGAAGCGGTCATTTGAGAATTTGATGTCTGAATTTTCTGTGAAAGAAGTGCCAAGGTCCCTATACTTCAAGCAGTTTGGGACAGTAACATTCTCCAAGCGCAAGTGGTCGATTGCTTTTGATGATACCAACAGAGTGTCTTCGCTGGTCTCTTGTTTTTCAAGCTCTACGTCTGTCACTCGGCGCCCTGTTGCTCGCTCTTTGTTTGCTCCTCTACCTGCCCATGGTTGCCCAATCACAAGCGATGAATCTTCTGCTATTGCTGAGCCTGTGGGATTCAGCAATAATCAGCTGCCTTCGGAGCCCGTGGGTCTTGTTGGTCAGGAAGAGGGGCCTTTGCCTGTGGTTTTTGCGTCTGAAGCGACGCCACGACAGAAAAGCCAGCGCGGTAGACGCAAGATTTCTGCTCCTTTGGTTGATACTTCAGTCAGAAGATGTACGAGGAGCGCGGCAAAACTGGATGGTTTCAAGTCGATGGTCTTTGAGTAGCTTTCTCTACAGCCTGCTAAACGACACCCAAGGTCCAAGCCCATGGAGGAGAAGGCCCAACCCAATCAGGCACTTGATGCTGCTGGAGTGGAAAACACTGACGATGTGTGTCATGACAAGCGTGAGGATGTCCACACGCAGACGCCGATCGCTGTGCTGCAGGCAATTGGAGCTGAGCTGGAGATGGACCCCAAGCAGCTATCTAGGGAGAAGCTTATGGCTGATCCTAAGGATGATACCTCCTCCAGCAATATTTAAATGTTAAAGTTTAATGTGTTTCCTAGGTGTAGCGAGCCTGTCAAATTTGCTGACTATTATGTTATCTCTGAAACTTGGCACTCTGGTTATGATTTGGCTCTTTTGCTATTATGTGTTATGGATTGTGCGGCACTAGGTGTCCCACTGTTTTTAATGTGTTATCCTATGTTATCATATGAATCAAATGCCCATGCGTAGCTGGAAGGTACTTTGTTGGAATGTACGTGGACTTAATTATGAAGCAAGGCAACGTGCGGTCCGGCAGAAAGTTCTTGAGAGCCAATGTGCAGTTGTTTGTCTGCAAGAAACAAAGTTATCGGAGTGCCCACGTGCTTTAATTAAGAGCATTTGTCCTGCGGGTTTTGATCAGTTTATTGAATCTCCTTCTAGGGGAGCTTCCGGTGGCATTCTAGTCGTGTGGCGCTCTGATGTTTTCTCTGGGGATTTAGTGGAAGTGAAACCATATGGGATTGTCATTAATTTTAAGTCCATGCATAATGGTGATATTTGGTACCTGGTTAATGTTTATGGGCCCTGTCAAGGTACCTTAAGAGATGAATTTGTCAGCTGGCTTTATAATTTTAAAGTGGAACCTGAGAAAAACTGGCTTTTGCTTGGGGATTTCAATTTCATAAGATCTCTGGATCATAGAAATCTTCCTGAGGGTGATATCAATGATATTTTTATTTTTAATGAGATCATTGGTCATTTGGGACTGCTTGAGCTACCTTTAAAAGGAAGAAGATTCACCTGGTCTAATATGCAGGATTTCCCACTTCTTGAACAGTTGGACTGGTTTTTCACCTCTGCCAGTTGGATTGATCAATATCCAAACACGCAGGTCAATCCCTAGCCAAAACTGCATCGGATCATGTCCCTTGTGTGGTTTCCATAAGCACCGACATCCCAAAAGCTCACCTTTTCAGATTTGAGAATTATTGGATCCATCGGCTGGTTTTATGGAGTGTGTTAAACAAGTCCGCAAAGGCGTCTCGAAGTCTCACATGTCGCAGTTATTATGGATAAACTAAAATCTCGAGGTTTGCTCTCAAGAAATGGCGAAGGTTTATCTCATATTAAAGGTCTTATTGAGAAATGTAGCTGGGTGATTTTTGGCTGGATGATTTGGAAGACTCGGGCCTTTATTTTTGCTTGAATCAATTTCGAAAATTGGTGAAATCACATCATGATCATCTGCTACATCTACAGTTCTTATATTGGAAGAAGAGATGCACTATTAGATATATTAAGGTGGGTGAGGAAAACTCAAAATTCTTCCAGGCAATGGCAACTGAAAGATATAGGAAAAATTCAATTGCCACTCTGCAGTTGTCAGATGGATCAGTTTCTTCTGATCATAACATAATTGCCAAGGAATTTCTGGAGATTTTCAAAGGCAGAATGGGTACTGTGAAACCAATTTTCATGGGAAATGACATTCTTTCACTAATCCCTAGGGTACAGGGACTGGATGTTCTCACCAAGCCTTTTGAGGTCAAGGAGATTGAACAGGTTATCAAGGAGTTGCCATTTGACAAGGCCCCTGGGCCTGATGGTTTTAATGGACTTTTTATGAAAAAGTGTTGGCCAATCATTTCTGGTGACTTTATTTCTTTAGTTAATGAGTTTCATGCAGGAACTGTTAAACTAGAGAATCTCAGTGAGGCATATATTACTCTGATCCTCAAAAAGTGTCACCAAAGCGCCGGTGATTTTAGGCCAATATCATTGACAAGTGTGGGGTTGAAGTTCCTTACTAAACTTGCTGCAAACAGATTTCAAGATGAAATAACTAAATGTGTTCACAAGAATCAGTATGGTTTTATTAAATCTAGATCCATTCAGGATTGCATTGCATGGACTTTTGAGTACATTCATCAGTACAATCAATCAAAAAGGCCAATCATGTTGCTCAAGTTGGATTTTGAAAAAGCATTTGATTCCATACAGCACGAGGCAATTATAAAAATAATGGTGGCAAAGGGATTTGATAATAGATGGATTTCTTGGATACAACAATTGTTGTCCTCTGCAACCTCATCAATCACGCTTAATGGGGTTCGGTAGCCATTTCAAGTGTAAATGTGGGGTAAAGCGGGGTGATCCTATCTCACCTTTGCTCTTTGTGCTTCTGCTTGACCTTCTGCAGACTATGATTAATGATCACCTCGATAAGGACTCCTTTCCTTACCCCTAGTAACTCATGATCCCGACTATCCGATTGGTTCAATTTGTTGATGACACATTATTGTTTGTGGCTCTTGAGTCCTTTCGATTAGAGGTGCTAAAAGCTGTTCTAGACTCTTTCTCTCTTGCAACTGGTTTGCAGATTAATTACCACAAATCTTCAATGTACCCAATTAATGTGGATACCAATTATGCCAATGTTCTTGCTGCTCAATTTGGATGTCAACTGGGGGTGATGCCCTTCACATATCTGGGGTTGCCAGTGGGAACCACTAGGCCCAAAATTGTGGACCTTTTGCCACTTGTGGACTGCATGGAAAGAAGGTTAACTGCTAGCTCTTGGTTTCTACCGCAAGGTAGCAGACTACATTTGGTAAATTCTGTTATCTCCTCATTGCCAATCTTCTTCCTCTGTAGCTTATCTATTCCACAAGGGATTTTGAAACAACTGGAAAGAATACAAAGACAGTGTCTTTGGAGAAAGTATGGCCAGGAAAAGGGGAACTCTCTGGCTGCACGCCTTTGGTATGTAGACCTAAATTAATGGGTGGGCTTGGCATCCTAAACCTGGGGCTGCAGAATGAAGCTTTGTTAATGAAGTTCCTCAATAAGTTCTATAACAAAGTTGATGTTCCATGGGTTCATTTGATATGGGACAGTTATTATTATCAGAGAGTCCCACATGACACTGCTATGTGTGGCTCTTTTTGGTGGAGGGACATATGTAAGCTAATGGACAAATTCAGGGCTGTGTCTTCAGTATGCGTTGGAAAGGGTGACTCCTTGCTATTTTGGTCAGATTCTTGGGAAGTGGATAATTCTTGCATTCCACTTCAGGATAGATTCCCCAGGCTGTTCTCTTTTTGCACACAAAAGAATTCTTCTGTTCTGGAAGTAATGGCCACTATTGAGTTTCATAGCATGTTCTCTCTGCCATTGTCTGAAATGGCCTACAGGGAGCTCAATCAACTTTCGGAATATTGTGCGATTTCTCCTTGGATGCTAATGCTAAGGATTGCTGGTATTGGAAGCATGGAAAGAAATCTGGATACACAGCCAAGAAATATTATGATCTGGTACATGAGCCAATTCCAACTAACCCATTGCTATGTTGGATATGGAAGTCATGCTTTACTATGACAATCAAAATGTTTGCCTGGCTTGTCATTATGGATAGAGTAAACACCAAGGATATGATTCAGCGCAGGTAGTGGAAGATTAATGATAGGCCTGAATGTGTGCTTTGCCCAACAGGAACACTTGAAGACAGGAATCATCTGTTTTTTCAGTGTAACTTCAACATGAGGGTCTGGAATTACCTGCAGTTTTCATGGCCCAACAATCAGGATATGGTTCAGATTGCATGCCATGCTAGGAAGGAGTTCAATAAGCCTTTCTTTTCTGAAGTGGTGTTCCTTACTTGGTGGAATATCTGGAAAGTCAGAAATGATAAAGCTTTCAGGTATATCAGACCTACCTTCAGGCAGTGGAGAAATGGTTTTGTCCATGACATTTCCCTTCTGGCTCACAGAATCAAGTCAAAACACAGGGAGGCTCTGCTTAAATGGATTGATTTCCTTCCTCCTTGAGAGGTTACATGTATAGTTAGATCTTCCTTCTCTTTTAGATTAGATTGTACATACTTTTCTTTGTTTTTCTTCTGTTTTGTTCCTTTTCTTAAGGAACCTTTCTTTGTACTTGTTGTTCCAAGTCTTAATAAAATGCTGTGGTGTGTAAGCCCTGCAGTCCTCAGTCAAAAAATACAAGCTTTATATTACAAGCCAGGGGCCTCGAGGGCTCGAATACATAAGCTCGAATACACAAGAGTCAGCGGAAGCAACGATATCTGAGTACAGACATAAGTTAAACAAGTTTGCCTTAAGAAGGCTAGCACAAAAGCAACATCGATCGAAAAGGCAAGACCTCCTCCCTGGGAGCCTCCTAGCGGCTCCTGGTCATCAGCGTCCGTCACGTGGTAGTAGGCACCCTCGGGGTAGCAGCAGTCGTCAAAGGTGTCACCTGGCTCCTGGACTCCGTCATCTGGTTGCGTCATTCGAGAAGAATGGAAAAGGGGAAAAAGAGGGAGCAAAGCAACCGTGAGTACTCATCCAAAGTACTCGCAAGCAAGGATCTACACTACATATGCAACATTATCACAGGAAGGCTATATATGTGGACTGGGCTGCAGAAATGCCAGAATAGAGAGAAAGCCTAGTCCTATCGAAGACTAGCATCTTCTGGAAACCACCATCTTGCAGCAACAGGAGGGAATAGAGTAGCATAAAGTAAAGTAGTAGTAGTGTTATCAACCTCGGCCAGAGATCCTTTCTCGACTCCCTGCAAGAAAGCAATCCCAGAGCCATACTATCCAATTGTCATCACAATCCAATTCTCATCACCATCCAATTCTCATCACAAGTATCCAGTTCTAGTTGTATCGATCGGGATACAACTCCAAGTGTCCGTTACCGTAGGACAGGCTATCGATAGATGTTTTCTTCCCTGCAGGGGTGCACCAACTTACCCACCACGCTTGATTAACTCCGGCCGGACACACTTTCCTGGGTCATGCCCGGCCTCGGCCAAACAATACGCCGCAACCCGACCTAGGCTTAATAGAGAGGTCAACACGCCGGACTAAACCTATGCCCCCAGGGGTCATGGGCCATCTCCCCGGGAACTCCTGCACGTTGTGTGGGCTGCCGGTGAGCAGACCTAGCTACCTCCTTCAACAAGGCAGATGCTTACGCAGTCCAACCCGGCGCGCGCCGCTCAGTCGCTGACGTCTATAAAGCTTCGGCTGATGCATACGACACAGAACGCCCATACTATGCCCATGTGATGGTTAGTGCTATCAGGCCAGAGGACCCTCGGATCAAATATCCAAATCGTAGTGGATTAGGAACGTGCGGTAACAAGCAGAGACTCACGAAAGATGTGACCCCGTTACCCCGTCTCGAGGACTTGCGAAAAGGGCTAAGAATGCCCGACCACACCTCGTAATTATCTCACGGGCACCTTCCAGGTCAACCCGACTCCTCATCACTCGCACTTATGCTCGCGCGGGTACCCCTCAGGGTCGACCCGTCTTTAGTTACATGGTTCAGTGTAAAGTCATATTAATCATAGTAACTGTGTGTCTAAACATCAAGGGGAAGACCCGAGAAATCACCCCCGATGAATTCCACTCGATGTAATCATCAAAGTGAACGTAATAGGAATCACCCCCGAGGTTCACACTTGAGGGGTTGCACGACAGAGTCGTATCGGAAGTGGTTAAGGCGGAATCACCCTCGATGGCCATGACCGAATAGCTACACTACAGGGTTAACATCACAAGTGCTGTAGAGGTCTCACCCTCGGCACTCGATAGTAACCCAGCAGTCGAGCAACTAAGGGGAAAGTGATGTGCGGTGCCGGGGCCTGGTCTTCGATCCTGTTGATCGGGTTTTCAATGATGAAGCAGGGGCAACAAGGACAAGGTGGGGGTCACTGATGGATCACTAATCAACATATACTAAGCAGTTTAGGATAAGCAGGTACGGTACAACAGCAGATACAAAAGCAGGCTATGCATCAGTATAGGATAAATCAATAACAGTAGGAAAATCTAATGCAAGCATCAGAGAATGGAATGGGCGATATCGGGATGATCAAAGGAGGGGCTTGCCTGGTTGCTCTGGCAAGAAGCGGTCATCGTCGACGTAGTCGATCACAGGGGCAACATCGGTCTCGGGGTCTACCGGAGAGAAGAGGGGGAAGAAATAGTAAATATAAAGCAAACATAGCATTACAAAGCATAACGTGGCAATAAGCTGTGCCGGGTGTGACCTAACGTATGGCTACACGATATAGGTGAAGGAATTCAGCAGGAATGTTTTCCGGTTTGGACTAATGTCGATGAGATGACCGGAGGGGGAATGTTCCATGTTCAGATAGTTAGAGGCATATGACAGGTAAACAGACCGCATATCCGGATTTGTTGGATTATTCTGAGCAACTTTCATGTAGAAAACATTTTCATCTGAGCTACGGTTTATTTTCTATGATTATTCAAAGTTTTAAACATATTCTAGATTTTTTATTTTAACAGAAATGGAAAATGATGTCAGCATGACGTAGGAGTGACATCAGCAGTCAACAGTCTGGTTGACTGGTCAAAACTGACACGGGGGACCCACGTGTCATAGACAGTGGGTTAAACTGAGTTTAAACTAATCTAAATTTAGTTAGTAAAACTACTGGGCCCATCTGTTAGTGTCTAATTAACTAAACTAATTAGTTTTAATTATTAAAATGTTTTAAATAGAGAATTAATCTGTGGGACCCTTGACGTCGGTGGTCGGGCCTGCCGATCACAAGACGGTTGATCAAGTCAACAGATAGCCGGGCCCCGAGGCCCCTGGTCGGCGACAAAGGGGTGTCCCCGGCCGGCGGAGTTAGCGGTGGTGCCGGAGCTAGCTCCGGCGACCAAATCCGCGGCGGAGGGCGCAGCCGTGTGTTGGGATTCGCCGTCCAGCGGCCAAAATGGGCGCGGGCGGGTGTGTTCAAAGGGGGAGAGCCCGCCGCGTTGTGTGGTGAGGTTGGTTGGGCTCGCAGCTGGCCGGAACTGCGCCGGTGATGAGTGGAGGCGGCGGTGGGGTTCGGGCGTTCGACGCAACGGAGCAGCAGCGCGCTAAAGCGTGATCTAACGGGTGCGGGAGGTGCTACGCAACGCAACGAGCACGTACGCATCAATAGAAGAAGCTACGGGGCACGGCAGCGACGAGCTTGCCGGCCATGGCGGACGGCTGAGCCCAGCTTCGCGGGGACGGCGACCGAGCGCGCTAGAACGTGAAGGAGAGGGAATGGAGAACGCGGAGGCTCTCCGAGCGGCTCACGGAGGCCGACGAATGGATTAGGAGCAGCAGAGCTGGCCGGAGTGGAGGAAGACGGCGGCGACCGAACGGGGAAGGCGGCGTCAATCCGGTCGGTGAGGTGGCGCCGAGCTCGAGCTCGTGGTCGGAGAGGGAGTACCGGTCGTCGGCGGAGATTCTGGTCACCAAGAGGAGGCGCAGGGACGCCGGTGGCCGCGTGACTGGAGTGGCGCGGAGGCGGCTGTGTTCGGTGAGGTGGAGAACAAAGGGGAGAGCGAGCGACGAGGGAGAGGGGAGAGGGGGCGTCCAGGGGGAGTGAGTGGGTGTGGGGAGCCCGAGGGGTCGAGGGGACGTCGCCCTTATCCCTTCCCGACGGGACGGGCGACAGAGGTTCGATGGCGACCAGCGGCCTTGATCGGCTGGGTCGGGTGAACAGAGAGGAGGGAGGCGACCGGGGGAGGTGGGCTGCTGGGTTGGGCCGCCCAGATGACTAAGGCCCAGGGGGGTCAGGGGGTTTTTCTTTTTCTTTTTCTTTTGCTCTTTTCTTTTTACAGAAAAAGCATGGAAATATTTGGGCTGCCAAAAGGATTTTGTAAAATGTGGGACTTGGCCACATAATTACATTGCAATAGTTAGCACTACCACAAAAAGGTTGTGAGGCTTTTGAAATAGTTTGAACTTTTTATAAAGTAAAAAGCCATTTAAACTATTGTTTTAGCCACTGCTTTAATTGCTTTAGGCCATTTAAACACCTTGCAAAAATGTTGGTTCACCACCAATATTAACAAATGACTATTTGCCACAAGATGAACATTTTAGATCTCCTGTCTGACAAATTAAGAGTTTTTGACTTTAGATTGTATTTGAATTTGAATTGGTGATTTGGAACAAGTGAAGATTAGCAACAGTAAAAATGATGACAAGGCATCATTAGAAGGGGGTTACTGTAGCATGATTCTCGGGGTGTTACAAATCTCCTCCACTACAAGAAATCTCGTCCCGAGATTTAAGAGGTGGAGTAAGGGAGAAAGACTCAGGAAGGACGGAGCTCAATACAAGATAGGTACCTGGGGGCTATCTCAGTGAACGTGGCATAGAGACATCTCTCGAGTTGAAATCCAAGAAAATCATCGAGAGCAAAGTAAGAAGGTGCAATAAGAAGCTTCAATTTGGTAGGCAATCATTCGTTGCCTGGAACAGAGGGTGAAAGGTGTTCAGAGCAATGGGAATAAGTATTGCGTCTGATACCAGAATAGATCGCCTCTTGGAAGGTGGCTCGGGATTTTCATAAGAAGCCAAGCGTGAGAAATAACCTTAGAAACAAGGGTGTACAGGAGAGTCAGGTTTCGATCTAGTGGAACTATGGGTTATGGGCCCAACATGTGGGTTAAAAGCATGTGGGTTAAAAGCAGGAAGGCGCTAACATCTTGAATGGTCATGATAGCAAGGCAGGTCAAAGGATAGCCTGTCAGTTATGTTGGCAACAAAGTTTGGTACCAAGTGTGTGGGACGAAGAGAACCATTTTCCTGCTCGTAAGATGAGGCGGACCAATAGGCAAAGTTCTCGTCCATCGGTGGTTACCGGAATGTCATCAACAATAGTAAAAGGGTCTTACTGACAGAGTTGTACACCGAGGTGCTTACTTAAGTAGGGATTTATCTCTGGTTAGACAAGTTTGATCACAAGAAAGGTTAAACAAAACAATGGAAAGGAAAATGTGATTATCATATTAAATAGACCAATGGCAAGCAAAATGTGTTTATACCTAAGTGTTAGAGTATAACCTTCCCAAGGAAAGGCAGAGCATGACAGGGCTCCAAGTATTAAGCCGTTTAGACAAAGGGGCATGGAATTTATGAGGTTTACCCATATAACGGTGTTTGGATAATTGATCAAGAACAGTTAGCGTTGCGCTCCCAATGTTCTTGTTGATGATCGGAGTACCACACACATGCTTCAGGATAGTGTTGACATGGTCATCGGGGAAAGGTCAAACTTCGGATACACAACGGATCCATCGGAACAACTTATAAAATATGTCATACAATTTCAGCAAGAAAAATGATTTTGTGGCCGGTGGGCTCAGGAACAATTCATCAAGGGGCAAGGATGGTATTACTCATCAGGAATTCGATTGATATCCTGGAACAACTCAGAATGTTGGTGATGATCACGACACATCTGTCGCGAGATTTCATGA
Source organism: Aegilops speltoides (assembly GCA_021437245.1). Classification (NCBI taxonomy): domain Eukaryota; kingdom Viridiplantae; phylum Streptophyta; class Magnoliopsida; order Poales; family Poaceae; genus Aegilops; species Aegilops speltoides. The sequence continues at coordinate 348,770,091 of CM038146.1, read as the reverse complement.
AGTTGTAATCGATCGGCGATGACATCACATCAAAGGAATGATGAAGTGAAAGGTTATTGGTACCATGGGTACGACACAAACTCGAAAGCAAGGTTGCTGTTCATGGCGAAATGATATGATGAGGAAGATCAACGTAAGCTTAGCTCATCGTTGAAAGTTGTGTTCCGGGAATAAGAACCGGGTAGCATAGTTAAAATTAGCACAATAATGATATACCCGATCAGGCTAGGAATGGCTCGAAGCAATATTAAACTCTTAAGCAACGAAAATTACTTAGAGTTATTGAATAAGAGTGCGGGATCGATTAACTTATCAGTGTGATCGGTTGACAAACAACCCAGAACCCATGAAGTGACAATGACAGGGAAAGGTAGTGTTCATCAAAGTTCATAAGATGTGGTGCAATGGCATGATATCCTCGAGATACTAGAGGTAATACTCGAAGGTATATCATATTAGAGATTGGACATGTGTATTGATATGCAGAAGGCAAGCACTTCAAATTGTCCGAGAAATGGAATCAAAGGGGAACAACCATGGTCAGAACCACGGTTGAAAAGGACCAAACATAGATACCATATGAACTTATAACAAGGGGATTATTATTATCACAAGAAGCTTCCATGATAAGTTTCACATCGGGTCCATGGGCATGAACACAAAGTTCAAGGTCGACTCCCACTTCTTCAATGCATAACCTTTCATTCACTCCTCGTTTTTCGAAGAAATTGTAGTGCAAAGGATTTATCTACCGAAGTACCAGAAGAGTAAGACTCGTGAGAACTCTCGGGTTCACACGGATTATGGAAGGCATAAGTTCAACCCATCGGGGCATTTTTACGAATCTATACAATAATCAAGCAAGCAAAGATACGAGTTCAAAAGCAGAGTATCGGAGTCAAAGCAGATGATACAATTTACTGAAGGTGTTATGTATCAAGGAAAAACTCACAAGACTTTGGATGTGAAGGACATTGTCGGATAACAACCCAGCAACGGATCTGGCGATTCACGACAGAGTTGAGTTGAGTATCGATAATCAATCAGATGAAGAAGGGGATGTAAAGGCATCGGCTTATAGAAACGTCTGAATGATTCGATGCTTGGGTACAAAGGAATTATGATTTCAAGACGAACAATCAGAAGCAGAGGCTCTGATCAAAATATGAGTAAGTTGAATAGACTTAGAGGTGTACCCGATCAAATCTGGATTGGGCAAGAACCAACTCATATCTGGAAGGATGTCTGAGCCGGAAAGAGAATTTTGAAAGATTAATTGATGATTGTGAGTAATCGCACACACACTGTTTCCATAGGAACAGAATGACAATCACAAAGAATTCTAAAGAATATTGCTAGACATATGGAATTAATCCTAATGCAAGCAGGCAAGGAGAATCAAGAGCAATAGGCTGCAGAGGAATTTGAAAGATCAGGTAGCCTTTTCAGGTATTTTGAAAAGCAAATGAACAACTGGGGATGAACGAACCCCGGTTAAGTGAATTATCCGCAGTTCGAAAAGAAGCTGCAAAGGAGAAGGCACAAAGGATTCTCGGAACAATGGAGAGTACTAGTGGTATCTTGTAATAACAGGAGCAACTAGGGATGAAGGTACAAGCGGCAAGGATGTTATTCAGGGGGATTATCGGTGGTCAGGAACTGCAAGGCAGTTGGTACAGGGTCTTGAGAAACATCGAGGAGTATCCGTAGAATCTTCTGGCGAAGCAAGCGATCATTGATAATGTCGGGGCTCCCCGGGAGGAAGTGGGTACGAGAACCTAATGTTAGAGCTTAGTAAAATGGTTAACCCGAATAGAAGAGAGATCAGAGTCCCAGAGTATAGACGAGGAATAAAAGATCCTAATACCACCCAATTGGCGACGTGGGCCCGTAAGCCACACAACCAAGTTAGTAAAACAGTTTTCAGTTTCTAGACTCAACTTCGGCCAAGGAGTTGGGAAGGGGGCTACCTACAGGCAGTCGGCTCTGATACCAACTTGAGACGCCCTCGATTTAATCGTACACTAATCATACACGCAAATGTGTACGATCAAGATCAAGGACTCACGGGAAGATATCACAACACAACTCTAGACACAAATTAAAATAATACAAGCTTTATATTACAAGCTAGGGGCCTCGAGGGCTCGAATACATAAGCTCGAATACACAAGAGTCAGCGGAAGCAACAATATCTGGGTACAGACATAAGTTAGACAAGTTTGCCTTAAGAAGGCTAGTAGAAAAGCAACATCAATCGAAAAGGAAAGGCCTCCTGCCTGGGAGCCTCCTGGCTACTCTTGGTCATCAGCGTCTGTCACGTGGTAGTAGGCACCCTCGGGGTAGCAGCAGTCGTCAAAGGTGTCATCTGGCTCCTGGACTCCGTCATCTGGTTGCGTCATCCGAGAAGAATGGAAAAGGGGAAAAAGAGGGAGCAAAGCAACCGTGAGTACTCATCCAAAGTACTCGCAAGCAACGATCTACACTACATATGCAGCATTATCACAAGAAGGCTGTATATGTGGACTGGGCTGCAGAAATTCCATAATAGAGAGAAGGCCTAGTCCTATCGAAGACTAGCATCTTCTGGAAACCACCATCTTGCAGCAACAGGAGGGAATAGAGTAGCATAAAGTAAAGTAGTAGTAGTGTTATCAACCTCGGCCAGAGATCCTTTCTCGACTCCCTGCGAGAAAGCATCCCAGAGCCATATTATCCAATTGTCATCACAATCCGATTCTCATCACCATCCAATTCTCATCACAAGTATCTAGTTCTAGTTGTATCGATTGGGATACAACTCCAAGTGTCCGTTACCATAGGACAGGCTATCGATAGATGTTTTCTTCCCTGCAGGGGTGCACCAACTTACCCACCACGCTTGATTAACTCCGGTCGGACACACTTTCCTGGGTCATGCCCGGCCTCGGCCAAACAATACGCCGCAACCCGACCTAGGCTTAATAGAGAGGTCAAGACGCCGGACTAAACCTATGCCCCAGGGTCATGGGCCATCTCCTCGAACTCCTCTGACGTTGCGTGGGCGGCCGGTGAGCAGACCTAGCTACCTCCTTCAACAAGGCAGATGCTTACGTAGTCCAACCCGGCGCGCGCTGCTTAGTCGCTGACGTCTATTAAGCTTCAGCTGATGCATACGACACAGAACGCCCATACTATGCCCACATGATGGTTAGTGCTATCAGGCCAGAGGCCCCTCGGATCAAATATCCAAATCGTAGTGGATTAGGAACGCGCGGTAACAAGCCGAGACTCACGAAAGATGTGACCCCATTGCCCCATCTCGAGGACTTGCGGCAAGGGCTAAGAATGCCCATCCACACCTTGTAATTATCTCACGGGCACCTTCCAGGTCAACCCGACTCCTCATCACTCGCAATTATGCTCGCGCGGGTACCCCTCAGGGTCGACCCGTCTTTAGTAACATGGTTCAGTGTAAAGTCATTGTAATCATAGTAACTGTGTGTCTAAACATCAAGGGGAAGACCCGAGGAATCACTCCCGGTGAATTCCACTCGATGTAATCATCAAAGTGAACGTACGAGGAATCACCCCCGAGGTTCACACTTGAGGGTTTGCACGACAGAATCGTATCAGAAGTGGTTAAGGCGGAATCACCCTCAATGACCACGACCGAATAGCTACACTACAGGGTTAACATCAGAAGTGTTGTAGAGGTCTCACTCTTGGCACTCGATAGTAACCCAGCAGTGTCGAGCAACTAAGGGGAAAGTGATGTGCGGTGCCGGGGCCTGGTCTTCGATCCTGTTGATCGGGTCTTCAATGATGAAGCAGGGGCAACAAGGACAAGGTGGGGGTCACTGATGGATCATTAATCAACCTATACTAAGCAGTTTAGGATAAGCAGGTACGGTACAACATCAGATACAAAAGCAGGCTATGCATCAGAATAGGAGCAATCAATAAAAGTAGCAAAATCTAATGCAAGCATAAGACAATGGAATGGGCGATATCGGGATGATCAAAGGGGGGGCTTGCCAGGTTGCTCTGGCAAGAAGGGGTCATCGTCGACGTAGTCGATCACTGGGGCATCATCGGTCTCGGGGTCTATCGGAGAGAAGAGGGGGAAGAAACAGTAAATATAAAGCAAACATAGCATCACAAAGCATAACGTGGCAATAAGCTGTGCCGGGTGTGACCTAACGTATGGCTACACGATATAGGTGAAGGGGGAATTCAACCAGGTGTCACACAGATGACCGGAGGGGGAATGTTCCATGTTCAGATAGTTAGAGGCATTTGACAGGTAAACGGACCGCGTATCCGGATTCGTTGGATTTTTCTGAGCAACTTTTATGTAGAAAACATTTTCATCCGAGCTATGGTTTATTTTCTAGGGATAATTAGATTTATGCCCCTAGTTGTGTCCCACTCGTCTGTTTTACCCCTAATTCCCAAAAGTCACCGGTTCTGTCCAAGTCACTTTGCTCCTCTTATGCTTTTGCCCTTTGACCGTTTGACCATCAGTTTGAAAACTTCATAACTAATTCATACTAAATCAGAAAAATGCAAATAAGATACCAAAATGTTCAGAAAAACATCACCTATATGTTAGTGTCATTTGCATTCATGAAAAAAGTGTTGGAAAGTGCCCATCCGAGTTTTAGCTCTTATGGTACCACCATGAATAGTAAAATCTAAAAAAGTTTAAAAAAATTCAAAAAAAATTTGGTGGCAAAGAATGACGAATGTTTTAAGTGCCTGCCAAGTTTCACCAGGGAATAACGTTCGTGGGTGCTGCGGCAAGAAAAACAATCAACACTCCAAAATATATTATTTTTTGCCACAACTTCCACGAATGTCGTTCCCTAATGAAACTTGGCAAGCACTTAGAACATTGTCGTTCTTTGCCACCATATTTTTTTTGAATTTTTATATTATTTTTTCGAGTTTACTATTCATGGTTGTATCAAAAGAGCTAAAACTCATATGTGCACTTTTCAACATTTTTTTCGTGAATGCAAATGACACTAACATATACTCCCTCCGTTCCTAAATACTTGTCTTTCTAGAGATTTCAACAAGTGACTACGTACGGCGCAAAATGAGTGAATCTACACTTTAAAATATGTTTACATACATCCGTATGTTGAGTCCATTTGAAATGCCTAGAAAGACAAGTATTTTGGAACGGAGGGAGTAGGTGATATTTTTCTGAATATTTTGGTATCTTATTTGCATTTTTCTGATTTAGTATGAATTAGTTATGAAGTTTTCAAACTGACGGTCAAACGGTCAAAGGGCAAAAGCATAAGAGGAGCAAAGTGACTTGGATGTAACCGTGACTTTAGGGAATTAGGGTAAAATGTATTTAGTGGGACACAACTAGGGGCATAAATCTAATTATCCCTATTTTCTATGATTATTCAAAGTTTTAAACATATTCTGGATTTATTTATTTTAACAGAAACGGAAAATGATGTCAACCTGACATAGGAGTGACATCGCCATCAACGATCCGGTTGGTGGTGAAAATCGACACGGGGACCCACATCATAGACAGTGGGTTAAACAGAGTTTAAACTAATCTAAATTTAGTTAGTAAAATGACTGGGCCCACCTGTCAGTGTTTAATTAGCTAAACTAACTAGTTTTAATTATTAAAATGTTTTAATTAGAGGATTAATCTGTGGGACCCGCACGTCAGTGGCTGGGGCCTGCCACAAGACGGCCGATCAAGTCAACAGATAGCCGGCCTCAGGGGCCCACTGGTCACGATCGAGGGGTGGCCTCGACCGCCAAGTCGTGGTGGTGCCGAGCTAGCTCCGGCTACCAAATCCATGGCGAGGGCGCCGTCGTCGTCGATTTGCCGCCAGCCGCCAAAATGGGCGGGCGGTGTGTTCGAATGGGAGAGCCCGCCGCGTCGTGTGAGGTGGTCGGTTGGGCTCATGGGTTGGCGGAAGCTGCGCGGCGATGAGTGGAGGCGGCGATGGGGTTCGGGCGTTCGACGCAACGGAGCAGCAGTGCGCTAAAGCGTGATCTAACGGGCGCGGGAGGTGCTACGCAACGCAACGAGCACGTACGCATCAACAGAAGAAGCTACGGGGCACGTCAGCGACGAGCTCGCTGGCCATGGCGGACGGCGGAACCCAGCTTCGCGGGGACGGCGACTGAGCGCGCTAGAACATGAAGGAGAGGGAATGGAGCAATGCGGAGGCTCACCGAGCGGCTCATGGAGGCCGGCGAATGGATTAGGAGCAGCAGAGCTGGCCGGAGTGGAGGAAGACGGTGGCGACCAAACGGGGAAGGCGGCGTCGATCCGGTCGGTGAGGTGGCGCCGAGCTTGAGCTTGTGGTCGGAGAGGGAGTACTGGTCATCGGCGGAGATTCTGGTCACCAAGAGGAGGCGCAGGGACGCCGGTGGCTGCATGACCGGAGTGGCGCGGAGGCGGCTGCGTTCGGTGAGGTGGAGAACAGAGGGGAGAGCGAGCGACGAGGGAGAGGGGAGAGGGGGCGTCCAGGGGGAGTGAGTGGGTGCAGAGAGCCCGAGGGGTCGAGGGGACGTCGCCCTTATCCCTTCCCCGACGGGGACGGCGACAGGGTTCGGTGGTGACCAGCGAGCGCGGTCGCTGGGTCAGGTGAACAGAGAGGAGGGAGGCGACCGGGGGAGGTGGGCTGCTGGGTTGGGCCGCCCAGATGACTAAGGCCCAGGGGGGTCAGGGGGTTTTTCTTTTTCTTTTACTTTTGCTCTTTTCTTTTTACAGAAAAAGCATGGAAATATTTGGGCTGCCAAAAGGATTTTGTAAAATGTGGGACTTGGCCACATAATTACATTGCAATAGTTAGCACTGCCACAAAAAGGTTGTGAGGCTTTTGAAATAGTTTGAACTTTTTATAAAGTAAAAAGCCATTTAAACTATTGTTTTAGCCACTGCTTTAATTGCTTTAGTCCATTTAAACACCTTGCAAAAATGTTGGTTCACCATCAATATTAACAAATGACTATTTGCCACAAGATGAACATTTTAGATCTCCTGTCTGACAAATTAAGAGTTTTTGACTTTAGATTGTATTTGAATTTGAATCGGTGATTTGGAACAAGTGAAGATTAGCAATAGTAACAATGATGACAAGGCATCATTAGAAGGGGATTACTGTAGCATGATTCTCGGGGTGTTACACGTACGCGGCCGGTGAGCAGGCCTAGCAACCTCCATTACAAAGGAAGTTGCTTTACGCGGTCCAACCCGGCACGCGCCGCTCAGTCGCTGACGTCAAGAAGGCTTCGGCGGATACCACGACGTCGAGTGCCCATAACTGTTCCCACATAGTTGGTTAGTGCGTATAGGCCAGTGGGCAGACTCAGATCAAATACCAAGATCTCGTTAACCTTGTTATTATGATGTAACCGCGAACGCCGACCAGGGCCAGGCCCACCTCTCGCCTAGGTGGTCTCAACCTGCCCTGTCGCTCCGCCACAAAGTAACAGTCGGGGGCCGTCGGGAACCCAGGCCCACCTCTACCGGGATGGAGCCACCTGTCCTTCCAGCCCCCACATCAGAATCACTTGCGAGTACTCAACGAGCCGACCCGACTTTAGTCACCACATGTATAATATGTATGTATGTATAGTATATACCCGTGATCACCTCCCGTGTGATCACGACCCGATAGTATAGCATGACAGACTGACAAGAATGTAGGGCCACTAATGGTAAACTAGCATCCTATACTAAGCATTTAGGATTGCAGGTAAGGTATCAACAGATGTAGCAACAATGACAGGCTATGCAACAGAATAGGATTAATCGAAATAGTAACATGCTACACTACTCTAATGCAAGTAGTAGAGGGAAGAATAGGTGATATTTGGTGATCAAGGGGGGGGGGGGCTTGCCTGGTTGCTCTGGCAAGGAGGGGTCGTCAACTTCGTAGTCGTACTGGGTAGCAGCGGCGTTGGTCTCGTAGTCTACCCCAGAGAAGAGGGGGATGAAACAATAAATATAATGCAAACATAAGCATGACGATGAAAGACATGACAATGAGCTGTGCTAGGTGTGCCCTAACGCGGTAGTAGGTGATACCGCCAAAGGGGGAAACATCCGGGAAAGTATCCCCGGTGTTTCGCGTTTTCGGACAGGTGAAACGGAGGTGGATGGTTGCATGTTCGCTATGCTAGAGACGTGCGGCGGACAAATGGACTACATATTCGGATTCGTCTCGTCGATCTGAGCAGCTTTCATGTACAAAGTTTTTCCATCCGAGTTACAGATTGTTTAACATTATTTTTCAAAGTTTTAATCAATTTTCTAAAAATTGTTTAAATTATTTAATTCAAAATATTTTAAAAGTAATTTGCTACGTGTACTCGAAAAGGTACCGAGCAGAACAACACAGAGGCTGACTAGTGGGGCCCTGGTCAACTGTCCAGTCAATGTTTGACTAGACCGTTGACTGGTCAAACTGTAAACAGTGTACGGGGGGCCCGCAAGTCATTCTCTTTGGTAATTTTAACACTAATTTAACATTTACACTAAGCAGCGGATGAGGGAGTCCTGGATTAGGGGGTATCCGGACAGCCGGACTATATACTTCGTCCGGACTATTGGAGCGTGAAGGTACGGGACTCAAGACTCCGTCCCGTGTCCGGATGGGACTCTCCTTTGCGTGGAAGACAAGCTTGGCATTTCGGATATTATATTTCCTTCTTTGTAACCGAACCGGTTCCATGTAAACCCTAGCCCTCTCCGGTGTCTATATAAACCGGAGAGTTTAGTCCTTAGAGGGACGATCACAATCATAATCATTATAGGCTAGCTTCTAGGGTTTAGCCTCTACGATCTCGTGGTAGATTAACTCTTGTACTCCTCGTATCATCAATATCAATCAAGCAGGAAGTAGGGCCCGAACCTGGGTAAACATTGTGTCCCTTGCTTCCTGTTACCATTAGCCTAAGGCACACAGATCGGGACCCCCTACCCGAGATCCGCCGGTTTTGATACCGACATTGGTGCTTTCATTGAGAGTTCCTCTGTGTCGTCGCTGGAAGGCTTGATGGCTCCTCCAATCATCAACAACAATACAGTCCAGGGTGAGACTTTTCACCACGAACGGATCTGCATGTTCGGCGGCATCACACTGCGGGCCAATTCGCTTAGCCATCTGGAGCAGATCGACAGCTACGCCCCTGGCCACCAGGTCAGGTTCGGAAACCTGAACTACACGACCGATATCCGCGGAGACTTGATCTTCAATGGATTCGGGCCTGCGCCAGGAATGCCGGACAGTCACGATGAGCACGGCCCAGACCTGCTGTCGGACAATGCTCGGGATATCGCCCCTTCAGGAGCCCCGGACCTAAATCCGGAGCAGATTGCGTCGCCCGAGGACGGGTGGATGGACCCCGCCCCGGAGGGCGCACACTTATCGGCGGTAGAGCCAAACACAGGCCTCACCCTTAAGGAAGCCTGTGACATCGGACCCCCGGACTCGTATCCGGATATAGGTTCCAATCCGCGCACTCCTAAACCCGCCAAACCTGGTTGGGCTCCGGTAATGGAGTTCACCGCTGCGGATATCTTCCAGCACTCGCCCTTTGGTAACGTGCTGAACTCGTTAAAGTCTCTCTCTTTGTCAGGAGACTCTTGGCCGAACTATGTCCGGCTCGATTGGGAAGTAGGCGATGAAGTAATTCGTTGCCCACCCACCACCCACTTCGTTGCCACGATTGATGTTTTAACCGACGTGCTTGACTTCGACTCCGAAGACATAGACGGTGCGGACGACGATGCTAGAGAAGAACAGGAACCACCACCCATGGGGTGGTGGACAGCCACCTCCTCATATGATATATACATGGTGGACACTCCGAAAGAAACCAATGGCGATGAGGCAATCGAGGATAACCTATCAAGGATGAAGACAAAGCACGAACGTCATCAGCGCCGCCTCGAGCCCCGCCACAGCAATACTGGCACAACAGTAAAAAAAATCCATACGGTGCCAAAGATATATACAATCCCGACCAGCCTGCTTTCAAGGAGGTCGGACAGACGGCGACCGGATACTTCGAAAGGGATAACCACATGCCCCCCTCCGAAGATGAGGTGAGCCTCGGCAACGACAAATTCGGCGTGCCCGAAGATCCCGTGGAGCAAGTTCGCTTTAAGCAACGGCTCATGGCCACGGCGAAAAGCCTGCAAAAGAAACAACGACAGCTTAAAACTGACCAAGAATTGCTCACAGACAGATGGACCATGGTCCTGGCCAAAGAGGAATACGGACTAAACCGTCCCTCCAAATGTAACCCAAGGCACAATTCGCTACCTCAACCTAAGAAGGAGATACCAAGGCACATACCCCGACACCAACATACCACCACGATCCAGGACAATATGCACGAAACACGAGGCGGCATCCTCTAGCCTTGGCGCAATCGTCATGAACATCAAGCCAGGGAAGTTGGTGCCAAATTCAGCGGCCCACAGTCCGGTCAACGAAAAAATAGCTCAGGCCCTTCCGGCCCAAGCAGCATACTCGATCAACCATGTGAAGTTCATGGTACTCCTAGAAGGACGGCCAAGCATACTAATAGAGAATGCCGCATCCTCAAAACAAAGCAGCCGGTCGTGTGCTGGAAACAACGAAGGGAGGTTTCCAACAACGAAAGACCAACCAAACATGGTGAAGTCAAAAGAAGATCCTCGACAGCACAAAAGTACGGCTGATCTTCCCCGATCACATCGACCGTCCGGACAACATCAACCATAGCAATTTAATTGCACAAACTACCGACCCAATAGTCCGGGGGTTTCATCTCACATAAGCCCCCGCGGGCATAAAACTATTATTAACATCTTCTAAAAGATGCGAGGTGCAAAGGCCAAGTTTTATCGGCCCACCGTTCTCACGGTCGTCTTCGGATCACCAAACAAATACCACGCCGAAGAATAAATCTTCGGCACTGTCCCCTCATACAGTAATTTCCACATGTCAACGGGCTGAACCACGTTGGCTAGGTTCAACGCGATACAACATTAGGCCAGTCCCGTGTGACATAGTCACATTTATGGGCAAGGCCAGACCCCATCCTCAGAGTGGAAATCATATCGCTACCGGAACAACGAGTCATGCATGTTTATCAAATTTTGATTCGGTAGCTAACTACCCGGACACCAACTAAGGAGTCCACATTATTTTACAGAACGACAACCTGGTTCAGCAAGGCTCTGATTAGGGACCCTCGGTTCAACCACAAGAGGACGTGCGACTGCCTTCAAGCATTCCCCTCTACAGATTAACCTTGGCGCAGAACATGACTGGCGACGTGGAATCAGCTCGGAGACACAAGGGCAGGAACACACAAGTAAACCCCCCCAAAGAAGGCAGTACAGATTCACTTCAGATCCACACACAACCTCCTCCAGTCCGGCCACGACAGGTTCCACCAAAAACACCTCTTTTCATAATCACAAACCGTACTCATATGCATAGACATGTCATCCTACTACAGTGCATAGATTTAAATAACACTTACCGGCTGTGGGGACCCCGACTGATAAGTCGTGATCACCGAATGCACGTGTACAGTGATCCCAGAGATCAATGCTCACTGAACACACAGAAGCTGAATAACAAGAGTCTTACATCCATACTTACCGTATTACACAAGTAGGACCATTATGGTCGAGTCTTGAGTATAACATTGCAGCGGAAATCTTTGTCGATAACTTGGACCCATGCCATCTGCCTTAACCCTACAGGCATTCTGACTGGGAAACGTCCTAGCTCGCATGCTCGTCACCAAGTGTTCTTCATCATATCCGGTTCTTTCATGCCCGGTCAATGAAATAACCAGTGGCAAGCCAATGAGTACTTTGAATGTACTCGCAAGCAACCCATGATTTGGTTCAAGGTACATCAATGCATGACATAGGTAAAGTTTGCATAAAGCTAGTTTTGAGTGCAAGGACATGTTCAACAACCTATAAAGCATGCATCAAGAAAATTCAAGTAACCATGAGAACTGGTCACAGATATCAACATAAATAGAATGGGCACCAACCCATTTATCATAAGCAGAGAGGGCACCAACCCATCTCAATCGTGTCAAGTCCTCGACTTGATCCAAGACAACATCCTCATCTCACACACACGGGTTTGAAAACAAGTGGGCGTAGCCCAAGAGTGGTTACCTAACTGTCCATGACCGTGGACACGGCTATTGAATAGTTTTACACTCTGCAGAGGTTGCACACTTTACCCACTAGATCCGGGAACTTCCGTGTCATCCACGACCAGCGGTACCTCAAGTACCGGGTAAGCACCGATCACTACCTTTCCCTAGACGATACTAACATGGAGTCCACTCGATTGGCAGTAACCCCCGTGCCCAACATTTCACATCATAAAGTCGTGGAGCCTCGCTCCCATATTCATCACATACCACAAGCACGGGGTACCAACGGTGTGTCCGGTGCTGTAAAGACAGACATGGCCGCCCTACCTGGCACGACCCCGTCCCGAGAGAGAGCACCAACTCTCCCCCGTCACTAGTAATGCGGGCTCCAAGCTAGTATCGACCTAGGTAATCAATAATGCCCTTTCCCATATAAGGGTAGAGTGGTTGCGCATGTAAGGTTGGAATAACGGTCGCAACTCCGACCAATCCGTTTTGAAAACAACACACACTCTTGCCTCGGTACACCACTTCGTCATCAAGTGGTTACCCATCTCATCATCTCCCTCGGGCATAAGTGGCACCCGACGGGGTTTTCGAAAAGACTTTGAAAATATTTTGTCTCCATCACCATGCATATCCCCGTCCCTTTTGCGTAGCACTACTTAGCATCCTATCTACTCCCATCGTCATGACCCTCATAAGGAGGTAGGGTCATGCACAATGCAAGTGTCAACGAGAAAAGTACCGGAGGCAACCCACCAAAGTGGTTACCCATCCTTCATGATTCCGATGCAACAATAATAAGTGCTATATGACATGCATAAAAAAAAGGGTTTCATAGACATGGTCAAAGGGCTGCTTGCCTGTTTAACAAAGTCTTCGAGGTCTTCAAATATCTCTGGTCCAACTCCGAGCATTCCGTCTACTTCGTCAACTATCGTCGAAAGCAAGCATAATAAGCAACACAACAGGGCAGGAAATAAAAGTGCTCTAAAAATATGAGTTGGACTTTTCTGGGGTACCTCTGGTCATATGAGGGATGACCAAAGTGGTTTCAATGGAAGTGGATCTATGGATATTTCTAAACATTTCGATAGGATGGAATCAAGGGGTTGATGGATCCACAAGTTGTACACAGAATGCCATTTTATAAAAATGAGTAAAAGTACCCATTAATTTCAGGCATGATTTTAGAAACATTTAGAAATTGGTTTCTTTGGATTTGGAGTTGAAATGAATACAATATGGATTTTGAAGTGGACTTATGTGGATAAATGACCTTTTAAAAGGTTCGGTGAAAACCAGGGACAACAAAATGTCCACTGTGGCCTATTAAATAGAGCTTGATTTATGGAGCCCTTTGGAAATTTGAATCATCAAATTTGGAGTCCATTTGACTTGTTTAGAGATTTTGAAGTACCTCAAAAAGAAAAAGACAAAGGTTTTACCGAAATGGGCGGATCCGGCGCGGCAGCGCCTACATCTTGTCTTGAGGTTTAGCGAAGGGCGTCGCTGGGCGGCCCAATGGCTCGGCCACACGCGCAGGGACCACGTTGAAGGCGGCTTTGGCGTGGTGCGCGTTCGCTGATGGGAGGCGGCTCGGAGGAAGCCGTGTCCACTTAACTTGTGGGCCCGGCCCTCGTGGTCACTTACATCCGGGCCCACTGACTCTCTCTCTCCTTCTCCGCCTCCTTCTTCTTCCTCGCGACAGGGGACAGGGAGGCGCCGGTCGCCGTGGTTCCGGCCGCTCTGCTGCATCGGACGGCGTGGTAGTGGTCAGGCGGATGCCCCACTCCACGCCTTGGCTTCGGGGTGGGCGTTGGACATGGGGGCGACCAGAGCGAGCAGCTCAACGAGAGGGCGGACGACGGCCTCTGCAAGAGGGGTTCCGTGGTTGCGGGGTGCTAGAGGATGAGGTAATGGGCGGAGGAGCCTCGTCGGCGTGAGGTGGATCCATTGGGGTCCAAAGGAGGGAGGGAGGCTTGGTCTGGGAATTTGGGCGGAGACCAACGTCGGCACCTCGGCCATGGAGGGAGCAGGAGGGCACGAGAGGGAGAGGAGTGTGTCTGAGGGGTTCTTGGGGGAGAGGGAGAGCGGTCGAAGCCGAGAAGAGCTCGGGAGGGCCTCTAAATAGAGGGGCCGTGGTGCAGTGGGACTTGCCTCTGGCAAGACTCAGGCGGGCTCCATGGAGGAGAGAGGGAGAGGTTTAGGAGGGTCGGCAGCTTGCCGTGTTCCAGACGCCGAGGCGGCCTCGTGGGACACGCTGGGAGGCCCGAGGTGGCCGGAGGCGGTTGGCGGCTACAGTCTTGGGGCAAGATCAGAAGGCAGCTCAGCGTGCAAATGGCGGCATGCCATTTTTTGGCAATGTGGGTGCCACTGATGTCTGGTAGTGCTTGGGGTAGTAAAGAAGTGTGTAGAGGCATTGGATGCCTGGAGAGCCGATGGGAGAGGAGAGAGGTTGATGGAGAGGAGAAAGAGGTTGTCCAGAGAGAGAAAGTGATGGTTTCACCCCAAATAATTGATTTGAACACTTGCCATTGTTCTTTGGAGGTATAAGGGGCTAGAATTAGCTGTGACACAAAGTTGAGCCCATGGAGATTAGTGGAAGGGGTCAAAATGGTGCTTTTGGAAAAATGGCAGAAGGTGTTTGATGCAAGTTTGGGCAAGCAAATTAATTCAACTTGCCATGAGAATTAACAGGATGGAATGACACTTAGAAATAGGGTGTGCCACCAAATTTGAGCTCATTTGGACAAAGTAGCCAATGTAACTTAGGTAAACCCTAGAAATCAGCAGAAATGGACCTTCCAAGATTTAGTCATGCAAATCTATTCTCCTTGATGCACCACTTGGTGTAGTGTCATCATTTGAGGATAAGAACATGTCCACAAAAGTTGAGATCAAAAGGAGAAAGTTTCCAATGTAGAGTTGTTCAAATATGGTTCTGGACAGGAAGGGTTTTGGGGCACTTTGATCAAGTTAAATTGTTCTCCAACTTGTGCCATTTGGTGTGGATGAATAATTAGACCACTTGACCATGTTCACAAGGTTTGAGAACATTTGGACATGTTTGGCAATGTAAGGTTGCTCAAACTTCTAAATGGACAGAAATGGTTTTGAGGGGATTTGATGATGTTATCTTGTTCTCCAAGGCATGGGACTTGGCAAGATCACCAAATATGTCATATGTGACATGATAGAATTTTTTTGGAATTGTTGGAGAATATTTCCTTTGTAAATGTTTCAAAAGCTTGAAATATCCAGGAAGGGTTTTAGAGGGATTTGACCAATATTTTGAACATGACCATGTGTTGAAACTCTTATATATGGACAATATATGTCCTATGAGTTTCCTAAATTTTGTCAAATATTTTTAAAACAATAAAATAATTTTTCCTATTAAAGACCATTTCTGGCCTTAAGAAAAAGCTTTTAAATAAAATAGTAAAACAACTTTTAAAATTATATTTTTGTGGTTTCGGGTATCCTATATCTAATAGGAATCAAATATATTTTTGAAAGATTTTTACTGCCCTTAATTAAGTACTTGCAAAGTGCAAACCTCAATTCAGGGTTTTTGAAAACTAATTTTTGAAAATACTTTTGGCCAAATTATTTTGTAAGAAAATATTTTTATGTCCTATACACATGGCATGATCATTGGGAAAGGTTTTTGGAGCAAGGAGATGAAGTATAGAAGTTGTAGGATTTATTTTATTTTTAGAGCACTTGCAACCAGCAGACAAAAATCAATCAAGCAAAGTCCAAAACACTCAAAAGTTTTTGTCAAACCACATTTTAGCATGATTAAGAGCTTAAGTGCTGTGCCATGAAAATCAGGGTGTGACAGACCTACCCCCCTTACAAGAATCTCGTCCCCGAGATTCCTAGGCTAAGCGGAAAGGGATCTGTAAACTTGTATCCGGGGTAGTCTTCAAGTCTTCATGTTGCTTCTGCTTCCGTGTAGTGCTCCATTGAACTTGAAGTACTTGACGGTGTGGCTTTGTGTATGACGCTCTTCTTGATCCAGGTTGCTAATGGGTAGCTCGCGGTAGGTTGGATTGGGCTAGGGGTCGATGGCTCGGTGGTCAATGCCCTTGTAGAGATCGGGCAAGTTAGGAAGTTGGAAACACTTCCGGGGTTGTGTCGTGTGGAAAAACATTGTGCACAATGAGGCGAGTCGGTGGCGACTCCACCGTAATCGCTTCTATTCTTCGCCTTGCGGTGATCCTGAGGGGGGGGTTGTTAAATCTTGGAGTGATCTCAAAGAAGGCCGATGAATCTTGGGCGAGCTTTCCTTCGACATGGAAGCGCTGGGTTCCTTTGAGAGGGGTGACCCGGAGATAAACATGGTCTCCAACCCGGAAGGTCATGTCTCGACGACGTGAGTCAGCGTAGCTCTTCTGTCTTGACTTGGCAGTCTTCAAACGCTCCCTGACAAGCTGGACTTGCTCTTCGGCTTCACGGGGGATGTCGGCCCAAAGACAAGTCCTTCTCCGGTCTCTGACCAATTGAGGGGTGTGCGGCACTTCCGTCCGTATAACACTTCAAATGGTGCCACCTGAAGGCTTGACTTCAAGGTTAGTTAAGAATCCTGGTGCAACCAGTTCCAACCCGAAGCTTTCAAGTTCTTCATACAAGGCGGGCAGCTTGTCCTTAAGCATAGCATCCAAGGAACAAGCCTTTCTGCTTAATGCATCTGCTACCACATTAGCCTTCCCAGGGTGGTATTGAACACTGAGGTCATAATCTAGATCAAGTCTAGTCATCTTCTTTGCCTCGTGTTCAATCCCTTTGAGTGAAAATATACTTCAGACCTTTGTGATCCGTGTATATCTCACATCCCTTCCGTAAGAGGTAATGTCGCCATGTCTTGTGGCATGAACCATCGCTGTTAGCTCAAGGTCATGAGTAGCATAGTTCTCTTCATGAGGCCGTAGTTGCCTTTGAGAGGAGTGGCTTGCAGACATGCACGGTCTTCAACGCGGAAGCTCACCCCTTGACGACGGTGGTTGGTATAGTTCTTCCTCCTTGACATGGCGGTCTTCTGGTGTTCCCTAACCAGCCGGTCAACTCTTCTTCCGTCTTCATGTGGACATTCATGTCCTCAAGTAAGGATGATGATTTACTTGCCCAAGTACTTTATGAAGTATTTGGGGTACGCAGAGTGGGCTGAGGCGTTGGTGAGGGTCGCGGTTGAGCATTGGTCAAGGTCTTATTGATCTAGAGCCAAGACTCAAGGTCATGATCCAACCGTGTTGTGGCTTGGTAGGGCATAAGGGTTTCAAGGATTCTAGCGTGCGAATGGACATTTATCATCCTACCTTTAAGCACGGTTTCTGAGATGCCAATAGTCTATCTAGTCCTTTAAACAAATCACATCATATCACTGATAGCATCATTTCGTATAGGCCAACTCCAATCATCACTCATGCTATTCATATCCTCATGACTCCCAAGAGGAGGTCTAACAAAATCATATATGTCTACAATCCCCAAACTCATATGTGTGTCTACCCCTAAAAATCCATGGGTAGAACATACAAGCTACTAAGCCTCAATTAAACATGATAATCCAAGTGCTCAGCCCATTCTTCCAAGGTCCAAGGTAGTGCATCTCTATCCTAAGGAAACACGTCGAAGCTACTCCAAGATCTTGTTTCCTTCCTATGAATCAACTCCAACAGCCCATTAACTTCCATTAATCATTACATAATCCATTTATTTCTACCAATCCAACGCCTATGTTTGGCGTTCCATATGATCTCCTAAAGTCCTTATAATCCCCAACACTTGAAAAGGCTATCTCTACTATAGTCAGTCCACCAATTTTCATTATCATGGTCAAGTAACCTCCAAGGTCAAGTTCACAAGGATGCCTAAATAAACTCCGACAATTAATCCAATCTCCTAATTTATTGTCCGCCGAGAAACATGGTATCACGATCAAGATCATCAGTCTAAATCCAATTTACTCCGAACCATGTAGACATACTCAAGATCTATATTCAACTAGAACCACCTACTTAAATCCAAACCTCTTGTCCAAAGAGAATCCTACATGTCTCCCCAAGTCATTGTCGTAATATCAACTGTCTCCTATCATCCGATCAACTCAAATCCTTGCACTTCCGTGAGTTTCAGCTTGCGATCATAATTGTCCTATAAATCCAATTTACTCAGGGGTAATGAAAACTATGCTAATCTATAATCATGATCCCACCAGGTTCATCTACCAATCATGGTAGCCTTATAATCCACCAAATAGTCTCATATAATTCCTCAAGTCATTGATATAAACTCATCAAGTCATTTGTCCTCTGTTCCTATATCCTCAAACTGGTCTTCCTATGGCATCATCAGTTTTGGTGCTATCTTAGGAAGATAATGTGCTCGTTCACCATGTCCACTAGTTCCATAATGAACCCAGTGATAAGCAAGGTTACGGAGGCTTAACAGGTTCTCTTGCAATTCCGTAGGTTAAGCTCGTGGTTAAGGTTTCGAGCTGGGGTATCTCGTGAAGTCTCGAAGGGTCTAGGGATGGGTTCTAGTCTTGAGGTGCAAACATACGTAGTTGTACTTGGTCGAGGAGGTTGTAGCAAAAGTCTTCAGTGCTTGCTGGTCGCCGAGGTGGAATCCTTGGTGCATATTGTCTTGCTTGTCTTCAGTTGAGGAGAGAGATGAGAGGGAAAAGTAGCGAGAGGAGGGGATGCCTAAAGGGGTTCTATAGTGTAGGTGCAAACAAACAAGTGCCAGAAGGGGCTAAACACAAACAACAAAATAAGGCAGGTGATATAGTTGCATACTTGTTGCCTAGGGCAAAAAGGGCAACTGATATCAAAAACACAGACAAATAAAAACAAGCAACACACAATCAGGGTTCTACTCGAACCATCATACGGACTCATTGCAAGATAGGGGGTACACGACTCATCCTACCCTAGGGGTCCTCGGACTCTATAGTCGTGCCTTGAGCCTCGTGCAGTCTCCCGGGTTTCCCTCAGGTGCTGCTACATCTCTTGTATTTGTTTGATGAAACGATCCCGGTTGAGCTTGAAGAGTCTTCAACAACTTCTTGCCTGTTGAAGTGATGGGGTGAAGGTGGCTTCTCATAGCAGGCATTGACTCGACCTTCTGTTGTCTTCTTAATCATGACGATCCCTTCTTGTCTTCTAAGCCGTCGATGGTACCAGGTAGGTAATCCTTTATGCAATGACATTATCAAGGCATAATAGAGGTCCATCATGTCGGTTACGTTGATGATAACATCGACACCAAGAGCGGGGGATGAGGAGAACCGTTTTCCTGCTCACTATGGTGAGGCGGACCAAATGGCTAGGTTCTCATCCATCGGTGGTTGCCGTTACAACAACAATAGTGACAGGGTTACTCTATTAGCGATGTATATCATGATCTTGCATATCCTATGCCCTGATCATCGTAGGCTAAGGTGGCATCGTCTTGGGGCAGTGTCAAGGGTGTCACCATCTCCTGGGTCTTCAGGTCCTCATTCCTCGAGGATGCATCTTCTGTTGGTATCTTCTTGTTGTGATGTCGCCAATCTTGTGTTCAGGAGATGTGGGTGAATGTCTGGCAAGGCATCTTCCTTCTTGATTATCCACGAAGATTACAAGGAATCCAGTGGCTAGGGACATAAGGGTTCTAGCGACCATTAAATTTTGAAGGGGAAGAGGAAAGTATATCTTAGTTTTTGAAAAACTGAGAAGAGAAGAGTAGTATGGATTGTTTTGAAAACTAGTAGTAGATTTGGAAATAGTTTTACCCTAACTAACGACCATGCTAACTAAGGCTTCCTACTGTCAGATGGCTCGATA
The DNA here is from genome assembly GCA_021437245.1 of Aegilops speltoides. Taxonomy (NCBI): domain Eukaryota; kingdom Viridiplantae; phylum Streptophyta; class Magnoliopsida; order Poales; family Poaceae; genus Aegilops; species Aegilops speltoides. The sequence goes on along the minus strand of CM038146.1, from coordinate 348,750,097 downwards.
CCAGCTCTGTGGGGACCCCGACCGATAAGTCGTGATCACCGAATGCACGTGTCTGATGATCCCGAGATCAATGCTCACCGAACACACGAAGCTGAATAACAAGAGTCTTACATCCATACTTACCGTATTACACAAGTAGGACCATTATGGTCGAGTCTTGAGTATAACATTGCAGCGAAATCTTTGTCGATAACTTGGACCCATGCCATCTGCCTTAACCCTACAGGCATTCTGACTGCGAAACGTCCTAGCTCGCATGCTCGTCACCGAAGTGTTCTTCATCATATCCGGTTCTTTCATGCCTGGTCAATGAAATAACCAAGGCAAGCCAATGAGTACTTTGAATGTACTCGCAAGCAACCCATGATTTGGTTCAAGGTACATCAATGCATGACATAGGTAAAGTTTGCATAAAGCTAGTTTTGAGTGCAAGGACATGTTCAACAACCTATAAAGCATGCATCAAGAAAATTCAAGTAACCATGAGAACTGGTCACAGATATCAACATAAATAGAATGGGCACCAACCCATTTATCATAAACAGAGAGGGCACCAACCCATCTCAATCGTGTCAAGTCCTCTGACTTGATCCAAGACAACATCCTCATCTCACACACACCGGGTTTGAAAACAAGTGGACGTAGCCCAAGAGCGGTTACCCAACTGTCCATGACCGTGGACACGGCTATTCGAATAGTTTTACACTCTGCAGAGGTTGCACACTTTACCCACTAGATCCGGGGAACTTCCGTGTCATCCACGACCCGCGGTACCTCAAGTACCCGGGGTAAGCACCCGATCACTACCTTTCCCTAGACGATACTAACATGGAGTCCACTCGATTGGCAGTAACCCCCGTGCCCAACATTTCACATCATAAAGTCGTGGAGCCTCGCTCCCATATTCATCACATACCACAAGCACGGGGTACCAACGGTGTGTCCGGTGTCTGTAAAGAGCACATGGCCGCCCTACAGCACGACCCGCCCCGAGAGAGAGCACCAACTCTCCCCGTCACTAGTAATGCGGGCTCCAAGCTAGTATCGACCTAGGTAATCAATAATGCCCTTTCCCATATAAGGGTAGAGTGGTTGCGCATGTAAGGTTGGAATAACGGTCGCAACTCCGACCAATCCGTTTTGAAAACAACACACACTCTTGCCTCGGCACACCACTTCGTCATCAAGTGGTTACCCATCTCATCATCTCCCTCGGGCATAAGTGGCACCCGACGGGTTTTCAAAAGACTTTGAAAATATTTTGTCTCCATCACCATGCATATCCCGTCCCTTTTGCGTAGCACTACTTAGCATCCTATCTACTCCCATCGTCATGACCCTCATAAGGAGGTAGGGTCATGCACAATGCAAGTGTCAACGAGAGAAAGTACGGAGGCAACCCACCAAAGTGGTTACCCATCCTTCATGATTCCGATGCAACAATAATAAGTGCTATATGACATGCATAAAAAGGGTTTCATAGACATGGTCAAAGGGCTGCTTGCTGTTTAACAAAGTCTTCGAGGTCTTCAAATATCTCGGTCCAACTCCGAGCATTCCGTCTACTTAAATCAACTATCGCCGAAAGCAAGCATAATAAGCAACACAACAGGGCAGGAAATAAAAGTGCTCTAAAAATATGAGTTGGACTTTTCTGGGGTACCTCTGGTCATATGAGGGATGACCAAAGTGGTTTCAATGGAAGTGGATCTATGGATATTTCTAAACATTTCGATAGGATGGAATCAAGGGGTTGATGGATCCACAAGTTGTACACAGAATGCCATTTTATAAAAATGAGTAAAAGTACCCATTAATTTCAGGCATGATTTTAGAAACATTTAGAAATTGGTTTCACTGGATTTGGAGTTGAAATGAATACAATATGGATTTTTGAAGTGGACTTATGTGGATAAATGACCTTTTAAAAAGGTTCGGTGAAAACCAGGGACAACAAAATGTCCACTGTGGCCTATTAAATAGAGCTTGATTTATGGAGCCACTGGAAATTTGAATCATCAAATTTGGAGTCCATTTGACTTGTTTAGAGATTTTGAAGTACCTCAAAAAGAAAAAGACAAAGGTTTTACGAAATGGGCGGATCCGGCGGGCGGCAAGACATGTGGCGAGGTTTAGCGGAAGGGCGTCGCTGGGCCGCCCAGCGGCTCGCCACACGCGCGAGGGACCACGTTGAAGGCGGCTTTGGCGTGGTACGCGTTCGCTGCTGGGAGGCGGCTCGGAGGAAGCCGTGTCCACTTAACTTGTGGGCCCGGCCCTCGTGGTCACTTACATCCGGGGCCCACTGACTCTCTCTCTCCTTCTCCGCCTCCTTCTTCTTCCTCGCGACAGGGGACAGGGAGGGCGCCGTCGCCGTGGTTCGGCCGCTCTGCTGCATCGGACGGCGTGGTAGTGGTTCAGGCGGATGCCCCCTCCACGCCGGCGCTCGGGGTGGCGCGTTGGACATGGGGGCGACCAGAGCGAGCAGCTCAACGAGAGGGCGGACGACGGCCTCTGCAAGAGGGGTTCCGTGGTTGCGGGGTGCTAGAGGATGAGGTAATGGGCGGAGGAGCCTCGTCGGCGTGAGGTGGATCCATTGGGGTCCAAAGGAGGGAGGGAGGCTTGGTCTCTGAGGAATTTGGGCGGAGACCAACGTCGGCACCTCGGCCATGGAGGGAGCAGGAGGGCACGAGAGGGAGAGGAGTGTGTCCGAGGGGTTGCTGGGGAGAGGGAGAGCGGTCGGAAGCCGTGAGAAGAGCTCGGGAGGGCCTCTAAATAGAGGGGCCGTGGTGCACGTGGGACGCTGCCTACTGGCGACTCAGGCGGGCTCCATGGAGGAGAGAGGGAGAGGTTTAGGAGGGTCCGGCAGCTTGCCGTGTTCCAGACGCCGAGGCGGCCTCGTGGGACACGCCGGGAGGCCCGAGGTGGCCGGAGGCGGTTGGCGGGCGGCTACAAGTCTTGAGGATCAGATGGCAGCTCAGAGCGTGCAAATGGCGGCATGCCATTTTTTGGCAATGTGGGCGGCCCTTGATGTCTGGTAGTGCTTGGGGTAGTAAAGAAGTGTGTAGAGGCATTGGATGCCTGGAGAGCCATGGGAGAGGAGAGAGGTTGATGGAGAGGGAGAAAGAGGTTGTCCAGAGAGAGAAAGTGATGGTTTCACCCCAAATAATTGATTTGAACACTTGCCATTGTTCTTTGGAGGTATAAGGGGCTAGAATTAGCTGTGACACAAAGTTGAGCCCATGGAGATTAGTGGAAGGGGTCAAAATGGTGCTTTTGGAAAAATGGCAGAAGGTGTTTGATGCAAGTTTGGGCAAGCAAATTAATTCAACTTGCCATGAGAATTAACAGGATGGAATGACACTTAGAAATAGGGTGTGCCACCAAATTTGAGCTCATTTGGACAAAGTAGCCAATGTAACTTAGGTAAACCCTAGAAATCAGCAGAAATGGACCTTCCAAGATTTAGTCATGCAAATCTATTCTCCTTGATGCACCACTTGGTGTAGTGTCATCATTTGAGGATAAGAACATGTCCACAAAAGTTGAGATCAAAAGGAGAAAGTTTCCAATGTAGAGTTGTTCAAATATGGTTCTGGACAGGAAGGGTTTTGGGGCACTTTGATCAAGTTAAATTGTTCTCCAACTTGTGCCATTTGGTGTGGACGAATAATTAGACCACTTGACCATGTTCACAAGGTTTGAGAACATTTGGACATGTTTGGCAATGTAAGGTTGCTCAAACTTCTAAATGGACAGAAATGGTTTTGAGGGGATTTGATGATGTTATCTTGTTCTCCAAGGCATGGGACTTGGCAAGATCACCAAATATGTCATATGTGACATGATAGAATTTTTTTGGAATTGTTGGAGAATATTTCCTTTGTAAATGTTTCAAAAGCTTGAAATATCCAGGAAGGGTTTTAGAGGGATTTGACCAATATCTTGAACATGACCATGTGTTGAAACTCTTATATATGGACAATATATGTCCTATGAGTTTCCCTAAATTTTGTCAAATATTTTTAAAACAATAAAATAATTTTTCCCTATTAAAGACCATTTCTGGCCTTAAGAAAAAGCTTTTAAATAAAATAGTAAAACAACTTTTAAAATTATATTTTGTGGTTTCGGGTATCCTATATCTAATAGGAATCAAATATATTTTTGGAAAGATTTTTACTGCCCTTAATTAAGTACTTGCAAAGTGCAAACCTCAATTCAGGGGTTTTGAAAAACTAATTTTTGAAAATACTTTTTGGCCAAATTATTTTTGTAAGAAAATATTTTTATGTCCTATACACATGGCATGATCATTGGGAAAGGTTTTTGGAGCAAGGAGATGAAGTATAGAAGTTGTAGGATTTATTTTATTTTTAGAGCACTTGCAACCAGCAGACAAAAATCAATCAAGCAAAGTCCAAAACACTCAAAAGTTTTTGTCAAACCACATTTTAGCATGATTAAGAGCTTAAGTGCTGTGCCATGAAAATCAGGGTGTGACACCGGCTTTCATTCTTCTTTAACGCCATTTTTTGCCATAAACGACACCCGTACATCATATTATGCCCCACTATGCCAGGGGCTTCATAATACTCATAATACGGCAACAAAGTGCAGCCACCTTTCCGGTCGCTCAGCACCCCGAACTTATAGCATTATATGCATCAGCTCTGAATCATGTCTTGGGTCATTAGTTGGGTTTGCCCGGCTCCCATGTTTTGGTACCTTACGTTCCGCTCTATCGGCTAAGGTAGCACTGGGAGAACTACTGCGATTGTGTCCCGGTTTTTCCGGACGAGTACCTCAGTAGAGAAAGCCGAAAACTGACTGTCATGATACGGCGAGAGCTGGTCAGCTGTTCGAGAGGTTGTAAAATCCTTAAAGATTTATTCGGTATAATGCCATTATAAATGCAAAGTGCGATGGATTGGTCTCCCGATCAGGCGCCGATAGAGCCCCTAGTACGGTCTTCTGAATAGCAGGGGCTGCGCCCACCATACTCGAAGTCCTATGGCTAAGTGAGAGTAATAAAGCCGTATAGTCTGATTGCCTGGTTCGTGGTGAGGAACACCTCCTTAAAAGGACCCAAAAATGGGATAAAGAGTGCTCGGGTATGGCCCGAACACCCCCGTACTTTTTACGTGGGGGCAGAAGCCGACGACTGGCCAACTCTCAGGTTTTATATACGCTAAACGGCCGCACAAGAAGAACAAACGTTCACATAAAGAGGGAATAAATAATAAAAGTGTCATTTTCCCGCATTACAATGGCACGACTGCCTTCAGGTAAATATAGTGTCTTTGGTACACTTATCCGCCACAAGGCGGGCCCCTTTCAGGACACACTCATAGTACAACTCGGGCTTGCGATGCTCCTTACCCTGCGGTGGCCCTTCAGTCATCAACTTCCCAACATCAAGCTTCCCCGAGTGTACCTTCGCACGGGCAAACGCCATGCGTGCACCCTCTATGCAAACCGATCTCTTAATGACATCGAACCGAGGGCAAGCACCAACAATCCGCTTCACGAGTCCGAAGTAACTGCTTGGAATCGGCTCCGCGGGCCACAACCGGACAACCAAGTCCTTCACGGCTAGTTCGGCCGCCTGGTGCAGTTCGACCAGCTGCTTCAGCTGATCGATAAAGGGCACCGGATAATTCGGCGCCAAATACTGCGACCAGAAATCCCTCTCCGCAGACTTCTTCTCTTCAGTATGGTAGAATTGGGCAGCATCCGATATGCTGCGTGGCAGGTCCGCAAACACACCTGGAGAAACAAGAATTCAGCTTGTCGCTTAGAGCCCCCATTACTATGAGAAAATGGCCCTGACTACAAAAGGCCTTACCAGCCGCAACCTTCTGTGCCTCCTGAATGTCCTTCAGAGCACCGCGGGCTTCTTCCCGAGCATCCTCCTCGGCTTGGAGAGCTTGGGCGAGTTCGGATTCTTTCCCTGCTAAACTCTGCCCCAAGGCCTCACTCTTCTTCACAGCCTCCTGGAGCTCTCGCTCAGCTAAGATAACCCTAGCCTCGTGTTTCTCACGAAGAGCCTGTTCGGCGGCAGCCTTCTCATTGGCTTCGGCCACAGCCTTCTTCAGTGCCTCAAATTCGGCACTCGCCCCTAGAGCATACAATACAAATATTTTTCATCAGGCACAATTACTCATTCGTACCGAATTTAGGACAAAGTTCTGACATATCTTGCTTGTCCTCCAATTGCTTCTTCACATGGCCAAGTTCATCTTCGTCCCATTCCAGACTCTGCTTCAGTCCGGACACCTCCGCATTATGAGCGCCGGTCGTCTTTGCAGACGCCTGTTTTCAAACAAAGGGGTATACGTCATTAACTGAGTCTCCTGCAAAGCGGATGATTTGATCCCCTGCCCGGCTTTCTCTTTCTTTCGCCGGACAGTGCATCAGGGGCTACTACTCATACTGTGACGATCTCTGAAAGATTTGTAAAAATATACCTCAAAAGCCTTTATAAGGCCAATGCAGGACTCATATAGTCCGCTCTCGGCGAACTGAATCTTTTCAATCACCACACCCATGAGGGTCCGATGTTCATCGATGATAGACGCGCTCCTTAGCGCTGTCAACAGGCTGCCCGGCAGCTCTGCTTGGACAGAGGTTGCTGGTGAAATAGGCAAGCCTCCCCACGTCAAAGGTGGCTGCTCGCCTGATCCTGGAGCTTTAACGGTCTCCAGGATCATGTCCGGCTGTGGTCCGAACCTAAGATCGCCCCCGCCGTCGACACGCCGGGGTCCACATGGTCGACACGCCGCCGTCGACATGTCCGGCCCCAGTGATATGCCCCCTGGTCTGGGTCCCGCTGGGATGACACCTCGGTGTCGCGCCTAGGCTTTGGGGAAGGGGCCTCTGGAGGCGTCTCGCTCGCCAAAGCATCTGAGCTCAGCGAATCCTCCGATGAGTACTGTCCTGCGTGGGACCTTGCCGGGCTATATAAAATGTGGCAACGGTTAAAACTACTACGTTCTAATAATCTCGAGCGCGTTGGTGTGTGCAGGGTTCACATACTTACGATTTTACCAGGGGCTGGACCCTAGGATCCCACTCCGGGCTGCTATCGGCAGCCGCGATGGATGCCTCCGGAAGGGAGCCTTTCCCCCTCTTTGGCGATTCGGCCTCCAGAGATGAGGAGGTCGTCCTTTTCTTCCCTCCCCCTGCGGGGGGCTCATCTTCTTCCTCCTCCTCTTCGTCTTCGGAGGAGGGATGGTCACTGGAGTCTTCGGATTTTGCGTCTGAAGCATCGCGACGACGGAGGCCGCTCTGGGTCTTCTAGACCTTCTTAGGGGGCCTCTTTCTTCGGTGCCTCGTAAGGCGTTAGGACCAACATCTTCGTCAGAAGAGGTCCGGCCGGTTCTTCCGGCAGCGGGGCAGGACAGTGTATCCGCTCCACCTGTTTCGTCCATCCCTGGGATTATTGTAAAGCGTGATAAAAGTGCCTCCCTCAGGACGTGCCAGCTAAAACATGGATGGACAAAGCACAACAATGACTTACCGGACTTGCAGAGTGGGATAGTTGATACCCACGGTCCTCGGCGGGGCCCGGACATGGTTTGCCGGACTTGAAGAGCACCTTCCAGATGTCCTTGTGGGAGGAGCCATAGAGCTCCCGAAGAGCCTGGTGCTCGGTTGGGTCGTATTCCCACAAATTGCAGGCTCGACGCTAGCAAGGGAGAACCAGGCGAACTAACATCTCCTAGACTACGTCGACGAGTTTGACATCCTTGTCGACCATACTCCGGACGCGCGTTTGGAGCAGCGATAGCTCATCGGACGAGGACCAATTCAGGCCCTTCTCGGGCCAGGACGTGAGCCGCAGCGGGGCTCCGGATCTGAACTCAGGAGCAGCGGCCCATTTCTTGTCGCGCGGTTCGGTGATATAGAACCACTGCTGCTGCCACTCCTTGACGGAGTCATTGAAGGCACCCGTCGGCCATACAACCTTGGGCATATTGCTCACCATGGCGCCGCCGCACTCGGCGTGCTTGCCACTCACTACCTTGGGCTTCACATTAAAAATCTTCAGCCACAGGTCGAAGTGAGGCGAAATTCGGAGAAAAGCCTCACACACGACGATGAACGCCGAGATGTTAAGGAAGGAATTGGGGGAAAGATCATGAAATTCAATCCCGTAATAATGCATCATGCCGCGAACAAATGGGTGAAGGGGAAACCCAAGCCCGCGGGCAAAATGAGGAAGAAACACAACCCTCTCGTGGGGCTCCGGAGTAGGGACGATCTATCCCGCCGACGGAAGACGGTGGCCGATCTTCTTGGCCAGGTACCCAGCCTCTCGGAGCCTTTTTATATCCTTCTCCTGGACGGTAGAGGCCATCCATTTGCCTCCTGCTCCGGATCCGGACATCTTCGGAAAACCTCACTTCGATGAAGAAGAAGAGTGTTTGGGCGCTAGGGCTCGAACAGAGGGGAATGGACTAGCGGAAAGAAAAGGCGTGGGTAAAGAGGAAGAGATCTTATCTCTTTATAGAGGCGGTAAAAGCTTTTGCGCCTCCCCACTTGCCTGGTGGAACCCGCTCGCTCCCCACTCGCTGCAATTAGCGGTGCGGTTGGGTTACCCACACCCATATTGATGGGAATCCCGTGATAAGGGGACACGATCTCTGCTTCGGCAAGACATTCAGAGGAAACCGCCTCGCAATATGCGTTGTGGCTGGTTACAAAAAAGGGTCCGAATAATGACTCACTGTAGGGTCACATCACGACGTAGGAAAATTGCCAGCAGATCGGATTTATGCTATACTCTCTGCAGCAATATGTGAAGATCATCTTGCAGATCCAGACATGGTTTAGGTGTTCGATAATTACTTTGGAGTATTTGGAGCTGGAACCCGCCTTGCAATGCCAAAGACAAGACTGCGCGTCGGACTCATCATCATTGAAGCCTGGTTCAGGGGATACCGAGGGAGTCCTAGATTAGGGGGTGTCAGGATAGCCGTACTATATACTTCGTCCGGACTATTGGAGCGTGAAGGTACGAGACTCAAGACTCTGTCCCGTGTCGGGACTCTCCTTTGCGTGGAAGACAAGCTTGGCGATCCGGATATTATATTTCCTACTTTGTAACCGACTCCATGTAAACCCTAGCCCTCTCCAGTGTCTATATAAACCAGAGAGTTTAGTCCTTAGTGGGACGATCACAATCATAATCATCATAGGCTAGCTTCTAGGGTTTAGCCTCTATGATCTCGCGGTAGATCAACTCTTGTACTCCTCGTATCATCAATATCAATCAAGCAGGAAGTAGGGTTTTACCTCCATCGAGAGGGCCTGAACCTGGGTAAACATTGTGTCCCTTGCTTCCTGTTACCATTAGCCTAAGACGCACAGATCGGGACCCCCTACCCGAGATCCGTCGGTTTTGACACCGACAGTGTACCCCATATGTCATTGAGTGATCTATTTATCAAACTTCTAATTAACCCCAGTGTTGTTAATTAGGACTGTGGGGTTTGATTCCAGTGGGAGTTAGCGGCTGGATTAGTGCTTAACTAAACAGTTAATGACCCAAGCCCACGCGTCAAAAGACACTAGCCAGATTCTAACGCATGCGCATGCTGGTGCAAGCCGGCGACCAGCAGAGGCAACAGTGGCCCCATCGGAGACACTCTCCGGCGACCAAACGGGTGGTGGGCGCCACCTACATGAGGTGCACAACGCGCCGAGGGGGGAGAAGGGTGCGGCCCCGGACAGGAGCAAAGCCGGTGAGGCGCGGGCATGCCGGGGTGGCCGGTGCGGTGCGCGAGGCCAGCCACGAGCGACGATGGGTGAGCAGCAGCAGAGGGAGGCGAGGCCATGCGCGGGCGAGGTGGTACGCGGAGCGGTGCGCGAGGGTCAGGCGGTGACTGCGGCGAGGAGAAAGAAGAGGAGGGAGGCGCTCACAGCCGTTGACAGGCAGCGAGGGTGGCGAGGCGTGGCGGCGACCTGTGAGGAGGAGGTCGGGGAGGTTCCGGCGACGACGACGGCGGCGGCCGATGGTGCTGCAGGCGCGGTGCGAGGACGGCGCAGAAGTTTCGGGCCGGAGGAGGCAGTCGTCGGGCGCGGGTGTGCTCACCGGGACCACGGGGAGCAGCGGCGAACGCGGCTGGGACAGCGAGGCGTCGGCTCGGGAAGGGCTCTGGCGACGGGGAGGTCGGCGATGGCGATGGGGCGCCGGGCGAGTCGGTGGGGTCAGGGCACGCGGGTGCGCGATCTAGAAGGGGAGGGACAGGTCGTGGGGAGTCGTAGGGGAACTGGGGAGGAGAACGCTAGGGTTCGGTCCAGTGGGAGGGGGTATTGTGAATGGGTGGGGCGGCCGGCTGAGGGAGTGGCCGACTGGGCCGGCCTGTTGGGTCGGTTGGCCCGGGGGGTATTTTCCTTTTCTTTATTTTTGTATTGTTCTCTTTTTTGTATTTAGCTTAGCTACTAAATGATTTTAGTTCAAGTTGAAACTTCCCACAAAATTACCTGTCGATATTTTGGTGTTGTTTAAAAAGATTGAGGTTATTTGGAAAATGTTTGAAAACAGGTTTATATTTAAATGGTCATAATAAGTGTTGCTTATCCACAATAATATTTCCTAGGGGGCGATTTATAAATCCATTTAATGTTGGTTCCTACATGTTAAATACTTAGTGAATATTTGTAAATCCTCGAACATTTTTGTTTGACAGTTTAAAGAAAAAAAGAATTTGACTTGTTATTCGAAATTTGAATTTGACTCAGATTTTCATCAAGTGGCAAATTGGCTTAATAAAACACGATGACATGGCCCATTAGGGTGAGGTTATGTAGCTTGATTATCGGGTGTTACAGTATGAACCATAGAGAAGTTGGAATACAATAGATATTACACCAACATGAATTTAGAATGAATTCACAACAGTGCATAAGTGGTGATTTATTTTCTTATACTAACGGAGCTTACGAGTTTTCTGTTGAGTTTTGTGTTGTGAAGTCTTCAAGTTTTGGGTAAAGATTCGATGGATTATGGAATAAGGAGTGGAAAGAGCCTAATCTTGGGGATGCCCAAGGCACCCCAAGGTAATATTCAAGGACGACCAAGAGCCTAAGCTTGGGGATGCCCCGGAAAGCATCCCCTCTTTCATCTTTGTCCATCGGTAACTTTACTTGGAGCTATATTTTTATTCACCACATGATATGTGTTTTGCTTGGAGCGTCATTTTGTTTTATTTTGTTTTGCTTGCTGTTTGAATAAAATACCAAGATCTGAAATTCTTAAATGAGAGAGAGTCTTCACATAGCTACATAATTATTTAACTACTCATTGATCTTCACCTATATCTTTTTGGAGTAGTTTGTCATTTACTCGTGTGCTTCACTTATATCCTATGAGTAAATGATTGAATGATTTGAATGTCATAAATCTAAAATTATATATGTTTCATATGCTTACCCCATTGGGATTAATGACTTCACATCTAAGAAGTAGAGGTGGTAAATTTATTGAAGGTTAACAAACATTGTATTGGTCACTTGAACAATTCATGAAAGAATATTGAAGGAAGAGAGATTTCACATATAAATATACTATCTTAGACATCTTCTATGATTGTGAGCCCCATTAATTATTTTCAAATATGAGCAAATTAGTTGAAATTGGACAAGGAAGACAACATAATGAGTTATGCTTGGGTATATTTGTATAGAGTTATATTGTTATAGATCCTCCAACATATGGTGCTTCCTGTTTAGAATCCTTTGCTAGCCAAAATATCTGTACTAAGCGGGAATACTGCTTGTGCATCCAAATTCCTTGAACCAAGTTTCTTCCATGAGTGTCCACCATACCTACCTATATGCGATATTTACCTGCCGTTCCAAGTAAATTTGCATGTGCCAAACTCTAAACCTTCAGATCATAATCTATTTTGTATGCCCGAATCACTCATGTAGCGACTAGGGGCTGTCAGTATCTTCCATGCTAGGTGGGTTATTCTCACGATGAGTGGACTCCGCTCATCATTCACGAGAAAAATAGCTGGTAACTGGGATGCCCAGTCCCATGATCAAAAGGTTAAAATCAAATCAAAATAATTGCAAACAAAACTCCCCCAAGATTGTTGTTAGTTGGAGGCACCCGTTGTTTCAGGCAAACCATGGATTGATGATTGTTGGTGGAGTGGGAGTAAAAACTTTACCATTCTGTCTGGGAACTGCCTATAATGTATATAATATGGAAGATATTGGGAACTCTTTGTTGTTATGTTGACAATGAAAGCATACCTCTCAAAATTATTTATCACTAATTCAAAATCGAGCTCTGGCACATCTTCAAATCCCTGCATCCCTCTGCGAAGGGCCTATCTTTTACTTTTATGCAAGAGTCAGTACTATTCCTTCTCATTCCAACCTACTCTTTAGTTGGCAAGCATCATGTGATGGAGAATGATCGAAGCATATATGACCATTCAAATATATTTGATCATGAATTATTATTGTTGACAATTATCTATATGCTAAGTAAGTTGGGAGGTGAAACATTAAGCCCCTATCTTTCTCTATGTTCGATCGATGCTATTTGTTCTAACAATATGCTTTGAGTGGTAGCAATCATGGAAGACTATATGATAGTTGAGTACATGGGATTTGCTAAATCAAAGCTCTTACATGGACCCTTCCTGAAAATAAGATGAATTGCAACTGTTTGATGACTGAGAATATAGTTTGCTAGAAAGTTTATGGTCTATGCTTTAACATTTGAATAGCTTGTTACTTGATCATGAGAAGTTTTATGAGATGAGCTACTGTTATGACATATAATCATGCTAGAAAAGGCGATTGAAATTATCATTGATCAAACCTATGCACCTGCTAGCATTCACACTTCATAAATTATTTCTTTTATCATTTACCTACTCGAGGACAAGCCGGAATTAAGCTTGGGGATGCTGATACGTCTCCAACTTATCTATAATTTATGAAGCATTCATGCTATATTATTATCTGTCTTGGATGTTTATGGGATTTATTATACACTTTTATATTATTTTTGGGACTAACCTATTAACCGGAGGCCCAGCCCAAATTGCTGTTTTCTTGCCTATTTCAGTGTTTCGAAGAAAAGGAATATCAAACGGAGTCCAAACGGAATGAAACCTTCGGGAGAGTTATTTTTGGAACGGAAGCAATCTAGGAGACTTGGAGTGGAAGTAAGGGAAGCTTTGAGGTGGCCACGAGGCAGGGAGGCGCGCCCTACCCCCTGGGCACGCCTCCACCCTCGTGGCTCCCCTGACCAGCTTCTTTCGCCTATATATGTCCACATATATCCTAAAAACATCGAGGAGCACAATAGATCGGGAGTTCCGCCGCCGCAAGCCTCTGTAGCCACCAAAAACCTCTCAGGAGCCTGAGGGAGTCCTGGATTAGGGGTATCTGGACAGCCAGACTATATACTTTGGCCGGACTGTTGGACTATGAAGTTACAAGACTCAAGACTTCGTTCCGTGTCCGGATGGGACTCTCCTTTTCGTGGAAGACAAGCTTGGCGATTCGGATGTTAGATCTCCTTCTTTGTAACCAACTTTGTGTAACCCTAGCCTCCTCCGATGTCTATATAAACCGGAGGGTTTAGTCCATAGGACAAGAACAATCAGAATCATAGGCTAGCTCCTAGGGTTTAGCCTCTACGATCTCGTGGTAGATCAACTCTTGTAATACTCATATCATCAAGATCAATCAAGCAGGAAGTAGGGTATTACCTCCGTCGAGAGGGCCCAAACCTGGGTACAACATTGTGTCCCCTGCCTCCTGTTATCATTAGCCTTAGACGCACAGTTCGGGACCCCCTACTCGAGATCCGCCGGTTTTGACACCGAGATTGGTGCTTTCATTGAGAGTTCCTCCATGTCGTTGCTACAAGGCTTGATGGATCGTCTCGTTGTCAAGGACAACATCACCTCTGGGGGAGCCCTGGCGGTAGGGCAAACTCTCCGACTAGGCGGCTTCGTCATGACCACCCGATCGGCTGCCGTGCCGACGATGACTTCTCGGGTCATCAAAAAACAGCCTCCACGTCAATTCGGAACTCGCCGAACAGATGGATCCAATGAAGCTCCCCTCCCTTAATGATCTCTTGGATTGCATCGCCGCTCTGGGAATCGCTACAGACTATGATCAGATTGGGTTTAAACCCGACCAAAGGGATATTAAATCCCCGCCGGTCACCCATGAGATAGCGGTAGTGGAAGAGCCACACATGGATTATCCCTCTACTTTGAGGACGAACTATGTCCGGATTACCGAGCTCTTTGAGCCAGATACCCATTCGCGGGAGAACGTGACCCAGACCCCGAACTTAGAATCGGGCAACGGGCCAGAAAAATTGGGCAACATCCCAGCGTCCGAGCTGCCAAGCCCGGAAGCTCCTGTGCCCCTGGATATCAGATCGGGTCAGAATTTGGACTTAACTACGCCCACCCACCCAGACTTATGCCGTCTTTCCCATATCAGACAAGAGCCCCAAGAGATAGTACATCACTACTGGGCTAGATTCCTCCTTGTGATAAACAGGGTCAAGGATCGTCGCGAGGAAGACACAATCTCACTTTTCTGCAAAAATTGCACGAACAAAGGGATTCTTAATGCTATAAGTCACCGTGACATAGTACACTTTGCTGACTTAGCAGCCATAGTACAGAAGTACTGTGCGATGGAAAGCGCCTGGAAAACCCAAACAGACTTCTAGGATAATCCGGCTCTCACTAAACCCTTCGTTCGAACTAAATGGGCAAACTCTCATAAGTTACCTGATCCAATTCCCAAAAAAGCAAAGGCCGCTCTAGGGCATGGAACCGTATTGGAAGAATGGCTCAATGGGCCATGCAAAATTCACAACACGCCGGATACCACGCCAACGCATAGCCTTAGAGCATGTTGGATACTCCGGCAGGTAGCGAAAAGCGGCGAGGATCTTCTTGTAAACCATAAAGCAGAGCAACATCCCGTCGAAGACAACAATGCGGTACTGACAGTGTTTGAGACTTTTGCCTCAAATAATAGGCGCAAGCAAGCTCATCAAAGTTTCGCTGAAATGTGCCACATGGCAAAAATAAATCCATGGAGCGACACTGCTATAACCTTCAGTGCCAGTGACGAACCTCAATTCCAAACGGTCCGGGCACCAGCCGCTTTGGTCCTTAGCCCAATCATGGACGGCTTCTGGCTCACTAAAGTACTCATGGACGGCGGAAGCGGATTAAACCTGATCTATGAGGAAACCCTCAACAAGATGGAGATTGATAAAACCCGTATTGAGCAAAGCAGCACGACCTTCAGGGGAATCATCCCTAGTCAGGAGGCATGGTGTGCGGGAAAAAACACACTGGATGTGGTATTCGGCACGCCGGAGAATTACAGGTCTGAAGAAATCACATTCCAAGTGGCCCCGTTCAGCAGCGGATACCACGCCCTTTTAGGGCGGGACACATTCACGAGCTTTCAAGGTATACCCCATTACGGGTACATGAAACTCAAAATGCCTGGACCCAATGGAATCATCACTCTAGCCAGTGATCCGGACGTCGCACTCCGCGCTGAAAATAAAACTTCCGCACTAGCCGTGGAAGCATTATCCGAAGTCCTAGCGGCTGAAGAACTAACAACGCTGCACGCCACAGTGGACAGAGACGACGTGATACTCGACAAACGACCCAAGTCCACCTCATTCAATCCCGCGGATGAGATAGTCAAATTCTAAGTCCACCCAATGGACCCCACAAAGACAGCCTCCATCGGGACACAGTTGAGCCCCACAATGGACGCCGCACTGCGAGACTTCCTATGCGAGAATTGGGACATTTTCGCCTGGCATCCTTCAGACATGCCGGGCATCCCATGCAGGCTGGCCGAACACAGCCTCAATATACTGAAAGGATACAAGCCAGTCAAACAAACTCTTAGGCGCTTCTCAGAGCCTAAACAGCAAGCCATGGGAGAAGATCTAGCCAAACTACTTGAGGCCGGATTCATCAGAGATATAAAACATCCGGGTTGGCTGGCAAATCTGGTAATGGTACCAAAGAAGGACAAATCCTGGTGCCTGTGTGTCGATTTCAAAGACATCAACAAGGCCTGCCCCAAGGATCCCTTCCCCCTCCCTCGCATTAACCAAATCATCGACGCCACCACAGGACACGACTCACTATGTTTCCTCGACGCATACTCCGGATACCATAAAATAAGGATGGCGGAATCCGACCAAGCCGCAACAGCCTTCATAATGCCATACGGCCCCTTCTGTTTCAACACTATGCCTTTCAGGATCAAAAATGCCGGCGCAACCTATCAACGTATGATTCAGACATGCCTGGAGAAGCAAATCGGCAAAACAGTGGAGGCATACGTGGACGACGTGGTCAAAAAAACAAGACACGTCGAAACTTTAATAGATGACTTGAGACTCACGTTCGACAACCTCCGAACTTACGACATCAAGCTCAACCCAAAAAAATGTGTTTTTGGCATACCCTACGGGAAGTTGCTCGGCTTCATTGTTTCCAATAGAGGAATTGAAGCAAATCCGGCAAAAATCCGAGCTTTGTTGCAGTTGGCTATCCCAACAGACCTCAAGCATATCCAGAAACTAATTGGATGCGTGGCTGCCTTAAGCTGCTTTATCTCCCGATTAGGAGAAAAGGCACTACCTCTTTACCGCCTTCTTCGACGCATCGAACACTTCGAGTGGATGGATGCGGCCACGGTCGGACTGGATGAAATAAAGACCCTATTGGCCAGCAACCCAGTCCTGACCGCGCCAAATACTGGCGAACCTATGCTATTATACATAGCTGCAACACATCAGGTTGTAAGTGCAGTGCTCGTCGTCGAACGAGAAGCAGACGGATACAAGTTCCCGCTCCAAAAGCCGGTATATTACGTGTCCACTGTCCTCACTCCATGCAATCCCGATACCCACACTATCAAAAGATAGCATACGTGGTCTTCATGGCATCCTGGAAGCTCCGACACTACTTTCAAGAGTGTTCGATTACGGTGGCCTCCAAAGTACCACTCAATGACATAATAAACAACCGTGACGCCACAGAACGGATTGCTAAATGGGCAATTGAGCTCCTTCCGTCCGATATAACATACAAACCATGGCGGGCCATTAAGTCGCAAGTACTGGCTGACTTTGTCGCCGAATGGACAGAAGCCGAACTCCTCAAAGAGTACGACGTGTACTCCAGTTGGATCATGCACTTCGACGGCTCTAAAATGCTGGCCGAATTGGGAGCGGGTGTAGTCCTGACATCCCCCACCGGAGACACGGTCCAATATGTACTCCAAATATTATACACAGACTCCAACAATGCAGCTGAATACGAGGCTCTGTTGCATGGTCTTGGATGGCAGTCTCTATGGGCGTTCAACGCCTAGAAGTGCGCAGGGACCCAAACCTCGGAATATCACAAATAAACGGAGATTTTTTGATGCCAAGGATCTAAAAATGGCAGCCTACCGTAATGTTGTCCTCAAAATGTCAGCTCGGTTCGAGGGGCTCGAATTCCACCATGTGGTCCGAGGAAAAAATCAAGAGGCGGATATCCTCGCCCGCATCAGCTCTAAACACGACCCCATCTCACCTAATATATTCTTGGAAAGGTTGTTCAAGCCATCCGTGGTATGGGAAGGGGAGTCCGGCAACACCAGTCCGGCTCCGAATACAACCCCAGATTCTGAACCATCTGACGTAATCAGGGGCTCCGCCGCCGAAATAACACCTTCGGCCCACGAAATCATGGCTGTCATCGCCCCGTGGACCGAGCCCTTCTTGGCCTACCTAAATAGGCAGGAGCTCCCCGAGGACCAAAATGAAGCACGTTGTATTGTGCGGCGTTCCAAGGCCCACAAAGGCCATGAGGGAGAGCTCTATAAGAAAAGTACCACCGGAGTGCTCCAAAGATGCATCTCCAAAGAGGAAGGGCAGCAGCTCTTGGCCGAAATCCATGCCGGACGCGGCGGGCACCACGCTGCGGCTCGGGCACTTGTCAGCAAAGCCTTTCGTACAGGTTTTTATTGGCCGACAGCCCGGGCAGATGTATAGGACCTTGTCCAACATTGCGTCGGTTGCCAGCTCTTTGCTGATCATAGCCATATGCCCCCTACCGCTCTCCAAATAATCCCCATAACTTGGCCCTTCGCGGTCTGGGGGCTGGATATGGTCGGACCTCTCAAAGGGGGAAGCCATAAGAAAAAATACTTATTGGTCATGGTGGACAAGTTCACCAAATGGATAGAAGCCAAACCAGTTAAAACGGCCGAATCGGGACCAGTGATAGACTTCGTATCAGGGGTTGTACACTGTTACGGTGTCCCCCACTGCATCATCACTGACAATGGCTCAAACTTCACAGCCGATGAAGTGAAAACTTGGTGCGGCAACATGGGCATTAAGCTCGATTACGCCTCCGTCTATCATCCTCAAACAAACGGCCAGGTCGAACGTGCAAATGGTCTCATCATGAGCGGCATCAAACCCAGACTAGTGCGATCCTTGAAAGAATTAGACACGCACTGGGTCGAGGAGCTCGACTCCGTACTCTGGGGGCTCCGGACCACGCCGAATCGTACCACCGGATATACACCATTTTTTATGGTGTACGGCGCAGAAGCAGTACTACCCTGCGATATAATCCATGACTCACCTCGCGTGCGCATGTACGAAGAGAAGGAAGCCGAGCTAGATCGGTAGGACAACTTAGATGCCCTAGAGGAGAAGTGCGACGTTGCAAAAGCCCGTTCCACATTCTATCATCAATAGGCTCGAAGGTATCAAAGCAGAGAAGTGCGGGCCAAAACTTATAACGTTGGCGAACTCGTTCTACACCTACCGGAGAAGAAGAAGGACAAGCTCAAAGCCAAGTGGGAGGGTCCCTTCATCATTGATAAAGTTCTCACCGGAGGAGCGTACCGTCTGCGCAATGAATCCGATAACAGACTCGAGCCGAACCCATGGAACGCGGCCAGACTCCGGAGATTCTACGCCTAGTGCCGAACTCAGTGTTCGTCTCCTTACCCTGCTCTTTCAATTATGTTCTCCCCTTTTCCTTTCTCGCCCTTTTTACCTTCTTCACACAAAGTATTAAATACAGTGCGGATGCTCGGATCGCTCCGGCTGCACTATGCGTGCTCACCATACATGGGGGCTTCCTATACGGAAGCTAAAATATAATTACTTTTATGGCTTCCTGCCTACCACATATGCGTCCATTTTCCATATGTGCCTTTTCTTCACCATTATATGCATCGATATGACTTAAGATTTGGCCATGCTAGGTTGCCTGGCTCTTGTGTTTATGCCCTACGTTCCCGTTAATTCAGCTAGGGCATAAGGGGAGCACCTCTGTGATTGTTACTGCCGGTTCAGCCAGATGTGTACCTTAGACTGGGTGAAGCCGAAAGCTAGCGTTCTTAAGGGAATATTCGGTCGGTGAACAAAAGATGTTTTTTTCGTTTATTACAACATGAATCCCCAGATGTTTTGTATCCTGCGCTTCTGTTCGCAGCTCAGACATGCACATCGATGCATGCGTACCCAGGGAAAGGAACCCCTAATGGAACTATTCTCTCTGGAAGATGTTTCTTACTACCCATGTAATATAACATAACTAGTTGGGTACTTGTCTGTTTAAGCACTTACGACCCCTACACCTGGTTTCCATGCATACCCCGGTTTTACATAACTGAGTGGGTATTCGGATACACCCCGGACTGTCGGGTCCGGGGGCTGAAGCGAAAAGGTCCGCCATGACAAATGATTTTTAATCCGGCTAGGGACTACATATGTCCATTGAATTACATAGTCACTTGGACTGGGTATATTCTTCCTCTATACCATCCAACAGGCTATCTAGCCTACAATCCTGTTGGGAATACTTTGCGGCTAACGCTACTTGGTCATACACCAGACTTACGGGAATCTCTTGCCCATCTGGCCCCGCCGGTCCGACTTCGGCCATATGGTTCGGGTCAACCTTGGCGTATCCTGTCTTCACCATGGCCCAGGCTTCCCTTGCACCTTGTCGGCAGGCTGATACCTTCCATAACCGGAAGCGCCGCCGTGCTCCTTTGAGCATATCCAGGAGCTCCCCCATGCCTCCTGGCAGGGAAGCGGATGGCCACAAGGCCTGGGCAATGCCCTTCATCACCTGCCGAGCTCGTCCGTGCAGTTGTGAGAGATCTTGCAGCAAATCGCCTGCGGACCCGGGCATCTCCTCTTCAGGACGGCCCTTCAGCATACCTACAGACATAAACTCTTTTAATACGCTTCCTCACCGAACTGTACTGCAGCTCATTTAAGCACTTAATATATATATGCCGCGACGAAGCCTCCTGTTCTCCTTCACGGAGTCCGCAAGCTGAGCTCGAACATCTGCTAATTCGATGCCCAGTCGGATGTTGGCATCTTGGAGATTATTTTTCTCCTACCTAACCTGCGTAAGCACACGCTCGCCAGCCTTTAGCTGTCTTTAGAGATGTGACTCACTATCTTTTCCGGTCTCCGGATTCTCCCCGGGATTGTCTGCAGAATTTTTTGTTAGACTTATAAAGCAAGCCAAATACTAACTGGTATATGTCCTTAAAATTTCTCTATTGAGACAAGTGTTACCAGATGAGGCCTTCTGGGATTCCTCTAGTTTGGCAACCGCGGCCCTCAGCTAGGTCTTGCACTCCTCCAGCTCACGAGACATATGGGTATTCTTCTCTATAAGGGCCTCTGCATACATGATCCTTAAATCAGTTGTTCCAACTGTTTCAAGTCTCAGGGGCTACTAATAAACATGCTTATCAAATTTTCTTACCCGTATATCTTTTGCATACTGGTCCGTCGCTCGGGCGAGTCCATCTTAGGCAACTCGGATATATGCGTCTCCTGAATTGAAGGAATTGAATGCCTCTTAGGAAAACATACCATTGCAAAGTACGGCCCGTCGGCGCCAGTGATTCATAGCGCTCTCTACTTCGGAATTTGTGGCGGAGAGTCTATCGGCATCCTCTGTCGGAGGACAATTCAGCATCGGCCTCGCATTCGCCTCCTCTCTTGAAGCCAGTTCTGGAATCCGGCTGGTGGAGGCGTGACCGATAGGATCTCCGGATATAGTCTGGCGAGTACTCTTTCTGCCAGGACATGATGGACGTTGTTACATTTCAAACATGATAATCACAGAGCAGATTTTAACTATACCTCTGCGACGACATTTCGACCCTAACCGCCTTCCTCTTGAGCCTGCCTGGCCCAGATGCCCTTTGCCGATGAGCCCCCAGGGGCTCGGCGCCGCATTCCGATGGTCGTCTCTATTAAAATACGATATTTGTGCATAATAGCCACCAAGGTGTCTTCGCAGCTTGCTTGATAAAATGTCCCGTCGACAAGCTCCACAGATACATCCGGATCTTCTTGAAGTCCGGGGTCGAGGGCCCGGCCAGGATCCTCTGGCTGCAAAGAGGGGCTGTTGAACTCTTTCACGGCCTTCCTCAGTTCCTGTTTAGAAATATCAAGGTAACTGATTGTGATGAAGGCCGCAAGAATGGATAGAGTTGGGTAAAAAGTAAAGGCTTACCCAGCTTGGGGAGTTGTACATGGAAAATCCATCCCGCGGTTTTATATGGAGGAACTCCTCTTCTTCTCCTTTATATAAATCGGACAGTATTCTTGCCAGAGCAGTGGCAGAGTCCGGACCTTTACGACCGCAGCGGGTGGCATCGTCTTCCCCGTTGAAGTGCCACATGGGCTTCCCCCGATATTGAAGTGGCTGCACCCCCCGCATTATGCATATTGATATAACCTCGACTATTGTCAGTCCTGATTGGTCCAGTGTCTTTATCCTGCTCATCAGGAAGTGGACTTCTTTGGTATCTTCCTCCTAGGGGCTCCGTGGGCGCCAACTTTGGCGTTTCTTCAGCGGAGCGTTATTATACTTACGAAGGCCCGTCCGGATTTGGTCCGGAAGGGGAACGTCATCTACATAAAACCACTCCGAGGGCCAGTCTTCATATGCCTTCTTTGGAGTGCCGGATAGGTATCCGGTCTGGGCGACGCGCCATATTTCGGCTCCGCCCACTTGATATATAGATCCCCCCTGATTACGAGGGACGAGGCAGAATAACTTCTTCCATAACTCGAAGTGAGCCTCATAGCCCAGGAATAATTCACAAAGGGCAACGTATCCTGTGATGTGCAGCACGGAGGCGGGGGTAAAGTTATGCAACTCGAGGCCATAGAACTCTAGGAGCCCGCGGAGGAATGGGTGGATTGGAAACCCGATGCCTCTTAGCAAATATGGAATGAGGCATACTCGCTCCCCCTGAGATGGGTTAGGAGATCTCTCCGCTTGTGCCCCACCATTGTAGGTGGCTAGTCCGGCTCGGACGGGGACCATGTACGCCGGTGGAAGAAACCCTTGGGTCTGCAACTCTACTAAACGGCTGTGGGGGACAGAACATTTTTCCCAATCACCTGGCTTAGAGCTAAGGGAGCGAGAAGAGGAGCTGTGGCGACCGGCCATGATGGGATGGTTTTTTCCGGATGCGCTCTGTTGAATGCTTACTTAAGGGAAGAAGGTGAGATTTGGATCTGAGGATCCCCGTCTCTTCAAATAGACGGTTTGCCTGCACGGTCAGGGTGGCAAATGTAACAATGCTCCGGCTCCTTGTATTCGCTCGACACGTGGAGATGGCCATTATTGAAGCACAAAAGCCGAGGAATACAACATTGATGGGAAGTAGGACACTGTTCGCTACAACAGGTACTCTGGATTTGGGGGAAGAACCCGTCTTGCAATGCCGAAGACAATCTGCGCGCCGGACTCATCGTCATTGAAGCCTGGTTCAGGGGCTACTGAGGGAGTCCTGGATTAGGGGGTATCTGGATAGTCGGACTATATACTTTGACCAGACTGTTGGACTATGAGTTACAAGACTCAAGACTTCGTCCCATGTCCGGATGGGACTCTCCTTTGCGTGGAAGACATGCTTGGCGATTCGGATGTTAGATCTCCTTCTTTGTAACCGACTCTATGTAACCCTAGCCTCCTCCGGTGTCTACATAAACCGGAGGGTTTAGTCCGTAGGACAAGAACAATCAGAATCATAGGCTAGCTCCTAGGGTTTAGCCTCTACGATCTCGTGGTAGATCAACTCTTGTAATACTCATATCATCAAGATCAATCAAGCAGGAAGTAGGGTATTACGTCCATCGAGAGGACCCGAACCTGGGTAAAACATCGTGTCCCCTGCCTCCTGTTACCATTAGCCTTAGAAGCACAGTTCGGGACCCCCTACCCGAGATCCGCCGGTTTTGACACCGACAGAGCCCGTTCCGGCACCCTGCCGGAGGGGGAATCCATCACCGATGGCCATCTTCATCATCCCGGCGCCCTCCATGACGAGGAGGGAGTAGTTCACCCTCGGGGCTGAAGGTACGTACCAGTAAGCTATGTGTTTGATCTCTCTCTCTCGTGTTCTTGATTTGGCACGATCTTGATGTACCGCGAGCATTGCTATTATAGTTGGATCTTATGATGTTTCTCCCCCTCTACTCTCTTGTAATGGATAGAGTTTTTCCTTTGAAGTTATCTTATCGGATTGAGTCTTTAAGGATTCGAGAACACTTGATGTATGTCTTGCCGTGCTTATCTATGGTGACAATGGGATATTCACATTATCTACTTGATGTATGTTTTGGTGATCAACTTGCGGGTTAAATGAACTTATGCATAGGGGTTGGCACACGTTTTCGTCTTGACTCTCCGATAGAAACTTTGGGGCACTCTATGAAGTACTTTGTGTTGGTTGAATAGATGAATCTGAGATTATGTGATGCATATCATATAATCATGCCCACGGATACTTGAGGTGACATTGGAGTATCTAGGTGACATTAAGGTTTTGGTTGATTTCTGTCTTAAGGTGTTATTCTAGTACGAACTCTATGATAGATCAAATGGAAAGAATAGCTTCGTGTTATTTTACTATGGACTCTTGAACAAATCGATCAGAAAGGATAACTTTGAGGTGGTTTCGTACCCTACAATAATCTCTTCATTTGTTCTCCGCTATTAGTGATTTTGTAGTGACTCTTTGTTGCGTGTTGTGGGATAGTTATATGATCCAGTTATGTTATTATTATTGAGAGAACTTGCACTAGTGAAAGTATGAACCTTAGGCCTTGTTTCCTAGCATTGCAATACTGTTTACGCTCACTTTTACCACTTGTTACCTTGCTTTTTATATTTTTAGATTAAAAAAAACCTATATCTACCATCCATATTGCACTTGTATCACCATCTCTTCGCCGAACTAGTGCACCTATACAATTTACCATTGTATTGGGTGTGTTGGGGACACAAGTGACTCTTTGTTATTTGGTTGCAGGGTTGCTTGAGAGAGACCATCTTCATCCTACGCCTCCCACGGATTGATAAACCTTAGGTCATCCACTTGAGGGAAATTTGCTACTATCCTACAAACCTCTGCACTTGGAGGCCCAACAACGTCTACAAGGAGAAGGTTGCGTAGTAGACATCATATATATAGGTGAAAGAAGTCGATCAGGGGAGCTACGAGGGGCCCACGAGGGTGGGGGCGCACCCAGGGGGTAGGGCATGCCTCCCTGCCTCGTGGCCACCTCGAAGCTTCCCTAATGTCTACTCCAAGTCTCCTGGATTGCTTCTGTTCCAAAAATAACTATCCCGAAGGTTTCATTCTGTTTGATATTCCTTTTCTTCGAAACACTGAAATAGGCAAGAAAACAACAATTTGGGCTGGGCCTCCGGTTAATAGGTTAGTCCCAAAAATAATATAAAAGTGTATAATAAAGCCCATAAACATCCAAAACAAATAATATAATAGCATGAATACTTCATAAATTATAGATACGTTGGAGACGTATCAGCATCCCCAAGCTTTATTCCTGCTTGTCCTCGAGTAGGTAAATGATAAAAGAAATAATTTATGAAGTGTAATGCTAGCAGGTGCATAAGTTTGATCAATGCTAATTTCAATCACCTTTTCTACATCATTATATGTCATAATAGTAGCTCATCTCATAAAACTTCTCATGATCAAGTAACAAGCTATTCAAATGTTAAAGCATAGACCATAAAATTTCTTTAATACTGGAAAACTATGTTCTCAATCATCAAACAATTACAATTCATCTTATTTTCAGGAAGGGTATATGTAAGAGCTTTGATTTAGCAAATCCCACATACTCAACTATCATATAGTCTTCCATGATTGCTACCACTCAAAGCATAATTTTAGAACAAATAGCATCCATCAAACACAGAGAAAGATAGGGGCTTAATGTTTCGCCTCCCAACTTACTTATCATATAGGTAATTGTCAACAATAATAATTCATGATCAGATATATTTTGATGGCCATATATGCTTAGATCTGTCCCCATGACATGACGCTTGCCAAATAAAGAGTAGGTAGGAATGAGAAGGAATACTACTGACTCTTGCATAAAAGTAAAAGATAGGCCCTTCGCAGAGGGAAGCAGGACTTTGCAGATGTGCCAGAGCTCGAAGCTTTTAAACAAAGATGAAAATAATTTTGAGAGGTATGCTTTCATTGTCAACATAACAACCAAGAGTTCCCAATATCTTCCATACTAGATACATTATAGGTGGTTCCCAAACAGAACGGTAAAGTTTTTACTCCCCCTCCACCAACAATCATCAATCCATGGCTTGCCCGAAACAACGGGTGCCACCAACTAACAACAATCCTGGGGGAGTTTTGTTTGCAATTATTTTGATTTGATTTTGATCTTTTGATCATGGGACTGGGCATCCCAGTTACCAGCCATTTTTCTCGTGAATGATCAGTGGAGTCCACTTATCGTGAGAATAACCCACCTTGCATGGAAGATACTAACAGCCCCTAGTCGCAACATGAGCGATTCGGGCATACAAAACAGATTATTATTTTAAGGTTTAGAGTTTGGCACATGCAAACTTACTTGGAACGGCAGGTAAATACCGCATATAGGTAGATATGGTGGACACTCTTGGAAGAAACTTGGTTCAAGCAATTTGGATGCACAAGCAGTATTCCTGCTTAGTACAGATATTTTGGCTAGCAAAGGATTCTAAATAGCAAGCACCACATGTTAGAGGATCCATAACAATATAACTTCTATACAAATATACCCAAGCATAACTCGTTATGTTATCTTCCTTGTCCAATTTTAACTAATTTTCTCAGGTTTGAAAATAATTAATGGGGCTCACAATCATAGAAGATGTCTATGATAGTATACTTATATGTGAAATCTCTCTTCCTTCAATATTCTTTCATGAATTGTTCAAGTGACCAATACAATGTTTGCTAACCTTCAATAAATTTACCACCTCTACTTCTTAGATGTGAAGTCATTACTCCCCATGGGATAAGCATATGAAACATATATAATTTCAGCTTTATGATATTCAAATCATTCAACCATTTACTCACAGGATATAAGTGAAGCACACGAGTAAATGACAACCTACTTCAAAAAGATATAAGTGAGGATCAATGAGTAGTTAAATAATTATCTAGCTATGTGAAGACTTTCTCTCATCTAAGAATTTCAGATCTTGGTATTTTATTCAAACACCAAGCAAAACAAAACAATATGAAAATAATGCTCCAAGCAAAACACATAATCATGTGGTGAATAAAAATATAACTCCAAGTAAAGTTACCGATGAACGAAGACGAAAGAGGGGATGCCATCCGGGGCATCCCCAAGCTTAGGCTCTTGGCTGTCCTTGAATATTACCTTGGGGTGCCTTGGGCATCCCCAAGCTTAGGCTCTTTCCACTCCTTATTCCATACTCCATCGAATCTTTACCCAAAACTTGAAAACTTGACAACACAAAACTTAACAGAAAACTCGTAAGCTCCGTTAGTATAAGAAAATAAGCCACCACTTAGGTACTGTTGTGAACTCATTATAAATTCATATTGGTGTAATATCTACTGTATTCCAACTTCTCTATGTTTCATACCCTCCGATACTACTCATAGATTTATAAAAATAAGCAAACAACACATAGAAAACATAATCTGTCAAAAACAGAACAGTCTGTAGTAATCTGTAACTCTCGAATACTTCTGTAACTCCAAACATTGTACAAAATTAGGAAAACCTGAGCAATTTGTTACCAATCCATAGCAAAAAGAATCAGATCAATAGCACGTTTATGTGAATTATCAAAACTAATTTACTGGGTGCAAAAATTTTGATTTTCAGCAGGATCAACACAACTATCACCGTAAGCTATCCTAAAGGTCTTACTTGGCACATCATTGAAACAAAAGCTATAAAACATGATTAATACAGTAGCATAATCATGTGAACACACAAAAACAGTAGGGGTAAATATAGGGTTGTCCCCCAACAAGCGCTTTTCTTTAAGGCCTTTTTAGCTAGGCAAGATGATGACAATGATGCGTACATGAAAGATAAGAACTGAAACGTAACGGGAGAATCATGAAGCATATGACTAGCACATTTAAGCCTAACCTACTTCCTATGCATAGGGATTTTGTGAGCAAACAACTTATGGGAATAATAATCAACTAGCATAGGAAGGCTAAACAAGCATAACTTCAAAATTTTAAGCACATAGAGAGGAAACTTGATATTATTGCAATTCCTACAAGCATATATTCCTTCCTCATAATAATTTTCAGTAGCATCATGAATGAATTCAACAATATAACCAGCACCTAAAGCATTCTTTTCATGATCTTCTTGCATAGAAAATTTACTACTCTCCAAATAAGCAAAATTCTTCTCATTCGGAATAGTGGGAGTATCATAAGAGACTCGAATATTATAAATTGTTTCTATATTAAAAGAGTAATGTTCAGAAAAAGAGTAATCATAATCATGACAAGTTTGATAAATATAATCATCACTACTTTTTATAGCATATTTTTCATCACAATAATCATCATAAGTAGCAACTTTGTTCTCATCATAATCGATTGAAACCTCTTCCAAAATAGTGGATTCGTCACTAAATAAAATCATGACCTCTCCAAATCCACTTTCATAGATATTATAAGATTCAACTCCCTCAAAAATAATGGGATCATTACTTCCTAAAGTTGACACTCTTGGAAACCCACTTTCATCAATGTAACCATCATAAATAGGAGGCATGCTATCATCATAATAAATTTGCTCATCGAAAGTTGGGAGGCTAAAAATATCATCTTCATTAAACGTAGAATCCCCAAGCTTGGGAAAAACATTAATTGCAGAAAATATATTCTCAAACATGTCATTCTCATCAAACATAGCATCTCCAAGCTTAGGTCTTTTCATATCATAAGCATAATCACTCTCGTCATTAATAGTATGGATATCACCAATAGTATAGCAATTATCATCATCACAATGAGTAATAGGAGAAACATCATTTGGGAGGGATACCTTTCTACCTTTGCTTCTCCGTCTTTTCTTTTTCTTCTTCACATCATGTGTGGGTTTAACCCTCTTTTTTGAGGTCCTTATTAATGAGATTGGTTGAATAGAAAGCTCCTCCTCGTTACCTGATTCATCATAAGAAATAATAGGTGGGTAATGGGAAGACTCTTCCCTTTCATTAGTATTCTCTTCATATTCTGTTTGCAATTGGAAATATAAGGATTTTCAATGCAATTCACCGCACAATACATATAAATTTCCTCTAGATCAATATCAAGAAGTTTCTTAAGGTTAAATTCTGGAATATGCTTAGTTCCACGTTTCATTCTTCATAACCCAAAAGCAAACTAAGTTCATTATGATGTGCAAGGGAAATCAAGTCATCACAATTTTTGGACACAATTCGATCATGAAACAATTTGCATCGGAGATTTAAATGACCATGTTCATTGCAAAGTTCACAAGTACGGTAAAGAAATTTTAATTTTTCAGCACTCACATCTAGCCTTTCTCGCAACCATTTAGTTTCTAAATACTTATGCCTCTTGCAAAATCTATCTTCTCCATTTGGTGTGTACTTGCAAACTCTATGCACTCCACAAAAATTGACAAGCTTATAAGAGACATTTTCATCATGACTAGTGCAATAATCATTAGTACTATGGATATTCAAAGAGTTCATACTAACAACATTGCAATCATGCTCATCATACAAAGATCTAGTACCAAACATTTGCATTCTTCTTCTAGCAATTAAGCACAATTTTCCTCTCCATCATTCTCACGAAAGATATTAAAAAGATGAAGAGTATGAGCCAAACTCAATTCCATTTTTTGTGTAGTTTTCTTTTATAAACTAAACTAGTGATAAAACAAGAAACTAAAAGATTCGATTGCAAGATCTAAAGATATACCTTCAAGCACTCACCTCCCCGGCAACGGCGCCAGAAAAGAGCTTGATGTCTACTACACAACCTTCTTCTTGTAGACGTTGTTGGGCCTCCAAGTGCAGAGGTTTGTAGGACAGTAGCAAATTTCCCTGAAGTGGATGACCTAAGGTTTATCAATCCGTGGGAGGCATAGGATGAAGATGGTCTCTCTCAAACAACCCTGCAACCAAATAACAAAGAGTCTCTTGTGTCCCGAACACACCCAATACAATAGTAAATTGTATAGGTGCACTAGTTCGGTGAAGAGATGGTGATACAAGTGCAATATGGATGGTAGATATAGGTTTTTGTAATCTGAAATTATAAAAACAGCAAGGTAACTAATGATAAAAGTGAGCACAAATGGTGTTGCAATGCTAGGAAACAAGGCCTAAGGTTCATACTTTCACTAGTGCAAGTTATGTCAACAATAATAACATAATTGGATCATATAACTATCCCTCAACATGCAACAAAGAGTCACTCCAAAGTCACTAATAGCGGAGAACAAACGAAGAGATTATTGTAGGGTACGAAACCACCTCAAAGTTATCCTTTCTGATTGATCTATTCAAGAGTCTGTAGTAAAATAACACGAAGCTATTCTTTCTGTTCAATCAATCCTAGAGTTCATACTAGAATAACACCTTAAGATATAAATCAACCAAAACCCTAATGTCACCTCAAGTATCCGTGGGCATGATTATATGTTATGCATCACACAATCTCAGATTCATCTATTCAACCAACAAAAAGTACTTCAAAGAGTGCCCCAAAGTTTCTACCGGAGAGTCAAGATAAAAATGTGTGCCAACCCCTATGCGTAAGTGCATTGAACCCGCAAGTTGATCACCAAAACATACATCAAGTAGATCATGTGAATATCGCATTGTCACTACAGATCATCACGGCAAGACATACATCAAGTGTTCTCAAATCCTTAAAGACACAATCTGACAAGATAACTTTAAAGGGAAAACTCAGTCCATTACCAGAGAGTAGAGGGGGAGAAACCTCATAAGATCCAACTATAATAGCAAAGCTTGCGATACATCAAGATCGTGCCAAATTAAGAACATGAGAGAGAGAGAGATCAAAGACATAGCTACTGGTACAAACCCTCAGCCCCGAGGGTGAACTACTCCCTACTCGTCATGGAGAGCGCCAGGATGATGAAGATGGCCACCGGTGAGGGATCCCCCCTCCGGCAGGGTGCCGAAATAGGGTCCCGGTTGGTTTTGGTGATTACAGAGGCTTGCGGCGGCGGAACTCCCGATCTATTGTGCTCCTAGATGTTTTTAGGGTATATGGATATATATATATATAGGTGAAAGAAGTCGGTTAGTGGAGCCACGAGGGGCCCATGAGGGTGGGGGGTGCGCCCAGTGGGGGTAGGGCGCGCCTCCATGCCTCGTGGCCACCTCGAAGCTTCCCTGACGTCTACTCCAAGTCTCCTGGATTGCTTCCGTTCCAAAAATAACTCTCCCAAAGGTTTCATTCCGTTTGGACTCCGTTTGATATTCCTTTTTCTCGAAACACTAAAATAGGCAAGAAAACAACAATTTGGGTTGGGCCTCCGGTTAATAGGCTAGTCCCAAAAATAATATAAAAGTGCATAATAAAGCCCATAAACATCCAAAACAGATAATATAATAGCATGAGTAGTTCATAAATTGTAGATACGTTGGAGACGTATCAGCATCCCCAAGCTATATTCCCGCTCGTCCTTCAGTAGGTAAATGATAAAAGAAATAATTCATGAAGTGTGAATGCTAGCAGGTGCATAAGTTTGATCAATGATAATTTCAATCACCTTTTCCAGCATCATTATATGTCATAACAGTAGCTCATCTTATAAAACTTCTCATGATCAAGTAACAAGCTATTCAAATGTTAAAGCATAGACTATAAACTTTCTTGAAAACTAGCAAACTATGTTCTCAATCATCAAACAATTACATTTCATCTTATTTTCAGGAAGGGTCTATGTAAGAGCTTTGATTTAGCAAATCCCACATACTCAACTATCGTATAGTCTTCCATGATTGCTACCACTCAAAGCATAGTTTTAGAATAAATAGCATCCATCAAACACAGAGAAAGATAGGGGCTTAATGTTTCGCCTCCCAACTTACTTATCATATAGGTAATTGTCAACAATAATAATTCATGATCAGATATATTTGAATGGCCATATATGCTTAGATCTGTCCCCATCACATGATGCTTGCCAACTAAAGATTAGGTAGGAATGAGAAGGAATACTACTGACTCTTGCATAAAAGTAGAAGATAGGCCCTTCGCAGAGGGATGCAGGGATTTGCAGAGGTACCAGAGCTCAAAGCTTTTAAATAGAGATGAAAATAATTTTGAGAGGTATGCTTTCATTGTCAACATAACAACCAAGAGTTCCCAATATCTTCCATACTAGATACATTATAGGCGGTTCCCAAACAGAATGGTAAAGTTTTTACTCCCCCTCCACCAACAATAATCAATCCATGGCTTGCCCGAAACAACGGGTGCCTCCAACTAACAACAATCCTGGGGGAGTTTTGTTTGCAATTATTTTGATTTGATTTTGATCTTTTGATCATGGGACTGGGCATCCCAGTTACCAGCCATTTTTCTCGTGAATGATGAGTGGAGTCCACTCATCGTGAGAATAATCCACCTAGCATGGAAGATCCTGACAGCCCCTAGTCGCTACATGAGCAATTCGGGCATACAAAACAGATTATTATTTTAAGGTTTAGAGTTTGGCACATGCAAATTTACTTGGAACGACAGGTTAATACCGCATATAGGTAGATATGGTGGACACTCATGGAAGAAACTTGGCTCAAGCAAATTGGATGCACAAGCAGTATTCCCGTTTAGTACAGATATTTTGGCTAGCAAAGGATTCTAAATAGCAAGCACCTCATGTTAGAGGATCCATAACAATATAACTTCTATGCAAATATACCCAAGCATAACTCGTTATGTTGTCGTCCTTGTCCAATTTTAACTAATTTTCTTAGGTTTGAAAATAATTAATGGGGCTCGCACTCATAGAAGATGTCTAAGATAGTATATTTATATGTGAAATCTCTCTTCCTTCAATATTCTTTCATGAATTTTTCAAGTGACCAATACAATGTTTGCTAACCTTCAATAAATTTACCACCTCTACTTCTTAGATGTGAAGTCATTACTCCCCATGGGATAAGCATATGAAACATATATAATTTCAGCTTTATGATATTCAAATCATTCAACCATTTACTCATAGGATATAAGTGAAGCACACGAGTAAATGACAACCTACTTCAAAAAGATATAAGTGAAGATCAATGAGTTGTTAAATAATTATGTAGCTATGTGAAGACTCTCTCTCATATAAGAATTTCAGATCTTGGTATTTTATTCAAACACCAAGCAAAACAAAACATAATGAAAATGACGCTCCAAGCAAAACACATATCATGTGGTGAATAAAAATATAGCTCCAAGTAAAGTTACCGATGAACGAAGACGAAAGAGGGGATGCCATCTGGGGCATCCCCAAGCTTAGGCTCTTAGCTGTCCTTGAATATTACCTTCGGGTGCCTTTGGCCTCCCCAAGCTTAGTCTCTTTCCACTCCATATTCCATAGTCCATCGAATCTTTACCAAAAACTTGAAAACTTCACAACACGAAACTTAACAGAAAACTCGTAAGCTCCGTTAGTATAAGAAAATAAGCCACCACTTAGGTACTGTTGTGAACTCATTCTAAATTCATATTGGTGTAATATCTACTGTATTCCAACTTCTCTATGATTCATACCCTCCGATACTACTCATAGATCTATCAAAATAAGCAAACAACACATAGAAAACAGAATCTGTCAAAAACAGAATAGTCTGTAGTAATGTGTAACTCTCGAATACTTCTGTAACTGCAAACATTCTACCAAATTAGGAAAACCTGAGAAATTTGTGTACCAATCCAGATTAAAAAGAATCAGATCAACAGAACGTTTATGTGAATTATCAAAACTAATTTACTGGGTGCAAAAGTTTTTGATTTTCAGCAGGATCAACACAACTATCACCGTAAGCTATCCTAAAGGTCTTACATGGCACTTTATATTGAAACAAAAGCTATAAAACATGATTAATACTGTAGCATAATCATGTGAACACACAAAAACAGTAGGGGTAAATATAGGGTTGTCCCCCAACAAGCGCTTTTCTTTAAGGCCTTTTTAGCCAGGCATGATGATAACAATTATGCTCACATGAAAGATAAGAATTCAAACATAACGGGAGCATCATGAAGCAAACAACTTATGGGAACAATAATCAACTAGCATAGGAAGGCTAAACAAGCATAACTTCAAAATTTTAAGCACATAGAGAGGAAACTTGATATTATTGCAATTCCTACAAGCATATATTCCTCCCTCATAATAATTTTCCGTAGCATCATGAATTAATTCAACAATATAACCATCTCCTAAAGAATTCTTTTCATGATCTACTTGCATAGAAAATTTACTACTCTCCACATAAGCAAAATTCTTCTCATTCGGAATAGTGGGAGTATCATAAGAGACTCGAATACTATAAATTGTTTCTATATTAAAAGAGTAATGTTCAGAAAAGAGTAATCATAATCATGACAAGTTTTATAAATATAATCATCACTACTTTTTATAGCATAAGTTTCATCACAATAATCATCATAAGTAGCAACTTTGTTCTCATCATAATCGATTGAAACCTCTTCCAAAATAATGGATTCATCACTAAATAAAGTCATGACCTCTCCAAATCCACTTTCATACATATTATAAGATTCAACACCCTCAAAAATAGTGGGATCATTACTTCCTAAAGTTGACACTCTTCCAAACCCACTTTCATCAATATAACCATCATAAATAGGAGTCATGCTATCATCATAATAAATTTGCTCATCGACACTTGGGAGGCTAAAAATATCATCTTCATTAAACGTAGGATCCCCAAGCTTGGGACAAACATTAATTGCAGCAAATATATTCTCAAACATGTCATTCTCATCAAACATAGCATCCCCAAGCTTAGGTCTTTTCATATCATTAGCATAATCTCTCTCATAATTAATAGTATGGATAGCACCAATAGTATAGCAATTATCATCATCATAATGAGTAATAGGAGAAACATCATTCGGGAGGGATACCTTTCTACCTTTGCTTCTCCGTCTTTTTTTTTCTTCTTCACATCATGTGTGGGATTAACCCTCTTTTTTAGCTCCTTATTAATGAGATTGGTTGAATAGAAAGCTCCTCCTCGTTACCTGATTCTTCATAAGAAATAATAGGAGGATAATGGGAAGTCTCTTCCCTTTCATTAGTATTCTCTTCATCTTCTATTTGCTTTCTTTTCTTTATGTACTCCCTCCGTTCTGAATTACTTGTCGCACTTATGGATTTATTTAGATGTATTTTAGTTCTAGATACATCCATTTCAGCGACGAGTAATTTGGGACGGAGGGAGCAATTGGCAATATAAGGATTTTCAATGCAATTCATCGCACAATACATATTAATTTCCTCTAGATCAATATGAAGAAATTTCTGAAGGTTAAATTCTGGAATATGCTTAGTTGCACATCTCATTCTTCATAACCCAAAATCAAACTAAGTTCATTATGATGTGCAAGGGAAATCAAGTCATCACAATTTTTGGACACAATTCGAAAATGAAACAATTTGCATCGGAGATTTAAATGACCATATTCATTGTAAAGTTCACAAGTACAGTAAAGATATTTTAAATTTTCAGCACTCACATCTAGCCTTTCTTGCAACCATGTAGTTTCTAAATACTTATGCCTCTTGCAAAATCTATCTTCTCTATTTGGTGTGTACTTGCAAACTCTATGCACTCCACAAAAATTGACAATCTTATAAGAGACATTTTCATCATGACTAGTGCAATCATCATTAGTACTATGGATATTCAAAGAGTTCATACTAACAACATTGCAATCATGCTCATCATACAAAGATCTAGTACTAAACATTTTAATGCATTCTTCTTCTAGCAATTGAGCACAATTTTCCTTTCCATCATTCTCATGAAAGATATTAAAAAGATGAAGCGTATAGGGCAAACTCAATTCCATTTTTTTGTGTAGTTTTCTTTTATAAACTAAACTAGTGATAAAACAAGAAACTAAAAGATTCGATTGCAAGATCTAAAGATATACCTTCAAGCACTAACCTCCCCGGCAACGGCGCCAGAAAAGAGCTTGATGTCTACTACACAACCTTCTTCTTGTAGAAGTTGTTGGGCCTCCAAGTGCAGAGGTTTGTAGGACAGTAGCAAATTTCCCTCAAGTGGATGACCTAAGGTTTATCAATCCATGGGAGACGTACGATGAAGATGGTGTCTCTCAAACAGCCCTGCAACCAAATAACAAAGAGTCTCTTGTTTCCCGAACACACCCAATACAATGGTAAATTGTATAGGTGCACTAGTTCGGTGAAGAGATGGTGATACAAGTGCAATATGGATGGTAGATATAGGTTTTTGTAATCTGAAATTATAAAAATAGCAAGGTAACTAATGATAAAAGTGAGCACAAACGGTATTGCAATGCTAGGAAACAAGGCCTAATGTTCATACTTTCACTAGTGCAAGTTCTCTAAACAATAATACCATAATCGGATCATATAACTATCCCTCAACATGCAACAAAGAGTCACTCCAAAGTCACTGATAGTGGAGAACAAACAAAGAGATTATTGTAGGGTACGAAACCACCTCAAAGTTATCCTTTCTGATCGATCTATTCAAGAGTCCGTAGTAAAATAACACAAAGCCATTCTTTCCGTTCAATCTATCCTAGAGTTCATACTAGAATAACACCTTAAGATACAAATAAACCAAAATCCTAATGTCACCTCAAGTATCTGTGGGCATGATTATACGATATGCATCACACAATCACAAATTCATCTATTCAACCAACACAAAGTACTTCTAAGAGTGCCCCAAAATTTCTATCGGAGAGTCAAGAAGAAAACGTGTGCCAACCCCTATGCATAAGTTCATTGAACCCGCGAGTTGATCACCAAAACATACATGAAGTAGATCATGTGAATATCCCATTGTCACTACAGATAAGCACGGCAAGACATATATCAAGTGTTCTCAAATCCTTAAAGACACAATCCGACAAGATAACTTCAAAGGGAAAACTCAATCCATTACAAGAGAGTAGATGGGGAGAACCATCATAAGATCCAACTATAATAACAAAGCTCGTGATACATCAAGATCGTGCCAAATCAAGAACACGAGAGAGAGAGAGAGAGATCAAACACATAGCTGCTGGTACATACCCTCAGCCCCGAGGGTGAACTACTCCCTAATCGTCATGGAGAGTGCTAGGATGATGAAGATGGCCACCGGTGAGGGATCCCCCCTCCGGTAGGGTGCCGGAACAGGGTCCTGATTGGTTTTTGGTGGCTACAGAGGCTTGCGGCGGCTGAACTCCCAATCTATTGTGCTCCTCGATGTTTTTACGGTATATGGATATATATAGGTGAAATAAGTCGGTCAGGGGAGCCACGAGGGGCCCACGAGGGTGGGGCGCGCGCCCAGGGGGGTATGGCGCGCCTCCCTGCCTCGTGGCCACCTCGAAGCTTCCCTCACGTCTACTCCAAGTCTCCTGGATTGCTTCCGTTCCAAAAATAACTCTCCCGAAGGTTTCATTCCGTTTGGACTCCGTTTGATATTCCTTTTCTTCGAAACACTAAAATAGGCAAGAAAACAGCAATTTGGACTGGGCCTCTGGTTAATAGGTTAGTCCCAAAAATAATATAGAAGTGTATAATAAAGCTCATAAACATCCAAAATTGATAATATAATAGCATGAATACTTCATAAATTATAGATACTTCATAAATTATAGATACGTTGGAAACCACCTCAAAGTTATCCTTTCTGATCGATCTATTCAAGAGTCCGTAGTAAAATAACACGAAGCTATTTTTTCCGTTCGATCTATGATAGAGTTCATACTAGAATAACACCTCAAGACACAAATCAACCAAAAGACTAATGTCACCTAGATACTTCAATGTCACATCAAGTATCCATGGGCATGATTATACGATATGCATCACACAATCTCAGGTTCATCCATTCATGCAACACAAAGTACTTCAAAGAGTGCCCCAAAGTTTCTACCGGAGAGTCAAGATGAAAATGTGTGCCAACCCCTATGCATAAGTTCATTGAACCCACAAGTTGATCACCAAAACATCCATCAAGTAGATCATGTGAATATCCCATTGTCACCACAGATAAGCACAGCAAGACATACATCAAGTGTTCTCAAATCCTTAAAGACTTGAAAGTGCGTTATATCAACTAGAGGGGGGTGAATAGGCAATTTTTATGAATTCTTCACTGAGGAATATGCTGGTGAGGAAATTCCTTAGCGAAGAACTACTTGCAGCGGAATAAGTACTCAGAAGTAAACATAACAGGATACAAACATAGTCATCATGATGAAATGAACACTAGCACAGAGTACGGAAAGCGTAAACACAGGATAACAAGATGAAGAAAAATAGACTGAAGAAATTGAACTGAGGAATTTGTGAAAGTCTTCAGTCAAAGTCTCTCATGAACAGACAAGAGAGAGTTATGATGACCTTGAAGGTTATCATACCTAGACTGAAGTCTCTGAAGATTTTCAGTCAAGGCTTTAGTGCGGTCCATTTCTTCACCCAACATATCATCACTTTTATCTAGCATGTTTTGAACCTTTTCAAGAGCCCGTTGTTGTTTCACAGCAATTTTAGCAAGTTTAGAGTAGCTGGGCTTAAGATCCTCATCAGATTCATTTTTGCTAGAGTCAGAGGAGTTGTATTTGAGTACCTTAGCTCCTTTCGCCATGAAGCAATAGGTGGGAGCGTAGCCATCATTATCTTCATCAGGCTTGTCGGTGGAGTCAGTTTCTTGAGTTGAAGATGGACTTGCTTGACGAAGGTAGTAGCAACGCCGGACTCGCAACACTGACTCAGATTCTTCAGACTCCTCCTCTTCATCATTTTCCTCGATTCAGCTTCAGAGTCCATTTCTTTGCCAATGAATGCCCGAGCCTTCTTGGAGCTGCCCTTCTTGTGAGATGAAGACTTGAGGATTTTGATGGCGAAGATTTTGACGATTTCTTCTTCTTCTTCGCATCATCGTAACTGTAATCCTTGTATTTCTTCTTCTTCATTTCCTTTTCCCATCGAGGACAATCTTGAATATAGTGACCAGGCTTCTTGCATTTGTGGCAAAGTCTTCTCTTGTAGTCCACCGGATGAGGAATCATTTCCTCTTGAGGGTTTTCCAAAGCGACCACGTCTTGTGAACTTCGGAATTTCTTCACAAGCGGTGCTAGATCCTGGCTCATTCTTGAGGATCACCAAGGCTACTACCGAATCCTCATATTGAGTCGACACAACCTTGGCCTTGAGGCACGTGGTTTGCCATAGTTTGAGCCATAGAGATCTCTCTTTTCAGCAAAGTGGAACTCGTGAGTGTTTAGCCTTCGAGGATATCAGCAGGATCAAGCGACTTGTAGTCAGCACGTTCTTGTATCAGCAGTCCCAGAGTATCAAATGAGGAATCAAGCGATCTCAGCAGTTTCTTCACAACTTCATGATCAGTGATGTCAGTGGCATCGAGGGCTTGAAGCTCATTTGAGATGTCAGTGAGGCGATCAAAGGTTTGTTGGACATTCTCATTGTCGAGTCTTTTGAAGCGGTTGAAGAGATTCCGAAGAACATCGACTCGAGAGTCACGCTGAGTTGAAACTCCTTCATTTACTTTGGACAGCCTATCCCAGATGAGCTTAGCAGTTTCCAAAGCACTCACTCTTCCATACCGTCCTTTGCTCAGATGGCCACATATGATATTCTTCGCTTGAGAATCGAGTTGTTTGAATCTCTTCACATCGGTAGCGTTCAGTGAGGGAGTGACAGTGGGGACACCATTTTCCACAACATACCATAGATCATTATCAATTGCCTCAAGATGCATTCGCATCTTGTTCTTCCAGTAGGGGTAGTCCGTTCCATCAAAGGTGGGACACCCAGCCGAGACCTTGATCATACCTGCGGTCGACATAACTAAAACTCCAAGCGGTTAAACCAAAATCACACAGAACAAGGGAGTACCTTGCTCTGATACCAATTGAAAGTGCGTTATATCGACTAGAGGGGGTGAATAGGCGATTTTATGAATTCTTCAACGAGGAATTTGTTGGTGAGGAAATTCCTTAGCGAAGAACTACTTGCAGCGGAATAAGTACTCGAAGTAAACATAACAGATACAAACATAGTCATCATGATGAAATGAAGACTAGCACAGAGTACGGAAAGCGTAAACACAGGATAACAAGATGAAGACAAACAGATCAAGAAATTGAGCGAGGAATTTGTGAAAGTCTTGATCAAAGTCTTCAAGCACAGATATGAACAGCATTCAACATAGTAATGAGGAAATGAATGAGTTGAGGAAATAGAACCGGTCAGTTGGTGAAGACAATGATTTGGTAGACCAGTTCCAACTGCTGTCTCGGTTATGCGTCTGGTTGGAGCGATCGAGTATTTAAACTCGAGGACACAGTCCGGACACCCGATCTCGAGCGCAACTCAGGACACCCATCCTCACCGTATTCTCCTTGAACTAAGACCACACAGGCCTCGCCCAATCACTCGTGGTAAGTCTTGGTGACTTCCAAACCTTCACAGACTTGGTCACTCGGCGATCCACAATTCCTCTTGGATGCTCTAGACCTTGACGCCTAACCGTCTGGAAGAAGCACAGTCTTCAAAGGTAACAAGTGTCGGATCCACGCAGGATCAATTTCTTGATGATGCTCAATCACTTTGGGTTTGTGGGGTTTGGTTTTGGGATTTTCCTCACTCGATGATTTTCGCCAAAGTCCTCGGAGGATGGGTTGCTCTCGGATGACAAGTGTCAAGTTCTCTCGAGCAGCCAACCAACTAGTGGTTGTAGGGGCGGCTATTTATAGCCTAGGAGCAGCCCGACATGATAAGACATAAATGCCCTTCAATGATTTGACCATTAGGTGGATAAGATATATGGGACGGTTGGCAAGAAGACAAAGAACGGTCGAAAATTTGACTCTCAAATTCCTCGGGGCTATCATGTTCCTCATTGTGTAGGCAATTCGACTGGCGAATTCCTAACTCCTCGATCGAGCAAAGTCATCGGTGACTGTAAGAACTGCGTCTCATCCATCAAGAATTTGACTGAACTGTATGAGATTTCCAATGGCTTCACTCGAAGGGATTGGTAGGTGTAGGATTTTGAGTTGAGCATCACATGGAAATTTTTCCTTAGTATTTCCTCGACCCCCTTTAACAGTACGGTGTTTCCTATGACTCAAGAAAGAGAAAATGAAACTACGAAAACAAAAATCTTCACGCTTCATGTTCCTCGAATGAATACCAAGTCTTCAAGGTCACACCAATTTCTTCACTTTCAAAGTCTTCAAAAAGTCTTCAGAATATCAAAGTCTTCAGTCGAAGAACTTCATTTTTAGGGGTCGACTTTCTCTGTAAATATCAAACTCCTCATAGACTTATAGACCTGTGTACACTCACAAACGCATCAGTTACTTAACCTATAAGTCTTCAATACACCAAAATCACTAAGGGGCATTAGATGAACTTACAATCTCCCCCTTTTTGGTGATTGATGACAACATAGGTTAAGTTTTCAATGGGGATAAACATATGAAGTGTAAATACTGATATTGAGGAATTTGATTGCAAGATATAGAAGAACTCCCCCTGAATATGTGCATAGTGAGGAATTTGCTTTTGAGGCAATGCACATTTGAAGAATTAAATCATGGAGATCTCCCCCTATATCTTGTAATTCATACACGCATTTGATATATAATATGAAGAATTTGAAATGCATGATGAAGTATGGTGCCTGATGAGATTTAGCATGCGTGCAATAATATTAATGAGGAATAAGCATGCAAAATAGCACATCAAAAGTTTCAGAGCTCAGTGCATCAAAAGCATCAAAGCACGACCAACGAGAGTTGTAACTTAACAAAACGCCCATAATATAAACCTGCTTGAAGACTATCTCAGATTTCTCCCCCTTTGTCATCAAATGACCAAAAGGATCGAAACTGAGGACTAACGCCCCTGAAGAATTTCAAGTCGATGGAGGGCGCGGCGTTATCGGGTTGTTCGTTGAAGTAGGGCCT
Source organism: Aegilops speltoides (assembly GCA_021437245.1). Lineage (NCBI taxonomy): Eukaryota > Viridiplantae > Streptophyta > Magnoliopsida > Poales > Poaceae > Aegilops > Aegilops speltoides. The sequence goes on along the minus strand of CM038146.1, from coordinate 348,708,415 downwards.
GCCGCAGATGTCGTCCAAATCTTCATGTTCATCAGTTTCACGCGATGAAGAATAAGAACTCGCCACGGATCGGGAACTTTGACTCTCTTGAATTTCTTGGAGGTGGTGCAGACCAGTCAAATGCTTCCCGGAGACCCGAGTCTTGATTCTTCATGGAATATACATGAGTGAGAACAGCCAGTGCGGTTGAGGGTTTCATGAAGGTGATACTTATTTTCTTCACTGCATTATGTGTTGATGTCATGTTGTGAAGAATTGCAGCAAATTGATGTTTCACCCATTTGTGATTGCGATCAACCTTCTGATGAAGACTGAGGAGTAACTCACGGTCAGTCATCACCCTGGGTGCTGTGGCTTGAGGATTTTGCTTAGCTGAGGTATTTGCGGCAGTGTCATGTGTTGCAGAATCGTCATTGGTGGAGTAAGATGTAGCTAGATGGAATTGACCATCCAATGGACGAGTGCCTTCATCGATCACAACAGCTGCCTTGCCCTTATCATCAGATGATGAAATTGGTCGCTTGAGGACTTCAATGGGCGGCAAGTAACTACCATGGTTGAGTGTCGACCTTGTAATTCAAAGTGAAGATCTTGCCCTTATGAATCTCATAATCCAAGGCGCATAGGGCTTCAGCTCAAAAGGTGACATTGCAACATTAGCCGAGTCCTCATGAAGAAATCATGGAAGTTGGACGGAACGCCATGAATGATGTTGAAGAGCATGTTCTTCATGATGCCAACGACATCTTCATCATTTGAGTCGTGGCCTTTGATAGGACTCATTGTCTTCGCCAGATTCGATAGACACTCCGAGGCACATACAGCAATTCCTTGACGAGGAATTTGGTTCGAGGGCCTGCCACGCTTCAAAGGCTTCATGAGCACTTGCATAGAATGATCGGTCGATTCGCGGTCATTGTAGATGCAACGCGTAATCGTCATGGGGAGGATCAAGAGGAAGGACACGAAGCAATTCAGTTCTTTGGTGCCTTGTAGTGAGTGTTTTCAGTCATCCAATCCAGCACCCATGAATTGACATCTTGACATCTCGGTGATATGCAAAGTGGCATAGAACTGAAGAATGAGTTCTTCATTCCAATCACAGATATCAGTGCAGAAGTTCAGTAGTCCTGCATCGTGAATAACTCTGAGGACTGGCTCGAAGCACGACAGAGATTCCATATCCACATGAGGAATATGCTCATGATCGAAGATTTTGTCCTTGTCAAAGAGCACTGAGGAATAGAAGTTGGCTTGAGTAGCAGTCCAGAAACGTCTTTTCCTTATGCGAGCAGAGTCATATGGATTGTAGTCAGTGAAGAACACATGCTCAGAAAAGAAGTCTTTAGCCTTGAATTTTTGCTTGCTCGAGAACGGATTCTTCGGTTTGGGCAGAGGAGTGTCAGTGATCTGCAACACAACCTCAGGAATCGCGATCTCAGGTGCTTCAGGCTGAGGAATTTCTGGTTCCTCTTCTTGTGCAGTTTGGGGATCAGCAGCAGGTTCTTCAGCACTAGCGGCTGGAATTTCTTCATGAACAGACGATGTGGGATGAGTTTCTTCAGAGCCCATTTGAACAGTTGTAGCCGGGGATTGAGGAATTTGTTGAATGGGGGTGAAGAGAGGAGTATTGGGATGCTGACTTTCCCAAAAGTCATCATTCATCACTGGTGTAGTGCATCCAATATCCACGTCTTCTTCTTCTTTTTCAATTTCCTCAACACCAGCCTCTTCAGCTGTGAACTGAGGCATAGGTGAGGAAATGACTGGCGTTGAAGGGAATGCTTCCACTTCAATTTCTTCATCAAACTGTTCTGAGGTAGCAACAGAGTGATTTTCTTCATCAGATCCACTTGGGATCTTGTATTCTTCTCCATAAGGAATAATTTCCTTAGACGACATGGGGGAAATGGGAACGACATCAATGGGATTTTCAAGCGAGCTGGTCATTGGCTTCATTTTCTTCGTGGCCGAAGAATTTGACGCAGCTGATGCCTTCCTTTTCTTTACTGCAGCTCGCTTTGCAGCCTTGGTCTTCTTCACTTCATAAGCAGAAGGAAGAATTGGAGTTGGTGTTGGCGCAGGAGGAGCTGAGGACTGTGGTTCATTTTCTTCAGGCGCAACAGGTGTAGTTGCCCTGATCTCTTCAGTTTCTTCAGGCGCACCACTAGTGGATGCCCTGGGAATTTCTTCAGCGGCTGGAATGGAGTCATCAGCCCTGGAACTTGTATTCTCATCAGCAGGCTGAAAGTCATCAGCGGTGCTGGCACGCTCTTCAGCAGGCTGAGCAGAATCTGCAGCCTGAGGATTTGCTTGTTGCGATGGGGCTGCAACAGTTGTCATTTTCTTCGTCAAATTGACGAATCTCACTTTGGCTCCTTGCCAATCAGCATTGTATGCATCGAAATCCTTGCTGAGGGCTTGGATCTCAGATTGAGCCTTGAGAAGTTCTTCAGGTGATAGTCTGACAATGTTCTTCTTCAGAAGCTTCTCCTTTCTAGCTTGTGCTCTCTTTATTTCACGAGCCTTTTCAAACTTCCATTTCTCTTTAGAGATGAAATGGGTCAGCATATGACTTTGACTAGGAGTCAGAGGCAGATCAGGCATTGGAGTGTTTGGATCCTGATGCCATAAGTCGATGAAGTCAAGGATCTTCTTCGGATCCAAAAGCAGAGGCACAGTTGTTCCTTTGGCTCTAGCGGCCTTTGCTTGTCTGTCTCTGATGATTTCTGCAAGTTCTTCATCAGAAGCCTCGTCATCAGAGGGCACGTGGAAAGCAACCTGTTTCTTTCTTGGACTTGGCGAGGACCGCGCCCATTGTTGCTTTTGTCTTCAGCAGAGTGGGGCTGATGAGGACATTGGTGCGGTGAGGAACTTCTTTGAGACACCAGAGGCAATCGAGAAACCCTGAGTCCTTTGACATGTAGCCAGATGCACAGGAGTTGAGGACTTGGAGGGAGCTGCTGAGGACATTGGTGGAGCAGCAGTAGTCTGAGGAATTTGCTGTGAGGGCGTGGCTGAGGAACTTGGCCGTGAGGGCGCTGATGGTGAAGCACTTGGCTTGTGAGCAGGCTTCTTCGGCATTGATTTCCTCGTCTTGACCGAGGTCTCAGCGGCAGCAGCAGCAGCAGAATCCTCATTGAATTTCCTCACTACCTCCTTGGCTTGTCTTGCCAGTTTTGCTTGACGCCTAGACCATTCTTCAGGAAAGTCCTCACCACGCTTGATGCTGGTGGGATCAGCGACTTGGCCAGGTGCCATTGGAGCTCTTGGGCATGGAGGGTTTAAGGTGAATTTCTTCATGTACTTTGGAGTAACATAGCGATATTCCCTCCATTCTCGTGCCCATCTTCGTTCTATCCTCTAAATGCGCACTTTGCGCTGATTTTTGTTTTCTTTGCCAAACTTGGCTTCATCAGGTGTGCAATAATCCTTGTATATTTCATCAGGGATCTCAAAAGCAGTCATGACCTCCGGTTTCTTTCCTCCTTTCTGCGGTCTCTTGCCTTCTGCCATTTTCTTCAGGTGAGGAATTTGAACAATAGAACACTCTGAAGAAGTATGCAGTTTTTCTTCGAGGAACGCTGCAAATGAGTTAAGTTGATGAGAACCTAGTGATTCAAAGGCCGACATGAGTACTGTGAATGATTTGTAGGTGCGAGGAATTTGGAGAGGTCATATGCGTTCTCAGAAGATTTTTCGAAAAAGACAAGTTTTGAGGAATTTGACCAGTTGAGCCTTGAGGAATTTCACTAAGCGTTCTTGTCTTAGGTTCCAGAGTTGTACAGATCGAAAATCCGCACAATTGAGGAATCTTGAAGAAATGAGTGCTTAGAGAGATGGATCAAGAGCATACAGTGTGTGAGGTGTTCATATGTGAAGATTTGAAGAATAAAACACCTTTGAAGATTTTCAGAAAAGTTTGAGAATCAAAGCGAGTAATAAAAGTGACTTTTAATTACCCGAACTGAAGAACACGACGAACAGAGATGAACCGTGGTGAAGTTCGTCACGTTAGATCTCCCACGCCCTAACTTGGCAGAGGGAGACAGCTACGGCGGCGGCGGAGTGAAGATTTCCACAGCCGGCGCGAGTACGATGGCGACGACGTTGAGGCAGTGAAGGTCTTCCTCACCTACGGCGATGGAATAGCGGCGGCGCTAGGGTTTGAGGAGAGCTCGAGCGAGAGACAGCGACCGAGCGGAGTAAATGAAGTAAGGAAGGGAGAGGGGTATTTATAGCCACGGTAAAAACTGTTCGCCCGAAGATTTTGGGACGAACATGCCCTGCCCTTTCTTCTTCACGCGACATGTGTCACCCACGTACTGTGCAGATGAGATCGTGTAAGATCGTGGGTGAATAAACTAATGCATCATGGGATGCGGAACGGTTTGAGCGGTAAAACCGAAAATCTGGATAAGATTTGTTTTAAAGTTTCGTTCGCAATTTCTTCAGCTGACAGGACACAGTGAAAACTTTGAACGAGTTTCAATTAGAACGCACATGAAGAATTTGTGAATAGATTGGATTGAGTATAGCATAGAGGGGGAAGGGTCCGATCACATTCACTTAGCGGAAGTCGCAACTTGAAGAGATAGCACTAAGTGAATGCTGTAGAGGACTTAAACTCACATATATATATATAGCCAATGAAGAAAAACGGCGGAAACAGTGAAGATTTTGCAAAATTGAAGAATTTGAAAGACTGAGGAATTTCAAAAATGGGGAAAAACTCAAATTGAAGATTTTCAACTTTTGTGGTGGCGTGACCCACCGTATAAGAATGATGATTTCAGACACCGCGTACAATTGTCGTAGGGTTCTGAGAATCAAATTCTTCATTAATTTCTTCACACTTAGATTGTTATTCTTCATTGATTGAAGAAAAATGTTTCATCATGTGTTGCACATCTAAGTCATCAATTCTGCATAAGGGTTAGGATGTGTGTCCTTTTCAAAGAACATTCGAAGATTCTAAGATATTTAGCTCACACCGCAACTTGCCAAATCTCTTCTCATCCAAGGGCTTAGTGAAGATATCAGCTAGCTGTTCTTCAGTCTTCACATGCTCGATGGAGATGTCGCCCTTCAACACATGATCACGAAGAAAATGATGACGAATCTGGATGTGCTTAGTCTTGAGTGCTGAATCGGGTTGTGAGCAATCTTGATGGCACTCTCATTGTCGCAGAGGAGAGGCACATTCTTCACGCTGACGCCATAGTCCTTGAGGGTTTGCTTCATCCAAAGTAGTTGAGCACAACATGAGCCAGCAGCAATGTATTCAGCTTCAGTGATGAGCGGTGATACGCGATTCTGTTTCTTCGAGGACCAACAGACTAAAGATCGTCCGAGGAAATGACAAGTGCGGATGTTGACTTGCGGTCCACACGATCACCAAAGATAGTCGAGTCGAATATCCAATGAGATCAAAAGCAGAGCCCTTGGGGTACCATAGTCCTAGTGTTGGTGTGTGAGCTAGATATCGAAGAATATGCTTCATAGCCTTATGGTGTGATTCCTTCGGTGAAGCTTGAAATCGAGCACACATGCAAACACTAAGCATTATATCTGGCCTAGATGCACATAAGTACAATAAGGAACCAATCATGGAGTGGTATACCTTGTGATCGAAGTCAATACCATTTTCATCAGTGCATAGATGGCCATTTGTGGGCATAGGAATTTTGACGCCTTTGCAATCTTGCATGCCGAATTTCCTCAGTACATCTTTGAGGTATTTCTCCTGAGATATGAATATGCCATTGTGCTGCTGACGAATTTGAAGACCTAAGAAGAATTTCAACTCTCCCATCATAGACATTTGATATTCTTTACTCATCATATAGGCAAATTGATCACTATAACGATGGTTAGTACAGCCAAAGATTATATCATCAACATATATTTGGCACACAAACAGTTCACCATCATATGATTTAGTAAAAAGAGTAGGGTCGAGTGAACCGGGTGTGAAGCCATTCTTCACGAAGAATTCCTTCAATGTATCATACCACGCCCGAGGGGCTTGCTTGAGGCCATAGAGGGCCTTATTGAGTCTGAAGACTTTGTCAGGATTCTTGGGATCTTCAAAACCTGGGGGTTGAGCAACATATACTTCTTCCTCAAGCTTACCATTGAGGAATGCACTTTTCACATCCATTTGATATAAGATACTTTTCACATCCATTTGATATAAGATGATATCATGATGGTTAGCATAGGCAAGTAAAATGCGAATAGCCTCAAGTCTAGCAACAGGTGCAAAAGTTTCATCAAAATCAATTCCTTCAACCTATGTGTAGCCTTGAGCTACTAATCGTGCCTTATTCCTCACCACAAGGCCATTTTCATCTTGCTTGTTGCGGTAGATCCATTTTGTGCCAATGATATTATGCTTGCGAGGATCCAGGCGATTGACCAATTCCGGACATTGTTCAGCTCGAATCGATGTAATTCTTCTTGCATAGCCTGAATCCACTCTGCCCGTAAATGCTTCATCTACCTTAGTGGGCTCTGTGATCGAGACAAAAGCATAGTGCCCACAAAAGTTAGATAAATGTGATGCTTTTGAGCGGGTGAGAGGACTGGTGCGCTAATGTCATCGATGATCTTCTCCACTTGCACTTCTTTTGCAACGCGTGGATGAGTTGGTTGTCGCCGAGGATTTTGATCAGCATTTTCTTGAGACCATTTTCCTCATCATGTTCTTGAGTGCATCAGTTCGATGTTCTTCATGAACAGGAATGAATTCTTCAACAGATTCTTGAAGAGGAATGACATCCTCGGTTGCCTTGAGCTTGATAGCCTCTTGGTGCTGGTTCATCTAGCATGAAGGTAGGTGCTCTCTTTGCGAGCCATTAGTTTCATCGAACCGCACATCTACTGATGTCAACAATCTTGTGAAGAACAATGTTGAAGACTCAGAGGTGTGCGAGTCCTTCCGTAACCAAGCATAAAACCTTCATGTGCTTTCGGTGCAAATTTAGAGTTGTGGTGAGGATCTCTAATCCAACATTTAGCACCGAAGACTTTGAAATAACTCACATTGGGTTTCTTGTCAGTGAGGAGTTCATATGCAGTCTTCTTGAAGAATTTGTAAAGATATACTCTGTTGATGATGTGGCAAGCAGTATCAATTGCATCAATCCAAAAACGCTGAGGCGTTTTGTATTCATCAAGCATAGTGTGAGCCATCTCAACAAGAGTTCTGTTCTTGCGCTCCACGACGCCATTCTGCTGAGGAGTATAGGGTGCAGGTAACTCATGAGTAATACCAAGTTCATCAAGATATGCATCAAGACCAGAATTCTTGAACTCAGTTCCATTGTCACTTCTGATATGCTTGATCTTCACACCAAAGTTGGTTGAAGCCCTCGAGGAAAATCGTTTGAAGACTTCCTGCACTTCATGTTTGTAAGTAACAATGTGTACCCATGTATATCGAGAATAATCATCAACAATGACAAAACCATATAAAGATGCATCATTAGTATTTGCTGAATAATGATTAGGTCCGAAGAGGTCCATGTGAAGCAATTCAAATGGATGGGTAGTGGTCATGATAGTCTTATTTGGATGCTTGGCCTTGGTCATTTTTCCGCCTCACAGCTCGCATAAGTGGTCCTTGAGGAATTTGACATTCTCAATGCCAATGACATGCTTCTTCTTCGCAAGCGTGTTCAAATTCCTCATGCTGCATGACCAAGTCGTCGATGCCATAGCCAGCCCTTCAAGCTTTTGCAAGTAGACATACGGCTGGTTGTGGTCCCAGAGAGAAATCAACAATATCAGATCTCCTCTCCTAAAGCCTTCAAGACTTTGGAATTGTCGACTTCCATAATCACAAGACAGCGATATTTGCCAAAGACAACAACCATATCAAGATCACAAAGCATTGAGATCGACATGAGATTGTATCCTAAGGACTCAACAAGCATGACTTTGTCCATGTGCTTATCCTTAGAGATAGCAACCTTACCAAGACCCAATACGACTTTTGCCTTTGTCGGCAAAGATGATATGCTTCAGAGGTGACGGTGATAAGGAGCATCCATCAATAGATTCTTGTCACCAATCATGTGATTTGTACATCCACTATCGAGGACCCATTCGGTGGTTTTGGGTTGATCATCCTGCAGATGAATTAGTGTAGCTTACAATCTCATATGCTTCATCGGTGAAGAATATGATATCAAGTTCATCAAATGAATTTCATCAAGCGGTGGCAGATATAGCAAGATGAGGACATGTGAAATGAAAGTTCATTTCATCATGATTCGCTGCGTCCTTTCGAGCATTTTGTCGTCCTCAAAGAAATTCTTCAGACGTTAGAGCACGCCCGAGACCTGACTCGCAGAAGAGATTAGTTCTTTTCTTCACCACCCACATCCGGAGGGGTGGCAACGAGTTCATCATCTCATGAGCACCATATGAGAAAGGTGGCAAAGATGCCAAACCATTTCGCTTCACATAAGACGGGTTAGGGTAAGCATATGAATAAGCAGAGTAATTCTTTGAGGACTTATGAACAAAATGGTTTCAAGAATAATGCACATATTCATAGCCCTTAGCTCTACCCTGCGAGACAGAGTTGTTAGCACGATGATAATCATATGAGGACTTTGATCTAGTTGAGGAATTTGATCCATATGAAGAATTTGGTCCATATGAAGACTTGGATCCATATGAAGAGTTTGGTCCATATGAAGAATTTGATCTGGGGTTCCTGTTCTTCACTGGTGGTGTCATGAGGACATTCACTTGAAGACTTTTAACACAACTTTTGGGAACCCAGATTTTCTTCATAGGGGAACCGTTCCTGCAGTTAGTGCCAACATATCTAGCAAATACTTCACCCTTCTGATTTTTGAACAGTTTATAGTTGGAGTCAAAAGACTCATCAGAAAAATGAGGAGATTCACATGTAAAGCCAGATAAGTTAGATGGATCAACTGGAGGTCCCTTTGCAGCAACCCATGAGATTTTGGGGTACTGCTCAGGCTTCCAATATGTTCCATCAGCATTGAGTTTCCTCTCAAAGGCAATACCCTCTTTCCTAGGGTTTCTATTGAGGATCTGCTTTTTGAGCACATCACAAAGTGTCTGATGCCCTTTGAGGCTTTTGTACATGCCTGTCATGTACAATTCCTTCAGCCCTGCATTGTTAGTGATACTAGCAATGTCCTCAGATGAGGAATTAGTGATAGCAGAGGCAGATGAAGAATTTGTAACAGTTGAAGCATTTGAATATTCAGGTGAAGAATTAGCAGATTCACATTCAATGCACTTTAAGCATGGAGGAACAAATTCTTCCTGAGAAGCGCTGATTTGTTGAGCTAGTAATGAATCGCGCTCCTTCTGAAGATCTTCATAACACACTCTTAGCTTTTCAAGATCTTCCTTTCTTTGAAGGGATTCAAGAGAAAGCTTCTCGTGATCTTGCTTTTCTTGAAGAAATTCATAAGAAAGTTTCTCATGATCAGACAAGAGAGAGTTATGATGACCTTGAAGGTTATCATACCTAGACTGAAGTCTCTGAAGATTTTCAGTCAAGGCTTTAGTGCGATCCATTTCTTCACCCAACATATCATCACTTTTATCTAGCATGTTTTGAACCTTTTCAAGGGCCCGTTGTTGTTTCACAACAATTTTAGCAAGTTTAGAGTAGCTGGGCTTAAGATCCTCATCAGATTCATTTTCGCTAGAGTCAGAGGAGTTGTATTTGAGTACCTTAGCTCCTTTCGCCATGAAGCAATAGGTGGGAGCATAGCCATCATTATCTTCATCAGGCTTGTCGGTGGAGTCAGTTTCTTCAGAGTTGAAGATGGACTTGCTGACGAAGGTAGTAGCAACGGCCAGACTCGCAACACCAGACTCAGATTCTTCAGACTCCTCCTCTTCATCATTTTCCTCAGATTCAGCTTCAGAGTCCATTTCTTTGCCAATGAATGCCCGAGCCTTCTTGGAGCTGCCCTTCTTGTGAGATGAAGACTTCGAGGATTTTGATGACGAAGATTTTGACGATTTCTTCTTCTTCTTCGCATCATCAGAACTGTAATCCTTGTATTTCTTCTTCTTCATTTCCTTTTCCCACTGAGGACAATCTTGAATATAGTGACCAGGCTTCTTGCATTTGTGGCAAAGTCTTCTCTTGTAGTCACTGGATGAGGAATCATTTCCTCTTGAGGGTTTTCCAAAGCGACCACGTCTTGTGAACTTCTGGAATTTCTTCACAAGCAGTGCTAGATCCTGGCTCAGTTCTTCAGGATCACCAAGGCTACTACCAGAATCCTCATATTCAGAGTCAGACACAACCTTGGCCTTCAGGGCACGTGGTTTGCCATAGTTTGAGCCATAGAGATCTCTCTTTTCAGCAAGCTGGAACTCGTGAGTGTTTAGCCTTTCGAGGATATCAGCAGGATCAAGCGACTTGTAGTCAGCACGTTCTTGTATCATCAGTCCCAGAGTATCAAATGAGGAATCAAGCGATCTCAGCAGTTTCTTCACAACTTCATGATCAGTGATGTCAGTGGCACCGAGGGCTTTAAGCTCATTTGAGATGTCAGTGAGGCGATCAAAGGTTTGTTGGACATTCTCATTGTTGAGTCTTTTGAAGCGGTTGAAGAGATTCCGAAGAACATCGACCCGAGAGTCACGCTGAGTTGAAACTCCTTCATTTACTTTGGATAGCCTATCCCAGATGAGCTTAGCAGTTTCCAAAGCACTCACTCTTCCATACTGTCCTTTGCTCAGATGGCCACATATGATATTCTTCGCTTGAGAATCGAGTTGTTTGAATCTCTTCACATCGGTAGCGTTCAGTGAGGGAGTGACAGTGGGGACACCATTTTCCACAACATACCAGAGATCATTATCAATTGCCTCAAGATGCATTCGCATCTTGTTCTTCCAGTAGGGGTAGTCCGTTCCATCAAAGGTGGGACACCCAGCCGAGACCTTGATCATACCTGCGGTCGACATAACTAAAACTCCAGGCGGTTAAACCAAAATCACACAGAACAAGGGAGTACCTTGCTCTGATACCAATTGAAAGTGAGGAATTTGCTGGTGAGGAAATTCCTTAGCGAAGAACTACTTGCAGTGGAATAAGTACTCAGAAGTAAACATAACAGGACACAAACATAGTCATCATGATGAAATGAAGACTAGCACAGAGTACGGTAAGCGTAAACACAGGATAACAAGATGAAGACAAATAGACTGAAGAAATTGAACTGAGGAATTTGTGAAAGTCTTCAGTCAAAGTCTTCAAGCACAGATATGAACAACATTCAACATAGTAATGAGGAAATGAATGAGTTGAGGAAATAGAACCGGTCAGTTGGTGAAGACAATGATTTGGTAGACCAGTTCAACTGCTGTCTCGGTTATGTACGTCTGGTTGGAGCGGTGAGTATTTAAACTCGAGGACACAGTCCGGACACCCGATCTCGAGCCGCAACTCAGACACCCAGTCCTCACCGTATTCTCCTTGAACTAAGACCACACAGGCCTCGTCCAATCACTCGTGGTAAGTCTTCAGGTGACTTCCAAACCTTCACAGTCTTGGTCACTCGGCGATCCACAATTCCTCTTGGATGCTCTAGACCTTGACGCCTAACCGTCTGGAAGAAGCACAGTCTTCAAAGGTAACAAGCATCGGATCTACGCAGGATCAATTTCTTTAGTGATGCTCAATCACCTTGGGTTTGTGGGGGTTCGGTTTTGGGATTTTCCTCACTCGATGATTTTCGCTCAAAGTCCTCGGAGGATGGGTTGCTCTCAGATGACAAGTGTCAAGTTCTCTCGGAGCAGCCAACCAACTAGTGGTTGTAGGGGGCGGCTATTTATAGCCTAGGTAGCAGCCCGACATGATAAGACATAAATGCCCTTCAATGATATGACCGTTAGGTGGATAAGATATTTGGGACAGGTGGGCAAGAAGACAAGAACGATCGAAAATTTGACTCTCAAATTCCTCGGGGCTATCATGTTCCTCTTTGTGTAGGCAATTCGACCTTTGGCGAATTCCTAACTCCTCGATCGAAACAAAGTCATCAGTGACCGTAAGAACTGCGTCTCACATCAAGAATTTGACTGAACTGTATGAGATTTCAATGGCTTCACTCGAAGGGATTGGTAGGTGTAGGATTTTGAGTTGAGCATCACATGGAAATTTTTCCTTAGTATTTCCTCGACCCCCTTTAACGAAGAGAGTGTTTCCTATGACTCAAGAAAGAGAAAATGAAACTACGAAAACAAAAGTCTTCACGCTTCATGTTCCTCAAATGAATACCAAGTCTTCAAGGTCACACCAATTTCTTCACTTTCAAAGTCTTCAAAAGTCTTCGAATATCAAAGTCTTGATCGAAGAACTTCACTTTTAGGGTCGACTTTCTCTGTAAATATCAAACTCCTCATAGACTTATAGACACTGTGTACACTCACAAACGCATCAGTTACTTAACCTATAAGTCTTCAATACACCAAAATCACTAAGGGGCACTAGATGCACTTACAAGACTCAATCCGATGAGATAACTTCAAAGGGAAAACTCAGTCCATTACAAGAGAGTAGAGGGGGAGAAACATCATAAGATCCAACTATAATAGCAAAGCTCGCGGTACTTCAAGATCGTGCCAAATCAAGAACACGAGAGAGAGAGAGAGAGAGAGATCAAGCACATAGCTACTGGTACATACCCTCAGCCCCGAGGGTGAACTACTCCCTCCTCGTCATGGAGAGTGCTGGGATGATGAAGATGGCCACCGGTGATGGATTCCCCCTCTGGCAGGGTGCTAGAATGGGCCACCGAGAGGTTTTTGATGTCTTCAGAGGCTTGCGGCGAGGGAACTCCCGATCTATTGTGCTCCTCGATGTTTTTAGGGTATATGGACATATATAGGCGATATAAGTCGGTTAGGGGAGCCACGAGGGGCCCACGAGGGTGGGGGCATGCCCAGGGGGTAGGGCTCGCCTCCTTGCCTCGTGGCCACCTCGAAGTTTCCCTGACTTCCACTCCAAGTCTCCTGGATTGCTTCCGTTCCAAAAATAACTCTCTCGAAGGTTTCATTCCGTTTGGACTCCGTTTGATATTCCTTTTCTTTGAAACACTGAAATAGGCAAGAAAACAACAATTTGGGCCGGGCCTCTGGTTAATAGGTTAGTCCCAAAAATGATATAAAAGTGTAAAGTAAAGCCCATAAACATCCAAAACGGGTAATATAATAGCATGGTACAATCAAAAATTATAGATACGTTGGAGACGTATCAAGCATCCCCAAGCTTAATTCATGCTCGTCCTCGAGTAGGTAAATGATAAAAACAGAATTTTTGATGTGGAATGCTACCTAGCATAATTCTCAATGTAATCTTTTTTATTGTGGCATTAATGTTCAGATCCAAATGATTCAAGATAAAAGTCCATGAAACATAAAATAGTAATACTTCAAGCATATTAACAAGTAATCATGTCTTATCAAAATAGCATAGCCAAAGAAAGCTCATCCCTACAAAATCATATAGTTAGGCCATGCTTCATTTTCATTACACAAAATACTCCCATCATGCACAACCCCGGTTTCAGACAAGCAATTGGTTCATACTTTTTAACACGCTTTAGCTTTTTCAACTCTTACGCAATACATGAGCGCAAGCCATGGACATAGCACTATATGTGGCATAGGGTGGTGGTTGTGAGGACAAAAAAGGAGGAGATAGTCTCACATCAACTAGGCGTATCAACGGGCTATGGAGATGCCCATTAATAGATATCAATGTGAGTGAGTAGGGATTGCCATGCAACGGATGCACTAGAGCTATAAATATATGAAAGCCCAACGAAAGAAACTAAGTGGGTGTGCATCCAAATTGCTTGCTCACAAAGACCTAGGGCATTTTGAGGAAGCCCATCATTGGAATGTACAAGCCAAGTTCTATAATGAAAAATTCCCACTAGTATATGAAAGTGACAACATAGGAGACTCTCTATCATGAAGATCATGGTGCTACTTTGAAGCACAAGTGTAGAAAAGAGATAGTAGCTTTTTTTCTTTTTTCTCTTTTTTTATTTGGTGGGCTTCTTTGGCCTCTTTTTTTGTATGGGCTCTTTGGCCTCTTTTATTTTTATAAAGTCTGAAGTCTCATCCCGACTTGTGGGGGAATCATAGTCTTCATCATCCTTTCCTCACTTGGGACAATACTCTAATAATGAAGATCATCACACTTTTATTGATTTACAACTCAATACTTAGAACAAAAATATGACTCAACATGAATGCCTCCGGCGGTGTACCGGGATATGCAGTGAATCAAGAGTGACATGTATGAAACATTATGAAGGTGGCCTTCCCACAAATACGATGTCAACTACATGATCATGCAAAGAGCATTATGACAATGATGGAGCGTGTCATAATAAATGGAACAGTGGGAAGTTGCATGGCAATATATCTCGGAATGGCTATGGAAATGCCATAATAGGTAGGTATGGTGGCTGTTCTGAGGAAGGTAAATGGTGGGTGCATGATACCGGCGAAAGTTGCGCTGTATAATAAAGGCTAGCAATGGTGGAAGGGTGAAAGTGCGTATAATCCATGGACTCACATTAGTCATAAAGAACTCATATACTTATTGCGAAAGTCTACTTGCCCTCGAAGCAAAGTACTACTATGCATGCTCCTAGGGTAAGGGTTGGTAGGAGTTAACCATCGCGTGATCCCGACCTGCACTCGTAAGGAAGACAATTAAAAGATCATCCCATGCAACAAATTTTTCACAACTTTTACCATACGTGCATGCTATGGGACTTTCCAACTCAAACACAAGTATTTCTAAATTTCATAATTACCCAATTAGCATGACTCTAACATTACCACATTTATATCTCAAAACAATTATCAAGCATCAAATTGATCACATAGTGTTTAATTCACTTTCTATGATAGTTTTTATTATACCCAACTTGGATGCTCGTCATTATAGGACCAATTTTATAACCATAGAAAATACCATGCTGTTCTAAAAGACTCTCAAAATGATATAAGTGAAGCATGAGAGATCAAAAATTTCTACAAAATAAAGCCACCGCCGTGCTCTAAAAGATATAAGTGAAGCACTAGAGCAAAACTATCTAGCTCAAAAGATATAAGTGAAGCACATAGAGTATTCTAATAAATTCCAAATCATGTGTGTCTCTCCCAAAAGGTGTGTACAGCAAGGATGATTGTGGTAGACTAAAAAGCAAAGACTCATATCATACAAGACGCTCCAAGCAAAACACATATCATGTGGCGAATAAAAATATAGCTCCAAGTAAAGTTACCAATGAACAAAGACGAAAGAGGGGATGCCTTCCGGGGCATCCCCAAGATTAGGCTCTTGGTTGTCCTTGAATATTACCTTGGGGTGCCTTGGGCATCCCCATGCTTAGGCTCTTGCCACTCCTTATTCCATATTCCATCGAATCTTTATCCAAAACTTGAAAACTTCACAACACAAAACTCAACAGAAAACTCGTAAGCTCCGTTAGTATAAGAAATTAAATCACCACTTTTAGTACTGTTGTGAACTCATTATAAATTCATATTGGTGTAATATATACTGTATTCCAACTTCTCTATGGTTCATACCCTCCGATACTACTCATAGATTCATCAAAATAAGCAAACAACACATAGAAAACAGAATCTGTCAAAAACAGAACAGTCTGTAGTAATCTGTAACTCTCGAATACTTCTGTAACTCCAAACATTCTACCAAATTAGGAAAACCTGAGAAATGTGTGTACCAATCCAGAGCAAAAAGAATCATATCAAAACCACGTGTCTGTGAATTATCAAAACTAATTTACTGGCTGCAAAAGTTTCTGATTTTCAGCAGAATCAACACAACTATCACCGTAAGCTATGCTAAAGGTATTACTTGGCACTTTATTGAAACAAAAGCTATAAAACATGATTACTACAGTGGCATAATCATGTGAGCACACAAAAATAGTAAGGATAAGATTGTGTTGACTCCCAACAAGTGCTTTTCTTTAATGCCTTTCTAGCTAGGCATGATGATTTCAATGATGCTCACATAAAAGATAAGAATTGAAACATAACGGGAGCATCATGAAGCATATGAATAGCACATTTAAGCCTAACCCACTTCCTATGCATAGGGATTTTGTGAGAAAACAACTTATGGGAACAATAATCAACTAGCATAGGAAGGTAAAACAAGCATAACTTCAGGATTTTAAGCACATAGAGAGGAGACTTGATATTATTGCAATTCCTACAAGCGTATGTTCCTCCCTCAAAATAAATTTTTAGTACCATCATGAATGAATTCAACAATATAACCAGCACCTAAAGCATTCTTTTCATGATCTACTTGCATAGAAAATTTACTACTCTCCACATAAGCAAAATTCTTCTCATTCGGTATAGTGGGAGTATCATAAGAGACTCGAATACTATAACTTGTTTCCACATTAAAAGAGTAATGTTCAGAAAAAGGGTAATCATAATCATGACAAGTTTTATAAATATAATCATCACTACTTTTTATAGCATAAGGTTCACCACAATAATCATCATAAGTAGCAACTTTGTTCTCATCATAATCAATTGAAACCTCTTCCAAAATAGTGGATTCATCACTAAATAAAGTCATGACCTCTCCAAATCCACTTTCATAAATATTATAAGATTCAACACCCTCCAAAATAGTGGGATCTACTTCCTAAAGTTGTCACTCTGCCAAACCCACTTTCATCAATATAACCATCATAAATAGGAGGCATACTACCATCATAATAAATTTGCACATCAAAGGCTAAAAATATCATCTTCATTAAACGTCGCATCCCCAAGCTTCGGACAAACATTAATTGAAGCAAATATATTCTCAAACATGTCATTCTCATCAAACATAGCATCCCCAAGATTGGGCCTTTTCATATCATAAGCATAATCACTCTCATCATTAATAGTATGTAAAACACCAATAGTATAGCAATGGTCATCATCACAATGAGTAATAGGAGCAACATCATTTGGGAGAGATACCTTTTTACCTTTGATTCTCCGTCTTTTCTTTTTCTTCTTCACATCATGTGTGGGTTTAATCCTCTTTTTGGAGCTGTTTATTAATGAGAGTGGTTGAATAGAAGGCTCCTCCTCGTTACCTGATTCATCATAGGAAATAAAAGGAGGATATTGGGAAGTATCTTCCCTTTCATTAATATTCTCTTCATCTTATATTTGCTTTCTTTTCTTTATGTAATTAGCAATATAAGGATTTTCAATGCAATTCACCATACAATACATATAAATTTCCTCTAGATTAATATCAAGGAATTTCTTAAGGTTAAATTCTGGAATATGCTTAGTTGCACGTTTCATTTCTTCATAACCCAAAAGCAAACTAAGTTCATTATGATGTGCAAGGGAAATCAAGTCATCACATTTTTTGGACACAATTCGATCATGAAACAATTTGCATCGGAGATTTAAATGACCATGTTCATTGCAAAGTTCACAAGTACGGTAAAGAAATTTTAAATTTTCAGCACTCACATCTAGCCTTTCTTGCAACCATTTAGTTTCTAAATACTTATGCCTCTTGCAAAATCTATCTTCCCTATTTGGTGTGTACTTGCAAACTCTATGCACTCCACAAAAATTGACATGCTTATAAGAGACATTGTCATCCTGACTAGTGCAATTATCATTAGTACTATGGATATTCAAAGAGTTCATACTAAAAACATTGCAATCATGCTCATCATTCAAAGATTTAGTGCCAAACATATTATAGACTTCTTCTTCTAGCACTTGAGCACACTTTTCCGTCCATCATTCTCACGAAAGATATTAAAAAGATGAAGCGTATGAGACAAACTTAACTCCATTTTTTCTGTGTAGTTTTCTTTTAAAGACTAAACTAGTGATAAAAAAAGAAACTAAAAGATTCGATTGCAAGATCTAAAGATATACCTTCAAGCACTAGCCTCCCCGGCAACGGCGCCAGAAAAGAGCTTGATGTCTACTACGCAACCTCCTCCTTGTAGACGTTGTTGGGCCTCCAAGTGCAGAGGTTTGTAGGACAGTTGCAAATTTCCCTCAAGTGGATGACCTAAGGTTTATCAATCCGTGGGAGGCGTAGGATGAAGATGGTCTCTCTCAAACAACCCTGGAACTAAATAACAAAGAGTCTCTTGTGTCCCCAACACACCCAATTCAATGGTAAATTGTATAGTTGCACTAGTTCAACGAAGAGATGGTGATACAAGTGCAATATGGATGGTAGATATAGGTATTTGTAATCAGAAAATATAAAAACAGCAAGGTAGCAAGCAATAAAAGTGAGCGTAAACGGTATTGCAATGCTAGGAAATAAGGCCTAAGGTTCATACTTTCACTAGTGCAAGTTCTCTCAACAATAATAACATAACTGGATCATATAACTATCCCTCAACATGCAACAAAGAGTCACTCCAAAGTCACTAACAGCGGAGAACAAACGAAGAGAATATTGTAGGGTACGAAACCACCTCAAAGTTATCCTTTTTGATCGATCTATTCGAGAGTCTGTAGTAAAATAACACGAAGCTATTCTTTCTATTCGATCTATCATAGAGTTCGTACTAGAATAACACCTCAAGATAGAAATCAACCAAAACCCTAATGTCACCTAGATACTCCAATGTCACCTCAAGTATCCGTGGGCATGATTATACGATATGCATCACACAATATTAGATTCACCTATTCAACCAACACAAAGTACTTCAAAGAGTGCCCCAAAGTTTCGACCGGAGAGTCAAGACGAAAACGTGTGCCAACCCCTATGCATAAGTTCTTTGAACCCGCAAGTTGATCACCAAAACATACTTCAAGTAGATCACGTGAATATCCCATTGTCACTACAGATAAGCACGGCAAGACATACAGCAAGTGTTCTCAAATTCTTAAAGACTCAGTCCGATAAGATAACTTCAAAGGGAAACTCAATCCATTACTAGAGAGTAGAGGGGGAGAAACATCATAAGATCCAACTATAATAGCAAAGCTCGCGGTACATCAAGATCGTGCCAAATCAAGAACACGAGAGAGAGAGAGAGAGAGAGAGAGAGAGAGATCAACCACATAGCTACTGGTACATACCCTCAGCCCCGAGGGTGAACTACTCCCTCCTCGTCATGGAGAGCGCTGGGATGATGAAGATGGCCACCGGTGATGGATTCCTCTTCTGGCAGGGTGCCAGAATGGGCTCCCGAGAGGTTTTTGGTGGCTACAGAGGCTTGCGGCAGCAGAACTCCCTATCTATTGTGCTCCTCGATGTTTTTAGGGTATATGGACATATATAGGCGAAAGAAGTCGGTCAGGGGAGCCACAAGGGGCCCACGAGGGTGGGGCGCGCGCCCAGGGGGTAGGGCGTGCCTCCCTGCCTCGTGACCACCTCGAAGCTTCCCTGACTTCCACTCCAAGTCTCCTGAATTGCTTCTATTCCAACAATAACTCTCCCAAAGGTTTCATTCCGTTTGGACTCCGTTTGATATTCCTTTTCTTCGAAACACTGAAATAGGCAAGAAAATAGCAATTTGGGCTGGGCCTCCAGTCAATAGGTTAGTCCCAAAAATGATATAAAAGTGTAAAGTAAAGCCCATAAACATCCAAAACGGGTAATATAATAGCATGGAACAATAAAAAATTATAGATGCGTTGCAGACGTATCAAGCGCACAGTTGAGCTCCGTCTCTGAAATTAAAAAACAACTGGGCGAGCTGCTGGGTCCCTGGTGTTATCCGCTCGTTGTGTAATTTTCTCGTTTATTAACTACATTGACAATGGTGTGGGACCTAGTTGTCAAACAATTAGGAGGAAGTATTTTTTTGGCTTGTAATACCGAGGCACCTGCTTGCAAAATGCAATGACCCTGGTGGGTCCCTACTGTCAGCCTCTCCACCTACAGTCATCTCCTGATTCCTCTTGGTTGTTGACCATGTTGACAATGCCAGAAGGCGGCATGCACAGCGAGCGAACCAAGGCGCAGAATGGCTGCGAGGCCTCAGACAGGAACGAATAGCAGCCGTGGAAGTTGCGGCAGTGTAGTGGCAGGTGGATGGAGTACGAGGGCAACAACATGCAACTCAAGCATACAAATGGTAGAAAAAGCCCAAGGATTAATTGTTCATCAAATTTTTAGACAAAACCCAGATTGAACATGACAGTAACATCTAACCCAGCCACTCTTTTTTGCAGTCAAAAACAAATGGATCGGTCTTATCCATAAGATCAACATCCTGTGCAAAAAAATTATCTCGGGATGACTACAACTTGTTGTAAATAGAAGCCGAGCACATTTAGAAGCCCACTTTTCCACCTGAAACTTCTTTTTTTGCTATTCAACATGTCCGTCCGTGAGAAATCTCTTGCGGTAAAAATTAAGCCTCATGGACAATAGTAACCTCGCATTCAACAGGAAGAATGTGACAAAGCTTCTATTTGCCTGGTTGGATGCATATCGTTCCATTGTTATTGTCCTCAAACGAATGTCATGAGAATTGAGAAAATCCTGGTGCTTATTACGCCACCGATTGATTATAATTTTGTCTCCATGTGGTTCTACCTAAGTAGACATGAAGATTGAAAATAGTTAAGGTCTGAAAAAAGAGTATGTCAAAAGAACGATAGCTGAACAGTTAATTCTAGTACAATATATACGGGCTTTCAATGTGCATGAAATCATTACCTCTATATATAAAATCTCCAGAGATCGAAAGCATCGCAGCAAGCCAATAATTATGTCCAGATCAAAACTAAACATTCTGATATATATGATCATGACAGAATCCAGCAGCATTGATAGGCTATCAATGCACAGACTCTTCATTGAGCATATAACATAATATTTGTACCCAAAGTGTACTCCAAGATGATATAAAACGCATGCGCACAAATGAAAAATGCATCTTATGATTACGAATGTGTAGATGATAATATACGGTACCTGAAAAGGTGAGGAGCCAAACACCAACTCCTTGTGATCATTAAACGGGTCACGAATTACACCCAAGGTCTCCAGTTTGGGTGCAGAGACGATAGTTATTTGTGAAGGTGTATAACAATTATCAAGGAGCAACCTTTGAAGTGAAGGGGCATCTTCGATGATGAGCTGCTGTCCTTCAAAGCAAATTCCAATGCTTTTAAGGTGAGGCGACTTTATTTGGAGACAACTGATACGGATTTCTATTCCCAAAACAATCAGCAAGCGCTCCAGGGCAGGGTAACTGGAGTGGATGATGCTGTGCAGTGAGGCCTCCGCCAGATAAACCACCACACGCGAATGTTTTTTTAGCAGTGGGAGTCGAAGCATTTGTACCAGATCGTCTGGTAGATGGCACTGGGCGAAGCTGGCGGTGTGGAGAGAGGAGGAAAACCGCGAGATGGACAACGGAGGTGTGGGCACAAATTCTTGGTGTGATCGTGGTATGAAACTTTTGTGGTAATGGTACAACTCAAACTGCTGGAGTTTTCCGAATTCAGAGGATGTCAGCCAAGCGTCCATTGTGCCGGGTATGGACAGCAGGTAGCGTGTCAGGATGCAGAGGCATTGAACAGGGCCCTGCTGGTGAGAAGAGACGATGGCTCTGAGGAGATCAAATTCAGGAAGGATGATATGTCGGCGACGATCGAGATTGAGGGGCGCGGTGTGCCATAGAGGGCGCCACCAAGTTGAGAGGACTTTTGTGCGGCAAATCCTTGGTGGGGAGAAGCGAGATGATCTCCTCAAGGATGACGTTCGGGAGATCGCTGATGCGGTACGCTGGAGATTCTACCGGTTCCTCAGATCTGAGTGGGGGGGGGGCTCGCCGCTTCTCTCCGCGCTACGGGGTGCGGGATCTACAACCAGCGTCGCCACTGGTGGGAGCCTCATCTTCTTGGCGCTGGGGCCAGCCGACTCCATTTTCCTTGTGGGTGTCACGCTGAGATCACGGGTTTGAGCAGAGTAGCCAGAGACAAGCCTAGTGGCAGTGCGAGTGGGGAAGAAGGAGGGCTGAGGATTTCTGTAGGAGTGGAAGAAGAGGAGCAAAGCGTTTCACATGCAGTGAGGAAGAAGGTGAGCGGGGTTTTTCGGACGAGTGAGGAAGATTGGGGAGCGGGGGGAATTGGGGGGAGAGACGGAAGCGGGAGAGCAAGTTGTTCGTGTTTATAAGGCCCGCTGCACTAACTACTCGCTTTTTCGTAAGAACCGCTCTCTTCTTTTGCGTTGCTGCATTGGAGCTAGCGCATGGACTTGGCTAACTGGCCATGCATGCAGGATGCATGTGCCCGCCGGCCACTGCATGCGCCAGGTTTGTTACTAGGCCTATTTAATAGGGTGGTTATGGAATAAATTAAGGAGATTTATTTTCTCTATGTGCATCCACCAAATTAGAGGATGCGGTACTGGATGCACACACTCACATTAAACTAAGCTTCAGAAGATACGGTATGCATACTAACATTCAGAAGAACAAAAGTTCAGCATGTTTATGCATCTCAATGATTCACCATACTATAACCAATACAAAGCTGTGAGAAGGTGTGGAAATAAATAAAATCGGTCGATGCTTCTCTGAGCAAAGGGCCTCCCTACGCACGCATTAATTTCCTGGGCATGCTTGTTTCTTCTCAATGTTGCGAGCACTCTGAGCATGTTGGCAACTCCACAGCTAGCTAGCCGCCTCATCTTGAAATTGATGCTGACACATTTGCAGCAAACACATGAGGCAATAGAGGTGACTCAACACGAGTCCATATTGTGCAGTTCCCCTGAAATCATATTCATTGTCCTGAATCTAAAAAGATAGGAAAACAGTAGCTATACTTAAATGGTATTGCAAAACAGTAGCACATATCAATAGCTCGACATGACAAAACACGATCATTTGGACGAAGGGGATACTGACCTGCCTGTGGAAGATTATATATAATTTCATTGGTTGATTTCCACCTTCGGCTGAACTGCTTGTTTGCTCCTCCACACATGACAGGATCGTTCCGCACTACATTCAGCAAGTCAACATACGAATAAGCTAATTTCATCTTGTGGTGGTCATTGTACCTAGTTACGAATGTAGGAATACCTGGAGCACGATGAGGTTAGCTGACAACAGGTAGATGCAACCATATAAATTTTGTGCGGTGCTACCAAAATTGAGGTTTGTATCCCTTCCCATTCTGAGAATTCTTCTTGAAGTTGGTAGAATGTGACGACTTGTTCTTCGCATCAAACTTGCCTTTCCCCTAAGATTTGTTCTTGTTGTTTTGGGGCTGGTTGGGCTGGAAGTTCTTCTCGTGTACCATGTGGGCACCAGAAGCTCCCTCACCGACCTGAGCACGTGTGTCTTTTGCTCTCGCCTTCTCCTCAAAATCAAGAGTGCTAATCAGATCCAAAACAGAAAACTCATGTCTCTTGTTTTTCAGAGAAGTAGCAAAATCGTTCCACGAAGGTGGAAGCTTGACAATGGTGGTCCCATCAATAAATTTGTCCGGCAACACACAGTTAAAGTACTCAAGTTCCTTAGAGAGTGACTGTATCTCATGAGTCTGCTGAACAACAGAGCGCTCATCAGTCATCTTGTAGTCACAGAATTGCTCCATGACGTACAACTCGTTGCCAGCGCCCGAGGGCCCAAACGTGGCCTCGACCGCAGCCCACATGTCTTTGCCGCTGTCAAACGACATATATGAACCCACAATGGAATCATCAAGAACACTCAGCAGGGCGGCTTTGAAGAGGGTATCCATGTTCTCAAAAGCTTCCTGCTGTGTAGGATTAAAATCGCCTTCAGGCTTACCCTTAGTGGCGTCATAGCAGTACATGATCTGAAACCAATATACTGTTCTTGTGCGCCACCTTTTATATTGCACCCCCTTAAAAGTAGGCGGCTTCAAAAGCGCAGCAAAACCACTTAGAGTAAATTGCCTATAATCAGGTATTTGGATTGGATTGTTGAATATATGAGCAATTTACTATGAGATTTAATCCGAATCAGCAGTAAATAGATCATGACGACAATTGCAATCATCAAAGTAATGATGCGGACTAAAGCAGGAGGACAGAATCACATACTGTACAGCGGGAGCAGAACCGCTATGGTTGATGTTGTCACTCATGTCGTTGATGAAGAGGTTACCTAGGTCGGGGAAGAAGGCTGTCGTTGAGGAAGTCGTCGCTGGCAGCAGTCACAGGAGTGTGCTCCCCAAAAACTTGATCGCCCCTCTCCCGTACAGGATCACGAAAGGCAGGGTTTCGAGGACTGCTATCCCTTCTCGCGGTGCACGTCGGAAGGAGGGCTGGAGAAGAATTGCGTGGCGGCGCTAAGATCTCGAACGGTGCGAAACCATATGATACAACGGCGGCTAGGGTAGAGCATGTCAAGTCGGTCGTGCGAGTAAGACCAAGTATAGTAGTAGGCCTTTGGCCCCCAAACCCCACGTCTAAGTCAATAATGGCCCTACCAAGGTTTGTCTAAAAAAAGGAGTAATTAAGGTGTCCGTTAGTCCCTTTAGTATAAATACTATATCATTAATAACAGCCCCACCTTTTGTCTCACAAAGTATGTTGGGGCTCCTGCTACAACTGGCTACAAGTTTACAATCCGCTTCTCTTCTCTCTCCTTCAACTAAGCACAAATACTATATTTAAATCCTTATAGCCTGCTTATGTCATCTAATTGTAGTACTTGCTCTAAAGTTACTCTCCACTGTGTAGTCTGAAATGTCGGGCGTGCAGCGGGCAGTGCCCTCGGTTGGCACGCCGCTTCAACGGCGGAAGCAGTGAGAGGTCGTGTCGCCCTGACTTGCCATCAATGTGGAGCGGCGGGCTTAGCTGGCGCCGGGCGGGAAGCGCGCGCGGGAGGGGGGAGGGGTTTTTGTTGGGCCAAGAAGGTGAGAAGCCAACTTGGGATCGGTCCGGACGGGGAAATATCATGTGCTCTGCTACTTCTTGAGCTTGCGTTGGTTTTCCTCGAAGAGGAGAGTGTGATGCAGCAAGTGTAGCGCAAGTATTTCCCTCAGTTTTGAGAACCAAGGTATCAATCCAGTAGGAGGTTCCTCAAAAGTCCCACACACCTACACAAACAAACTGAGAACTCGCAACCAACACAATAAAGGGGTTGTCAATCCCTTCACGGCCACTTGCGAAAGTGAGATCTAATAAAGATAGTATGATAAGATAAATATATTTTTGGTATTTTATAATATAGATGCAGAAAGTAAAGATGCAAATAAAAGTATATTGAAAGCAAATATGATAAGAGATAGACCCGGGGGCCATAGGTTTCACTAGAGGCTTCTCTCAAGATAGCATAAGTATTACGGTGGGTGAGCAATTCTTGTCGAGCAATTGATAGAAAAGCGCATAGTTATGAGATTATCTAGGCATGATCATGTATATAGGCATCACGTCCATAACAAGTAGATGACTCCTGCCTGCATCTACTACTATTACTCCACACATCGACCGACTCACTCTGCATCTAGAGTATTAAGTTCATAAGAACAGAGTAACGCATTAAGCAAGATGACATGATGTAGAGGGATAAACTCAAGCAATATGATATAAACCCCATCTTGTTATCCTCGATGGCAACAATACAATACGTGCCTTGCAACCCTTTGTCACTGGGTAAGGACACCGCAAGATTGAACCCAAAGCTAAGAACTTCTCCCATGGCCGAAAAGATCAATCTAGTAGGCCAAACCAAACTGATAATTCGAAGAGACTTGCAAAGATAACTCAATCATACATAAAAGAATTCAGAGAAAATTCAAATATTATTCATAGAACTGTGAAGTCATCCATCCAGACATACTTCTTAGGTTAAATAGCCAAACATCTGAGTGAGTCAGTCTACCAATGCCTTGTGACTCATGACAGTAGTCCATCTTCCCTCCTTCTCTCATTTCGGAAAGATTTGGCAGTATTTTCTTATGATGACCTGGTCGAGAGAGTACGAAACATCACAAACCCACAATTCATCGGATCTCGACAAACACACCGCAAAAAGAGTTTACATCGAATAGATCTCCACAAGAGAGGGGGAGAACATTGTATTGAGATCCAAAAAGAGAGAAGAAGCCATCTAGCTAATAACTATGGACCCGTAGGTCTGTGGTAACTACTCACAACTCATCGAAGGGGCAAGGATGTTGATGTAGAAGCCCTCCATGGTCGGTTCCCCCTCCGGCAGAGTGCCTGCGAAGGCTCCAAGATGGGATCTCGCGGATACAGAAGGTTATGGTGGTAGAAATTGTGTTTCGTGGTGCCCCTGGATGTTTTCGGGGTACGTAGGTATATATAGGAGGAAGAAGTACGTCGGTGGCCGCCCTAGGGGCCGACGAGACAGGGGGCGCGCCCTAAAGGGGGGGGGGCTCCTATCTCGTGGAGCCCTCGGCTACTTCTTGACTTGCACTCCAAGCTCTCCGGATCACGTTCGTTCCAAAAATCACGGTCCCAAAGGTTTAATTATGTTTGG
The DNA here is from genome assembly GCA_021437245.1 of Aegilops speltoides. Taxonomy (NCBI): domain Eukaryota; kingdom Viridiplantae; phylum Streptophyta; class Magnoliopsida; order Poales; family Poaceae; genus Aegilops; species Aegilops speltoides. The sequence continues at coordinate 348,681,893 of CM038146.1, read as the reverse complement.
ACTCCATTTGATATTCCTTTTCTTCCAAATACTGAAATAGGCAAAAAAATAGCAATATGGGCTGGGCCTCCGGTTAGTAGGTTAGTCCCAAAAATGATATAAATGTGTTAAATAAAGCCCATAAACATCCAAAAGGGGTAATATAATAGCATGGAACAATAAAAAATTATAGATACCTTGGAGACGTATCAAGCATCCCCAAGCTTAATTCCTGCTCGTCCTTGAGTAGGTAAATGATAAAAAGAGAATTTTTGATGTGGAATGCTACCTAGCATAATTCATAATGTAATTTTCTTTATTGTGGCATGAATGTTCAGATCCAAATGAATACAAAATAAAAGTTCATATTGACATAAGATAAAAAGTGCTGGTGCACGCCGGCGACTAGCAGAGGCAACAGTGGCCCACCGGAGACGCTCTCCGGCGACCAAACGGGAGGTGGGCACCACCTACATGAGGTGCACGACACGCCGAGGGGGGAGCAGGGTGCGGCCCCGGACAGGAGCAACGCCGGCAAGGCATGGGCATGCCGGGGCAGCCGATGCAGGATTGGGCGAGGCCGGCCACGAGCGACGATGGGTGAGCAGCAGTAGAGGGAGGCGAGGCCATGCGCAGGCGAGGTGGTACGCGGAGCCGTGCGCGAGGGTCAGGCGGTGACCGCGGCGAGGATAAAGAAGAGCAGGGAGGCGCTCACAGCCGTTGACGGGCAGCGAGGGCAGCGAGGCGTGGCGGCGACCTGCGAGGAGGAGGTCGGGGAGGTTCCGGCAACGACGACGGCGGCGGCCGATGGTGCTGCAGGCGCGGTGCAAGGACGGTGAAGAAGCTGCGGGCCGGAGGCGGCAGTCGTCGGGCACGGGTGTGCTCGCTGGGACCACGGGGAGCAGCGGCGAACGCGGATGGGACAGCGAGGCGTCGGCTCGGGAAGGGCTCTAGCGACGGGGAGGTCGGTGATGGCGATGGGGCGCCAGGCGAGTCGGCAGGCTCAGGGCACGCAGGTGCGCGATCCAGAAGGGGAGGGACAGGTCGCGGGGAGTCATAGGGGAAGTGGGGAGGAGAACGCTAGGGTTCGGTCCGGTGGGAGGGGATAATGTGAATGGGTGGGGCGGCCGGCTGAGGGAGTGGCCGACTGGGCCAGCCTGTTGGGTCGGTTGGCCCGGGGGGGGGGGGGTATTTTCCTTTTCTTTATTTTTGTATTGTTCTCTTTTTTTGTATTTATCTTAGCTACTAAATGATTTTAGTTCAAGTTGAAACTTCCCACAAAATTACCTGTCGATATTTCGGTGTTGTTTAAAAAGATTGAGGTTATTTGGAAAATGTTTGAAAATAGGTTTATATTTAAATGGTCATAATAAGTGCTGCTTATCCACATTAATATTTCCTAGGGGGCGATTTAGAAATCCATTTATTGTTGGTTCCTACATGGTAAATACTTAGTGAATATTTCTAACTCCTCAAACATTTTTGTTTGACAGTTTAAAGAAAAAAAAGAATTTGACTTGTTATTTGAAATTTGAATTTGGCTCAGATTTTCATCAAGTGGCAAATTGGCTTAATAAACCACGATGACATGGCCCATTAGGGTGAGGTTACTGTAGCTTGATTATTGGGGTGTTACAGTATGAACCATAGAGAAGTTGGAATACAGTAGATATTACACCAACATGAATTTAGAATGAATTCACAACAGTGCATAAGTTTTGATTTATTTTCTTATACTAACGGAGCTTACGAGTTTTCTGTTGAGTTTTGTGTTGTGAAGTTTTCAAGTTTTGGGTAAAGATTTGATAGGTTATAGAATAAGGAGTGGCAAGAGCCTAATCTTGGGGATGCCCAAGGCACCCCAAGGTATTATTCAAGGACAACCAAGAGCCTAAGCTTGGGGATGCCCCGGAAAGCATCCCCTCTTTGGTCTTCGTCCATTGGTAACTTTACTTGGAGCTATATTTTTATTCACCACATGATATGTGTTTTGCTTGGAGCGTCATTTTGTTTTATTTTTTTGCTTGTTGTTTGAATAAAATACCAAGATCTGAAATTCTTAAATGAGAGAGAGTCTTCACATGGCTACATAATTATTTAACTACTCATTGATCTTCACTTATATCTTTTTGGAGTAGTTTGTCATTTACTCGTGTGCTTCACTTATATCCTATGAGTAAATGATTGAATGACTTGAATGTCATAAATCTAAATTTATATATGTTTCATATGCTTACCCCATTGGGATTAATGACTTCACATCTAAGATGTAGAGGTGGTAAATTTATTGAAGGTTAGCAAACATTGTATTGGTCACTTGAACAATTCATGAAAGAATATTTAAGGAAGAGAGATTTCACATATAAATATACTATCTTAGACATCTTCTATGATTGTGAGCCCCATTAATTATTTTCAAATCTGAGCAAATTAGTTGAAATTGGACAAGGAAGACAACATAATGAGTTATGCTTGGGTATATTTGTATAGCAGTTATATTGTTATAGATCCTCCAACATGTGGTGCTTGCTGTTTAGAATCCTTTGCTAGCCAAAATATCTGTACTAAGCGGGAATACTGCTTGTGCATCCAAATTCCTTGAACCAAGTTTCTTCCATGAGTGTCCACCATACCTACCTATATGCAGTATTTACCTGTCGTTCCAAGTAAATTTGCATGTGCCAAACTCTAAACCTTCAGATAATAATCTGTTTTGTATGCCTGAATCGCTCATGTAGCGACTAGGGGCTGTTAGTATCTTCAATGCTAGGTGGGTTATTCTCACGATGAGTGGACTACGCTCATCTTTCACGAGAAAAATAGCTGGTAACTGGGATGCCCAGTCCCATGATCAAAAGGTTAAAATCAAATCAAAATAATTGCAAACAAAACTCCCCCAGGATTGTTGTTAGTTGGAGGCACCCGTTGTTTCGGGCAAACCATGGATTGATGATTGTTGGTGGAGGGGAGTAAAAACTTTACCATTCTGTCTGGGAACCGCCTATAATGTATATAGTATGGAAGATATTGGGAACTCTTGGTTGTTATGTTGACAATGAAAGCATACCTCTCAAAATTATTTATCACTAATTCAGAATCGAGCTCTGGCACATATGCAAATCCCTGCTTCCCTCTGCAAAGGGCCTACCTTTTACTTTTATGCAAGAGTCAGTAGTATTCCTTCTCATTCCAACCTTCTCTTTAGTTGGCAAGCATCATGTGATGGGGAATGATCGAAGCATATATGACCATTCAAATATATTTGATCATGAATTATTTTTGTTGACAATTATCTATATGCTAAGTAAGTTAGGAGGTGAAACATTAAGCCCCTATCTTTCTCTGTGTTCGATCGATGCTATTTGTTCTAACAATATGCTTTGAGTGGTAGCAATCATGGAATACTATATGATAGTTGAGTACGTGGGATTTGCTAATGTGACGCCCGGATAATCAAGCTACAGTGAACCTCCGCTAATGATGCCATGTCACCTCGATTACTGTTGCTAGTCTCACGTTAGTTCGAAACCGATTCAAGTTCAAATTCAAAATCAAGCAAACAATAAATGTTTTCAAATGTTAAAACTAAAATGTTCGATGCGAGCCAAATAATGCATAGGTAATTGTGGTGGAGAAACCACACTTTTATAAAAATCTTTAGATGCTCAAATGGGAATGAATTAACAACATAACCAATTTAATAAATGCCTTTTGTTAATTATAAAATGTTAAAATATTTTATTTAGGGGTTTAAACTTTGGTAACAGAGGTATAATTAGTAATACTGAATTTGGTACAACTTTTATGTTTTTATAAAACTCACATAAGATGGGACTAAAAATAAAACAGTAAAAAAAGACTAAACATGATTAAGAAAAAAACAAAACAAAGTAAAAGCCCTCCCCCCAGCTGGGCCTCGGCCAAGCAGGCTACAGGGCCGCCAAGCCGGCCCAGCCGCACCCCACACCCTCCCCCTTATCCACCCCACTAGGGGAAAACCCTAACCACCCACCCCACTTGCCCCACTCCTCTCTCCCCCTCCCCATTCTAGATCGGGATCGGGCACCCGACGCCCGACGCCCCGGCTCGTCCCCGCCGTCTCACCGTTCGCCGGCGACCGCCCCGTCCTCATCTCCTCCCCATCATTCCTTCGTCACCGAGCCGCACCGGCTTGTCGTCGCCGTGTGCCACCACCGCCGCCCGAAGGCCCCGCCGTCGCCGACCATCGTCGCCGCTCGGATCGCCCTCCGCCTCGCGTCTCCGACCTCGTCACTCGCCTACGCCGGACCTCCTCCTCTACGTCGTCGTCGTCCTCGTCCTCCTCCCCAAAGGCTCCATCGAGCCTCGCCGACCCTCGCCTCTGCAACGCCGGTGAGGCCACGGCCTCCCTCTCCTCTCCTCTCCCTCTCTGTTGCACGTCACCGTGCCTGCACCCCGTTCGCCCCTGCTCGACCCAGCGCGTGCCCACGCGCTCCTGTGCGCCCCCGTGCGCGCGACCCGCGCCAACCAGCCGCAGCCACGGCGCCCGTCGCCCCCTGCTGCCTACACCCGCCGCCGTCTCTGCCCCGCGGCAAACCTTGCCGCGTCCGCTCGGGTTGCCGTCGTCGTCCGGGGGCCTCATCCCACCCTTCGTCCACGTCCCTGCCCATCAGCCCTCTCCGCCAACCGCGCCGCCCCGCTCCGACCATCGGAGACAGGCCGTGTGTCACAGCCCCAGTTCAGCCCTTGCTTGACTTTGCTTGTTCATCATGCCTTCATGTTTAAATTCCAAAGAAATTTGAATTGGGGAATGACCAAACCCTAGCACTAAATGAATTCAAATAGGCTCAAATAAAATCACTTCCAATAAACCCAAAGTGACTTCAGGAAAAGTCCATAATTTTTGAAACTGGTGAAAACCTCTGACAAAAATTGGTGCATATGTTCCCTAGTTCATTTCAGGTTTTTGGGTTAAATCATAAGTATTTGAATTGGAGCATTTAATGCCTGTAAATATTTTAAATGCTTCAATACTTCTGGAAAAAACTGGGGGCTGTTGGAAATAATTCAAATAGTGCCCACAATTTTCTCTAGGATTTTACAAAATGAGTTAGTATTTCTACTAGTTCAAAACAGATCAAAATAAATAGAAAAACAGAAATAAAAGACAGAGGAGAGAAACCTTACGGACTTACAGGCGCCTCAGCAGCCCAGCCGGCCCAGCTCCTGTGCCGGCCCAGCCCACCTCCACCTGCCCTGTCGTCTTCCTCGCGCCTACTGGCGTTGTGCGTGGCGCGCGCACAGCCGAGCCGCGGCCACCTCCTGCTTGCCACGCAGCTGCTCCCCCTCGCCCTGGACGACGCCACGCCACCCCGCAGAACCCCCTGGCCTCTCCTCTCTCTCCCTGGATCTCTCCTTCGTCCTCCCCCGCTATGGCCGAGAGCGACCGCCGTCGCCGCTCATTGCCGCCGTGGCCACCGGCCACCCCACGCCTCCCCGACGCGCCCAGAAGCTCCGCCAGTTCGTCCTCAACCTCCTCATCGAGCCACGCCCCGCCGGACGCCCTGGATCGCCGTCACCGACGCCGTCTTCTTCCTCTGCACCGACGGTCGCCGTCGTTTGATTCGCCACCCACAGAGCGTCCCCGGCCTCGCCCTCGCGCTCGTTGGACTCGCGGTGAGCCACTGACCCGTTCCCCTCTTCTCCCCATGCCGTTTGGCCGCTCTAGCCGTTGCTTCCGCCGGACCCGAGAGCTCGCCGCCGCCGTGCCTCGTCACCGTCGTGGCCAGAGCCACCGTGGCTCAAAGCCGGGCACACCACCGTGCTCCACACCTCACCAGGAGCACGTAGAACCCACCAGCTCCCCCTCCCGAGCACCACAACGCCAAACCCGCACTCACCCGAACTCCGGCGGCCGCAAAAGAGCTCGCCGCCATCAGCTTCGACCACCCCAGCTGCTACCGCTTGATGTTTTGGATGCGCCTCACTCCCAGGAACCCGTAGGAGCAAACCGCATGTCAAATGGTGCTCCGTAGCGAGCGCATGGTGCACCTCCGCCGTCGGCCGTGGTCGTCGCCGGCGACACTCCGGCGCCTGATGACGTGGCTAGTTCATTAGCCACTAATGACGCCACTAACTAACCCCGTAGCTCACTGACGGATGGGCCCCACACCCATAATTAGTCTTAGTTTATTTCCTGTTATGTTTAAACTAACCACAGAGGCCCCACGCGTCAGCTTTGACCACGCTGACTGGGCTGTTGACTGGCCCCACATGTCATGTTGACTTTGCTGACGTGGGCATTGACCAGACCCACCTGGCAGTGTCACTAAACAGCCCTGAGTCACTGACCAGTGGACCCCACTGGTCAGGTTTGACCTGGAGGCGCCCTGTTGACCTGCTGACGTCATGATGATGTCAGGCTGGCGCAGTAACTTATTTTTGGATTCATTTTTATATAAGAAATTCCAGAAAATAACCAAAACTTCTAAAATTCATATAAATTCAACCGTAACTCCAAATGAGATAAATTATATATGAAAAATGATCAGAAAAATCCAATCTATCCATCTGCACAGGTTTCATGCATGATAGAACAACTCAACACTGCTGTTTAGATGAAACAAGTTAATACATTAATATAACCTCTTAAAATGGGTTTGCATTTGAATCTTTGGTTCAAATGGACTCATCTCAATCTGTTCTAGCTTGCATTAGCCCAAAACACATTCATAATGCCATGTCATAGCATGCATCATATTGTGCATTGCATTGATTGTATTTCTTCTCTGTTGCCGGTATCTGTCCCCTCTCGGTAGATGATGTTTCGACGACGAGTTCGATGACACCGATGAAGAACTATAATATCTTCAGAAGTGCCAGGCAAGCAAAACCCCCTTGTTCATTCCGATACAATCCCACTCTCTCGCTCCTGCTCTCTTTTACTGCATTAGGACAACAACGATTCATCTGTTACTTGCTGCGGTAGCTGAACCCCTTTATCCTTTGCATGACCTGTCATTCCACAGTAAATAGATGAAACCCACTAGCATGAGTAGGAGTTGTTTGAGCCCTGTTGTGCCTACTCATTCATGCTTGTTTGTCATGCCTGCTCATCGCTTAGAGTTGAGTCAGTCCGATTCATCGAGGATGAATCGAGGTGTGTGAACATGTCCTCTGTGTGTGTGAGCTAAGTGTGTGAACACGATTTGGTAAAGGTAGCGGTGAGAGGCCATGTAGGAGTACATGGTGGGTTGTCTCATTGCAGCCGTCCTCGGGAACTGAGTTTCGTGTTTGTGATCCATGATTCAGCTACTACCACGCATTGGGCCCGAAACCAATGGACCCTCTCGGCTTCTTAATCACCCTTGTCCTCTGTCCGGGAGTTGCAAGTAGTTTCGGTGTTTGTAGTATCTTTGGAGGCCGCGCAGCGCTGACCGTAGGGGTGGGCTGTGATCTCAGAGGCACGTGGCGGGTAAACTGGCGCCCGTTTGGTGTCACGAGACCCTGTACACATCGTTTGGGGCTGTGGCGAAACCCGGCGGATCTCCTCATGGATGGAACCCGAATAGGCGATAAACCTGGACTAGGGACTTGAGTGTTTAGGTAGGCCGTGGCCGACACCCACGTTGGGCTTCCGCTTGAAGGTTGCCGAGTACATGTCTTGTAAACGGCGGTAAGTGGTGAGAGCGTGTGTGAAGAAGTACACCCCTGCAGGGTTAACATCATCTATTCGAATAGCCGTGTCCACGGAAAAGGACTTCTGGGTTGCCTGTACAGTTCATAGACAAGTGAAAGTGGATACTCTAAAATACGCAAGATAAGCGTGAGTGCTATGGATGGCGTTCTCGTTGGGAGACGGGAGCGGATCCATAGTGGTGTATTGATATGGTGAATATGTGGACTCGTGCGCCACCTCAAAGAGTTACTTGCAAATGTAGTTTAGGATAGCCATCGAGTCAAAGCTGGCTTGTCTTTGTTAAACCCCACCATCCCTTTATTGATAACGATGCATATGTAGTTAGTTCTGATGTAAGTCTTGCTGGGTACATTTGTACTCACGTTTGCCTATTTTATGTTTTTGCAGAGAGACCTCGGTCTCGCTAGTAGTTCCGCGTGGACTTCGACGTTTAGCTTGTTACCTCAGCTACGATCTTGTGCCCTCGGCAGGATCTGGTAGATAGTCAGGCTGCTAAGCCTTTTTCATTTGTAGATGTCTGTACTCAGACATGTTAGCTTCCGCTTGTGCTTGACTTGTATGCTCTGAATGTTGGGTCGTGAGACCCATGTTTGTAATATCTCGCTCCTCGGAGCCTAATCAATAAATACTTGAGTCGTAGAGTCATGTTGTGATGCCATGTTTTATTTGCACATATCGAGCATATTGTGTGTATGTTATTGAAATGCTTGGTATGTGTGGGATCTTACTATCTAGTTGTTTATCTTTAGTAGCCTCTCTTACCGGGAAATGTCTCCTAGTGTTTCCACCGAGCCATGGTAGCTTGCTCTTTGCTCCGGAACACTTAGGCTGGCCGGCATGTGTCCTTCTTCGTTCTCGTGGTCCATCCTTCGGGAAATGTCACGCGATGAATACCGGAGTCATGTTAGCCCGCTACAGCCCAGTTCACCGAGTCTGCTAGCCCAGTGCTACAGCACTGGATTCACTCGTGATGACCGACACGTTCGATCTTCGGGTCATGGATGCTGTCCTCGTAAGTTTGTGCCACTTTGGGTTTACGACTAGCCATGTCAGCCCGGGCTCCTTATCATATGGATGCTAGCGACACTATCATATACGTGTGCCAAAAGGCGCAAACGGTCCCGGGCAAAGGTAAGGCGACACCCATGGGATTACCGTGCGTGAGGCCGCAAAGTGATATGAGGTGTTACATGCTACATTGATGTGGCATTGAGTCGGGGTCCTGACAGCTTTGGTATCAGAGCTTGACTGCCTGTAGGATTACCAAGCCAAACTGGTCGAAGTTGTGTCTAGAAATGCTTTAGTTATATGTAGGGGAATTGATTGTGGGTTGGAACGTAAGGCTCTTTTTACTCCTTATACCTCATGGCCTTCTGATCTAAGTCAACCTCTTCTCTTCTACGGGGATTAAGAACTAGGCCTTCTCATCTATCTATCAGGATGACGTGTTACTAATCCATAGACTTATAGAATTGTTAGTTTCAAATCTCAGTTTAGTTTTACTACTTCCGTATGTTCATAACTATTGATCTCGAAACCTTGATATTGTGCTTCGGAGTGGTTATGCCACCATTTTTGTAGCATGTCTTCAATCTTTTTGAGCATTACAGCTGTTATGCTGTCCGAGTCATCCCAGGTCTCTAAATAGTCTGAAGCATTTGCAAAATCCCTTCCTCCCGTTCTGATGTCCCTTTGGGCCAGATTAATCACACTAATCGGTGAGTTGAGGTAATTTATTGCCTTGACACATATGTTGGAGCTATTATTACGACCCTAGGTGTTTTAGGGAGTCACCTAGTAATTTAACCATGTTATGTGTTCCCAGTGTGATCATCTGGCCAACCTTCTCGAAAGCATCCCGTGATGCCATTTAGTTAGTAGGAATTCTACTCCTTGGGTTTTGAACCCGAGATTCACCCACCTACTTAATGTTGATAGTGTTGCTCGTTCCTTTAGGTTATTAGTAACCTTTGCGATAGTTCTTGAGATTCGTGGTGTATCCTTCTTCCAAATACCATGAACTACTTATGGCAGAAGTTTGTTGAATCAAAAGATCACAACAGGGGTGCTCTTGATGAGTTCTCCATTTTATATTGTGACTCCGCCAGTTCTACCTTTCCGCATGGATTATCCGGAAGAAATTTGTTGAACTTGGTTCGACATACTAATCTATGCATCCACAACTCAGAAAATCATATGTTCCTTGAGTTGTCCCTCTTAGTTATATTCTGACCCCCGTCTATCAATTGATAGTCAAGAGTATGCGTGCATTCATTTATCGATGCCTATCACTCTTGTGGTCCGTCAAGCCATTCTATTCTAGAATGACTAGGAGAAACGAACTCCAGTACCTTGTCCATTTCCAGGATTGGGTCAAAGCAGTCGTACTCCACAGATCAAATACTAATCCAGCTTTTGTTCTGTTCTACCTTGGAGTAATACCATCTTTATATCAAGAATGTCATGGGAATTGCACACCAACCTATGAATTCTTGATGTAGTAATGCTTCTTGCCATCATTGTTCATTCCTCGGTTTCCGTGTTATTGTAACCGGAATGCCAACAAGTGAATCGTGGTGTGTGAAATCAATACTGCTAGCAACTCCGTTGCTTGGTAGTAAATGGACAATAACTTCATTCTTAGTGTGCTGATCATTGAATTATCATCCTGGGATTGATCGTGCTACCTAGTCCTTATTTCTGGTGCACTCTTCGATCAATGAGTTAGGATTATTCAGTCCCTTGCTTATTTGATCATATCATCTTGCCCTGAGAAGCAAGATTGTTCTCGAGCTTAGTGACATATCGGTGGTTCGTGATTTTCCGAATATCTTCTCGGAAGTATTACCAGGTTGTCACCTGACTGCTATGTTGAGTTCATGATCAAGTTGGTTTCATATAAACCACCCCTTCTCCAAGAATCTGTGTTGCATACCCCTGAGCTAGTTGGTTAAGCTAAACAACAACTTGGAGAGTTGGAAGATAAAAGCTTGTCCGACTTAGCTGATGTTAAAGGATATCTTGTATATGTGTTGAAGAAAGATGATATCCCCATCGATTGGTCCTCGTGATCAGTTGTTGGATCTATTGTTTTGCCAAAAACTTTGATTTGAGTGTGGGCTATTCTCAAATCAAATCAGAACCAACGATGTTCGTAATGTTGTCTTACTCGTGGATTTTCCTCGAGCATACACCATTATGTCTTTTGGGTCTGACCAATACTATCATCTTGTTCACATAGCTATGGAATTCCATCTCCATGGGAATCTGGATGAATTGTTGTTGAGCCCATCGACAACATCCTTGTCTTCTCCATTGTTTTGTTAAACAATAAGCTAGTGTTGGAAACTTTTAAGAGCATTTGCTCATGCTAGATCATGAAGCATATGTTCGGATGTAAGAAGTGACTTCCTCTAGTTCATGTGCATTCGATGCAAGTTGCCGCCGTGGATTCGAGAAAGTCAATGTTGCTTCCTTTGGAATCATCCAAAATCATTCATGCATACGTGCGAAGTATTACGTAGTGCGGAGACTTGCAACCTTCATTCTATATGTATTCTTAGCACACCAAGCCACTGATTGATTTGTTCAAGGAAAAGGAGTTGTTGTGCAAATCCTAGGTCATGCACAAGACTTCGTTATCCTAGATGATGGTTCCCCACCCGAACTCGATAGTGTTTTATTATAAGACTACCACGTGGTCATGCTTGTCTGAGACAGCGTGTTCACATGTGTGTTGCAGAACCAGCTCATGTTTTGGAGCTTACTACCGTAGTCCATCTCCCGAGAATCTCGCAATGTCGTCTCGTCGATTTGTGTTGCAAACTTTCATTCTTCTTTCTAGACTTGACGAGTCTAGATTATTCTGACACCAACCAGATCTGAATCTCAGGCAGATATGATGGTTGGAACGTTTCCCAAGAATTATATTATTGGTCTCTCTGTAACCCGGTAAAATGGATGTCGTGGCCAACACACCCAGCCGGAAGACCTGTTATTGTAACATCTTGATTGAAGAAGTTGGCCACCTCTCCATAAGGACTTCGTAGGAATTATTCCCTACTTGTGTGTCTTATGATTTTTGTGTTCCCGAAGTCCGACCTGTTACATGATGTTCTAGAATCATTCCCAGCATTTGTGTTTTGTTCCCAGCTTGCATCGTCATTGTGCCATCCTATCTTGGGTCCCATCCATTTCCGATGATAAGCAAAATCATCCCTTGTGTTGTCTTCAAGAAGGTAATCCACATATTCCATTCTGGCCCGAGAATGCCATTCTTTCGGACTCCTTCAAATGATTGATTATGAATTGCCTTAGGCTGGTATAAAGAGTTTCAATGATCTCCGAACCTAAGGTAATTCTTTTTGCCACTTAAGGGGTTATATCTACGAGTCACCATCCCTAAGGTGTCTTGTTGTGGTATCATGGCAACTCAACTCCTCGCTGCGTTGACAACTGATTACCACCTTCTTAAGTGTGGAATTGTTGTCTACCTAGTGAACCCTCATCATTTGTTCCACTCCATTCCTCTAGATGTGTGCTTCGTGTCTCAGCTCGACAAATGTTGCCATGACTCACCCCGTGAGCTGATCCTAAGTTGTTTGATCTTCGAGAAGATCGATCCTTCTGGAGTATTTCCTTTCCTCTCGTTGTCATGTTAGTTGGAGTTCTCATAGCAAGACATCAAGACAAAGATGGTGATCGTGTCAACGTTCTTATGGAGTGCAACCTGGATCGTGAAGACCATGTTAGCTTAGTGCCCCCCCTTGTCTTCTTACCTCACGTCTTGAATCTCGGGACGAGATTCTTGTTTAGTGGGGGTGAGTTGTCACAGCCCCAGTTCAGCCCTTGCTTGACTTTGCTTGTTCATCATGCCTTCATGTTTAAATTCCAAAGAAATTTGAAATGGGGAATGACCAAACCCTAGCACTAAATGAATTCAAATAGGCTCAAATAAAATCACTTCCAATAAACCCAAAGTGACTTCAGGAAAAGTCCATAATTTTTGAAACTGGTGAAAACCTCTGACAAAAATTGGTGCATATTTTCCCTAGTTCATTTCAGGTTTTTGGGTTAAATCATAAGTATTTGAATTGGAGCATTTAATGCCTATAAATATTTTAAATGCTTCAATACTTCTGGAAACAATTGGGGGCTGTTGGAAATAATTCAAATAGTGCCCACAATTTTCTCCAGGATTTTACAAAATGAGTTAGTATTTCTACTAATTCAAAACAGATCAAAATAAATAGAAAAACAGAAATAAAAGACAGAGGAGAGAAACCTTACCTGGACTTACCTGGCGCTCCCCTGGCAGCCCAGCCGGCCCAGCTCCTGTGCCGGCCCAGCCCACCTCCACCTGCCCTGTCGTCTTCCTCGCGCCTACTGGCGTTGTGCGTGGCAGCAAGACAGCCGAGCGCATGCCACCTCTGCTTGCCACGTTGCTCCTCCCTCGCTCAGGGACGACGCCACGCCACCCCTTGAGAACCCCCGGCCTCTCCTCTCTCTCCTGGATCTCTCCTTCGTCCTCCCCGCTATGGCGAGAGCGACCGCCGCCGCCGCTTCGTTGCCGCCCGTGCCACTGCCACCCCACGCCTCCCCGACGCGCCCAGAAGCTCCGCCAGTTCGTCCTCAACCTCCTCACAGAGCCACGCCCCGCCGGACGCCCTGGATCGCTGTCACCGACGCCGTCTTCTACCTCTGCACCGACGGTCGCCGTTGCTTGATTCGCCGCCCACAGAGCGTCCCCGGCCTCGCCCTCGCGCTCGTTGGACTCGTGGTGAGCCACTGACCCGTTCCCCTCTTCTCCCCATGCCGTTTGGCCGCTCTAGCCGTTGCTTCCGCCCGGTTCCGAGCTTCGCCGCGCCGTGCCTCGTCACCGTCGTGGCGAGCCACCGTGGCTCAAAGTCGGGCACACCATCGTGCTCCACACCTCACCAGAGCACGTAGAACCCACCAGCTCCCCTCCCGAGCACCTGGCGCCAAACCCGCACTCACCCGAACTCCGCGGCCGCAAAAGAGCTTCGCCGCCGTCAGCTCCGACCACCCGGCTGCTACCGCTTGATGTTTTGGATCGCCTCACCCCGAGAACCCGTGAGGAGCAAACCGCATGTCAAATGGTGCTCCGTAGCGAGCGCACGGTGCACCTCCACCGTCGGCCGTGGTCGTCGCCGGCGACACTCCGGCGCCTGATGACGTGGCTACGTCATTAGCCACTAATGACGCCACTAACTAACCCCGTAGCTCACAGACGGATGGGCCCCACGCCCATAATTAGTCTTAGTTTATTTCCTGTTATGTTTAAACTAACCACAGAGGCCCCACGCGTCAGCTTTGACCACGCTGACTGGGCTGTTGACTGGCCCCACATGTCATGTTGACTTTCTTTGTCGTGGGCATTGACCTGGACCCACTGGCAAAGTGTCACTAAACAGCCTCGAGTCAGCGACGATGGACCCCACTGGTCAGGTTTGACTGGGCGCCTGTTGACCTGCTTGACGTCATGATGATGTCGGTGGCGCGATAACTTATTTTGGATTCATTTTTATATAAGAAATTCCAGAAAATAATCAAAACTTCTAAAATTCATATAAATTCAACCGTAACTCCAAATGAGATAAATTATATATGAAAAATGATCAGAAAAATCCAATCTATCCATCTGCACTGGTTTCATGCATGATAGAACAACTCAACACTGCTGTTTAGATGAAACAAGTTAATACATTAATATAACCTCTTAAAATGGGTTTGCATTTGAATCTTTGGTTCAAATGGACTCATCTCAATCTGTTCTAGCTTGCATTAGCCCAAAACACATTCATAATGCCATGTCATAGCATGCATCATATTGTGCATTGCATTGATTGTATTTCTTCTCTCTGCTTCAGATCTGTCCCCTCTCGGTAGATGATGTTTGACGACGAGTTCGATGACACCGATGAAGAACTATAATATCTTGAAGTGCCGTGCAAGCAAAACCCCTTGTTCATTCCGATACAATCCCACTCTCTCGCTCCTGCTCTTTTCTTGCATTAGGACAACAACGATTCATCTCATTACTTGCTGCGGTAGCTGAACCCTTTATCCTTTGCATGACTGTCATTCCACGGTAAATAGATGAAACCCACTAGCATGAGTAGGAGTTGTTTGAGCCTGTTGTGCCTACTCATTCATGCTTGTTTGTCATGCCTGCCATCGCTTAGAGTTGAGTCAGTCGATTCATCGAGGATGAATCGGAGGTGTGTGAACATGTCCTCTTGTGTGTGTGAGCTAAGTGTGTGAACACGATTTGGTAAAGGTAGCGGTGAGAGGCCATGTAGGAGTACATGGTGGGTTGTCTCATTGCAGCCGTCCTCGAGAACTGAGTTACGTGTTTGTGATCCATGATTCAGCTACTACCACGCATTGGGCCCGAAACCAATGGACCCTCTCGACTTCTTAATCACCCTTGTCCTCTGTCCGGGAGTTGCAAGTAGTTTCGGTGTTTGTAGTATCTTTGGAGGCCGTGCTTGCGCTGACCGTAGGGGTGGGCTGTGATGCGGTAGGCACGTGGTCAGGTAAACAGGCGCCTGTTTGGTGTCACGGAACCTGTACACATCGTTTGGGGCTGTGGCGAAACCCGGCGGATCTCCTTATGGATGGAACCGAATAGGCGATAAACTGGACTAGGGACTTGAGTGTTTAGGTAGGCCGTGGCCGACACCCACGTTGGGCTTCCGCTTGAAGGTTGCGAGTACATGTCTTAAACGGCGGTAAGTGGTGAGCGTGTGTGAAGAAGTACACCCTGCAGGTTAACATCATCTATTGAATAGCCGTGTCCGCGAAAAGGACTTCGGGTTGCCTGCAGTTCATAGACAAGTGAAAGTGGATACTCTAAAATACGCAAGATAAGCGTGAGTGCTATGGATGGCGTTCTCGTGGGGAGGCGGAGCAGATCCATAGTGGTGTATTGATATGGTGAATATGTGGACTCGTGTGCGCCACCTCAAAGAGTTACTTGCAATGTAGTTTAGGATAGCCATCGAGTCAAAGCTGGCTTCTGCTGTTAAACCCCACCATCCCTTTATTGATAACGATGCATATGTAGTTAGTTACGATGTAAGTCTTCTTTGGGTACATTTGTACTCACGTTTGCCTATTTTATGTTTTTTGCAGAGAGACCTCGGTCTCGCTAGTAGTTCAGCGTGGACTTGACGTTTAGCTTGTTACCTCAGCTACGATCTTGTGCCCTCGGCAGATCTCAGTAGATAGTCGGGCTGCTAAGCCTTTTTCATTTGTAGATGTCGTACTCGGACATGTTAGCTTCGCTTGTGCTTGACTTGTATGCTCAATGTTGGGTCGTGAGACCCATGTTTATAATATCTCGGTCCTCGGGCCTAATCAATAAATACTTGAGTCAGAGAGTCATGTTGTGATGCCATGTTGTATTTGCACATATCGAGCATATTGTGTGTATGTTATTGAAATGCTTGGTATGTGTGGGATCGACTATCTAGTTGTTTATCCTTAGTAGCCTCTCTTCGGAAATGTCTCCTAGTGTTTCCACCGAGCCATGGTAGCTTGCTACTGCTCCGGAACACTTAGGCTGGCCGGCATGTGTCATTCTTCGTCTCTGTGTACGTCCCTTCGGGAAATGTCGCGATGAATACCGGAGTCTGTTAGCCGCTTCTGACCGGTTCACGAGTCTGCTAGCCAGTGCTACTGACTGGATTCACTTCGTGATGACCGACACGTTCGATCTTCGGGTCATGGATGCTGTCCTGTAAGTTTGTGCCACTTTGGGTTTACGACTAGCCATGTCGGCCGGGCTCCTTATCATATGGATGCTAGCGACACTATCATATACGTGTGCCAAAAGGCGCAAACGGTCCCGGGCAAAGGTAAGGCGACACCCGTGGGATTACCATGCGTGAGGCCGCAAAGTGATATGAGTTGTTACATGCTAGATCGATGTGGCATTGATTCGGGGTCCTGACACCGTGCGCCCGCTCCTTTGCCCGTTGCCCCGCGGCGCCTTGTCGGGCTGGCGCTCGTCGCCCGATCGACCCGGCGCCCGTAACCGTGTGCCCTGTAAGGCGCTTGGGCCTATGACATATGAGCCCCGCCCACAGAACGTGTTTTAAAAGAAACAAAATAGAATTAAGAGAATTAAAAAAATAATAAAAATAAATTTAATTAATTAATTAATCCTGTTTAATTAATCTAATTAACCTGTTAGTTTATTTAAACAGTAATTAGTTTAAACTAAACCCTAATTAACCTAATAGTGTATGACAGGTGGGTCCCACTGGACCCACACGTCGATTGACCGATCAACACCTCGTTGTTCGCTGCGATGTCATCTTGACATCATCTTGATCTTGATAATGCTAATTTCAATTAATTTAGTAATAATAATTTAGAAAATAATTTAAAACTTTAAAATTAATATAAAATAATCCGTAACTTTCGGATGAAAATCGTTGTACATGAAAGTTGCTCAGAACGGCGAGACGAATCCGGATACGCGGCCCGTTCGTCTGCCACACATCCCTAACATAGTGAACCTGCAACATTTCACCTCCGGTTTATCTGTCCAAAAACGCGAAACACCGGGAATACTTTCCCGGATGTTTTCCCCCTTCGTCGGTATCACCTCGCACTGCGTTAGGGCACACCTAGCACCGCGTATTGACATGTTATGCTTTGTGATGCTTTGATTGCATTGTATTTATTGTTTCTCCCCCCTCTTCTCTCCGGTAGACTACGAGGCTGACGCTGCTGCTGGTACCCCGATCGACTACGGAGTTGAAGACCCCTCCTTCTTGCCAGAGCAACCAGGCAAGCCCCCCCTTGATCACCAGATATCGCCTATTCTCCTCTATACTGCTTGCATTAGAGTAGTGTAGCATATTCTTGCTTTCGTTAATCCTATTCGATGCATAGCGACATTGTTGCTACATCTGTTGATACCTTACGCAATCCTAAATACATAGTATAGGATGCTAGTTTATCATCATTGGCCCTACATTCTTGTCGACCGCCTGGCTATACTATCGGGCCGTGATCACTTGGGAGGTGATCACGGTATATACTATACATACATACATACATACTATCAGATGGTGACTAAAGTCGGGTCACTCATTGAGTACCCATAAGTGATTACGATGAGGGGAAATTTGAAAGGACGGTGGCTCCATCCGGTAGAGGTGGGCCTGGGTTCCCGACGGCCCCGATTGTTACTTTGTGGCGGAGCGATAGGGCAGGTTGAGACCACCTAGGAGGCAGTGGGGCTGGCCTGTTCGGCGCGCGGATACTTAACACGCTTAACGAGATCTGGGTATTTGATCCGAGTCGGCCATTTGGTCTATACGCACTAACCATCTACGCGGGAGTAGTTATGGGTATCCCGGCGTCGTGGTATCGGCGAAGCCTTCTTGGCGTCGGCGACGAGCGGCGTAGCCGGGTTGGACTGCGTTAACACAACTTCCTTTGTAATGGAGGTTGCTAGGTGCGCTCACCGGCGCGACATAGCGTGCGTGTGTGCGATGGGCGATGGGCCCGCACCCTGCGCGCGCATAGGTTTAGACCGGCGTGTTGACCTCTCTGTTGTGCCTAGGTGGGGCTGCGGCGTGTTGATCTTCGAGGCGGGCATGACCCAGAAAGTGTGTCGGCCAAATGGGATCGGCGTGTTGGGTTATGTGGTGCACCCTGCAGGAAGTTTATCTATTGAATAGCCGTGTCCCTCGGTAAAAGGGCGACCGGAGTTGTACCTTGACCTTATGATAACTAGAACCGGATACTTAATAAAACACACCCTTCCAAGTTCCACAGACAACCCGGTGATCGCTCTCTAACAGGCGGACGAGGAGAGGATCGCGGGTAGGATTATGCTATGCGATGCTCTTTGGAGATGCTACTTGGCGATGCTACTTGGAGATGCTACTTGGCGATGCTACTTGGAGGACTTCAATCTACTCTTTTCTACATGTTTGCAAGGCGGAGGCTGCGAGCGTAGTCTTCGACGTGATTAGCTATCCCCTCTCATTACGGCATTCTGCAGTTCGGTCCACCGATATGGCCCTTTACACATATACCCATGCATATGTAGTGTAGCTCCTTGCTTGCAGTACTTTGGATGAGTACTCACGGTTGCTTTCTCCCCTTTTCCCCTTTCCTTTCTTTACGGTTGTCGCAACCAGATCTTTGGCTCCAGGCAGACGCCACCGTCGATGGCGACTACTACACTGGAGGTGCCTACTACTACGTGTTGCTGCGGCGATGACCAGGAGTAGTTAGGCGGATCCGAGCAGGAGGCTGCGCCTCTTCGTCCAGATCCCGGTTTGTGCTAGCCTTCTTAAGGCAAACTTGTTTAACTTATGTCGTACTCCAGATATTGTTGCTTCCCTGACTCGTCTATGATCGAGCACTTGTATTCGAGCCCTCGAGGCCCCTGGCTTGTATTATGATGCTTGTATGACTTACTTATGTTTTAGAGTTGTGTTGTGATATCTTCCCTGAGTCCCTGATCTTGATCGTACACGTTTGCGTGCATGATTAGTGTACGATTGAATCGGGGGCGTAACAAGTTGGTATCAGAGCCGACTGCCTGTAGGAATCCCCCTTCCAACTCCTTGGCCGAAGTCGAGCCTAGACTTTACAAAACCTTTACTAACATGGCTATGCGGCCCATGGGCCCACGTCGCCATTGGGTGGTATTAGGATCTTTTATTCCTCGACCTATAGTCCGGGACTCTTATCTCTCTTCTATTCGGGTTAAATGATTTTGCTAAAAACAAAACTAACTTTAGGTTCTCAAAAATACTTTCTCCCGGAGAGCCCCTCACTCCCGATGATTGTTTGCTACACTAGAAGATTCCGAAGATACTCGCTGAAGTTGTCTCGAGACTTTGTGCCACTTCTTTTGCAATTCCCTACCACCGATAAATCCTTATGGATAACTTATTACCCTTGCCATTCTTATATTCATCCCTAGCTGCTCTTGTTATTACAAGATGCATCAAATTGTTCTTCGACTTTTAAGAACCTTTTGAGCCATTGCATTGCAGATCTTTGCCACATGTATATCCCCTATGGATAATTCCTCACACTTACCGAGTATCCGTTCTTTCATCGTTGTTCATGTGATCCACAATGGTCTTCGAAATACTATTCGATCCTCCAAAAATCCTTAGTAGCTTATTGCTCTGCAATACTTGTCTGCTTGCATTGTGGATGCTTTCCATATGTCTGGCAATATTCGTTAGTATCCTTAGGCACCGTCATTTTGATCCTATTGATTCAACATGAGTGCGAATGCACGCAATCATCAGTTGATCCTTTTAAATTATCTTTCTGACTCAGACGTCACTTTAAACATGAGCTTGATCTCGACCAATCAAATTGTTGTCGATTTTACCCCTAAGTCTATTCAACTTATCCATCCTTAATCAGAGCGTTTGTTTCTGATCCCTTGAATTTGAAATCATAATTCCTTTGCATTGAGCTTTGAATTATCCGGTTGCTTCTATAATCCAATGCCTTCGCATTGTTTCTTCCTCTGGTTGTGTGCCAATACTCACATCAGCTTTGCTATGGACCGTCGGATCCTTTGTTGAAATATGATCCGACAGTGTTCTTCGTATACAAAACCTCGAGAAGTTCTTTTTATGATACATAATGCCTTCGGTAAATTGTATCTTCTGTTTTTGTTAACCATGCTCTACTATCGAGCTTGTGTTATTTACTATTGAAGCTTGTGGTATATGTTTCCATGATACCCGGACGGGTTGAACCTATGCCTTCCTTAATATGTGTGAACTCGAAAGTTTTCACAAGTAATATTCTTCTGGTATTTTGCCAGATAAAATTTCAACACTACAACTTCTTCGAAAGTGAGAAGTGAATGAAAGGTTATGCATTGGAGAAGTGGGAGTCGACCTTGAACTTGGTGTTCATGCCCATGGATACGATGTAGATCTTATCATTAAAGCTTCTCTTAAATTAATTATTCCTTTGGTATATGTTCATCTTATATATTGGATCTGGTCTCTTGCAATCGTGGTTCCGACCATGTTCTCCTTTAAATACCATTTTTCATACAAGTTTAAGCACTTGTCTTCTGCAGAGCAATACCCCAGTCCAACCTCTACTTTGATCCGTCGTTGAGTATTACCCCCGGTATCTCAAGAATATCAAAGAACTGTGTTGCTCCCTATGAGTCTTCATCTAGTATTGCCTCTCACCGATTTCAGATTTCCCCGGGATCTGGGTTGTCATCAACCGAGAACATCGATATGTGAACCGATTCCGCATTCTGATTTAATAACTCTAAGTAATTTTCATTGCTTATGAGTTTAATGATCTTTCAACTCATTCCTAGCCTGATCGGCTACATCCTTATTGTGCCAATTTTAACTGTGCTACCTGGTCCTTATTCTCGGGGCACAATTTTTCGATGATGAGCTAAGCTTACGTCGATCTTCCTCATCATATCATTTCACCTTGAGCAACAAGCTTGATTTCGAGTTTGTGTCGTACCCATGGTTCCAATAACCTTTGCTTCAAAATTCCTTTAACTTGATGTCATCGCCGATAGATTACATCTTGGTGGAGCCTCTCGACAAAATTTGTCGTGATCATCATCAACATCTTGACTCCTTCCTGGATATCAATTGAATTCATGATGAGAAATACCATCCTTGCCCTCGATGAATTTTATTATCATCGACCACTTTATTGCCTTCCCACCAACACAGCTTGTTCGTGTTTGGTGTTATACCGTGAGTTCCCTGCCATCCAGCAATTGTTCTTCTTTACTCGGAACATTACCATCTCTTATGTCATCAATGTTGTGAGAATTACACCACCTCTTAAGAATTTGTGATACAGTGATGCTTCTCACCATCACCATTCTTTTCTTGGTCCCCGGGTTGAGTGAACTCTGTTGTGCAAATTTAATATCTCTAGCAACCCTATTGCTTCAGAGTTATTGGACAATAATTCCAATTTGGTGTCTTGGTTGCTCAATCGCCATTCCGACGTTGGGTGTGCAACCCAGCCCATATTTTGGGTGCACCTTTCAACCCATGTTTAATTGTGTATGTTTTCCTCCAGCATACATCATTAAGTCATTTGATCTGGCTAATGTTATCTCCTTGTTCACATAGTTGTGGAAATCCATCCTTTTTGGAAATGTCAATGGATTGTCGCTGAGTCAATCAGTCACCTCCTCACCTCTCCTTGATTTAATGATGAACTCTTGTTTCGGAACTCGCTTCCATGGTTTAATTCCCGAGAATCTTACAATGTCACCTTGACAATTTGTGTTGCACCTTTCTTCTCAGGCATCCTGAGTCTGAGGTATCCTGACGCCCATCGGATCCGAACCTCGGTCAGATGTGATCGTTTGAACATATTTCCAAGGGTTATAACAATGGTCTTTAACCCGATAAGGTGATGTCGTCCTAACACACCTGCCCGGAGGCCTATTGTTATAGTCCTTCCTTTTAGCAATGTTAGTCATTCTTCCATGAGGAAATTGTAAGACTTATTCTATAAGTTGTTCCTGATGGATCCTTTGTGTTTCCAAAGTCCGATCTTCACCTGATGACCATGTCAATGCTATCTCGAAGCATGTCGGTTGTACTCTGATTTTCAACAAGAACATTTGAAGCCCAATGCTAAATGTTTCCTGCTCAATTATCCAAACACCGTTGAATGGGTAACGTCATGAAATTCTCTCCCCTCACCTAGAGGATTTTCTATGTTATATCCTATCGTGGATATCATGCTCTGCTTGTCCTTGGGAAGGATATACCCCTGAAATATGTGTTTAAACACATTTTTCCTTTCCATTGTTCTGTTTAACCTAATGATCACATTTTCCTTTCCATTGGTCTGTTTGACCTTTCTCGTGTTCTATATAATCTAAGCAGTAATAATTCACTGCTTATGTAAACACCTCGATGTACAACTCTGTCATTGAGACCCCGTTTCTACTGTTGATGACATTCCGGTAGCCACCGATGGACGAGAACTTTGCCTATTGGTCCGCCTCGTGCAACGAGCAGGAAAATGGTTTCTCTTCGTTCCTCGTTCTTGGTACCGATATTGTTGCCGACATAGCTGACAAGCTATCCACTGACATGCCTCCCTGTCGTGGCTGTGCAAGATGTCATCACCTTTCCTACTTTCAACCCACATGGTGGGCCCATAACCCACAGGTCCACCGGATCGAAACCTGACTATTCTTCACAACCCGGATTCTAATCTATCCTTTGCACCTGGCTTCGTATGTGATTCACGAGCTGAATGCTATGCCATTATTCATCCTGGGATCAAACACCATGTTATTCTCGTTGTTCAAGCCCCCATTCCAGCTTCTGGCTAGTCATTGAATGATAAGCCTCTGGCGTTTGAACTTTGGTACCATCGTATATTGCACTCAGCGAATTCTTTGAAATACAACTCGTGGGGTACCTTTTGTATTTCCCATTGAGTTCACCGTCGGATGCCCAACTTTGTGGAATCGTTCTTCGGAGTTTTTCCCCTTGGTCGCGTTCGTAGGACAACGGAGATCCCGAAGAAAGGGTGACGACTTGATCATGGTGACTTGAAGCAGAGAAATGAAGACATCAACAAAAGGGATCAACCTCTTCAAAAGGGCATCCAAGACCGAGAAGACTCGTTAGGTTTTTCGCTACCAGCACCTTCCCCCCTTACTCCACCGCTTAAATCTCGGGACGAGATTTCTTGTAGTGAAGGAGAATTGTGACGCCCGGATAATCAAGCTACAGTGAACCTCCGCTAATGATGCCATGTCACCTCGATTACTGTTGCTAGTCTCACGTTAGTTCGGAACCGATTCAAGTTCAAATTCAAAATCAAGCAAACAATAAATGTTTTCAAATGTTAAAACTAAAATGTTCGATGCGAGCCAAATAATGCATAGGTAATTGTGGTGGAGAAACCACACTTTTATAAAATCTTTAGATGCTCAAATGGGAATGAATTAACAACATAACCAATTTAATAAATGCCTTTTGTTAATTATAAAATGTTAAAATATTTTATTTAGGGGTTTAAACTTTGGTATCAGAGGTATAATTAGTAATACTGAATTTGGTACAACTTTTATGTTTTTATAAAACTCACATAAGATGGGACTAAAAATAAAATAGTAAAAAAAAAGACTAAACATGATTAAGAAAAAAACAAAACAAAGTAAAAGCCCCCCAGCTGGGCCTCGGCCAAGCAGGCTACAGGGCCGCCAAGCCGGCCCAGCCGCACCCCACACCCTCCCCCTTATCCACCCCAATAGGGGAAAACCCTAACCACCCACCCCACTTGCCCCACTCCTCTCTCCCCCTCCCCATTCTAGATCGGGATCGGGCACCCGACGCCCGACGCCCCGGCTCGTCCCCGCCGTCTCACCGTTCGCCGGCGACCGCCCCGTCCTCATCTCCTCCCCATCATTCCTTCGTCACCGAGCCGCACCAGCTTGTCGTTGCCGTGTGCCACCACCGCCGCCCGAAGGCCCCGCCGTCGCCGACCATCGTCGCCGCTCGGATCGCCCTCCGCCTCGCGTCTCCGACCTCGTCGCTCGCCTACGCCGGACCTCCTCCTCTACATCGTCGTCGTCCTCGTCCTCCTCCCCAAAGGCTCCATCGAGCCTCGCCGACCCTCGCCTGCCTGCGCCCGGTGAGGCCACGGCCTCTCTCTCTCCTCTCCTCTCCTCTCTGACGCCGTCGCGTGCTCGCACCCGTTCGCCCTGCTCGACCCGGTAGCGTGCCCACGTGCTCTGTGCGCCCGTGCGTGCGACCGCGCCAACCAGCCGCAGCCACGGCGCCCGTCGCCCCCTACTGCCTACACCCGCCGCCGTCTCTGCCCCGCGGCAAACCTTGCCGCGTCCGCTCGGGTTGCCGTCGTCGTCCGGGGGCCTCATCCCACTCCCGCTACGTCCGCAGTCCACTGCGACGGCCCTCTCCGCCAACCGCACCGCCCCGCTCCGACCATCGGAGCCAGGCCGTGCGCCCGCTCCTTTGCCCGTTGCCCCGCGGCGCCTTGTCGGGCTGGCGCTCGTCGCCCGATCCACCCGGCGCCCGTAACCGTGCGCCCTCTAAGGCGCTTGGGCCTATGACATATGAGCCCCGCCCACAGAACGTGTTTTAAAAGAAAAAAATAGAATTAAAAGAATTAATAATAATAATAATAAAAATAAATTTAATTAATTAATTAATCCTATTTAATTAATCTAATTAACCTGTTAGTTTATTTAAACAGTAATTAGTTTAACCTAAACCCTAATTAACCTAATAGTGTATGACAAATGGGTCCCACTGGACCCACACGTCAGTTTGACCAGTCAACACCTCTGTTGACTGCTGATGTCATGCTGACATCATGCTGATGCAGTAATGCTAATTTCGAATTAATTTAGTAATAATAATTTAGAAAATAATTTAAAACTTTAAAAATTAATATAAAATAATCCGTAATTCGGATGAAAATACTTTGTACATGAAAGTTGCTCAGAACGGCGAGACGAATCCGGATACGCGGCCCGTTCGTCTGCCACACATCCCTAACATAGTGAACCTGCAACATTTCACCTTCAGTTCATCTGTCCAAAAGCAGCAACACCGGAATACTTTCCGGATGTTTTCCCCGCCGTCGGTATCACCTCGCCTTTGCGTTAGGGCACACCTAGCACCGCGTATTGACATGTTATGCTTTGTGATGCTTTGATTGCATTGTATTTATTGTTTCTCCCCCCTCTTCTCTCCGGTAGACTACGAGGCTGACGCTGCTGCTGGTACCCCGATCGACTACGGAGTTGACGACCCCTCCTTCTTGCCAGAGCAACCAGGCAAGCCCCCCCTTGATCACTAGATATCGCCTACTCTCCTCTATACTGCTTGCATTAGATTAGTGTAGCATGTTACTGCTTTCCGTTAATCCTATTGTGATGCATAGCCTGACATTGTTGCTACATCTGTTGGTACCTTACCTGCAATCCTAAATACTTAGTATAGGATGCTAGTTTATCATCATTGGCCCTACATTCTTGTCGATCGCCTTGCTATACTATCGGGCCGTGATCACTTGGGAGGTGATCACGGGTATATACTATACATACATACATACTATACAGATGGTGACTAAAGTCGGATTGACTCATTGAGTACCATAAGTGATTACGATGAAATTTGAAAGGACAGTGGCTCCATCCCGGTAGAGGTGGGCTGGGTTCCCGACGGCCCTCATTGTTACTTTGTGGCGGAGGCGGCAGGGCAGGTTGAGACCACCTAGGAGGCAGGTGGGCTGGCCTGTTCGGCGTTCAGCGGATACTTAACACGCTTAACGAGATGTGGGTATTTGATCCGAGTCGACCATTTGGTCTATACGCACTAACCATCTACGGGAGTAGTTATGGGTATCCCGGCGTCGTGGTATCGGCGAAGCCTTCTTGACATCGGCGGCGGGCGGCGCGCTGGGTTGGACTGCGTTAACGCAACTTCCTTTGTAATGGAGGTTGCTAGGTCTGCTCACCGGCAGCGTCGCATAGCGTGCGGTGTGCAATGGGCGATGGGCCCGGACCCTGCGGCGCATAGGATTTAGACCGGCGTGTTGACCTCTCTGTTGTGCCTAGGTGGGGCTGCGGCGTGTTGATCTTCGAGGCGGGCATGACCCAGAAAGTGTGTCGGCCAAATGGGATCGGCGTGTTAGGTTATGTGGTGCACCCTGCAGGAAGTTTATCTATTGAATAGCCGTGTCCCTCGGTAAAGGGCGACCGGAGTTGTACCTTGACCTTATGATAACTAGAACCGGATACTTAATAAAACACACCCTTCCAAGTTCCACAGACAACCCGGTGATCGCTCTCTAACAGGCGGCGAGGAGAGATCGCCGGGTAGGATTATGCTATCGATGCTCATTGGAGATGCTACTTGGAGATGCTACTTGGAGATGCTACTTGGCGATGCTACTTGGAGGACTTCAATCTACTCTTTTCTACATCTTTGCAAGGCGGAGGCTGCGAGCGTAGTCTTGACGAGGATTAGCTATCCCCTCTTATTACGGCATTCTGCGATTCGGTCCGATATGGCCCTTTACACATATACCCATGCATATGTAGTGTAGCTCCTTGCTTGCGAGTACTTTGGATGAGTAATCACGGTTGCTTTCTCCCCTTTTCCCCTTTCCTTTCTTTACGGTTGTCGCAACCGGATGTTGGCTCCAGGGCAGACGCCACCGTCGATGAAGACTACTACCTTGGAGGTGCCTACTACTCGTGTTGCTGCGGCGGCGACCGGGAGTAGTTAGGAGGATCGAGGCGGAGGCTGCGCCTCTTCGTCTGATATCGGTTTGTGCTAGCCTTCTTAAGGCAAACTTGTTTAACTTATGTCTATACTCAGATATTGTTGCTTCCGCTGACTCATCTATGATCGAGCACTTGTATTCGAGCCCTCGAGGCCCCTGGCTTGTATTATGATGCTTGTATGACTTATTTTTGTTTTAGAGTTGTGTTGTGATATCTTCCCGTGAGTCCCTGATCTTGATCGTACACGTTTGCGTGCATGATTAGTGTACGATTGAATCGGGGGCGTAACAGCTAAATCAAAGCTCTTACATAGACCCTTCCTGAAAATAAGATGAATTGCAACTGTTTGATGACTGGGAACATAGTTTGCTAGAAAGTTTATGGTCTATGCTTTAACATTTGAATAGCTTGTTACTTGATCATGAGAAGTTTTATGAGACGAGCTACTGTTATGACATATAATCATGATAGAAAAGGTGATTGAAATTACCATTGATCAAACTTATGCACCTGCTAGCATTCACACTTCATAAATTATTTCTTTTATCATTTACCTACTCAAGGACGAGCAGGAATTAAGCTTGGGGATGCTAATACGTCTCCAACTTATCTATAATTTATGAAGCATTCATGCTATATTATTATCTGTCTTGGATGTTTATGGGATTTATTATACACTTTTATATTATTTTTGGGACTAACCTATTAACCGGAGGCCCAGCCCAAATTGCTGTTTTCTTGCCTATTTCAGTGTTTCGAAGAAAAGGAATATCAAACGGAGTCCAAACGGAATGAAACCTTCGGGAGAGTTATTTTTGGAACGGAAGCAATCTAGGAGACTTGGAGTGGAAGTCAGGGAAGCTTTGAGGTGGCCACGAGGCAGGGAGGCGCGCCCTACCCCCCTGGGCATGCCCCCACCCTCGTGGCTCCCCTGACCGGCTTCTTTCGCCTATATATGTCCATATACCCTAAAAACATCGAGGGGCACAATAGATCGGGAGTTCTGCCTCCGCAAGCCTCTGTAGCCACCAAAAACCTCTCGGGAGCCTGAGGGAGTCCTGGATTAGGGGGTATTTGGACAGCCGGACTATATAGTTTAGCCGGACTGTTGGACTATGAAGTTACAAGACTCAAGACTTCGTCCCATGTTCGGATGGGACTCTCCTTTGCGTGGAAGACAAGCTTGGCGATTCGGATGTTAGATCTCCTTCTTTGTACCCAACTTTGTGTAACCCTAGCCTCCTCCGGTGTCTATATAAACCGGAGGGTTTAGTCCGTAGGACAAGAACAATAAGAATCATAGGCTAGCTCCTAGGGTTTAGCCTCTACGATCTCGTGGTAGATCAACTCTTGTAATACTCATATCATCAAGATCAATCAAGCAAGAAGTAGGGTATTGCCTCCATCAAGAGGGCCCGAACCTGGGTAAAACATCGTGTCCCCTGCCTCTTGTTACCATTAGCCTTAGACGCACCGTTCAGGACCCCCTACTCGAGATCCGCCGGTTTTGAAACCGACATTGGTGCTTTCATTGAGAGTTCCTCAGTGTCGTCGCTACAAGGCTTGATGGCTCGTCTCGTTGTCAAGGACAACATCACCTCTAGGGGAGCCCTGGCGGTAGGCCAAACTCTCTGAGTAGGCGGCTTCGTCATGACCTCCTGATCGGCTGTCACGCCGACGATGACTTCTCGGGTCATCAAAAACAACCTCCACGTCAATTCGGAACTCACCGAACAGATGGATCCAATGGAGCTCTCCTCCCTTAATGAGCTCTTGGATTGCATTGCCGCTCTTGGAGTCACTACAGACTATGATCGGATTGGGTTTAAACCCGACCAAAGGGATATTAAATCCCCACTGGTCACCCATGAGATAGCGGTAGTGGAAGAGCCACACATGGATTATTCCTCTACTTTGAGGACGAACTATGTCTGGATTACCGAGATCTCTGAGCCGGATACCCGTTCGCGGGAGGACGTGACCCAGACCCCGAACTTAGAATCGGGCAACGGGGCAGAAAAATTAGGCAACATCCCAGAGTCCGAGCTGCCAAGCCCGGAAGCTCCTCTGCCCCTGGATATCAGGTCGGGTCAGAATTCGAACTTAACTATGCCCACCCACCCAGACTTATGTCATCTTTCCCATATCAGAGAAGAGCCCCAAGAGACAGTACATCACTACTGGGCCAGATTCCTCCTTGTGATAAACAGGGTCAAAGACTGTCCCGAGGAAGACGCAATCTCACTTTTCTACAAAAATTGCACGAACAAAGGGATTCTTAATGCTATAAGTCACCGTGACATAGTACACTTTGCTGACTTAGCAGCCATAGTACAGAAGTATTGTGCAATGGAAAGCGCCTGGAAAACCCAAACAGACTTCTGGGATAATCCGGCTCTCACTAAACCCTTCGTCCGAACTAAAAGGGCAAACAGTCGTAAGTTACCCGATCCAATTCCCAAAAAACCAAAGCCTGCTCTAGGGCATGGAACCGTATTGGAAGAATGGCTCAATGGGCCATGCAAAATTCACAGCACGCCAGATACCACGCCAACGCATAGCCTTAGAGCATGTTGGATACTCCGGCAGGTAGCGAAAAGCGGTGAGGATCTTCTTGTAAACCATAAAGCAGAGCAACATCCCGCCGAAGACAACAATGCGGTACTGACAGTCTTCGAGACTTTCGCCTCAAATAATAAGCATAAGCGAGCTCATCAGTTTATTTGAAATCTGCCATGTGGCAAAAATAAATCCGTGGGCGACATTGCTATAACCTTGATTGTCGGTGGCGAACCTCAATTCAAATAGTGCAGGCACCAGCCGCTTTGGTCCTTAGCCCAATCATGGGCGGCTTCGGCTCACTAAAGTACTCATGGATGGCGGAAGCGGATTAAACCTGATCTATGAAGAAACCCTCTACAAGATGGAGATTGATAAAACCCGCATTGAGCAAAGCAGCACGACCTTCAGGGGAATCATCCCTAGTCGGGAGGCACGGTGTGTGGGAAAAATCACACTGGATGTGGTATTCGGCACGCCGGAGAATTACAGGTCTGAAGAAATCACATTCCAAGTGGCCCCGTTCAGCAGCGGATACCACGCCCTTTTAGGCCGGGACGCGTTCACGAGCTTTCAAGCTATACCCCATTACGGGACATGAAACTCAAAATGCCTGGACCCAATGGAATCATCACTCTAGCCAGTGATCCGGACGTCGCACTCCGCGCCGAATATAAAACTTCCGCATTAGACCTGGAAGCATTATCCGAAGCCCTAGCGGCTGAGGAACTAACAATGCTGCATGCCACAGTGGACAGAGACGACGTGATACTCGACAAACAACCCAAGTCCACCTCATTCAAGCCCGCGGACGAGATAGTCAAATTCCAGGTCCATTCAACGGACCCCACAAAGACAGCCTCCATTGGGACACAGTTGAGCCCCATAATGGACACCGCACTGCGAGACTTCTGACGCGAGAATTGGGACATTTTCGCCTGGCATCCTTCAGACATGCCGGGCATCCCACGTAGGCTGGCCGAACACAGCCTCAATATACTGAAAGTATACAAGCCAGTCAAACAGACTCTTAGGCGCTTCTCAGAGCCTAAACGGCAAGCCATGGGAGAAGAGCTAGCCAAACTACTTGAGGCCGGATTCATCAGAGATATAAAACATCCGGGTTGGCTGGCAAATCTAGTAATGGTACCAACGAAGGACAAATCCTGGCGCCTATGTGTCGATTTCAAACACATCAGCAAGGCCTGCCCCAAGGATCCCTTGCCCCTCCCTCGCGTTGACCAAATCATCGACGCCACCGCAGGACACGACTCACTATGTTTCCACAGCGCGCCGCATACTTCGGATACCATAAAATAAAGATGGCGGAATCCGACCAAGCCGCAGCGGCCTTCATAGCACGCCCATCGGCCCCTTACATTTCAACACTATGCCTTGCGGGATCAAAAATGCCGGCGCAACCTATCAACGTATGATTCAGACATGCCTGGAGAAGCAAATCGACAAAACAGTGGAGGCATACGTGGACGACGTGGTCAGAAAAACAAGACACGTCGAAACTTTAATAGATGACTTGAGACTCACGTTCGACAACCTCCGAACATGCGACATCAAGCTCAACCCGGAAAAATGTGTTTTTGGCGTACCCTCCGGGAAGTTGCTCGGCTTCATCGTTTCCAATAGAGGAATTGAAGCAAATCCGGCAAAAATCCAAGCTCTATCGCAGTTGGCTATCCCAACAGACCTCAAGCATATCCAGAAACTAACTGGATGCATGGCTGCCTTAAGTTGCATTATCTCCCAATTAGGAGAAAAGGCAGTACCTCTTTACCGCCTTCTTCGATGCACCGAACACTTAGTGGACGGATGCGGCCACTGTCGGACTGGATGAAATAAAGACCCTATTGACCAGCAACCCAGTCCTGACCGCGCCAAATACTGGCGAACCTAGGCTATTATACATAGCTGCAACACATCAGGTTGTAAGCGCAGTGCTCGTCGTCGAATGAGAAGCAGACGGATACAAGTTCCCGCTCCAAAAGCCGGTATATTACGTGTCCACTGTACTCACTCCATGCAAATCCCAATACCCACACTATCAAAAGATAGCATACGCGGTCTTCATGGCATCCCGGAAGCTCTGACACTACTTTCAAGAGTGTTCGATTACGGTGGCCTCCGAAGTAACACTCAACGACATAATAAACAACCGCGACGCCACGGGACGGATTGCTAAATGGGCTATTAGGCTCCTTCCGTTCGACATAACATACAAACCACAGTGGGCCATTAAGTCGCAAGTACTGGCTGACTTTGTCGCCGAATGGACAGAAGCCTATCTCCCCAAAGAGTAGGGCGCGTACTAGAGTTGGATCATGCACTTTGACGGCTCTAAAATGCTGGCCGGATTGGGAGCGAGTGTAGTCCTGACATCCCCCACCGGAGACACGGTCCAATATGTACTCCAAATATTATACACAGACTCCAACAACGCTACCGAATACAAGGCTATGTTGCATGGTCTTGGATGGCAGTCTCTATGGGCATTCAATGCCTAGAAGTGCGCGGGGACTCAAACCTCGCAATATCACAAATAAATGGAGATTTTGATGCCAAGGATCTGAAAATGGCGGCCTACCTTAATGCCGTCCTCAAAATGTCAGCTCGGTTCGAGGGGCTCGAATTCCACCATGTGGTCCGAGAAAACAATCAAGCGACGGATATCCTCGCCCGCATCGGCGCTAAACGCGACCCCGTACCACCTAATATATTCTTGGAAAGGCTGTTCAAGCCATCCGTGGTATGGGAAAGGGAGTCCGGCAACACCAGTTCGGCTCCGAATACAACCCCAGATTCTGAACCATCTGACATAATCGGGGGCTCCGCCGCCGAAATAACACCTTCGGCCCACGAAATCATGGCTGTCATCGCCCCGTGGACCGAGTCCTTCTTGGCCTACCTAAATTGGCAGGAGCTCCCCGAGGACCAAAATGAAGCACGTTGTATTGTGCGGCGTTCCAAGGCCTACAAAGTCCATGAGGGAGAGCTCTATAAGAAAAGTTCCACCGGAGTGCTCCAAAGATGCATCTCCGAAGAGGAAGGGTGGCAGCTCTTGGCTGAAATCCATGTCTAACTCGGCGGCACCACACTGTGGCTCGGGCACTTGTCAGCAAAGCCTTCCATACAGGTTTTTATTGGACGACAGCCCAGGCAGATGCACAGGACCTTGTCCAACATTGCGTCAGTTGCCAGCTCTTTGCCGATCAGAGCCATATGCCCCCTACCGCTCTCCAAACAATCCCCATAACTTGGCCCTTTGCGGTCTGGGGGCTGGATATGGTTGGACCTCTTAAAGGGGGAAGCCATAAGAAAAAATACTTATTGGTCATGGTGGACAAGTTCACCAAATGGATCGAAGCCAGACCAGTTAAAATGGCCGAATCCGGACTAGTGATAGACTTCATATCAGGGGTTGTACACCGTTACGGTGTCCCCCATAGCATCATCACTGACAATGGCTCAAACTTCACAGCCGATGAAGTTAAAACTTGGTGCGGCAACATGGGCATTAAGCTCGATTACGCCTCCGTCTATCATCCTCAAACAAACGGCTAGGTTGAACATGCAAATGGTCTCATCATGAGCGGCATCAAACCCAGACTAGTGCGATCCTTGAAAGAATCAGACACGCACTGGGTCGAGGAGCTCGACTCCGTACTCTGGGGGCTCCGGACCAAGCCGAATCGTACCACAGGATATACACCATTTTTTTATGGTATACGGCGCAGAAGTAGTACTACCCTGTGACATAATCCATGACTCACCTCGCGTGCGCATGTATGAAGAGAAGGAAGCCGAGCTAGATTGGCAGGACAACTTAGATGCCCTGGAGGAGGAGCGCGACATTGCAAAAGCCCGTTCCACATTCTATCAGCAACAGGCTCAAAGGTATCAAAGCAGAGAAGTGCGGGCCAAAACTTATAACGTTGGCGAACTCGTTCTACGCCTACCGGAGAAGAAGGACAAGCTCAAACCCAAGTGGGAGGGTCCCTTCATCATCGTCTGTGCAATGCATCCGATAACAAACTCGAGTCGAACCCATGGAACGCGGCCAGACTCTGAAGATTCTACGCCTAGTGCCGAACTCGGTGTTCGTCTCCTTACCCCTGCTCTTTCAATTATGTTCTCCCCTTTTCCTTTCTCGCCCTTTTTACCTTCTTCACACAAAGTATTAAATACAGTGCGGATGCTTGGATCGCTCCGGCCGCACTATGTGTGCTCACCATACATGGGGGCTTCCTATACGGAAGCTAAAATATAATTACTTTTATGGCTTCCTACCTACCACATATGCGTCCTTTTTCCATATGTGCCTTTTCTTCACCATTATATGCATCGATATGACTTAAGGTTTAGCCATGCTGGGTTGCCTGGCTCTTGTGTTTTTCCCTAAGTTCCCGTTAATTCGGCTAGGGCATAAGGGGAGCACCTCTGCGATTGTTACTGCCGGTTCAGCCGGATGTGTACCTCAGACTAGGTGAAGCCGAAAGCTAGCATTCTTAAGGGAATATTCGGTCGGTGAACAAAAGATGTTTTTTTCGTTTATTACAACATGAATCCCCAGATGTTTTGTATCATGCGCTTCTGTTCGCAGCTCGGACATGCACATCGATGCATGCGTACCCAGGGAAAGGAACCCCTAACGGAACTATTCTCTCTGGTAGAAGTTTCTTACTACCCATGTAATATAACATAACTAGTTGGGTACTTGTCTGTTTAAGAACATATGACCCCTATGCCTGGTGTCGGTGTCAAAACTGGCGGATCTCGGGTAGGGGGTCCCGAACTGTGCGTCTAGGCAGATGGTAACAGGAGACAAGGGACACGATGTTTTTACCCAGGTTCGGGCCCTCTCGATGGAGGTAAAACCCTACTCCTGCTTGATTAATATTGATGATATGGGCAGTACAAGAGTGGATCTACCACGAGATCAAGGAGGCTAAACCCTAGAAGCTAGCCTATGGTATGATTGTTGTTTTGATTGTTGTCCTACAGACTAAAACCCTCCGGTTTATATAGACACCGGAGTGGGCTAGGGTTACACATAGTCGGTTACAATGGTAGGAGATCTACATATCCGTATTGCCAAGCTTGCCTTCCACGCCAAGGAAAGTCCCATCTGGACACGGGACGAAGTCTTCAATCTTGTATCTTCATAGTCTTGGAGTCCGGCCGATGATGATAGTCCGGCTATCCGGACACCCCCTAGTCCAGGACTCCCTTAGTAGCCCCTGAACCAGGCTTCAATGACGATGAGTCCGGCGCGCATATTGTCTTCGGCATTGCAAGACGGGTTCCTCCTCCGAATAATTCATAGAAGAATGTGAACACCAGGATAATGTCCGGCTCTGTAAAATAAATTCCACATACCACCGTATAGAGAATAATATTTACACAAGTTCAATCTCGGCGTATTTTGTGGCGTGGACGTCACACCACTACCAAGCCTTTACTTGAATCATTTTTATTATACCACCTCGGTAGCGTTTAGCGGCGGTTTCTTGGCACGTCTTGTCGAAGCAGAGATCGTGTTCCCCTTATTCCGGGATTCCCATCAATACGGACGTGGGTAACCCAACCGCGCCATTGATTGTGGCGCTTGGGAGATAAGTGAGTTTTCCCAGTCCGGTGGGGACACATAGTCTTCGTCCGCCCATATATAAGGGGATAAGGATCCACCTCTTTTACCTACGCCTTCTTCCTCCTTTGCTTATCCATCTCCGCGCACTCGAGGTCTAGCGCCCCAGTTCGCACATCTCACCTCAACCTTCTCCAGCCATGTCCGGAGCGGGAGGCAAGTGGATGGCCTCCTCCGTTACGGAGGGGCACATCGAGAAGCTGCACGGCGCCGGATACCTATCCAGCGACATCGCGCACCGGCTGCCCGATGAGGGGCAGCTCATCCCCACCCCCAGGCCCCATGAGAGGGTCGTATTCCTCCCACACTTCCTCCACGGACTGGGCTTCCCACTTCACCCCTTCGTCCGGGGGCTCATGTACTACTACGGCCTGGACTTCCACAATCTGGCGCCAAACTTCATCCTCAACATCTCAGCGTTTATCGTCGTGTGCGAGGCCTTCCTCTGCATCCTGGCTAAAGACCTTCAATGTCAAGCCGAAGGTTGTGAAGGGCAGCCAAGCAGAGTGCGGAGGCGCCATGGTGGGCAAAATGCCCAACGTCACTTGGCTTGAGGGTGCCTTCGTGGAATCCATCAAAGGGTGGCAATCGGGGTGGTTCTACATCACCGAGCCACGTGACCCTAAATGGGCAGCGGCCCCCGAATTCAGATCTGGCATCCCCATGCAGCTCACCTCCTGGAAAGAGAAGAGCTTGCTATGGGGTAGTTCGGAAGGAGCCGACGGACTCGATCTGTCTCCGGACCACTGGTGAACAAGCTCAAGCTTGTCAATGTGATCCAGGTCATGCTCGTCATGATTCTCCCCGCCAAAGACAGGGCCTTTAGTTTGTGGGAGTTTGATCCGCACAGACCGGACCTGGCGGGCTCTTGACCTGACGTCTGAAGCTGCCTAGAGGTGCTGTTCAAGGCGGAAGCCCCGCATCTGCAATCGAAGATCGCGGTTTGCATAGCGCCCCCGGCGAGGTAAGTTATGTCATCCTTTATGGGACACTCATTTCTTTCATAGTTTGACTCTATGTGGGATCTAAACTCCCAATGCCTTTAACAGGGTGGCGAGAAGACATCCGGACAGGTTAGCTGTCGGCTCCCCTTCAAAGACCCAGCGGACACCCGTTTGACGGGGCTGCTGGTCCCGCAATTCGTGGTGGGAGAAGAAGGCCAAGAAGAAGGCCACGGGAACCCAAAGGAGTTCCCGGCGTCAGGTGGTATCGGACTCATCATCCGATGACTCCGAGGCGGACTCCTCTCCTGAGGATGAGGAGGAGGAGAAGAAAGAAGCCTCTCCCGGTGAGGCGGAGAAGAAGAAGGCCTCCCGGCGAGGGAGGCCGAAGAATCAAGAAGGAAGGACCCTTCCCGGACTGATACCTTAGCGTTGGCGAAGACAACGAGGAGTGGCCTCCAAGGGCCAAGCCCATGGCAAGATCGTAAGTATCCGGACTCCTAGATAGTTTATAATTTTTCACTTTGCCACACGGCGTCTTTCTAATGCCGCATACAACCTGTAGTCCGGAAAAGGACGATCTTCCCGCTTCGTCCAGCGGGTCCCTAGACACGTCGGATATGGATTCCCTTCCGACTGCCTCAACTCCCCATGACGCTGATGACGCCGAGGTGGGATCCCGGGAAGGGACCCGCCAGGAGGAGGAGGCCCCGGAGGTGCCGCAAGGCAACCTCCGGACCTGACGGACTCCGCACGGAACTGCAATGGTTCGGAGTCGAGCGGCGGCCCTTCAGTAAGAAGGGCAAGGCTATGACACCGCGGCCTCTGTCCAACGAGGCGCGGATAACTTGCTTGGGCGCTCAGCGGTGCTTCCATCAAAGAAGAACACCGCCTTTGTCATGAGTGCGGTGATTGAAAGTTTAGCTTGCCAAGAGCGGGCTGACCGAAACTGCAGCAACCTTCTAACAGGCTTTGAGGTAAGAATTTTAAGATATACGATGTAATACCGCATAGACAGTAGCCCCTGATGCTCGGTTTGGTGTTTGGAAAGAAAAGCCGGACTGAGGATCTAAAAAGATGTATGCAGGAGTTCTAAAAAAATATGTCAATATGGGATTGCAGGCTGCACTGCTGACCTTTGTCGCCGATGACTGGAGGTCGATGCTTTGAAGCGAGCCTCGGCGGTCGAGCGAGCTCGGCCATGCCAAATAGCAGCTCGAGGACAAGGAAGGTGAGTAACACCGTATTAAATTTGTACCTTCTGAGAAAAGGATTTGGTTGCAAGAGGAATAACAAGGATAACATGGGTACTCTGAGGGCCACGAGCGAGGTGGCGACCTAAAGGAGGCGGTGTCGTGGCGAGCATAATGTGGCCGCAGAGCGAGCCAGCGTGAGAAGCAGGAGGCACGGGTGGCGGAGGTGCAGCAAGAGCTCCAGGCTCTCATGGAAAAACATGAGAGTTTGGAGCGCGACTCAAAGACTCGAGAGTCCGAGCTTGCATCGGCTCTTGAGAGCGCCAAAGCTGCTAAGGCCGAAGCCCACAAGGCCCTCCAGGAGATCGAGGATTTGAAGAAAATAGCAGCGGGTAAGGCATTTTTCATGCAAAGCATGCATGTGAATGTGAATTACCTATTACTTACACGAATTCGGAGCTCTCCAGGAGCGTTCGCGGATCTTCCCGGCAGTGTGTCAGATGCTGCCGCTTTCTACTGGTCCGAGGAGGGGAGCTTGACGGAGAAGGTCATCTGGTCTCAGTATGCTAAGGCCGGACATCCGGTGCCCCTTAGCGACCAGCTGATGCAGCTGGTCGAGCTCCACAAGGTAGCCGAACAGGCCATGAAGAGCCTCGTAGTTCGGCTGTGGCCCAAGGAGGCCATGCACAGGAGCTACTTGGCTGGTCGGCGGTGGTGGACGCGTGTCCACGGTTTAGGCTGTCAAGCACTCCACCTGCATTGAAGGTGCCCGTCAGGCCCTTGCCGTGCAAAAGTGCTTTGGGGCAGGATGGATCTTTGAAGCTACTAACGGACGCACCGCCCGGCGGGCAAGAGTATCGCACGCTGAAATGTATTATAAGAGTGTCTGAAGGGTGCCCGCATGATTGCGGTGAGTGCTCCAAAGATGTAATATTTGAGTAGACTCGCATTTTGTTATCTGTGCGCTGAAAACTTTGTTCATATCGCTAAGCAACGCTTGTTAATTTAAAATATTACCTTACGTGTGTCCGTTTATCAAATCGAGAGATGGCAAGTCGTCGGCTTCAGCCCCATGACACTAGTCTTTGGGGTGTTAGGGATAAACTTGGCGCTCTTGTTCCCATGTTTGGGTCCATCTAGGGAGGCGCTCAAGACAACGAACGAGGCAACCGGACTTATAATGCTTGAACATTCTCACTTAGCCATAGAATTCTATAATTTTAAATTTGGCGAAGCCCCTAGTGTTCGGAAGACCGAGTTCGGGGCGCTATCCACGCCTGGGCCGGATGAAGCCGGTTCCTCGCCCTAAGCGGCATAAGTCTTTAGGGACTCGAAAAAACCTCTCGAACAGCGACCAGCTCTCGCCTTATCATGACGGTCAGCTTTAGCTTTCTCCACTGAGGCGGTCGCCCAGCTCAACCGGGGCGCAATTGCAGTGGTTCTCCCAGTGCTACCTTAGCCGATAAAACGGAACGTAAGGTACCAAAACATGGGAGCCGGGCAAACCCAACTATTGAACCAAGACATGACTCGGAGCCGATGCATATAATGCTATAAGTTTGGGGTGCCGCACTTGTGAAAGTGTTCGGACTTATCACACCATAATGTGGGGAACTTAAGCCCCTGGTGTATTTAGCCGTACCGAATTGTACGGATGTAACATGTCATAAATGAACATATATAAGAAAGAAATGCAATTATAAGCAAAAAAGCGATGCATTGTTTATTCCAGAAATACTGCCATGAATGCAGAATGATACAAATGGTGCGGTAAGCAAGGGATTGGACTATTAAACATGTCCCCCTCCAGGGGTAGGCTGCGGAATGGTGTATTTAACAGATTTAATGCTCGTAATGGAGACCACCTGAGTGTTCGTCGTAGCCTTTCTCCTTCCCTGGCTGTTGCATCGTGAGTTCGGCAGGTCTACTGCCGGACAGGGCCTCTGGTGAGCGGAGTCCTGTGGGTAAGAAAAAAGAAAAAAGAAAAAGAGCGACACACTTGGGAGCCCCTGGTGTGGTTGAGCCGCACTCTGGGCCTGTTGTGGTCGTGACCCTCCCCCTATGCCCATGGTATCTCCAGAGCGTAATGATGTACGTGAAGGACTAGTCTTGCAATTATGCAAGGGCTGGGGTTGGGTCCGCATTTCTACGCGTGCTCGGAACGTGCCAGGTGCTCTTGTTGTAGGTTACTCCGGGCGCGTTTGGCCGTGTCCGGTCGCTTAACGGTCGGACTCGAAAATTGCCTTAAGAGGATGCTATGTACTTCTACCGCGAGAGCCGCTGTGTGTTCCTCCGTTCGAGGGGCGTTGATGTTTCCGTTGACCGTGATGACTCCTCGAGGGCTGGCATCTTGAGCTTGAGGTATCGTAGTGCGGCACGCGTTGAATTTTGCAAACGCGGTTCGTCGAAAGCGAGCATGATAGCCGCTGTGGAGCGGGACTATATCAAGATTAACTCCTCGCCGGAAGTTATCCGGGATCCGAAGACCACTTCGGTGTAACCGAGCTCGCACAATTGGCCTCTACACTGGTATGACGCCTTTGAAGGTCGTCTTTGTGGGTTTAATCCTTGAGGGTCTATGCCCATCTTGCGCTTTGTATCTGATAAAGCGAGTTCAGCTGCCACCGCCGTCCATCAGGACTCTAGTGAGGTGAAATCCATCGGCGATTGGGTCTAAAACCAATGCGCGAATCCGCCATGGCGGATCTTGGTGGGTGGTCCTTGATCAAAAGTGATCGGGCAGGAGGACCATGGGTTGAACTTTGGGGAGACTGGCTCCATCGCGTATACGTCCCTGAGTGCATGCTTCCGCTCCCTCTTGGGTATGTGAGTTGAGTATATCATGTTCACCGTCCGCACTTGTGGGGGGAAACCTTTCTGTCCTCTATTGTTCGGCGGCCGGGTCTCTTCCTCGTTATCGCTATGCAGCCCCTTGTCATTGTTTTCGGCAATTAACTTGCACTTAAATACCTAACAATCCTGTTGGTGTGATTAGCTGGCTTTTGAGTGCCATGTATCCGCAAGAGCGGTCGAGTATTCGGTCCAAATTGACGGGCCGAGTAGTTCTTTTGAATGGCTTTTTCCGCGACGGGTTTAGAGCCTCTGAATCCGGCGTTGACTGCCGTGTCCTCGGTGTTATCGCCGTTAACGGCGTTTGTTTTGTTTCGACGCGACCTACCATTGCGGTCCTTGGTATCCGGACTGCCAGATTTTTGCCGAGGTTATTCTGCGGGCTAGCTAGCTGTCCTCTCCCGCAGAAGCGGGTCATGAGTGATGTGAGAGCTGCCATGGATTTCGGCTTTTCTGAGCCAAAGTGCGGGCCAGCCACTCGTCGCGGATGTTATGTTTGAAGGCTGCGAGGCCTCTGCATCCGGACGGTCGGCGATTTGATTTTTCTTTGTTAAGAACCGTGTCGAACTGTCCGCCGATTAAATGCTGCTTAATTATGTGGCTTAGGTCATCGGCGTGCGGTGGTCGCACATATGTGCCCTCGAAGTTTTCAAGGAATGCGGCTTCCAGGTCTTCCCAACACCCAATTGATTCTGCTGGCAAGCTGTTAAGCCAATGCTGAGCTGGTCCTTTAAGCTTGAGTGGGAGATATTTGATGGCATGAAGATCGTCACCTCGGGCCATGTGGATATGAAGGAGATAGTCTTCGATCCAAACCGCGGGGTCTGTTGTGCCATTGTAGGATTCAATGTTCACGGGTTTAAACCCTTCAGGGATTTGATGCTCCATTACTTCATCTGTGAAGCATAGTGGGTGTGCGGCGCCTCTGTATTGGGCTATATCACGACGTAGCTCAAATGAGCTTTGTCTACTGTGTTCGGCCCGGCCAGACTTACTGTGTCTGGCGCGACGGTTGTCGTCGCGTGCCGTGGTACACCCACGCGATCCGTAGATCGATCTTGATTGTCTTGCCTTATCCTCCAATATATCTCGCAAGTCCGGAGCGTTCCCCTGTGGCCTTGTGCTTTTCGAGCGATGCCGGGGTACAGTTCTGATGGAGGGCCTAAAGGCCACTCTGTCGTGGCCACGAGGTGGTCGGTCAGCCGTATTGTGCTCTCGTGATGCAGGTTTATATGCCTCCTCCTCTAATCGGGGGAGCAACTTGCGTTTGGGGTAACTTTTGGAGGGGCATTCGAGTTCATGCTCTTCGGCCGCAAGGACTTCAGTCCATCTGTCGGCTAGCTGGTCTTGATCAGCTCTAAGCTGTTGCTGCTTTTTCTTTAGGCTGTTCACCGTGGCCATAAGCCTGTGTTTGAAACGCTCTTGTTCGACAGGATCCTCGGGCACGACAAATTCGTTGTCGTCGAGGCTTGCCTCGTCTCCGGAGGGAGGCATGTAATTATCATCCTCGACCTCTTCGTCTACCACTCTCTCATTTGGGCTGGCTTCTCCGTCCTCCTGTGCTGAATCTTGCTAGAGGGGGTTGTCTTCGGCACTCTCTGGGGTGTTATTATCCCCGGTGCCGGAATCTCCATTCTTGCTGTGGCGGATTTAGCGGCGGCGCCGGCGCGGCGCTTGGGCTATTTCTTGGAGGAATCTGCCTCCGCTGCTTCTTCGCCATTCGCATCCTTTGGGATGTCCACCATGTATATGTCGTATGACGAGGTGGTCTTCCAGTGCCCCGTAGGCGCTGGTTCTTGGTTGTCTCCGGCATCGTCGTCCATACCGTCGATGTCCTCGGAGTCGTAGTCTAGCATGTCGGTTAGATCATCGACAGTGGCTACAAAGTGGGTGGTGGGTGGGCTTTCCTGATAGCGAGAGATACTTTAGCGAATTCAGGATGTTGCCAAAAGGCGAGTGTTGAAAGATGTCCACGGCGGTGAACTCCATGATCGGCGCCCAGTCGGATTCGATTGGAGGGGGCGCAGGAGGTTCGGAGTCCGGCGAGGAGTCTGGCACCTCGGAGTCACGAGCGTCGCAAGGGACAAGGTCAGTATTCGGCTCCATCGCCGTAGAGGTTGCAGCCCCTGAGGCGGTGTCTAGCCACCCATCCTCGATCTACGCGGTCAGCTCCGAATTTAGAATCAGAGCGGACTCATGTGCGGCTTCCAGGGCACTGTCCGGCAGCAGAGCAAAATCATGCCCATCAAGATAGTGCGGCGCGCTCGGCTGTGGCTCGATTCCATCGAAGATCAAGTCTCCGCGGATGTCAGCCGTGAAGTTTAAGCTACCAAATCTGACCTGATGGCCAGGGGCATAGCTTTCGATCTGCTCTAGATGGCCAAGCAAATTGGCCCGCAGTGCAAAGCCGCCGAACACGAAGATCTGTCCGGGGAGAAAAGTCTCACCCTGGACTGCGTCGTTGTTGATGATCGAAGGATCCATCAAGCCTATCGGTGACGACACAACGGAACTCTCAATGAAAGCACCAATGTCGGTGTCAAAACCGGCGGATCTCGGGTAGGGGGTCCCGAACTATGCGTCTAGGCGGATGGTAACAGGAGACAAGGGACACGATGTTTTTACCTGAGTTGGGCCCTCTCGATGGAGGTAAACCCTACTCTGCTTGATTAATATTGATGATATGGGTAGTACAAGAGTGGATCTACCACGAGATCAAGGAGGCTAAACCCTAGAAGCTAGCCTATGGTATGATTGTTGTTGTGATTGTTGTCCTACGGACTAAAACCTCTGGTTTATATAGACACCGGAGAGGGCAAGGGTTACATAGAGTCGGTTACAACGGTAGGAGATCTACATATCCGTATTGCCAAGCTTGCCTTCCACGCCAAGGAAAGTCCCATCCGGACATGGGACGAAGTCTTCAATCTTGTATCTTCATAGTCTTGGAGTCCGGCCGATAATGATAGTCCGGCTATCCGGACACCCCCTAGTCCAGGACTCCCTCACCTGGTTTTCCACACATACCCCGGTTTTACATAACTGAGCGGGTATTCGGATACACCCCGGACTGTCGGGTCCGGGGTCTGAAGCGAATTGGTCCGCCATGACAAATTATTTTAATCCGGCTAGGGACTACATATATCCATTGAATTACATAGTCACTTGGACTGGCTAT
Source organism: Aegilops speltoides (assembly GCA_021437245.1). Classification (NCBI taxonomy): domain Eukaryota; kingdom Viridiplantae; phylum Streptophyta; class Magnoliopsida; order Poales; family Poaceae; genus Aegilops; species Aegilops speltoides. The sequence continues at coordinate 348,638,547 of CM038146.1, read as the reverse complement.
ATTCTTCCTCTATACCATCCAATAGGCTATCTAGCCTACAATCCTGTTGGGAATACTTTATGCTAACGCTACTTGGTCAAACACCGGACTTACGGAATCTCTTGCCCATCCGCCCCGCCGTCCGATTTCGCCATATGGTTCGGGTCAACCTTGGCGTATCGCGTCATCACCATGGCCCAGGCTTCCCTTGCACCTTGTCGGCAGGCTGATACCTTCCATAACCGGAAGCGCCGCCGTGCTCCTTTGAGCATATCCAGGAGCTCCCCCATGCCTCCTAGCAGGGAAGCGGATGGCCACAAGGCCTGGGCAATGCCCTGCATCACCTGCCGAGCTCGTCCGTGCAGTTGTGAGAGATCTTGCAGCAAATCGCCTGCAAACCCGGGCACCTCCTCTTCAGGACGGCCTGTCAGCATACCTACAGACATAAACTCTTTTAATATGCTTCCTCACCAAATTGTACTGCAGTTCATTTAAGCACTTACTATATATGCCGCGACGAAGCCTCCTGTTCTCCTTCACGGAGTCCGCAAGCTGAGCTCGAGCATCTGCTAATTCGACGCCCAGCCGGATGTTGGCATCTTGGAGATTATTTTTCTCCTGCCTAACTTGCGTAAGCACACGCTCGCCAGCCTTTAGCTGTCTTTGGAGATGTGACTCACTATCTTTTCCGATCTTCGGATTCTCCTCGGGATTGTCTGCAGAATTTTTTGTTGGACTTATAAAACAAGCCAAATACTAACTGGTATATGTCCTTAAAATTTCTCTATTGAGACAAGTGTTACCAGATGAAGCCTTTTGGGATTCCTCTAGTTTGGCAACCGCGGCCCTCAGCTGGGTCTTGCACTCCTCTAGCTCACGAGACAAATGGGTATTCTTCTCTACAAGGGCCTGTGCATACAATGATCCTTAAATCAGTTGTGCCAACTGTTTCAAGTCTCAGGGGCTACTGATATACATGCTTATCAAATTTTCTTACCCGTATATCTTTTGCATACTGGTCCGTCGCTCGGGCGAGTACATCTTAGGCAGCTCGGATATATGCGTCTCCTGAATTGAAGGAATTGAATGCCTCTTCGGAAAAGATACCATTGCGAAGTACGGCCCGTCGGCGCCAGTGATTCATGGCGCTCTCTACTTCGGAATTTGTGGTGGAGAGCCTATCCACATCCTCTGCCGGAGGATAATTCGGCATCGGCCCCGCATTAGCCTCCTCTCTTGAAGCCAGTTCTGGAATCCGGCTGGTGGAGGCGTGACCGGTAGGATCTCCAAATATAGTCCGGCGACTACTCTTTCTGCCAGGACACGATGGACGCTATTACATTTCAAACATGATAATCACAAAGCAGATTTTAACTATACCTCTGCGACGGCATTTCGACCCTAACTGCCTTCCTCTTGAGCCTGCCTGGCCCAGATGCCCTTTGTCGACGAGCCCCCAGGGGCTCGGCGCCACATTCTGATGGTCGTCTCTATAAAAATATGATATTTGTGCATAATAGCCACCAAGGTGCCTTTGCAGCTTGCTTCATAAAATGTCCCGTCGACAAGCTCCACAGATACATCTGGATCTTCTTCAAGTCCGGGGTCGAGGGCCCGGCCAGGATCCTCTGGCTGCGGAGAGGGGCTGTTGAACTCTTTCACGGCCTTCCTCGGTTCCTGTTTAGAAATATCAAGGTAACTGATTGTGATGAAGGCCGCAAGAATGGATAGAGTTGGGTAAAAAGTAAAGGCTTACCCAGCTTGGGGAGCTGTACATGGAAAATCCATCCCGCGGTTTGATACAGAGGAACTCCTCTTCTTCTCCTTTATATAAATCGGACAGTATTCTCGCCAGAGCAGTGGCGGAGTCTGGACCTTTACGACCGTAGCGGGTGGCATCGTCTTCCCCGTTGAACTGCCACATGGGCTTCCCCTGATATTGAAGTGGCTGCACCCCCCGCATTATGCATATTGATATAACCTCGACTATTGTCAGTCCTGATTGGTACACTGTCTTTATCCTGCTCATCAGGAAGTGGACTTCTCTGGTATCTTCCTCCTGGGGGCACCGAGGGTGCCAACTTTGGCGTTTCTTCAGTGGAGCGTTATTAAACTCAGGAAGGCCTGTCCGGATTGGGTCCGGAAGGGGAACGTCATCTACATAAAACCACTCTGAGGGCCAGTCTTCATATGCCTTCTTTGGAGTGCCGGACAGGTATCAGGTCTGGGCGACGCGCCATATTTCGGCTCCGCCCACTTGATATATAGATCCCCCCTAATTACGAGGGACGAGGCAGAATAACTTCTTTCATAACTCTAAGTGAGCCTCGTAGCTGAGGAATAATTCACAAAGGGCAACGTATCCTGCGATGTGCAGCACGGAGGCGGGGGTAAAGTTATGCAACTGGAGGCCATAGAACTTCAGGAGCCCGCGGAGGAATGGGTGGATTGGAAACCCGACACCTCTTAGCAAATATGGGATGATGCATACTCGCTCCCCCTGAGATGGGTTAGGAGATCTCTCTGCTTGCGCCCCACCTTCGTAGGTAGCTAGTCCGGCTCGGACGGGGACCATGTACGCCGGTGGAAGAAACCCTTGGGTCTGCAACTCTACTAAACGGCTGTGGGGGATAGAACATTTTTCCCAATCACCTGGCTTAGAGCTAAGGGAGCGAGAAGAGGAGCTGCGGAGACCGGCCATGATGGGATGGTTTTTTCCGGATGCGATCTGTTGAATGCTTGCATAAGGGAAGAAGGTGAGATTTGGATATGAGGATCCCCGTCTCTTCAAATAGACGGTTTGCCTGCAGGGTCGGGGTTGCAAATGTAAGAATGCTCCGGCTCCTCGTATTCGCTCGACACGTGGACATGGCCATTATTGAAGCACAGAAGCCGAGGAATACAACATTGATGGGAAGCAGGACACTGTTCACTACAACAGGTACTCTGGATTTGGGGGAAGAACCCGCCTTGCAATGCCGAAGACAATCTGCGCACCGGACTCATTGTCATTGAAGCCTAGTTCAGGGGCTACTGAGGGAGTCCTCGATTAGGGGGTATCTGGATAGCCAGACTATATACTTTGGCCGGACTGTTGGACTATGAAGTTAGAAGACTCAAGACTTCGTCCCGTGTCCGCATGGGACTCTCCTTTGCGTGGAAGACAAGCTTGGCGATTCGGATGTTAGATCTCCTTCTTTGTAACCAACTCTGTGTAACCCTAGCCTCCTCCAGTGTCTATATAAACCGGAGGGTTTAGTCCGTAGGACAAGAACAATCAGAATCATAGGCTAGCTCCTAGGGTTTAGCCTCTATGATCTCGTGGTAGATCAACTCTTGTAATACTCTTATCATCAAGATCAGTCAAGCAGGAAGTAGGGTATTACTTCCATCGAGAGGACCCGAACCTGGGTATAACATCGTGTCCCCTGCCTCCTGTTACCATTAGCCTTAGACGCACAGTCCGGGACACCCTACCCGAGATCCGCCAGTTTTGACACCGATAGAGCCCGTTCCAGCACCCTGTCGGATGGGGAATTTATCACCGGTGGCCATCTTCATCATCCCGGCGCCCTCCATGACGAGGAGGGAGTAGTTCACCCTCGGGGCTGAGGGTATGTACCAGCAAGCTATGTGTTTGATCTCTCTCTCTCTCGTGTTCTTGATTTGGCACGACCTTGATGTACCGCAAGCATTGCTATCATAGTTGGATCTTATGATGTTTCTCCCCCTCTACTCTCTTGTAATGGATTGAGTTTTCCCTTTGAAGTTATCTTATCGGATTGAGTCTTTAAGGATTCGAGAACACTTGGTGTATGTCTTGCCGTGCTAATCTGTGGTGACAATGGGATATTCACATGATCTACTTGATGTATGTTTTGGTGATCAACTTGCGGGTTCAATGAACTTATGCATAGGGGTTGGCACACGTTTTCGTCTTGACTCTCCAATAGAAACATTGGGGCACTCTTTGAAGTACTTTGTGTTGGTTGAATAGATGACTCTGAGATTATGTGATGCATATCGTATAATCATGCCCACGGATACTTGAGGTGACATTGGAGTATCTAGGTGATATTAGGGTTTTGGTTGATTTGTGTCTTAAGGTGTTATTCTAGTACGAACTCTATGATAGATCAAATGGAAAGAATAGCTTCGTGTTATTTTACTACGGACTCTTGAACAGATCGATCAGAAAGGATAACTTTGAGGTGGTTTCGTACCCTACAATAATCTCTTCATTTGTTCTCCGCTATTAGTGACTTTGGAGTGACTCTTTGTTTCATGTTGAGGGATAGTTATATGATCCAGTTATGTTATTATTATTGAGAGAACTTGCACTAGTGAAAGTATGAACCTTAGGCCTTGTTTCCTAGCATTGCAATACTTTTTACGCTCACTTTTACCACTTGTTACCTTGCTTTTTATATTTTCAGATTAAAAAAACCTATATCTACCATCCATATTGCACTTGTATCACCATCTCTTCGCCGAACTAGTGCACCTATACAATTTACCATTGTATTGGGTGTGTTGGGGACACAAGAGACTCTTTGTTATTAGGTTGCAGGGTTGCTTGAGAGAGACCATCTTCACCCTATGCCACCCATGGATTGATAAACCTTAGGTCATCCACTTGAGGAAATTTGTGCTTGTCCTACAAACCTCTACACTTGGGCTCAACAACGTCTACAAGGAGAAGGTTCGTAGTAGACATCATATATATAGGTGAAAGAAATCGATCGGGGAGACTCACGAGGGCCTGAGGTGGGGCGGCCTGCAGCGGGTAGAGGCCGCCTTCACGCCTCGTGGCAACCTCAGCTTCTAACTTCTCAAGTCTCTGGATTGCTTCCATTCCCTTGAAAAATAAATCTCGAAAGGTTTCATTTCGTTTGAACTTCATTTGATATTCCTTTTCTTGAAACACTGCCGATGGAGAGTTATTTTAGGCAAAGTCGGAAGCAATCAGGGCCCAACAGAGGTAGGCGTTAGGAAGCAGTCTCTGGTAGCACTCTCCCGAAGCCTACATTGGACGCCGTTTGATATTCCTTTTCCAGGCAAAACTACAATTTGGGCCCTTCGGTTAATAGGTTAGTCCCAAAAATAACATTGTATAATAAAGCCAAAACAGATAATATAATAGCATGAATACTTCATAAATTATAGATCGTGGAAACCACCTCAAAATTATCCCTCAAAGAGGCGTAGTAAAATAACATGAAGATTCTTTCTGTCCAATCTATCTAGAGAGTACTAGAATAACACCTCAAGACACAAATCAATGTCACCTAGATACTCAATGTCATCAAGTGGGCATGATTATCGATATGCATCACACAATCTCAGATTCATCTATTCAAACAACACAAAGTACTTCAAGAGTGCCCCAAAGTTTCTATCGGAGAGTCAAGGCAGCGTGTGCAACCGCTCTGCATAAGTTCATTGAACCCAGAGGTTGATCACCAAAACATCTCAAGTAGATCATGTGAATAGACCATTGACACCAGGGATAAGCATGACAAGACATATATCAAGTGTTCTCAAATCCTTAAAGACTCAATCCGACAAGATAACTTCAAAGGGAAAACTCAATCCATTAAAGAAGAGAGTAGATGGAGAAACATCATAAGATCAACTATAATAACAAAGCTCGTGATACATCAAGGTCGTGCCAAATCAAGAACGTGAGAGAGAGAGATCAACACACATAACTCTTGTACATACCCTCAACCAGTGTGAACTACTCCTCTAATAGTCATGGGAGGCGCCCGGGATGATGAAGATGGCCACGGTGAGGATTCCTCCTCGAGCTGGCTTGAGCGGGGTCAGTGGTTTTGGGTGGCTCTAGGCTTGCGGTGGCGGAACTTCAATCTATTGTGCTCCTCGATGTTTTAGGGAATATATATATATATATAGGTGAAGGAAGTCGGTCGAGGGCCACGAGGGCCACGAGGGTGAAGCGCGCCGAGGTAGAGGCGCGCCTCACGCCTCGTGGCCACCTCAGCTTCCTCACGTCTACTCAAGTCTCTGGATTGCTTCCGTTCCAAAATAACTCTCCCGAAGGTTTCATTCCGTTTGGACTCCGTTTGATATTCCTTTTCTTGAAACACTTGAAATAGGCAAAGAAAACTACAATTTGAAATGGGCCTTCGGTTAATAGGTTAGTCCCAAAAATAATATAAAAGTGTATAATAAAGCCCATAAACATCCAAAACAGATAATATAATAGCATGAATACTTCATAAATTATAGATCGTTGGAAACCACCTCAAAATTATCCTTTACGATCGATCTATTCAAGAGGCGTAGTAAAATAACATGAAGCTATTCTTTACTGTTCAATCTATCATAGAGTTAGTACTAGAATAACACCTCAAGACACAAATCAACCAAAACCTAATGTCACCTAGATACTCCAATGTCACATCAAGTATCCATGGGCATGATTATATCGATATGCATCACACAATCTCAGGTTCATCCATTCAACCAACACAAAGTACCTCAAAGAGTGCCCCAAAGTTTCTCTGGGAAGTCGAGGCAGCGTGTGCCAACCGCTATGCATAAGTTCATTGAACCCGCAAGTTGATCACCAAAACATACATCAAGTAGATCACGTGAATATCCCATTGACACCACACATAAGCATGGCAAGACATACATCAAGTGTTCTCAAATCCTTAAAGACTCAATCCGATAAGATAACTTCAAAGGGAAAACTCAATCCATTACAAGAGAGTAGTGCGGGAGAAACATCATAAGTTCCAACTATAATAGCAAAGCTCGCAGTACATCAAGATCGTGCCAAATCAAGAACACGAGAGAGAGAGAGAGAGATCAAACACATAGCTACTGGTACATACCCTCAGCCAGGGTGAACTACCGAAACCACCTCAAAGTTATCCTTTCTGATCGATCTATTCAAGAGTCCGTAGTAAAATAACATGAAGCTATTCCTTCCATTCAATCTATCCTAGAGTTCGTACTAGAATAACACCTTAAGATACAAATCAACCAAAACCCTAATGTCACCTCAATTATCTGTGGGCATGATTATACGATATGCATCACACAATCACAGATTCATCTATTCAACCAACACAAAGTACTTCAAAGAGTGCCCCAAAGTTTCTATCGGAGAGTCAAGACGAAAACGTGTGCCAACCCCTATGCATAAGTTCATTGAACCCGCGAGTTGATCACCAAAACATACGTAAAGTAGATCATGTGAATATCCCATTGTTACTACAGATAAGCACGACAAGACATATATCAAGTGTTCTCAAATCCTTAAAGACACAATCCGACAAGATAACTTCAAAGGGAAAACTCAATCCATTAAAAGAGAGTAGATGGGGAGAAACATCATAAGATCCAACTATAATAACAAAGCTCGTGATACATCAAGATCGTGCCAAATCAAGAACATGAGAGAGAGAGAGAGATCAAACACATAGCTACTGGTACATACCCTAAGCACCGAGGGTGAACTACTCCCTAATCGTCATGGAGAGCGCCAGGATGATGAAGATGGCCACCGGTGAGGGATCCCCCTCCGGCAGGGTGCCGGAACAGGGTCCCGATTGGTTTTTGGTGGCTATAGAGGCTTGCGGCGGCAGAACTTCCAATCTATTGTGCTCCTCGATGTTTTTAGGGTATATATATATATATATAGGTGAAGGAAGTCGGTCAGGGGAGCCACGAGGGGCCCACGAGGGTGGGGGCGCGCCCAGGGGGGTAGGGCGCGCCTCCCTGCCTCGTGGCCACCTCGAAGCTTCCCTCACGTCTACTCCAAGTCTCCTGGATTGCTTCCGTTCCAAAATAACTCTCCCGAAGGTTTCATTCCGTTTGGACTCCGTTTGATATTCCTTTTCTTCGAAACACTGAAATAGGCAAGAAAACTACAATTTGGGCTGGGCCTTCGGTTAATAGGTTAGTCCCAAAAATAATATAAAAGTGTATAATAAAGCCCATAAACATCCAAAACAGATAATATAATAGCATGAATACTTCATAAATTATAGATACGTTGGAAACCACCTCAAAATTATCCTTTCTGATCGATCTATTCAAGAGACTGTAGTAAAATAACATGAAGCTATTCTTTCTGTTCAATCTATCATAGAGTTCGTACTAGAATAACACCTCAAGACACAAATCAACCAAAACCCTAATGTCACCTAGATACTCCAATGTCACATCAAGTATCCATGGGCATGATTATACGATATGCATCACACAATCTCAGATTCATCCATTCAACCAACACAAAGTACCTCAAAGAGTGCCCCAAAGTTTCTACCGGAGAGTCAAGACGAAAACGTGTGCCAACCGCTATGCATAAGTTCATTGAACCCGCAAGTTGATCACCAAAACATACATCAAGTAGATCACGTGAATATCCCATTGACACCACACATAAGCATGGCAAGACATACATCAAGTGTTCTCAAATCCTTAAAGACTCAATCCGATAAGATAACTTCAAAGGGAAAACTCAATCCATTACAAGAGAGAAAAGGGAGAAACATCATAAGTTCCAACTATAATAGCAAAGCTCGCAGTACATCAAGATCGTGCCAAATCAAGAACACGAGAGAGAGAGAGAGAGATCAAACACATAGCTACTGGTACATACCCTCAGCCCCGAGTGTGAACTACTCCCTCCTCGTCATGGAGAGCGCCGGGATGATGAAGATGGACACCGGTGATGGATTCCTCCTCAGGCAGGGAGCCAGAACGGGCTCCCGAGAGGTTTTGGGTGGCTACAGAGGCTTGCGGTGGCGGAACTCCCGATCTATTGTGCTCCTCAATGTTTTTAGGGTATATGGACATATATAGGCAAAAGAAGTCGGCCAGGGGAGCCACGAGGAGCCCACGAGGGTGGGGGCGCGCCCAGGGGGTAAGGCGTGCCTCCCTGCCTCGTGGCCACCTTGAAGCTTCCCTGACTTCCACTCCAAGTCTCCTGGATTGCTTCTGTTCCAAAAATAACTCTCCCAAAGGTTTCATTCTGTTTGGACTCTGTTTGATATTCCTTTTCTTCAAAACACTAAAATAGGCAAGAAAACAACAATTTGGGCTGGGCCTCTGGTTAATAGGTTAGTCCCAAAAATAATATAAAAGTGTATAATAGAGCCCATAAACATCCAAAACAGATAATATAATAGCATGAATACTTCATAAATTATAGATATGTTGGAAACCACCTCAAAGTTATCCTTTCTGATCGATCTATTCAAGAGTCCGTAGTAAAATAACACGAAGCTATTCTTTCCATTTGATCTATAATAGAGTTCGTACTAGAATAGCTCCTCAAGACACAGATCAACCAAAACCCTAAGGTCACCTAGATACTCCAATGTCACATCAAGTATCCGTGGGCATGATTATACGATATGCATCACACAATCTCAGGTTCATCCATTCAACCAACACAAAGTACTTCAAAGAGTGCCCCAAAGTTTCTACCGGAGAGTCAAGACGAAAATGTGTGCCAACCCCTATGCATAAGTTCATTGAACCCGCAAGTTGATCACCAAAACATAGATCAAGTAGATCACGTGAATATCCCATTGTTGCCATAGATAAGCACGGCAAGACATACATCAAGTGTTCTCAAATCCTTAAAGACTCAATCCGATAAGATAACTTCAAAGGGAAAACTCAATCCATTACAAGAGATTAGAGGGGGAGAAACATCATAAGATCCAACTATAATAGCAAAGCTCGCGGTACATCAAGATCGTGCCAAATCAAGAACACGAGAGAGAGAGAGAGATCAAACACATAGCTACTGGTACATACCCTCAGCCCCGAGGGTGAACTACTCCCTCCTCATCATGGAGAGCGCCGGGATGATGAAGATGGCCACCGGTGATAGATTCCCCCTCTGGCAGGGTGCTGGAATGGGCTACCAAGAGGTTTTTGATGGCTACAGAGGCTTGCGGCGAGGGAACTCCCGATCTATTGTGCTCCTCGATGTTTTTAGGGTATATGGACATATATAGGCGATATAAGTTGGTCAGGGGAGCCACAAGGGGCCCACGAGGGTGGGGGCATGCCCAGGGGGTAGGGCGCGCCTCCCTGCCTCGTGGCCACCTCGAAGTTTCCCTGACTTCCACTCCAAGTCTCCTGCATTGCTTCCGTTCCAAAAATAACTCTCTCGAAAGTTTCATTCCATTTGGAGTCCGTTTGATATTCCTATTCTTTGAAACACTGAAATAGGCAAGAAAACAACAATTTGGGCGGGGCTCTGGTTAATAGGTTAGTCCCAAAAATGATATAAAAGTGTAAAGTAAAGCCCATAAACATCCAAAACGGGTAATATAATAGCATGGTACAATGAAAAATTATAGATACATTGGAGAAGTATCAAGCATCCCCACTCTTAATTCATTCTCATCCTCGAGTAGGTAAATGATCAAAACAGAATTTTTGATGTGGAATGCAACCTAGCCTAATTCTCAATGTAATCTTCTTTATTGTGGCATGAATGTTCAGATCCAAATGATTCAAGATAAAAGTCCATGAAAGATAAAAATAGTAATACTTCAAGCATACTAACAAGTAATCATGTCTTATCAAAATAGCATAGCCAAAGAAAGCTCATCCCTACAAAATCATATAGTTAGGCCATGCTTCATTTTCATTACACAAAATACTCCCATCATGCACAACCCCGGTTTCATCCAAGCAATTGGTTCATACTTTTTAACACGCTTTAGCTTTTTCAACTCTTACGCAATACATGAGTGCAAGCCATGGACATAGCACTATATGTGGCATAGGGTGGTGGTCGTGAAGACAAAAAGGGAGAAGATAGTCTCACATCAACTAGGCTTATCAATGGGCTATGGAGATGCCCATTAATAGATATCAATGTGAGTAGGGATTGCCATGCAACAGATGCACTAGAGCTATAAATATATGAAAGCCCAACGAAAGAAACTAAGTGGGTGTGCATCTAAATTGCTTGCTCACCAAGACCTAGGGCATTTTGAGGAAGCCCATCATTGGAATATACAAGCCAAGTTCTATAATGAAAAATTCCCACTAGTATATGAAAGTGACAACATAGGAGACTATCTATCATGAAGATCATGGTGCTACTTTGAAGCACAAGTGTGGAAAAGAGATAGTAGCATTGTCCCTTCTCTCTTTTCTCTTATTTTTTTTCTTTTTTCTCTTTTTTTTATTTGGTGGGCTTCTTTGGCGTCTTTTTTTGTATGGGCTCTTTGGCCTCTTTTATTTTTATAAAGTCCGAAGTCTCATCCCGACTTGTGGGGGAATCATAGTCTTCATCATCCTTTCCTCACTTGGGACAATACTCTAATAATGAAGATCATCACACTTTTATTGATTTACAACTCAATACTTAGAACAAAAATATGACTCTACGTGAATGCCTCCGGCGGTGTACCGGGATATGCAATGAATCAAGAGTGACATGTATGACAAATTATGAAGGTGGCCTTGCCACAAATACGATGTCAACTACATGATCATGCAAAGAGCATTATGACAATGATGGAGCCTGTCATAATAAACGGAATGGTGGGAAGTTGCATGGCAATATATCTCGGAATGGCTATGGAAATGCCATAATAGGTAGGTATGGTGGCTGTTCTGAGGAAGTTAAATGGTGGGTGCATGATATCGGCGAAAGTTGCGCTGTATTATAAAGGCTAGCAATGGTGGAAGGGTGAAAGTGCGTATAATCCATGGACTCACATTAGTCATAAAGAACTCATATACTTATTGCAAAAGTCTACTTGCCCTCGAAGCAAAGTACTACTATTCATGCTCCTAGGGTAAGGGTTGGTAGGAGTTAACCATCGCGCGATCCCGACCTGCACTCGTAAGGAAGACGATTAAAAGAGCACCCCGTGCAACAAATTTGTCACAACTTTTACCATACGTGCATGCTATTGGACTTTCCAACTCCAACACAAGTATTTCTAAATTTCATAATTACCCAATTAGCATGACTCTAACGTTACCACCTTTATATCTCAAAACAATTATCAAGCATCAAATTGATCACATAGTGTTTAATGCACTTTCTATGATAATTTTTATAATACCCAACTTCGATGCTCATCATTATAGGACCAATTTTATAACCATAGAAAATACCATGCTGTTCTAAAAGACTCTCACAATGATATAAGTGAAGCATGAGAGATCAACAATTTGTACAAAATAAAGCAACCGCCGTGCTCTAAAAGATATAAGTGAAGCACTAGAGCAAAACTATCTAGCTCAAAAGATATAAGTGAAGCACATAGAGTATTCTAATAAATTCCAAATCATGTGCGTCTCTCCCAAAAGGTGTGTACAGCAAGAATGATTGTGGTATACTAAAAAGCAAAGACTCATATCATACAAGACGCTCCAAGCAAAACACATATCATGTGGCGAATAAAAATATAGCTCCAAGTAAAGTTACCGATGAACGAAGACGAAAGCGGGGATGCCTTCCGGGGCATCCCCAAGATTAGGCTCTTGGTTTTCCTTGAATATTACCTTGGGGTGCCTTGGGCATCCCCATGCTTAGGCTCTTGCCACTCCTTATTCCATAGTCCATTGAATCTTTACCCAAAACTTGAAAACTTCACAACACAAAACTCAACAGAAAACTCGTAAGCTCCGTTAGTATAAACAATTAAATCACCACTTTTAGTACTGTTGTGAACTCATTCTAAATTCATATTGGTGTAATATATACTGTATTCCAACTTCTCTATGGTTCATACCCTCTGATACTACTCATAGATTCATCAAAATAAGCAAACAACACATAGAAAACAGAACCTGTCAAAAACAGAACAGTCTGTAGTAATCTGTAACTCTCGAATACTTCTATAACTCCAAACATTCTACCAAATTATAAAAACCTGAGAAATTTGTGTACCAATCCAGAGCAAAAAGAATCAGATCAAAATCACGTTTCTGTTAATTATCAAAACTAATTTACTGGCTGCAAAAGTTTCTGATTTTCAGCAGGATCAACACAACTATCACCGTAAGCTATCCCAAAGGTATTACTTGGCACTTTATTGAAACAAAAGCTATAAAACATGATTACTACAGTGGCATAATCATGTGAACACACAAAAACAGTAAGGATAAGATTGGGTTGACTCCCAACAAGCGCTTTTCTTTAATGCCTTTCTAGCTAGGCATGATGATTTCAATGATGCTCACATAAAAGATAAGAATTGAAACATAACGGGAGAATCATGAAGCATATGAATAGCACATTTAAGCCTAACCCACTTTCTATGCATAGGAATTTTGTGAGAAAACAACTTATGGGAACAATAATCAACTAGCATAGGAAGGTAAAACAAGCATAACTTCAAGATTTTAAGCACATAGAGAGGAGACTTGATATTATTGCAATTCCTACAAGCATATGTTCCTCCCTCATAATAATTTTTAGTACCATCATGAATGAATTCAACAATATAACCAGCACCTAAAGCATTATTTTCATGATCTACTTGCATAGAAAATTTACTACTCTCCACATAAGCAAAATTCTTCTCATTCGGAATAGTGGGAGTATCATAAGAGACTCGAATACTATAAATTGTTTCCACATTAAAAGAGTAATGTTTAGAAAAAGGGTAATCATAATCATGACAAGTTTTATAAATATAATCATCACTACTTTTTATAGCATAAGGTTCATCACAATAATCATCATAAGTAGCAACTTTGTTGTCATCATAATCAATTGAAACCTCTTCCAAAATAGTGGATTCATCACTAAATAAAGTCATGACCTCTCCAAATCCACTTTCTTAAATATTATAAGATTCAACACCCTCCAAAATAGTGGGATCTACTTCCTAAAGTTGTCACTCTGCCAAACCCACTTTCATCAATATAACCATCATAAATAGGAGGCATACTATCATCATAATAAATTTGCACATCAAAGGCTAAAAATATCTTCATTAAACGTAGCATCCCCAAGCTTCGGACAAACATTAATTGCAGCAAATATATTCTCAAACATGTCATTCTCATCAAACATAGCATCCCCAAGCTTGGGCCTTTTCATATCATAAGCATAATCACTCTCATCATTAATAGTATGTACAACACCAATAGTATAGCAATGGTCATCATCACAATGAGTAATAGGAGCAACATCATTTGGGAGAGATACCTTTTTACCTTTGCTTCTCCGTCTTTTCTTTTTCTTCTTCACATCATGTGTGGTCTTAATCCTCTTTTTGGAGCAGCTTATTAATGAGAGTGGTTGAATAGAAGGCTCCTCCTCGTTACCTGATTCATCATAGGAAATAATAGGAGGATATTGGGAAGTCTCTTCCTTTTCATTAGTATTCTCTTCATCTTATATTTGCTTTATTTTCTTTATGTAATTGGCAATATAAGGATTTTCAATGCAATTCACCATACAATACATATAAATATCCTCTAGATTAATATCAAGGAATTTCTTAAGGTTAAATTCTGGAATATGCTTAGTTCAGCGAAGAGATGGTGATACAAGTGCAATATGGATGGTAGATATATGTATTTGTATTCCGAAAATATAAAAACAGCAAGGTAGCAAGCAATAAAAGTGAGCGTAAACAGTATTGCAATGCTAGGAAACAAGGCCTAAGGTTCATACTTTCACTAGTGCAAGTTCTCTCAACAATAATAACATGACTAGATCATATAACTATCCCTCAACATGCAACAAAGAGTCACTCCAAAGTCACTAATAGCGGAGAACAAACAAAGAGCATATTGTAGGGTACGAAACCACCTCAAACTTATCCTTTCTGATCGATCTATTCAAGAGTCTGTAGTAAAATAACATGAATCTATTCTTTCTATTTGATCTATCATAGAGTTCGTACTAGAATAACACCTTAAGATACAAATCAACCAAAACCCTAATGTCACCTAGATACTCCAATGTCACCTCAAGTATCCGTGGGCATGATTATACGATATGCATCACACAATCTCAGATTCATCTATTCAACCAACACAAAGTACTTCAAAGAGTGCCCCAAAGTTTCTACCGGAGAGTCAAGACGAAAACGTGTGCCAACCCCTATGCATAAGTTCATTGAACCCGCAAGTTGATCACCAAAACAAACATCAAGTAGATCACGTGAATATCCCATTGTCACTACAGATAAGCACGGCAAGAAATACATCAAGTGTTCCCAAATCCTTAAAGACACAATCCGACAAGATAACTTCAAAGGGAAAACTCAATCCGTTACAAGAGAGTAGAGGGGGAGAAACATCATAAGATCCAACTATAATAGCAAAGCTCGCGATACATCAAGATCATGCCAAATCAAGAACACGAGAGAGAGAGAGAGAGAGAGAGAGAGAGAGAGAAAGAGAGAGAGAGATCAAATACATATCTACTGGTACATACCCTCAGCCCCGGGGGTGAACTACTCCCTACTCAACATGGAGAACGCCAGGATGATGAACATGGCCACCGGTGAGGGATCCCCCTCCGGCAGGGTGCCGGAACAGGTCCCGATTGGTTTTTGGTGGCTACAGAGGCTTGCGGAGGCGGAACTCCCGATCTATTGTGCTCCTCGATGTTTTTAGCGTATATGGATACATATAGGTGAAAGAAGTCGGTCAGGGAAGCCACGAGGGGCCCATGAGGGTGGGGGCACGCCCAGGGGGGTCGGGCGTGCCTTCCTACCTCGTGGCCACCTCGAAGCTTCCCTGACATCTACTCAAAGTCTCATGGATTGCTTCCGTTCCAAAAATAACTCTCCCAAAGGTTTCATTCCGTTTGGACTCCGTTTGATATTCCTTTTCTTCGAAACACTAAAATAGGCAAGAAAACAGTAATTTCGGCTGGGCCTCCAGTTAATAGGTTAGTCCCAAAAATAATATAAAAGCATATAATAAAGCCCATAAACATCCAAAATAGATAATATAATAGCATGAATACTTCATAAATTATAGATACGTTGGAAACCACCTCAAAATTATCCTTTCTAATCTATCTATTCAAGAGTCCGTAGTAAAATAACACGAAGCTATTCTTTCCGTTCGATCTATCATAGAGTTTGTACTAGAATAACACCTTAAGACACAAATCAACTAAAACCCTAATGTCACCTAGATACTCCAATGTCACGTCAAGTATCCGTGGGCATGATTATACGATATGCATCACATAATCTCAGATTCATCCATTCAACCAACACAAGTACTTCAAAGATTGCCCCAAAATTTCTACCGGAGAGTCAAGACGAAAATGTGTGCCAACCCCTATGCATAAGTTCATTGAACCCGCAAGTTGATCACCAAAACATACATCAAGTAGATCACGTGAATATCCCATTGTCACCACAGATAAGCACGGCAAGACATACATCAAGTGTTCTCAAATCCTTAAAGACTCAATCCTATAAGATAACTTCAAAGGGAAAACTCAATCCATTACAAGAGAGTAGAGGGGGAGAAACATCATAAGATCCAACTATAATAGCAAAGCTCGCGGTACATCAAGATCGTGCCAAATCAAGAACACGAGAGAGAGAGAGAGAGAGAGAGATCAAACACATAGCTACTGGTACATACCCTCAGCCCCGAGGGTGAACTACTCCCTCCTCGTCATGGAGAGCGCTGGGATGATGAAGATGGCCTCCGGTGATGGATTCCTCCTCTGGCAGGGTGCCAGAACGGCCTCTCGAGAGGTTTTTGGTGGCTACAGAGGCTTGTGGCGGCGGAACTCCCGATCTATTGTGCTCCTCGATGTTTTTAGGGTATATGGACATATATAGGCGAAAGAAGTCGGTCAGGGGAACCACGAGGGGCCCACAAGGGTGGGGGGCGCGCCCAGGGGGTAGGGCATGCCTCCCTGCCTCGTGACCACCTCGAAGCTTCCCTGGCTTCCACTCCAAGTCTCCTGGATTGCTTCTGTTCCAACAATAACTCTCCCAAAGGTTTCATTCCGTTTGGACCCCGTTTGATATTCCTTTTATTCAAAACACTGAAATAGGCAAGAAAACAACAATTTGGGCTGGGCCTCCAGTTAATAGGTTAGTCCCAAAAATGATATAAAAGTGTAAACTAAAGCCCATAAACATCCAAAACGGGTAATATAATAGCATGGAACAATAAAAAATTATAGATACGTTGGAGACGTATCAAGCGCATAGTTGAGCTCCGTCTCTAAAACTAAAAAACAACTGGGCGAGCTGTTGGGTCCCTGGTGTTATCCGCTCGTTGTGTAATTTTCTCATTTATTGACTACATTGACAATGGCGTGGGACCTAGTTGTCAAACAATTAGGAGGAAGTATTTTTTTGGCTTGTAATACCGAGGCACCTGCTTGTGAAATGCAATGACCCTGGTGGGTACCTACTGTCAGCCTCTCCACGTACAGTCATCTCCTGATTCCTCTTGGTTGTTGATCATGTTGACAACGCCAGACGGCGGCGGGCACAGCGAGCGAACCAAGGCGGAGAATGGCAGCGAGGCCTCGGACAGGAACGAACAGCAGCCGTGGAATATGCGGCAGTGTAGTGGCAGGTGGATGGAGTACGAGGGCAACAACATGCAACTCAAGCATACAAATGGTATAAAAAGCCCAAGGATTAATTGTTCATCAAATTTTTAGACAAAACCCAGATTGAACATGACAGTAACATCTAACCCAACCACTCTTTTTTGCAGTCACAAACAAATGGATCGGTCTTATCCATAAAATCAACATCCTGTGCAAAAAACATTATTTCAGGATGACTACAACTTGTTGTAAATAGAAGCGAAGCACGTTTAGAAGCCCATTTGTCCACCTGAAAATTCTTTTTTGTTGTTCAACATGTCCGTCCGTGAGAAATCTCTTGCGGTAAAAATTAAGCCTCATGGACAATAGTAACCTCACATTCAACAGGAATAATGTGACAAAGCTTCTGTTTGCCTGGTTGGATGCATATCGTTCCATTGTTATTGTCCTCAAATGAATGTGATGAGAATTGAGAAAATCCTGGTGCTTATCACGCCACTAATTGGTTATATGTTTTTATCCATGTGGTTCTACCTAAGTAGACATGAAGATTGAAAATAGTTAAGGTCTGAAAAAAGAGTATGTCAAAAGAACGACAGCTGAACAGTTAATTCTAGTACAATATATACGGGCTTTCAATGTGCATGAAATCATTACCTCTATATATAAATTCTCCAGAGATCGAAAGCATCGCAGCAAGCCAATAATTATGTCCAGATCAAAACTAAACATTCTGATATATATGATCGTCACAGAATCCAGCAACATTGATAGGCTATCAATGCACAAACTCTTCATTGAGCATATAACATAATATTAGTACCCAAACTGTACTCCAAGATGATATAAAACTTATGCGCACAAATGAAAAATGCATCTTATGATTACAAATGTGTAGATGATAATATACGGTACCTGAAAAGGTGAGGAGCCAAACACCAACTCCTTGTGATCATTGAACGGGTCACGAATTACACCCAAGGTCTCCAGTTTGGGCGCAGAGACGACAATTATTTGTGAAGGTGTATAACAATTATGAAGGAGCAACCTTTGAAGTGAAGGGGTGTAGGACCTTGAGAAGAGGTGTCTAGAGGGGGGGGGGGTGATTAGACACTAAGTACGAAAGTTGCAGTTTTTAAATTTCCTTAAGTTTAAGTGGAGTTTAGGCACAAGTTTAACACTCACAATACATATCAAGCAAGCATGCAAAGAGCATATGAGCAGCGGAAAGTAAAACATGCAATTTGCAAGAAAGTAATGGGAAGGGTTTGGAGGATTCAAACGCAATTGGAGACACGGATGTTTTTGGCGTGGTTCCGATAGGTGGTGCTATTGTACATCCACGTTGATGGAGACTTCAACCCATGAAGGCTAACGGTTGCGCGAGTCCATGGAGGGCTCCACCCACGAAGAAGCAACCTTGTCTATCCCACCATGGCCGTCGCCCACGAAGGACTTGCCTCACTAACGGTAGATCTTCACGAAGTAGGTGATCTCCTCGCCCTTAAAAACTCCTTGGTTCAACTCCACAATCTTGTCGGAGGCTCCCAAGTGACACCTATCCAATCTAGGAGACACCACTCTCCAAGAAGTAACAAATGGTGCGTTGATGATGAACTCCTTGCTCTTGTGCTTCAAATGATAGTCTCCCCAACACTCAACTCTCTCTCATAGGTTTTGGATCTGGTGGAAAGAAGATTTGAGTGGAAGGCTAGAGATCAAGATTCATATGGTAGGAATGGAATATCCTGGCCTCAACACATGAGTAGGTAGTTCTCTCTCAGAAAATGTATGCTAGAAGTGCAGGTTAAGTCTGATGGCTCTCTCCACGAATGAAGAGGAGGTGGAGGGGTATATATAGCCTCCACACAAAATCTAACCGTTACACACAATCTACCAAACTCGATGGGACCGAATCGTTAAACTCGGTCAGACCGATTTAGCAAATAATGTGACCGTTAGGATTTTCGGTGGGACCGAAATGCAACTCGGTGAGACCGATATGGTTAGGGTTAGGGCATAACGTAATCTCGGTAAGACCGATTACACAAACTCGGTGAGACCGATTTTGGTAATGAGCTTTCCAGAGAGTTGGTCAGGCAAACTCGGTTTGACCGATTACTCAAACTCAATGGGACCGATTTTGGTAATGAGTCTACAGAAAGTTTGCATTGTAATCTCGGTAGTACCGATTGCTCAAACTCGGTGAGACCGATTTTGATAATGGACATACACAGAGAGATTACAATCCCATCTCGGTGAGATCGAGATCCCTATTGGTAGAACCAATTTGCTTAGGTTTTCTGGCAGTGGCTATGACTTTTGGAATCGGTGGCGCCGGATAGGAAGAATCAGTGTGACCGATTTTGGCTTTGGGTTTAGGTCATTTGTGGAAGTGGGAAAGTAGCTGAGGGTTTTGGAGCATATCACTAAGCACATGAAGCAAGAGGCTCATTAAGCAACACCTCATCCCTCCTTGATAGTATTGGCTTTTCCTATAGACTCAATGTGATCTTGGACCACTAAAATATAAAATGAAGAGTCTTGAGCTTGAAGCTTGAGCCAATCCTTTGTCCTTAGCATCTTGAAGGAGTTCCCACATCCTTTAGTCCATGCCACTCCATTGTTGAACTTATCTGAAACATACTAGATAAAAGAGTTAGTCCAACAAGAGATATGTTGACATTAATTACCAAAACCACCTAGGGAGCACTTGTGCTTTCAATCTCCCCCTTTTTGGTAATTGATGGCAACATACATCAAAGCTTTAGATAAAGATATAAAGAGTAGCAAGTAAAGCTTTGGAAAGACATGTAACAAACATAGGCTCCCCCTACATGTATGCAATCATGTGAATATGGAATAGAGAAGCATATGAGAGCATAACCATGATAGAGCAGGCAATGTGTTACATGTATCTTGGCCATATGCATCAGAGCAAAGAATATTAAGGAAGATACCTTCATGCTCGTGAGTCCTTCTTGCAAACAATATGTACATTAGCAAGAATTCCTCATACACATGATTGTGATGCATATACTTACCTTGTAGTCTTGAGTTAGCTTAGAATGGAATGAACCTGCGTAAACAAGGTTAGATAACACAGATGGATCTACTAGCCAGAGCAAACAAAAGAAACCACAAGAATACCAAGACTGGGATGACATGTAGAGAGTGAGTACTAAGTACCACATTGGATTAGACATGTCCCCAGGAGTAAAAGATATGCAATGAATTTAAATGATTTCTTTCCCTTAGATATCTTGCTCCCCCTCAATCTAACATGGGATACTGGGAGAAGATAGGGAAGAGAAAATCAGAGCTTAAAAAAACAAAGCTGAAAGATATGAATGATGGTCAGAGCTAATGCATGCTAATGCAAATAAGCATAACAGATCATATGAACATGTATCTCCTCTCAAGAAGACATGTGGGCATCTCTCCTCTTGAACACCAAGCATCTGCGATGCTTGAGGAATACTTTCTACATAAGTATTCTCTCCCCCTGGAGATCTCTCTCTCTCTCTCTCTCCCTTTGAGGGTCTCTCCCCTCAGAAGATCTCTCTCCCCCTTAAGGATCTCTTTCTAAATGATAATCTTTTGATGTTCTCTCTCTCTCCAAATAATAAGCTTTGATGTTCTCTCTCTCCCCCTTTGACATCAATTTCCAAGAAGGGTCTTCTGGAATCTGTCTAATGGGTTTGGTCCTTGAGACACAGCGCAAAGCAAAGATAAAAATGTGATGCTTGTAGAGGACAAGATTCATTGAGTGGAGCTGGATAAAAAGAAACATAGAATATGTGGCAAACTGTTTTTCCTGTTGTGAATCGGTGGCACCGAGTGGTATGCTTCGGTTGTACCGAAAGGAGTCGGTTGGGACAAAAATAACAGATCGGTGAAACCGAGTTCATCTCAGAGAAAACACCTATCACCTCAGCTCACTATTCTAGTAGGATCTCACAAAGATTTGCAATGAATTCACTTAAAGATATGCAAGGAATTGGATGCAGAAAACGCAGAGCGAACAGAAGGAAATCTAGATGAAGTTTTTTTTGAAAGGGGAAACAAATATGCATGAGACAAATGCAAAAACACAGAAAAGAACACAAGAGAACTTCATCTAGAGATGGTTGGCGACAAAGTCACCTATGTTAGAGTATATTGACTTAGGAGTCAAGTGAGTTCACTTGATCATAGGTCATACTCATCATTTAAGCTCAAAATGGGGTTGCCATTTTTCGTTTAAGCATCTTGATGTATTCATATCTTGTCGAGTTGCTTTAGCTCATGACTTGGAGTAAAGCTTCTCTAAGATGGAATAACATACCTTGGTTGGTGGTGTAGTCCATGTAGTTGAACTTGTGTGGGTTGCTCAAAGTTGATGTAGTTCATCAAGAATTTGGAGTACCACTTGGAATTTGAGTCCATCTACCTACATGGGTTAGTTCTTGCAAGGAAGAGCACTTGTGTATCCAAAATGACAATCATGAAGCTCAACATAGAATTTGTCAAAGGATATGTTTGAATGGTTTCGTGCTTCCTTGTATTCAACCACCATAGTGTAGAGACTTGGTGATGTAGAGATTGCTCAAGATATGGGTGGATTACAATCTCATGGAATTGGATTCCACCAAGTACCTACCTGGGTTAGATAACACGCAAGAAGCAAATATATCCAAGACATATGATTTCCATCATAAGAGAAATATCAAGGATTAGTCACAAGCTCATGTCTTGCATGTATCCAATGGAGTTTCTACTCCAAGTTTGAAGCATCAATGATGTTCAATTCTCCTCTTAACCTGCAAAACACTTTCTCATCAAGAGGTTTAGTAAATATATCTGCTAATTGCTTTTCGGTGCGAACATGCTTAAGATCAATGTCACCCTTAGCAACATGATCTCGAATGAAATGATGACGAACTTCAATATGCTTAGTTCGAGAATGTTGCACAGGATTATGACCAATTTTGATAGCACTTTCATTATCACAAAGCAATGGAACATGTCTCACATATATCCCATAATCTTTAAGAGTTTGGGTCATCCAAAGTAAGTGAGCACAACATGAACCAGCGGTAATATATTCCGCTTCAGCGGTGGATAAGGATACCGAGTTTTGTTTCTTGGAGGACCAAGACACAAGAGATCTACCAAGAAATTGACAAGTACCTGAAGTGTACTTTCTATCAACCTTGTCTTCGGCATAGTCCGACTCGGAATAGCCAACAAGATCGAAAGAGGCCCTCTTAGGATACCAAATGCCAAAGTTTGGTGTATGGATTAAGTATCTCACTATCCTTTTCACGGCCTTAAGATGACATTCTTTAGGAGCAACTTGATATCATGCACACATGCACACACTTAGCATGATATCGGGACGTGAATCACATAGATATAACAATGAACCAATCATAGAGCGATAAACCTTTCGATCAACCGGTTCACCATCTTTGGTCAAGTCATTATGTCCACTAGTAGGCATGGGTGTAGACATACCTTTGCATTCTTGCATATTGAACTTCTTGAATAAGTCCTTGGTGTACTTCATTTGAGAAACAAAGGTACCTTCCTTTGTTTGCTTGATTTGCAACCCAAGGAAGAATTTGAGTTCACTCATCATAGACATCTCAAACTTCTCCGACATTAGCTTTCCAAACTTTTCACTAAAATGAGGGTTAGTTGAACCAAATATAATATCATCAACATAGATTTGGCACACAAATAGTTCTCCATTAACCCTTTTAGTAAAAAGAGTAGAATCAATTTTTCCAATTCCAAAGCCTTTTTCAATAAGGAACTTGGTCAAGCATTTATACCATGCTCTAGGAGCTTGTTTAAGACCATAAAGAGCTTTGTGAAGTTTGTAAACATGATTGGGTTTCTTAGGATTGACAAAGCCGGGAGGTTTCTCAACATAAACTTCCTCCTCTATTTCACCATTTAGAAAAGCACTTTTAATGTCCATTTGGTACAAGGTGATATCATGATGATTAGCATAGGCAAGTAAGATGCGAATGGACTCAAGTCTAGCAACGGGAGCATAAGTCTCACCATAGTCCATACCTTTGACTTGTGTGTAGCCTTGGGCGACGAGACGTGCTTTGTTGCGAACTACTTGTCCATCTTCATCTTGCTTGTTGCGAAACACCCATTTGGTACCGATGATGTTGTGGTTGTTGTCGGGCTTCTCAACCAATCTCCAAACTTGGTTCCTCTCAAAGTTGTGCAGCTCTTCATGCATAGCATTTATCCAATCCGGATCTTCTAATGCTTCTTCAACCTTCATAGGTTCAATGCTAGAGATGAAAGAATAGTTTTCACAAAAGTTAGCTAAACGAGTTTTAGAGCGAGTGATTCTCCCGGTTTGAATGTCATTGTAGATTTGCTCGACGGGATGATCTTTAGCAATTCTTGCTCGAACTCGTGAAAGCTTTTGCTTGGGTCTTCGTTGAACATCTTCTTCATCTGGTTCTTCTTCTTGGCCTTCTTGATTGTTGGCGTTGTCGTTCTCTTGTCATGGTGGAGAAGGAGGTTGTTGACGTTCAACTTGATGCACTTCCTTGTTTTCTTCATCTTGGTGTGTCCCACTTGTGGATGCTTCGTATCAACTCTTGGTTCACCTTGTCGTGAAGTAGAAGCTTCCACTTGGACGGACGAGGTACTCTCCTTCACCTCCGTTGGACGAACCTTGCCAATAGACAAGTCTTGGATTGCTTCCGAAGGATCTTTGTCTCCTACATCAATTGGCAATTGCTCTGCTTGCAAGCCGTTAGATTCATCAAACTTCACATCTACCGTCTCTTCAACCTTTTGGGTGAAATTGTTGTAGACACGGTATGTGTGAGAGTTTGAGCCATAACCTAGTAGGAAACCTTCATGAGACTTAGGAGCAAATTTAGAACGACGATGCTTATCAAGAATGTAGCACTTTGAGCCGAATACTCGAAAGTATCCAACTTGGGGTTTGTTACCGGTGAGGAGCTCGTATGCCGTCTTGCCGAGTAGCTTGTGAAGATACAAGCGATTTGTTACATGACAAGCTGTCTCAACCGCTTCCGCCCAAAGTGCTTCGGCGTCTTGTACTCATCAAGCATCGTTCTCGCCATTTTGATGAGCGTCCGGTTCTTCCTCTCAACAACTCCGTTTTGTTGAGGTGTGTACATAGCCGAGAACTCGTGTGAAATCCCTTCTTCGTCAAGAAAGGTGTCCACATTTGCGTTCTTGAACTCCATTCCGTTGTCGCTGCGAACCTTCTTGATCTTCACTTCAAATTGATTTTGAGCCTTCCTTGCGAAGTTTTTGAAGATCTTTTGGACCTGCGATTTATCATCGAGAAAGAACACCCACGTAAATCTTGAAAAATCATCAACTATAACTAGACCAAAAGAATTTCCACCGAGACTCTTGTAGGAGTTGGGACCAAAGAGATCCATGTGAAGTAGCGCGAGTGGTCTCCTTGTGGTCATGATGTTCTTCACGGGATGCCTTCCTCCAACCTATTTACCTGCTTGACAAGCACTGCAAAGTCTATCCTTATTAAATATGACATCATTAACTACAAGGATATGATTTCCTTTAATAAGCTTGTCAAGGTTTCGCATACCAACATGACCTAGCCTTCTATGCCATAACCAACCTTTTGAGGATTTAGCAATGAAGCAGCCTTTTTAGTGAAATCAACAATGTATAGATCACCTCTACGCACACCGGTAAAGACCATTTTATGATTGTCTTGACAAAACACTTGGCAATCTACTTCAGTAAATAGAACATTGAAACCGAAATCAGCAAGTCTAGATACTGAAAGTAAGTTGTATGCAAGAGATTCAACGAGCATGACATTTTGTATGGAGCTATCATGTGATATGGCCACCTTACCGAGGCCAACCACCTTACCCTTTGAGTTGTCACCGAAAGTGACATACTTTCGAGGACTATCATTATCAGCAAGCTCATGAAACATGTCTTTATCTCCGGTCATGTGATCGGTACATCCACTATCAAGAACCCATTCCTTTCCTCCTGACATATATCCCCGAAGATTTGCCATAAGACCAAAGTGTCTCATTGCATCATCAAGATCGAAGTCACTATCATTAGCCTCATCATAGTATCCATGTTCAACATCGTCATGTGGTGGATCAAGTCCTAGAGAGGGTGATTCATTAGAATGAGTTTGGCAATGATCTTGCTTATGAATTCTTATAGCTTCGGAAATAATATCACTAATAATACCAACAATTCCTTTGGCACGCATAAGGTTTGTAAGCTCAAATAGACGATCACCAAACATAGGATCACTAGTATTCATCTTACTCAAGGCAATAGACTTATGGAGAATTTCATCAAGACTTTTCAAGGAATAATCTGGAAATCGTTCCTCAAGAAATTTCCATATGGTGTAGGCACACTTAAAAGTAGGCAAGCATCCAATCAAGTTTCTAGGCAATCCTCTAATGATAAGTTCGGCAGTTCTAAGATCCCTAATCATGTCAATTGACTCATCATGGGTAGGATGCATAGGATCAACATAAGGAGCACAAGGGCTAGCAATGTACTTGCTCAAATGATATTGATTGAAAATAACAAGCATCTCATTTTCCACTCATGAAAATACTCTCCATCAAGAATAGGCACTCTATGTCTAAGACTCCCAATAGTAGGCTCATCCATCTTCCTCCAATGGTGATTAAACCAAAGCAATGGAGACCAATGCTCTGATACCACTTTGTAGGACCTTGAGAAGAGGTGTCTAGAGGGGGGTGATTAGACACTAAGTACCAAAGTTGCAGTTTTTAAATTTCCTTAAGTTTAAGTGGAGTTTAGGTACAAGTTTAACACTCACAATACATATCAAGCAAGCATGCAAAGAGCATATGAGCAGCGGAAAGTAAAGCATGCAATTTGCAAGAAAGTAAAGGGAAGGGTTTGGAGGATTCAAACGCAATTGTAGACATGGATGTTTTTGGCGTGGTTTCGATAGGTGGTGCTATTGTACATCCACGTTGATGGAGACTTCAAACCACGAAGGGTAACGGTTGCATGAGTCCACAGAGGGCTCCACCCACGAAGGGTCCACGAAGAAGCAACCTTGTCTATCCCACCATGGCTGTCGCCCACGAAGGACTTGCCTCACTAGCAGTAGATCTTCACGAAGTAGGCGATCTCCTTGCCCTTACAAACTCCTTGGTTCAACTCCACAATCTTGTCGGAGGCTCCCAAGTGACACCTAGCCAATCTAGGAGACACCACTCTCCAAGAAGTAACATATGGTGCGTTGATGATGAACTCCTTGCTCTTGTGCTTCAAATGATAGTCTCCCCAACACTCAACTCTCTCTCATAGGTTTTGGATCTGGTGGAAAGAAGATTTGAGTGGAAAGCAACTTGGGGAAGGCTAGAGATCAAGATTCATATGGTAGGAATGGAATATCTTGGCCTCAACACATGAGTAGGTAGTTCTCTCTCGAAAATGTATTTGGAAGTGGAGGTTCAGTCTGATGGCTCTCTCCACGAATGAAGAGGAGGTGGAGGGGTATATATAGCCTCCACACAAAATCTAACCGTTACACACAATCTACCAAACTCGGTGGGACCGAATCGTTAAACTCGGTCAGATCGATTTAGCAAATAATGTGACCGTTAGGATTTTCAGTGGAACCGAAATGCAACTCGGTGAGACCGATATGGTTAGGGTTAGGGCATAACGTAATCTCCGTAAGACCGATTACACAAACTCGGTGAGACCGATTTTGGTAATGAGCTTTCCGGAGAGTTGGTCAGGCAAACTCGGTTTGACCGATTACTCAAACTCGGTGGGAAGGATTTTGGTAATGAGTCAACAGAAAGTTTGCATTGTAATCTCGGTAGTACCGATTGCTCAAACTCGGTGAGACCGATTTTGATAATGGACATGCACAGAGAGATTACAATCCCATCTCGGTGAGACCGAGATCCCTATCGGTAGAACCGATTTGCTTAGATTTTCTGGCAGTGGCTATGACTTTT
Organism: Aegilops speltoides; assembly: GCA_021437245.1. Classification (NCBI taxonomy): domain Eukaryota; kingdom Viridiplantae; phylum Streptophyta; class Magnoliopsida; order Poales; family Poaceae; genus Aegilops; species Aegilops speltoides. Next base: position 348,611,037 of record CM038146.1, on the reverse strand, counting down.
GGAATCGGTGGCGCCAGATAGGAAGAATCAGTGTGACCGATTTTGGCTTTGGGTTTAGGTCATTTGTGGAAGTGGGAAAGTAGCTGAGGGTTTTGGAGCATATCATTAAGCACATGAAGCAAGAGGCTCATTAAGCAACACCTCATCCCTCCTTGATAGTATTGGCTTTTCCTATAGACTCAATGTGATCTTGGACAACTAAAATATAAAATGAAGAGTCTCGAGCTTGAAGCTTGAGCCAATCCTTTGTCCTTAGCATCTTGAAGGAGTTCCCACATCCTTTAGTCCATGCCACTCCATTGTTGAACTTATCTGAAACATACTAGATAAAAGAGTAAGTCCAACAAGAGATATGTTGACATTAATTACCAAAACCAGCTAAGGAGCACTTGTGCTTTCAAGGGGCATCTTCGATGATGAGCTGCTGTCCTTCAAAACAAATTCCAATGCTTTTAAGGTGAGGCGACTTTATTTGGAGACAACTGATACGGATTTCTATTCCCAAAAAAATCAGCAAGCGCTCCAGGGCAGGGTAACTGGAGTGGATGATGTTGTGCAGTGATGCCTCCGACAGATAAACCACCACACGCGAAAGTGTTTTTAGCAGTGGGAGTCGAAGCATTTGTACCAGATCATCTGGTAGATGGCACTGGGAGAAGGTGGCGGTGTGGAGAGAGGAGGAAAACCGCTAGATGGACAACGGAGGTGTGGGCACAAATTCTTGGTGTTATCGTGGTATGAAACTTTTGTGGTAATGGTACAACTCAAACTACTGGAGTTTTCCAAATTCAGGGGATGTCAGCCAAGCGTCCATTGTGCCGGGTATGGACAGCAGGTAGCGTGTTGGGATGCAGAGGCATTGAACAGGGCCCTACTGGTGAGAAGAGACGATGGCACTGAGGAGATCAAATTCAGGGAGGACGGATATCTGACGACAGTCGAGATTGAGGGGCGCGGTGTGCCATAGAGGACGCCACCGAGTTGAGAGGACTTGTGTGCGGCAGCAATCCTTGGTGGGGAGAAGCGAGATGATCCCCTCAAGGATGACGTCCGGGAGATCGCTGATGCGGTCCACCGGAGATTCTACCGGTTCCTCAGATCTGGGTGGGAGGGGGGCTCGCCGCTTCTCCCCGCGCTACCGGGTGCGGGATCTACAACCGGCGTCATCGTTGGTGGGAGCCTCATCTTCTTGGCGTTGGGGCCAGCCGACTCCATTTTCCTTGTGGGTGTCACGCTGAGCTCACGGGTTTGAGCAGAGTAGCCAGAGACAAGCCTAGTGGCAGTGCGAGTGGGGAAGAAGGAGGGCTGAGGATTTCTTTAGGAGTGGAAGAAGAGGAGCAGGCGTTTTCTGTACGAGTGAGGAAGAAGGTGAGCGGGGGTTTTCTGGACAAGTGAGGAAGATTGGGGAGCGGGGGGAATTGGGGAGGGGGGGGGGGAGACGGAAGCGGGAGAGCGAGTTGTTCGTGTTTATAAGGCCCGCTGCACTAACTACTCGCTTTTTCCTAAGAATCGCTCTCTTCTTTTGCATTGCTGCATTGGAGCTGGCGCATGGACTTGGCTAACTGGCCATGCATGCAGGATGCATGTGCCCGCCGGCCACTGCATGCGCCTGGTTTGTTACTAGGCCTATTTAATAGGGTGGTTATGGAGGTTTATTTTCTCTATGTGCATCCACCAAATTAGAGGATGCGGTACTAGATGCAGACACTCACATTAAACTAAGCTTCAGAAGATACAGTATGCATACTAACATTCAGAAGAACAAAAGTTCAGCATGTTTATGTATCTCAATGATTCACCATACTATAACCAATACAAAGCTGTGAGAAGGTGTGGAAATAAAGAAAACCGGTCGATGCTTCTCTGAGCAAAGGGCCTCCCTACGCACGCATTAATTTCCTGGGCATGCTTGTTTCTTCTCAATGTTGCGAGCACTCTGAGCATGTTGGCAACTCCACAGCTAGCTAGCCGCCTCATCTTGCAATTGATGCTGACACATTTGCAGCAAACACATGAGGCAATAGAGGTGACTCAACATGAGTACATATTGTGCAGTTCCCCTGAAATCATATTCATTGTCCTGAATCTAAAAAGATAGGAAAACAGTAGCTATACTTAAATGGTGTTGCAAAATAGTAGCACATATCAATAGCTCGACATGACAAAACACGATCATTTGGACGAAGGGGATACTGACCTGCCTGAGGAAGATTATATATAATTTCATAAGTCCTTGGTTGATTTCCACCTTCGCTGCACTGCTTGTTTGCTCCTCCACACATGACAGGATCGTTCTGCACTGCATTCAACAAGTCAACATATGAATAAGATAATTTCATCTTGTGGTGGTCATTGTACCTAGTTACGAATGTAGGAATACCTGGAGCACCATGAGGTTAGCTGACAGCAGGTAGATGCAACCATATAAATTTCGTGCGGTGCTACCAAAATTGAGGTTTGTATCCCTTCCCATTCTGAGAATTCTTCTTGAAGTTGGTAGAATGTGACGACTTGTTCTTCGCATCAAACTTGCCTTTCCCCTGAGATTTGTTCTTGTTGTTTTGGGGCTGGTTGGGCTGGAAGTTCTTCTCATGTACCATGTGGGCACTAGAAGCTCCCTCAGCGACCCGAGCACGTGTGTCTTTTGCTCTTGCCTTCTCCTCAAAATCAAGAGTGCTAATCAGATCCAAAACAGAAAACTCATGTCTCTTGTTTTTCAGAGAAGTAGCAAAATCGTTCCACGAAGGTGGAAGCTTGGCAATGGTGGTCCCATCAACAAATTTGTCTGGCAACACACACTTAAAGTACTCAAGTTACTTAGAGAGTGACTGTATCTCATGAGTCTGCTGAACAACAGAGCGCTCATCAGTCATCTTGTAGTCATAGAATTGCTCCATGACGTACAACTCGTTGCCAGCGCCCGAGGGCCCAAACGTGGCCTCGAGCACAGCCCACATGTCTTTGCTGCTGTCAAACGACATATATGAATCCACAATGGAATCGTCAAGAACACTCAGCAGGGCGGCTTTGAAGAGGGTATCCGTGTTCCCAAAAGCTTCCTGCTGTGTAGGATTAAGATCGCCCTCAGGCTTACCCTTAGTGGCGTCATAGCAGTACATGATTTGAAACCAATATACTGTTCTTGTGCACCACCTTTTATATTGCACCCTCTTAAAAGTAGGCGGCTTCAAAAGCGCAGCAAAACCACTCAAAGTAAATTGCCTGTAATCAGGTATTTGGATTGGATTTTTGAATATATGAGCAATTTACTATGAGATTTAATCCGAATCAGCAGTAAATAGATCATGACGACAATTGCAACCATCAAAGTAATGATGCGGACCAAACCAGGAGGACAGAATCACATACTGTACAGCGGGAGCAGAACCGCTATGGTTGATGTTGTCACCCATGTCGTTGATGAAGAGGTTACCTAGGTCGGGGAAGAAGGCTGTCGTTGAGGAAGTCGTCGCTGGCAGCAGTCACAGGAGTGTGCTCCCCAAAAACCTGATCGCCCCTCTGCCGTACAGGATCACGAAAGGCGGGGTTCGGAGGACTGCTGTCCCTTCTCGCGGTGCACGCCGGAAGGAGGGGTGGAGAAGAATTGCGTGGCGGCGCTAAGATCTCAAACGGTGCGAAACCATATGATACAGCGGCGGCTAGGGTAGAGCATGTCAAGTCGGTCGTGCGAGTAAGACCAAGTATAGTAGTAGGCCTTTGGCCCCCAAGCCCCACGTCCAAGTCAATAATGGCCCTACCAAGGTTTTTCTAAAAAAAGGAGTAATTAAGGTGTTCGTTAGTCCCTTTAGTATAAATACTATATCATTAATAATGGCCCCACCTTTTGTCTCACAAAGTATGTTGGGGCTCCTGCTACAACTAGCTACAAGTTTTCAATCTGCTTCTCTTCTGTCTCCTCTTCTCTCTCCTTCAACTAAGCACAAATACTATATTTAAATCCTTATAGCCTGCTTATGTAATCTAATTGTAGTACTTGCTCTAAAGTTACTCTCCACTGTGAGTTTGAAATGCCGGGCGTGCAGCGGGCAGTGCCCTCGGTCGGCGCGCCGCTTCAACGGCGGAAGCAGTGAGAGGTCGCGTTGCCTAACTTGCCATCATTGTGGAGCAGTGGGCTCAGCTGGCGCCGGGCGGAAAGCGCGTGCGGGAGGGGGAGGGGTTTTTGTTGGGCCAAGAAGGTGAGAAGCCAACTTGGGATCAGTCCGGACGGGGAAATATCATGTGCTCTGCTACTTCTTGAGCTTGCGTTGGTTTTCCTCGAAGAGGAGAGGGTGATGCAGCAAGTGTAGCGCAAGTATTTCCCTCAGTTTTGAGAACCAAGATATCAATCCAGTAGGAGGTTCCTCAAAAGTCCCATGCACCTACATAAACAAAGTGAGAACTCGCAACCAACGCAATAAAGGGGTTGTCAATCCCTTCACGACCACTTGCAAAAGTGAGATCTAATAAAGATAGTATGATAAGATAAATATATTTTTGGTATTTTATAATATAGATGCAAAAAGTAAAGATGCAAATAAAAGTAGATTGAAAGAAAATATGATAAGAGATAGACCCGGGGGCCATAGGTTTCATTAGAGGCTTCTCTCAAGATAGCATAAGTATTACGGTGGGTGAATGAATTACTGTCGAGTAATTGATAGAAAAGCGCATAGTTATGAGATTATCTAGGCATGATCATGTATATAGGCATCACATCCATAACAAGTAGACCGACTCCTGCCTGCATCTACTAATATTACTCCACACATCGACCGACTCCTGCCTGCATCTAGAGTATTAAGTTCATAAGAACAGAGTAACGCATTAAGCAAGATGACATGATGTAGAGGGATAAACTCAAGCAATATGATATAAACCCCATCTTGTTATCCTCGATGGCAACAATACAATACGTGCCTTGCAACCCTTTCTTTCACTGGGTAAGGACACCGCAAGATTGAACCCAAAGCTAAGCACTTCTCCCATGGCCAGAAAGATCAATCAAGTAGGCCAAACCAAATTGATAATTCGAAGAGACTTGCAAACATAACTCAATCATACATAAAAGAATTCAGAGAAAATTCAAATATTATTCATAGATAAACTTGATCACAAACCCACAATTCAGCGGATCTCGACAAACACACCGCAAAAAGAGTTTACATCGAATAGATCTCCACAAGAGAGGGGGCGAACATTGTATTGAGATCCAAAAAGAGAGAAGAAGCCATCTAGCTAATAACTATGGACCCGTAGGTCTGTGGTAAACTACTCACAACTCATTGGAGGGGCAAGGATGTTGATGTAGAAGCCCTCCATGGTCGATTCCCTCTCCGCCAGAGTGCCGGCGAAGGCTCCAAGATGGGATCTCGCAGATACAGAAGGTTACGGTGGTGAAAATTGTGTTTCGTGGTGCCCCTGGATGTTTTCGGGGTACGTAGGTATATATAGGAGGAAGAAGTACGTCGGTGGCTGCCCTAGGGGCCCACGAGACAGGGGCGCGCCCTACAGGGGGGCGGCCTCCTATCTCATGGAGCCCTCGGCTGCTTCTTGACTTGCACTCCAAGCTCTGTGGATCATGTTCGTTCCAAAAATCACGCTCCTGAAGGTTTCATTCCGTTTGGACTCCATTTGATATTCCTTTTCTTCGAAATACTGAAATAGGCAAAAAAACTGCAATATGGGCTGGGCCTTCGGTTAGTAGGTTAGTCCCAAAATGATATAAATGTGTAAAATAAAGCCCATAAACATCCAAAAGGGGTAATATAATATCATGGAACAATAAAAAATTATAGATACGTTGGAGACGTATCAAGCATCCCCAAGCTTAATTCCTGCTCGTCCTCGAGTAGGTAAATGATAAAAAGAGAATTTTTGATGTGGAATGCTACCTAGCATAATTCATAATGTAATTTTCTTTATTGTGGCATGAATGTTCAGATCCAAATGAATACAAAATAAAAGTTCATATTGATATAAGAGAAAAAGTAACACTTCAAGCATACTAATCAAAGTAATCATGTCTTCTCAAAATAAAATGGCCAAAGAAAGTTATCCCTACAAAATCATATAGTCTGGCTGTTGCTCTGTCTTCATCACACAAAGTATTTAATCATGCACAACCCCGATGACAAGCCAAGCAATTGTTTCATACTTTAATAATCTCAAACTTTTTCAACTTTCACGCAATACATGAGCGTGAGCCATGGACATAGCACTATATGTGGAATAGAATGGTGGTTGTGGAGAAGACAAAAAAGGAGAAGATAGTCTCACATCAACTAGGCGTATCAACGGGCTATGGAGATGCCCATTCATAGATATCAATGTGAGTGAGTAGGGATTGCCATGCAACGGATGCACTAGAGCTATAAATATATGAAAGCTCAACAAAAGAAACTAAGTGGGTGTGCATCCAACTCGCTTGCTCATGAAGACCTAGGGCACTTTGAGGAAGCCCATCATTGGAATATACAAGCCAAGTTCTATAATGAAAAATTCCCACTAGTAAATGAAAGTGACAACATATGAGACTCTCTATCATGAAGATCATGGTGCTATTTTGAAGCACAAGTGTGGAAAAAGAGATAGTAGCATTGTCCCTTCTCTATTTTTCTCTCATTTTATTTTTTCTTTCTTTTTTTATTTGGCCTTCTTCTTTGTTCTGTTTGGCCTTTCTATTTTTTTTTGTAAAGTCTGAAGTATCATCCCGACTTGCGGGAGAATCATAGTCTTCATCATCCTTTCCTCACTAGGACAATGCACTAATAATGAAGATCATCACACTTTTATGGATTTACAACTCAAAGCTAGAACAAGATATGAGTCTATATGAACGCCTCCGGCGGTGTACCGGGACATAGAATCAAGAGCGACATGTATGAAAATTATGAAGGCGGCCTTGCCACAAATACAATGTCAACTACATGATCATGCAAAGAGCAATATGACGAAAGTAATGTGTGTCATATGAACGGAAAGGTGGAAAGTTGCATGGCAATATATCTCGGAATGGCTATGGAAATGCCATAATAGGTAGGTATGGTGGCTGTTTTGAGGAAGGAGTAAGGTGGGTGTATGCTACCGGCGAAAGTTGCGCGGTACAAGAGAGGCTAGCAATGATGGAAGGGTGAAAGGGTGCGTATAATCCATGGACTCAACATTAATCAAAAGAACTCATGCACTTATTGCAAAAATTTAAAAGTCATAAAAAACCAAAGCACTACGCGCATGCTCCTACGGGGATAGATTGGTAGGAAAAGACCATCGCTCGTCCCCGACTGCCACTCATAAGGAAGACAATTAATAAATATAATTGTGCTCCAACTTCATCACAAAGCGGTTCACCATACGTGCATGCTACGGGAATCACAAACTTCAACACAAGTATTCTTTAAATTCACAATCACCCAACTAGCATAACTTTAATATTACTACCTCCATATCTCAAAACAATTATCAAGCATCAAATTGATCATAGCATCCAATTCACTTTCTATGATAGGTTTTATTATACCCAACTTGGATGCTCATCATTCTAGGACCAACTTTATGATCATAGCAAAAACCATGCCATTCTAAAAGACTCTCAAAATAATATAAGTGAAGCATGAGAGACTAGCAATTTCTTCAAAATTAAGACACCACCGTGCTCTAAAAGATATAAGTGAAGCACTAGAGGAAAAACTATCAAGCTCAAAAGATATAAGTGAAGCACATAGAGTATTCTAGCAAATTCTAATCAAATAGGCTTCTCCCAAAAGGTGTGTACAGCAAGGATGATTGTGGTAAACTAAAAAGCAAAGACTAATATAATACACGACGCTCCAAGCAAAACACATATCATGTGGCGAATAAAGATATAGCTCCAAGTAAAGTTACCAATGAACGAAGATTTAAAGAGGGATGCCTTCCGGGCATCCCCAAGCTTAGGCTTTGGCTATTCTTGAATATCTTGGGGTGCCATGGGCATCCCCAAGCTTAGGCTCTTGCCACTCCTTATTCCATAGTCCATAAAAGCTTTACCCAAAACTTGAAAACTTCACAACACAAAACTCAACAGGAAATCTTATAAGCTCCATTAGTGAAAGAAAACAAAACCACCACATAAGGTACTGCAATGAACTCATTCTTTATTTATTTTGGTGTTAAACCTACTGTATTCCAACTTCCCTATGGTTTATAAACTAATTTACTAGCCATAGATGCATTGAAATAAGGAAACAACACACGAAAAACAGAATTTGTCAAAAACAGAACAGTCTGTAGCAATCTGTAAGTAACGCAAACTTCTGGAACTCTAAAAATCTTACCAAAATAGGAAGTCCTGGAAATTTTATTTATTGAACATCAGCAAAAAGAATAAACGCAAAATCACGTTCCTGTGATTTAACAAAATTATATTTGTGCGTGCAAAGTTTCTGTTTTTCAGCAGAATCAAATCAACTATCATCGTAGGTTATCCTATAGGTTCTACTTGGCACAAACACTAATTAAAAGATAAAAACACATCTAGACAGAAGGTAGATGCAAGATTTATTACTAAACAGGAGCAAAAACAAAAAACATAAAGAAAATTGGGTTGCCTCACAACTAGCGTTATCGTTTAACGCCCCTAGCTAGGCATAAAAAGCAAAGATAGATCTAAGTAGTGCCATAATAATAAGATAGATCTTGAAAGCTCATCTCATATTCTCTATGTTTGGCAGCAAGTTTTCTTTGAGGCAGGCAAAAGTAATCAAAAGGGCTAAATTTAGTGGGACAAAGGTCCCCAAGATCAATCACAGGAGGAACGGGTTCCTCCTTTGGCCCTTCATAGTGCACAACTATTTCATCACTAAAAGCATTCTTTTGGCAAAATCTTGTGAGCCTATACTCAAGAGAGTATCCTAGCTCATTGTTTCGAAGGGCAAAATCATTATTAAGTTTGTTAATGCAATCAACCAAGACATTGGTAGGAACCTTTTTTCTAAGGTTTTCATTAGAAGTGACACAGTCCGAAGATTGAAAACGTCTAAATTCCTCTTAATCATAGAGGATCGCCTCTATGGGAGGACGACCGGCGTCCACCCTATAGTGCGCAAAGATTTCTTTGGCCTCTCTTATGATAAATCTAAACTCATGAGCCAAAAAGATAGTAACAGCGTGCTTAACAGAAGAATGCTCAATATTAGAGAATTCTACGGAAGTTCTTTGTTTGCAAGGATGTATATGCATAAATTGTCTTTCAAGTTTAACTACAAGCATAGCGATAGCATCCGCAAGACTACTAGTTCTATGAAGAATAGAACAACCCATGGAAGGTAAATCACCGGCACAAGTAAAGAAATCTTGAATAACACCTTTGCCAATGATGTTACCACTACCGACTCAAAACTTTTTAGTATGCAAGATAGGGGGTTCATCGGCTGGAGCCTCAGGATTTTCCGTGTTATCATTATTGTCCATATCGATGATAATCTCCCCAATATCAGACATAGCGGCAAACAAAAGCAAGGTGGAATAAAGCGAGCGAAAAAGAGAGGAGGAGATTGGGAAAGAGAGGGCGAATAAAACGGCAAGGGTGAAGTGGGGGAGAGGAAAACGAGAGGCAAATGGAAAATAATGTAAATGCGAGGGAGATGGGTTTGTGATGGGTACTTGGTATGTCTTGACTTGAGCGAAGACCTCCCCGGCAACGGTGCCAGAAATCACACGTTGGCGGGAGGTCAAATCTTGACTTGACTTGGTGGAAGCCTCCCCGGCAACGGCGCCAGAAATCCTTCTTGCTACGTCTTGAGCATGCGTTGGTTTTCCTCAAAGAGGAGAGGGTGATGCAGCAAGTGTAGTGCAAGTATTTCCCTCAGTTTTCAGAACCAAGGTATCAATCCAATAGGAGGCTCCTCAAAAGTCTCATGCACCTACACAAACAACCGAGAACTCGCAACCAACGCAATAAAGGGTTGTCAATCCTTCATGCCACTTGCGAAAGTGAGATCTAATAAAGATAGTATGATAAGATAAATATATTTTTGGTATTTTATAATATAGATGCAAAAAGTAAAGATGCAAATAAAAGTAGATTGAAAGCAAATATGATAAGAGATAGACCCGGGGGCCATAGGTTTCACTAGAGGCTTCTCTCAAGGTAGCATAAGTATTACGGTGGGTGAACGAAATACTGTCAAGCAATTGATAGAAAAGCGCATAGTTATGAGATTATCTAGGCATGATCATGTATATAGGCATCACGTCCATAACAAGTAGACTGACTCCTGCCCGCATCTACTACTATTACTCCACACATCGAACGACTCATGCCTACATCTAGAGTATTAAGTTCATAAGAACAGAGTAACGCATTAAGCAAGATGACATGATGTAGAGGGATAAACTCAAGCAATATGATATAAACCCCATCTTGTTATCCTCGATGGCAACAATACAATACGTGCCTTGCAACCCTTTACATCCGGGTAAGGACACCGCAAGATTGAACCCAAAGCTAAGCACTTCTCCCATGGCCAGAAAGATCAATCTAGTAGGCCAAACCAAACTGATAATTCGAAGAGACTTGCAAAGATAACTCAATCATACATAAAAAGAATTCAGAGAAGATTCAAATATTATTCATAGATAAACTTGATCATAAACCCACAATTCATCAGATCTCAACAAACACACCGCAAAAAGAGTTTACATCGAATAGATCTCCACAAGAGAGGGGGAGAACATTGTATTGAGATCCAAAAAGAGAGAAGAAGCCATCTAGCTAATAACTATGGACCCGTAGGTCTGTGGTAAACTACTCACAACTCATCGGAGGGGCAAGGATGTTAATGTAGAAGCCCTCCATGGTCGATTCCCCCTCCGGCAGAGTGCCGGCGAAGGCTCCAAGATGGGATCTCGCGCATACAGAAGGTTACGGTGGTGGAAATTGTGTTTCGTGGTGCCCCTGGATGTTTTCGGGGTACGTAGGTATATATAGGAGGAAGAAGTACATCGGTGGCCGCCCGAGGGGCCCACGAGACAGGGGGGCGCGGCCTACAGGGGGGGGGGGGCGCGGGCTCCTATCTCGTGGAGCCCTCGGCTGCTTCTTGACTTGCACTCCAAGCTCTCCGGATCACGTTCGTTCCAAAAATCACGCTCCCGAAGGTTTCATTCCGTTTGGACTCCGTTTGATATTCCTTTTCTTCGAAATACTAAAATAGGCAAAAAAACAGCAATATGGGCTGGGCCTCCGGTTAGTAGGTTAGTCCAAAAAATTATATAAATGTGTAAAATAAAGCCCATAAACATCCAAAAGGGGTAATATAATAGCATGGAACAATCAAAAATTATAGATACGTTGGAGACATATCATGCTCCCATACTCTGCATATGACACTAGTCTATGTTACTACTCCGTCCTTTCCGGTTTATAGAGATGTTTAGAGTAACATAGTAATATGTTACAGTATAAGTTACTCCCCACTATGACCAGCCTTGGCCTCTCCCAGTGCTCAACCATGTATAGCTGCTAAGCCTGCCACGTAGGCATAAAATATGATGTGGAAATTTAATTAAGAAGAGAGAGACTAGTTTGGTGACCGCAGGAAGAAACGATGGAAAGACAGTTTTGAGTCTATAGCTAATTAAATGAAGAACGCTTAGCAACAATAAACTAAGCACCTATGCATTGAAGACTTGAGTTACTAAGCCATTTAATGCACTTAGCACCTCATATAAGCATATCTAAGCACTTAGCACTTAGCACCCCCTTGACCGTGGACCTTGACGGTGTACGTCATCTTGTGTCTCATAATTTTCCTCGTCATCATCTGAGTCCTAGCAGATCTCACCCACATCATCATTAGGCATGCAGCCGCCTTGATAGACAACGTGCGCAGAAGGAGTAGAGGCTATTGGGGACGCCCCACGTCGTGGGCACTTCGTACGTGCTAGTGTGCGTGCAGCGTGCGTGTTTTTCCATCGGTGCTAGCTCTAAGGCCGAGGCTGCGATCGCCTTCGTCTCCGACTAGTCATGAGCAACGACGGGAAAGAGGTGCTGCAAGAGATGTGTAGGCGCTGTTGTGTGCGAGCTTCGCCGTAGCACGACGAACCGGATGTCACTGCAGATGGTGCATGCCTCCATGCAGCCAAGTGTGTGCGGATGCATTTGTTATTCACGTGCATTCTGCGACCGAGTGTGTGTGCATGCATGTGTTGTGTACGTGCGTTGTGTGCTCCATGCTGTGCGCGTATGTGCATGAGTTGGATCGGATGGAGTTAGTGCGTTGGCGTGTGTACATGCGTGGTTGCATGCGTCATGTACATGTGTGGCTTGTTGCATGGTTATCAATATAAACTATAAAACATCTTCAACTTAGCATCCTGATGTGTCGTTTCTAGTGGTTAGCGAAGAGTTCAAGTTCTTTTATTTGTTTATAGGTGTGCAGGCGGCAAAAAACAGGGGAAAACGCGCAAGGTTCCTTGCAGACGCTCCACCGCGAGGTTCCTTGCTCCTTCTCGGTCATCGGGAGTATATGTTCTTCAACTCTTTTCTTTTACGTGAGCTTTGTTCATCCTTTTCCCAACACGCGAGACATCTAGCATCAAGGTGCACGTGTCATGCAAGAAAATGGAGATAATTAGATAAGTAGTGCGTAAGTGAGTCGTGCACTTCGATGGCACCTACTATGCAATATTTTTTCTCCTCGATGGCATGTGAATAGTGCACGTATTCAACGATGGTGCACAGGATGGTAGCCATGACATGGTCAGCCCTTTTTTGGAGAGAGTGTGTACTATATAACTTTGATGTGTCCCGTCAACTCGCAGGACGACGAGAAGCTTGAGTACGTCTTCTCCCTCGCCAACGCGTGCGCGGTGGCTCGCAACACGAGGAGAAACTTTTGCTTACAAGCGGTGGACGTGCAACAGTTCATTTGGTGTTAGATTGCCAGAAGTACTACTGTAGAATCATCGACTTCCGGAAGAGGCACAGAGCCAAGCGCAAGGTCACCTACTAACCTTAGGCTAGGCGTAGTGGGAGTAACATAAGTAGGGGTACCTCCTTTTTTTATTCTAGAAACAACCACACGCGCATATCGAGGTGCTGGTTATGTAGAACAAATTTCCTGGAGTCTGTGCTTAGCCCTCCTCTATCTCTCTTCTCAGCCAGCCAGAAGACGCGCGGAGCCCATCGTTTGTTTGCTCATATGCGGTCCCACATGTCAGTGAAAACGAAAAAGGACCCACTGAACCTGCACATCTTTCACCTCGACGTGTTGGTGATGAAAAACAAATCCAATAAAGATCTTTGGTGGCCGCTTTTGGAGTTACTCAAGAGTAGTAAGATTCTATTTACAGTTTAACCCAAGATGCACATCACGTGGCTTCAACTACCACTCTATTTTCTTGCATGACACGACCTCGATGCTGGATGTCCAACGTGTCGATAAAAGGAGGAAGAACCCGACCAAATCTTCGGTTGTGCTCTCGGATTAGACTAGTTGTGCTAAGTTAACTTTTATTGTGTAGAATGGATGCAAGTTTTGGTATTGGGAAGAAGAGTACATCGATATATTTATAGAGCACAATTCAGTAGATGTTCTAGCACTTTTAGCTAGCATAGAGGCTAGATATGAGACTAGTGCACTTGTTGATAGAATAGAGGCTATACATGAGACTAGATGCGAGGAAGCAACGTCTACTTCTTTACACTTGAAGAAGAAAGAAGCACACAAGATCGAGCCTACGCAGATCAACACTGAATGCATCGAGAAGGCACTAATCCAACTTACAGGAGCAGTTATGGAAGTTGGATATCTTCTAAAATGTATTCTTGTGGTTCTTGTTTTCTTTGGTCTTGCTTTTCTAGTCAAAATTTTGTTGATGTATTTCCATGTACCAAAAAATCAATGATGAAAAAAAAGATATGTGTTTGCAAAGAAAAATGTACACGGTCGGGAAGCATCTACGCGTTCAGCGCACGGCCACCGCATCCGAGAAATGGCCCAGACACGACCCAATTGCCCTACCCAAACGGACAGAATTCGAGCAAAATGGAGGTCCATTTGGGGTCGTGCATTGGAGTTGGCCTTACAAGTGGGACCGCAGTTGAGGAAACAGACTATCGACAAACCCCACCTTGCCCGGCGCGTGATGGCTGAGTTAGAGAAATGACGAGGTTGAAGAGATTTCTCTAGCAAGGACTCCAAGAAATATGGTGCCAGATGGAAGTCATGCTGGTGGCATGTGCTGTACTCCTGGATGTGAATGCTTGTTCTGGCCCATGCCACCCTACTACTCCTACTATATAGTACTAGTAGTATCGAGGATTCGAGGTGCTGGTTAAGTACAGCGAACACATTAACATATGGCTCACCTCACACTGTGGCCAAACTTCCTGGAGTCTGTGCTAGGTTAAAAAGTGTTCTTTGAGGGTGGGTGGCTGGTCTCATGTTTAAAACTTGTTGTATTACGTATACATAGATGTATAGATAGTGCAGCAATTCTAAAAGTTTGAACCCAAACATCAGAATGCAATTTCTAGTGGACTCATTCGAGGACCTAGGATGATGGGATTTGCAGCTACAGTGAAAACACCCGGCCGACGTGCAAAGCGTGTGAAGCTAGTACAAGCAGTGTACTACTATTGTTGATTGGCCTCATCCAATAACCTGTTGCAATGCACGTACAATTATGTATTCGGAAAATATTTTTTTACCTCATCGCAGCACTCACTCACAGAAGCGACTCAAAAGCCATTCATAAATTTAGTAAGTTTATCACAGGCATATCATTTTATTACATACAACAGGTCATCAACCCACAACGACAATGATGATACATTATAAATACCAAAGTTTTTATCACACAACAAATAACAAGCAATGAAATGAACATCAACTCAACCAATCCTTGGCGTTGCAATCGCTTGCTTTCAACCACAAGTGATTCTCTGGGACGGGCCATCTATTGTCTATCTCGAGACCAACGCATGACTGATCATCCAGGCTGAAGCGGCCTACTATATCAGTACCAGGGTAGGGAACCACCCAAATGTCTGAGGTATAGATACAATTGCTTCTCATAAATGGTAGTAACATTGTGTCAACAAAAATTGGATCGCCTTTCACCATCATCGGATAGTTTTGTCCAAGGAAGAGCGAGTTTTCTCCAAGACTATCAATACTGTACCAGGGAGAAGGTGTTGGCGCTAGCACACTAGTATCCATCACGAATACCATGCAACAAGTGTTGGAATAGGTCTGGAGAGTGTGACCATGGGATACAACACGTGCTCCCTCAGTAGTAACAAACTCAGTGCGCTGTATACAGACAAGAAGAGGTGATCCATCGAAATTAGTTACCAGGCGCCACTGAGTATATAAGTTCTGCTCGTCCTCATGCTCGTGATCATCACCATCGTCATCTCCCCCTTGGTTATAAACTTTTTCAAGTATAGGTAGTGGAATGTTCACAAGACCTTGGAAACACAAGAAGAAGGTTAATTAGTAAAGGGAAACTTGCTAACCCGCATGCATGTGGATGAAACATTTATAATTACGGTGGAAGACAAACGTACTGAAACTACGAGGATCCCATGCAAAAACAGTGCCATGAGTGGTGTAAGCAAACACAAGACCCTCGTATTGAATTGCATCACAGTACACATCCGTGTATAGAAACTAATTTTTGAGCAATATCCATCAAGCGAACCACAAAGGACGGCCACAAGCTTGTCAAAGATAGCAACAACTTCATAGTTGTAATTCCAAGAGCGGTTGGGAACTCGACAAATTTCTATCTTCCGTAGAAGACAATCACCATGATCGTATTTGAACGTGCGTAGAATACTGGTGTGCTCAACCTCTAGGCAGTCTGCTGAGATTTTTTGAAGTGGAACCCGGTGACGAGTGTACACATTCACAAGTTCCCACTCGCAGTTGTACCCAATATAAACAACCCAATCTCCATTTGCACCTGCCCAATCCTTGCCCTCAAGCGATGGCATCTTAACATCATACATATCATTATCAAGGGGCATCACTTGCAGAAGGCGAGGCCTCCGTCGTCCCCGCGCCAGCCATCAGGGTCACGGCAAAGAAGGTATGGGAGATCAAACTGCTCCTGGACCCTTCGGTTCCTTGTAATGATGTTATTAGTTGAGTCGAGAATGGTCTTGAACGAACCTACCATGCTAGCCGAGGTGATGATGTCGCACCGACCAATGAGTTCCTCCACCATGTCATCTTTCAGATCGAGGCAAGAATAATGGGGTCATTTTCGGCCTGTTCCCTCCATGGAGAAGACGATCGAACAATGGCAGAAGGAAGGGTGAAGGCAAATGGAGGAGGGAGCAAGGGCGTGTGATAGCAGTTCCAAATCGAGAGGGAAAGGAGAAGAGTCGGTGGATGGTTGCTAGTTTGCCACGGTACACGAAGAGGCGCCCCGGCCTACATGTCAGTTCGAAAATACTAGTAGAAAAGGACTCGCCGTCGTCTCACTGACATGTTGGAATGGGACCACATGTCAATGAAACATGGTGTGTAATTTCTCGTGCAAAATGTGATTTGGCCGTGTTGGCCCAAGGTGCCGCATTAGTTTTTTTTGAAAGTTTGCTGCATTAGTTGTCGACATTTATTTTTTTGACATACAATCTGAATGGATAGCTCCTGTGGTCATCACACGTGAGAGGATATATAGGTGGGCTAGGTGGGCAGGCGGTTGAGCAGGCGGCAACAATCCGAGTGCTAAAAGAGTTGATCCAATGCTTGGTTTTGCTTGGATTTTCCAACTAGGACGATTGGATAGAGCGAATCAATGGCTTACGTTCAAAGTTATTCTCATACTATAGAATTTTTGATTCAGTTGCTGTGCTGCTACCGTCCAATATTCGCGTGTGGTTGTTTCTAGAGTAAAAAAAAGGAGGTACTAGTACGTACTGTGGGAAAGGTGAAGTGATGGTTGATTCGCCCGAGCAACTTATTACTGCGGGAATATGGGAGTACCAGAGGATTCAAGGAACAGAGAAATAATGGTTGCTTCGTCCGAGCAACTTACTGTGGCGAAGGTGGGGCTCTGTGATTTGACTACTCACTAGTCATTACTACTGTGGCGCAACAACCGGGGTGAATCTTTCCCTGCAGTTGTGTTGTACAATCAATATTACTGCATGGCAGGTGGAGCCGGATGAAGGATGTCCAACATGTCGGCGAAACGAAGTTGAATTGTTTCTGGCATTGCTATCAATCCTTCGGGATTTGTTTATATGTACGCATAATTTTAATGAAATTGTACTTTGATGCTATGAAGGCTTCACCTTTGGTTCCCACAGGAAAAAAAAGGTTTCAACTTAGGATTCATGTGTCTTGCCTCAAGATTATATCATTACAACATTCCATCAAATACAAATGAAAATACCATGGCTACCACGGCTAATGCATCTCAATGGTTCATAGATCAGCGCCAATATTCACATCACAACTGAAGATAAAGTTGTGAGAAGGTGCACAAATAAAGAAAAAAATAATTGATCGATGTTGTTCTTAGGCATGGCTCCATTTCCTTGGCATAGTGTTCATTTCTTGGCAGCTAGTTTCACCCAGCTCTATAGCCAAAAGGAGGTGTATGGAGCACAATCCGATCATTTTGTGCAGCTCCACTAAAATCGAGCAGACCATCCCTGTTTGCAAAGATATCCAATCAGTGTGATTACAATAATAGTGGAACTAGATGATGAAACATAACACACATAAATAGAAGCCGATCACCTCTATGATCTCTCTTTAGGACTAACTTCTTGTTGGAGAAGATTAGGCACGGAGTTGGATGAGGAGGATAACAAAACCAATCTCCCTTTCTGCAGTCCCACAGAAATGTAAAAACGTTGCCCGTGTGACATTTTAGCGAAACTGAAGAAAACACTCTTAAGAAAAAAGTGGTTTGTGCAGTTCACCAAAAGGTCACAATAGCAACAAGGTGAAAATGGATAGCCCTATTTGCAAAAGGAGGTAGAAAGGAAACAAGTACTGCCCAATAATATGAGTTGAAGACACATTCGCCGACAAAAAACAAGCATATTCCATGTAATCAGGGAAAGATAGCACATGGTGGTTTATCAAAAATGGTTTGAGGACGACATTGCAAGATGGAATGTACGCCGGCCGAGATACGATTTAAGAAAACAACTAAAGAAGATCCACATGCAACAACATGGGAAGATGGGCAGTGGAGCAAGGCCGGAGGAAGCTGTACCTGAGAGTCGTCGAGATGTTACTAGGAGGGCACCGGCGGCCGGGATCTGCCCATACTACGGCAGCGAGCAAGTGGCGAAGGCCCTACCAGCCGAAGCTTGGTCAGAGAGAATGGCGGGTACCGCAGATCGGGACGTGCTGCCTCAACACCGTCGAATGGAGAGACGATGCACATCCTCCCTTTCCGCCGGCTGACAGGATGCGGCCGGATCACTGACCAACACTGAGAGGGAGAGGCCACTGTCGCCTTGTGTGAGATGGTGTGACGAGAGACAAACCCATTTTTCCATTTTCCCCAAGGCAATCGTTTTATATTCTGTACGTGCCATTGAGGAATATATAACTTTATTTAATACTAACGCGTCAAGTCGAACTTTGTTCTGTCTAGGCGTGGTACCCGACCCTCCTTTGAGTAAACAACCGCTACATGCGTCAAATTATCACGTGGGCTGCCTTTTCGTACAGAAACGAACTCCACCGTGTACCCGCTTGGGTGTGGTCGGGAACGAGACGTGAGTATGTGCTCCTACGTGCACCTCTTCTTTAGGTGCAAGTACGTACGTGGGTGGGTGTGAGAGACATGGTTTGTGCGAAACAGAGGCAATGTGTTGATGATATCTCAAACAGAAAAACGTAACATATGCAATGTGTGTGAAACGGAGTCATGGACGTGAGATATCGATAGAATTGAAAACAGGGATGAAGTGTGTGGCTGTGGGATCGATAAAGAGTGCCATCGAATTTGTGTTTGCCCACGTCAAAGATACAGGGCGGCTGGCCTACTGGAATTTAAGAGGGCAGAGGTGTAGTTTTTCTTCGTGGCATGGATACCTACCTACAACGTTCGATTATCGGTGTGTGTGTGGGGGGGGAGACCGATCGACTAGTATATGTGTGGGGAAGGAGAGAGACCTAGCTATGTATTGAGGGAGATCGATCGACATCCATGGATATGTATATCAGAGGAATAAGGTTGGGAGAAAGACAAAGGTAGAGCGTCGGAGGGTTGGTGGTGGAGTGGCGTCTCACAAATGGTGGGAGAGGCCTACTAGACAAACGGAGGGTATGAGTGCAATATCAAGAAGAGAGGGCGGGGGATGTCTGTCTGTCTATGCACATGCGTGTGAAAGATGGGTTGGGAGGTATGCAAGGATGATGAGGGGAGACAATATGGTTGTGGTAAGCATACGTAACTACATAGGAAGATCAACGTCGTGTGTCCGAGAAAGGGAGAGACATAACTAGCGAGGTAAGTGTATCGGTGCGTGGGGAAAACGAATTATAGTCGACCTGACTATATGTAGGGAGATCAGTATGTATACATGCCTGCATGTGTTAGAAGCAAATAAGGTCCGGAGAGACAGACAGGGGGAGAGGGGTGCGGCTAGGAGGTGGTGCGAGAGGCCTACCAGGTTGAGGGGGGAGGAGTGTGCGAGGATGATATCATTGAAAAGAGGGGCGGGAGTGTGCACCTGCGTGGAACCGTATTGGACATAGGGGGGCATGGACGGTGAGAAGAGAAGAGGGGAAGTATATACGTGTTTGTTGTAGGCACACTTGGCTAGAGAGGTATATCGACCGGTGTGCGCCAGAAAGAAGGAGCCGGGGTCCTACACACACCATAGGTGGATGACCTAAAGAGAAATAACGAACGTGCGTGATGGAGGGGACGCTAAGGGTGGGTGAGAGGGGGGGCATGTGCATGCACGATAGAAAGTTAGCGCCAGCAAGCTACAAATAGAAGAGGATCGTGAAGGTGTAAAAGACAAAGAAAGATCATAATTCATTATAAAAAAAAGTGGATACGGATACTTGAAGAAGATATCATAATGTAGAACATTGATTATAATTTGGGCTAATGTGTGGCTTTTGCAGCTCAGGTCTAAATACTTGTCATAATGTAGGGGGCGGGGCACTATACTTTGTGTGATAAACACGGTGTACGTGTGGAACATGGTTTATATTATGAATATATAGTTAGTACATCAAATGTACTATTATTTGGAATCAACATCAAGTGTATTCAAAAAATAGAATTCGAGTTCATATAGTACACATAGTTCATATCTATCTCTATAGTAATCATGTGGTGTGTTATTAAGGTAATGCACGAATGATGGTTGAAGTTGGCAACAGTCATGATTGTAGATTCTTACTGAAATAGAGAAACGAATTCAAATTCAGTTTGAATTGCAGCAGTAGTATAGACATTTGGAATGCACTAAAATGTTGGTATGTGTAGGTTACATGCATTATACATCAAGCAAAAAAAAATTAATTGGACATAACATGGATTCATACTCCCTCCTTGCATCTATATAGGGCGTAATGCGTTTTTTAGGACCGCCTTTGACTATTAACAAGATTAATAGTACATGACATGCATAATGTGAAAATTATATCATTGAAAGCTCCTTTCACACACGAATTTAACGGTGTGCTTTGTGTAAGTTGCATGTCATATATTATTGCTCTAATATTTGGTCAAAGTTAGCATCAAAAAACGCATTAGGCCCTATTTAGATGGAAGGAGGGAGTAGCTTTGAATAGCATTTTATAGTAAAACGGGGCAAGACTCTCTTTGTGTGGTGTGAACAATTTTTTTTCATTTTCTTTTTGGTTGAGGGAAGTGCGAATTGATTTGGTACGTACAAGTACAATATTACACGTTAGGCTTGTCCCTAAAATTCAACCCGCGCCTTGTTATATCCCGGAAATTCAGATATCGTGCTCCCAAAACTGGTGCCTTCACAACCCGCGCCGTGCTATCCCGAAATTACAATGCACTCAAAAACTCCCTCCAGCTGCCAAATCCCGACACGTGAAATCCCTGAGCCGAAAGGGCCACTAGTTCAAATCGGTGGGGGGGTACTTTTGTAACAGACCCTACATTTTGGACAAGTGCGTCCCTAAGTCATGGTTCACCCCCTCCCATTGCCCCCTTTTCTCCATTCGAAATCCCAGGCCGCCATCACCTCTCCGCTCTAACCGCGAAACGCCACCCTCCTCCGTCCGCCACCTCACCGCTGCCTAGCCGTTGCCTCTTCCCCGATGACGTTGTCCACCACAACAGCTCGACGTCCCTCGTCCACCTCCCAGGATGAGGATCCGTCGTCCATCTCGCCGTCCCGCCGGTCCAGCCGCCCCGTCCTCCACCTCCAAGGAGCTGCTCCGACGATCGCCTCATCTATCACGGCTGCTCCATCCCCACAGCGCCGCCTTAACCTACTCCACTGGAACCGCAGCATCCTCACCGACTCCTCGGACAAAGCCGCGGCCTACTCAGCACCACCAAAGAGGTTCTACACTCATCGCATCGCACCTTCTCCTTAGCTCGACATCCCGGCACCGACGGTGCTCCATCCCGCACCCCCATGGAGCGGCTACCTTGAAGCCCGCGCCACGGGCGACATATCCATGGTGGCTCTCCCCCAGTGCGAGGCCCCTTCGGCAGCATCATCCATACCAGCCGGATCTGCTGCTGCTGCTCTGGCTCTCGCTCGGTCGCTCACGCTGCTCTTCGCTGCTCGCTCGCCGATCGCTTGTTTCGCCCACCGCTGCTATTCATTGTCGCCGCCTGCGCGCTGTGCTGCTATCGCTCCCCTCACTGCAGGTTGCTGCTCTACTCGATTTAGCTACACTTGACGTTGAATCGACTTTTGGGTCAGCCGATTTTCAGGGGGGGGGGGCTCACGGAGTTAAGGAAGAACCACCAGCAGCGGGGACGGGGGCTCACCGGAGTGGTACACCACTATCTATCTTAGGGTTCTGGGTGGGGGCGGGGGGCCTAGAGGCTGGCCGGGATGGCGGTGCATCGGGGGTGGGGAGTTGTTTCGGGGCGGCGAGGCGGCCCTGGGGCCGGCGGTTCGGCCGGTGGTGACTGGCGGTCAGGGGGGTGCAGGTTGAAGATGAACTACAGGCCCTCCCTAAACTACATGTCAAGTGCCTCTCTGCTACCATTGCGTTCAGTTTCGACAGTAACATTCAGATTCCACAGTAAATTTCAATTTCGAAAGGTATGTTAAGAGTCAACAGTTTTTACCTCATCTATTGTAGTCAGGTGGTTTTTGGTGATGTAAATTTTACATCTATTTTACATCATCTGTTGGAGATGCTATTAGAATCCCACTTGAGATTGACGATGTCTGTCTTGTGCTGCTTCAGCTTGACATCTTACGGCTCACCGGAGCTGCTCCAACGACAGAACGATCCATCACAATAGAGTAGTGCCCTAGACGCCATCTACACATTCCTCAGATCTTCCTCCACACCTCCGACAGCCACCTCTACCTCAACTACTTCAGCAACCAACCCAATGATGCCGAGGTCGACACGGCTACGGCAAAGAGGTTGTACACTTGTTGCATCACTTATTACTATACATTCATGTCGATCCATTAGGGCTATTTTGGTTCAACGGAAAAACATAGCAATAGGGAATTTTCCAATGGCACTCTACTATTCAATTATTCATGCATTTGGTTGAAAGGAATGAAGCTAAACATCCACCTGGACCTACTTTTCAAAATCCTATGCATGAAAACAAGACCAAGTACATTAGTGGCAGAAAAACATTCTAACTCTACACGCTTTCATATGGTTTCACTTTATTTGGGCCATGTTTCTTTGCATTCCTCTGCTCTTCCAATTCCTGAAAACCAAACACCCAAGTTGACAGAAATCATGTGTTTACAAATGCTCTGTTTACCATGTGCATTCCTGTCGGTGTTCTGGGAACGGGGTCCCAGACTTGCTCGCTGCTGGCTCGCAAGATGGCTCGCCAATGCCCAAGACGACCCGTCTTCATCAACCCAAGTTCAAGACCCTCGCGAGGGGCCAAGCCTCGCAGGGCGGACGATGCAAGGCCTCCTTAGGGGCGGCCTCACCAGGCAGGCTCGCGAGGAGGTGGAGAGATCAAGGCGAGGGGTACCTCGCGAGGTGCTCATGACGCAAGCCATGATGATCAAGACTAGGCGGGTGCCAGCCTGCGCAGTGTCCTCGTTTCCTCTTTGGTGCAAAGGAGGCAAGCACAGGCGCGAAGTACCGAGGCATCAAGCAAAGGTTTTCGTATCTGTTCAGCGAGACCAAGACCAGCAGGATGGTAGGACAGAGGTCACCGTGGAGCCCAAGACGGCGTCATCGCTAGTGCCTTTGGCAGTTGAAGACCACCTTTAGTCAGGATAGCCTGTACTAGCTGTCCCCTTTCAAAATGGCCGTTGTTGGCTCCCTTCCCGCTCAATATTTGGGAAGAGGACCAGGGCCTCTATAAATAGAGATAGCCACCATAGTAGGAGGGGATCGAATCCTTCCTAAGTAGAACACCCACCACCACAAGAACACCTCTCCTCGCGAGGCCGTTCTTCCTCTGTACTATTTATCATCAGCCCAAGAGGCAATCCACCACACCACACACTGGATTAGGGTATTACACCACAACGGTGGCCCGAACCAGTATAAACCTCGTGTCTCTTGTGTTGTTCATCGTTCTAGCTTAGAATCGCGGCAAGGTTGTGGGCGTGTTTCAGTAGGGAGAAGATCTTCGTGCGCACCTTAGAGTTCAAACCTTAAGGGTTTTGCCGGAACCCGATATCCGACATTTGGCGCGCCAGGTAGGGGTGCGCCGGAGCTCTCCTTCCCGTCGGCTCGTTCTCCACCAACACTGCGCTTCGCCCTCATGGCAGACAACGCGCCTCTGGCTCTGGCGGCCCACGCCAGCGCTAGGGCGAGGGGGCTCCGAGCCTTGCCCCCCCTTGCGGCAGGTGCAGTGACCGCACAAGTTCAAGCCAAAGATGCTTCCGCGCTACAACGGCGCAGAGGATACGCTGGCATTCCTGATGGCATAAGAGGAGGCTGTCCTCAAGGCCAGAGGTGATGACAAGGTCATGGCAACTGGTTTCCCATGGCCCTCGCCGGTGTCCCGCACGTTTGGCTGCTCAACCTGCCAACATCTTCTGTGGCCTCCTGGGAGGAGCTGTGTGATAACCCACAAGTATAGGGGATCGCAACAGCTTTTGAGGGTAGAGTATTCAATCCAAATTTATTGATTCGACACAAGGGGAGCCAAAGAATATTCTTGAGTATTAGCAGTTGAGTTGTCAATTCAACCACACCTGGATAACTTAGTATCTGCAGCAAAGTGTTTAGTAGCAAAAGTGGTATGATAATAATAGTAACGGTAGCAAAAGTAAAGATAAATGTTTTTGGGTTTTTGTAGTAGTGGTAACAGTAGCAACGGAAAAGTAAATAAGCGAAGAACAATATGTGAAATGATCGTAGGCAATGGATCAATGATGAATAATTATGCCAGATGCAATTCCTCATGCAATAGTTATAACATAGGGTGATATAGAACTAGCTCCAGTTCATCAATGTAATGTAGGCATGTATTCCGTAAATAGTCATACGTGCTTATGGAAAAGAACTTGTATGACAACTTTTGTCCTACCCTCCCGTTGAAGCGGGGTCCTAGCGGAAACTAAGGGATATTAAGGCCTCCTTTTAATAGAGAACAGGAACAAAATATTAGCACATAGTGAATACATGAACTCGTCAAACTACTGTCATCACTGAGAAGTATCCCGATTATTGTCACTTCGGGGTTGTCGGATCATAACACATAATAGGTGACTATAGACTTGCAAGATAGGATCAAGAACACACATATATTCATGAAAACATAATAGGTTCAGATCTGAAATCATGGCATTTGGGCCCAAGTGACAAGCATTAAGCATAGCAAAGTCATAGCAACATCAATCTCATAACATAGTGGATACTAGGGATCAAACCCTAACAAAACTAACTTGATTACATGGTAAATCTCATCCAACCCATCACCGTCCAGCAAGCCTACGATGGAATTACTCACGCACGACGGTGAGCATCATGAAATTGGTGATGGAGGATGGTTGATGATGACGACAGCGACGAATCCCCCTCTCCGGAGCCCCAAACGGACTCCAGATCAGCCCTCCCGAGAGAGATTAGGGCTTGGCGGCGGCTCCGTGTCGTGAAACGTGATGAAACTTTCTCCTTGATTTTTTTCTCCCCGAGACGGTATATATGGAGTTGGAGTTGAGGTCGGGAGGTATCCAGGGGGCCCATGAGATAGGGGTCCGCGCCCTGGGGGGGCCCTGTCTCGTGGACAGGCCGTGGGCACCCTGGCACTAATTCTTTCGCCAAAAATTCTTGTTAAATCTGAAAAGTGCCTCCGTGGATTTCCAGGACATTCTGAGAACTTTTCTTTTCTACACATAAAACAACATCATGGCGTTCTGCTGAAAACAGCGTCGACCCGTGTTAGTTCCATTCAAATCATGCAAGTTAGAGTCCGTAACAAGGAAAAAGTGTTTGGAAAAAGTAGATACGCTGGAGACGATCAACTCCCCAAGCTTAAACCTTTGCTTGTCCTCAAGCAATTCAGTTGATAAACTGAAAGTGATAAAGAAAAACTTTTACAAACTCTGTTGCTCTTGTTGTTGTAACATGAAAAGCCAGCATTCAAGTTTCAGCAAATATTATGAACTAACCATACTAACAATAACACATAGGTCTCACAGTTACTCATATCAATAACATAATCAGCTAGCGAGCCATAATAATAAAACTCGGATGACAACACTTTCTCAAAATAATCATAACACGATATAACAAAATGGTATCTCGCTAGCCCTTTCTAAGATTGCAAAACATAAATGGAGAGCACCTTTAAAGATCAAGGACTTACTAAACATTGTAATTCATGGTAAAAGAGATCCAGTCAAGTCATACCCAATATAAACCAATAATAATGTATGCAAATGACAGTGTGCTCTCCAGCGGGTGCTTTTTAATAAGAAGGGTGATGACTCAACATAAAAGTAAATAGATAGCCCTTACCAGAGGGAAGCAGGGATTTGTAGAGGTGCCAGAGCTCGATTTTAAAATAGAGAGTGAATAACATTTTGAGCGGCATACTTTTGTTGTCAACGCAACAACTATGAGATGGTTGTATCTTCCATACAGAATGGTAAAGGTTTATACTCCCTCAACCACCAACAAGCATCAATCCATGGCTTGCTCGAAACAACGTGTGCCTCCAACATACAACAACCTTGGGGGAGTTTTGTTTAATTATTTTGATTTGCTTTGACCATTTTGGATCATGGGACTGGGCATCCCAGTTAACGGCCCTTTCTTGTGAATGAGGAGCGGAGTCCACTCCTCGTGAGAATAACCCACCTAGCATGGAAGATATAGGCAGCCCTAGTTGAAACATGAGCTGCTCGAGCATACAAAACAGAATTTCATTTGAAGATTTGGAGTTTGGAACATACAAATTTACTTGGAACGGCAGGTAAATACCGCATATAGGAAGGTATAGTGGACTCATATGGAACAACTTTGGGGTTTAAGGAGTTTGATGCACAAGCAGATTCCCGCTTAGTACAAGTGAAGGCTAGCAAAAGACCGGAAGCGACCAACTGAGAGAGCGACAACAGTCATAAACATGCATTAAAATTAATTCACACCGAATACAAGCATGAGGAGGATATAATCCACAATGAACATAAATATCATGAAGGCTATGTTGATTTGATTCAACTACATGCGTGAACATGTGCCAAGTCGAGTCACTCAATTCATTCAAAGGAGCATACCATCCCATCATACCACATCATAATCATTCTAATAGCATGTTGGCACGCAAGGTAAACCATTATAACTCATAGCTAATCAAGCATGACACAAGCAACTATAATCTCTAAATGTCATTGCAAATATGTTCACTTCATAATAGCTGATTTAGAAACGATGAACTCATCATATTTACAAAAACAAGAGAGGTCGAGTTCATACCAGCTTTTCTCATCCCAATAAGTCCATCATATATCGTCATTATTACCTTTCACTTGCACGACCTAACGATGTGTATAATAATAAGAGTGCACGTGCTTTGGACTAAGCTGGAATCTGCAAGCATTCAACTCAAGAGAGAAGACAAGTAATATGGGCTCTAAGTTAAATAAACAATCATGCATATAAGAGCCACTAAGCATTTTCAATATGGTCTTCTCGACCCCCAAAGGAAAGAAAAGAAAATAAAACTATTTACATGGGAAAGCTCCCAACAAGTAAGAAGAAGAACTAGAAATCTTTTTGGGTTTTCATTTTAATTTCTACTACAAGCATGGAAATTAAACTAACTAATTTTTTTTGGTTTTTCTTAAGGTTTATCAAACACGCAAGAAGAAAACTAGAAAAAGAAACTTAAACTAGCATGGATAATACAATGAATGAGTATGAGCACCGACAACTAGTGTGTGAACATGAATGTAAAGTCGGTGAGAAATACGTACTCCCCCAAGCTTAGGCTTTTGGCCTAAGTTGGTTTAATACCAGTGACCGCCTGGCTGGTATCCATAAGTGAAACTGGGGTAGTACTGAGATGCAGAGGCGACTGTCGTGGTTCTAAGTCTGACAGTAGAGTGGGGGTAGGTAAGGAGAGGCAAGGTCCTAGCTATGGAGAGGTTGTGAACACAAGCGATGTAATGAAGTTCAGGCCCTTCTCGTAAGAAGTAAAGCCCCACGCCCTCGGAGCCCTGAGGCGGTCGAGTGGATTATGAGTGTAGGTATTACAAGAGTGCGAACCCCTTTATCTGTGGAGGGGGGGTGCCTTATATAGAGTACGCCAGGACCCCAGCCAGCCCACATAATGGAGAGGTTAAAGTACATTAAGCCCGGGGGGTTACTGGTAACGCCCCTCATAAAGTGTCTTAACTATCATTAAGTCTATTCAATAGCAAGCCGCTGCGTTGCAGAGTGCCTTCTGACCTTCTGATGGTCGAGTGTGTCTTCATGGTCGAGTGAGTCTTCCATGGTCGAGTCCTTCGGTCGGTCAGTGGGTTCCTCTTTGGTCGATCGAAGATGATCTCTTCTAAGAGTGCCCCTGGGTAGGACGTTTAGGTCAGGCCTATGACCCTACCCTAGGTACATGAATCCATCATTAGCCCCCGAATGGATTGAGGCTTGAGTGAAGGAGGAGTTGACGTTGTTTCCGATTGTCTTTTGTATACTGGCTATGTGTTGTATTGGATCGAGATCTTCTCTGTTGATAACAAGCAACTTTTCTTCAGTCGACTCGATCCATTCTTATTCTCTAGTCGAGTGATCTTTTATACCTCGCTGTTCCCGAACGACGGATCGCAGGAAACTTCATACTTGGCAAGTCGATCTGTCGCTTGCGGATTCTGCGGGATACGAAATTTGGGGAAGCGCGCGAAGCGGAACGGACCGCGGCGCTCGGATGGGACATGACAGGGACGCCTTGATCTCTGCGCCGCTTTTTCTGCCACGTATCATGCAGTGCAACTGTTTCGGGATATGATTGGATTGCTCGGGTCCACATGTCATCCACTCGGAAGGGATGTTATAAATGCAACTCGTGAGGGTTTCTGCACAGTACCCCGTTCTTCCTCCTCTGCTCGCTTCTTCGCTCGCCCTCTCGCAATCGCTGCCGCTCTCGCTACTTCCTCCCTTGCACTCGCCGCGCGCCATGGGCAAAGAGAAGACGGCGGTGCTGGAGCGCGCGAAGAAGGCGTCGGCGGCGGAGAAGGCGAAGGGGAGATCCACCAGCCGTGGCGGTTCTTCATCAAGATCCCGCTTGCCGAATGGCTGGGTCCAGGGAGATTGGATCCAGTCGACCATCAGGGAGAAGGATCTCCTCGATATGGCCAACGACGGGCTGATCCCCCACGGCGCCGCGAGGCTTCCCGCCAAGAGTGGCAACCTCACCGAAGAGGGTGAGTGTGTGCTCCTGGCCACTCATGTTGATCGAGGGTTTCGCTGCCGCGAAAGTGTTTTTTTCGTGGCTTTCTGAATTTCTTTGGGGCCCAGCTCCACCATTTTACTCCAAACTCCATCACGATCTCGCTGCATTTGTGTCTATGTGCGAAAACTTCTGGGCTGTCGACCGCGACCGGGTTTGTTCAAGTATATCTTCACATGTCGCCTCGGACCGTGAAGAAGGCAAGTCCCGTGACGAGAAGACCCAAGTAGTTCAGATGTGCGGGGCCTAGGAATCCAATTGAGGAATAAGAGCACCTTCCCAGCTATGTCTTTTCCCGAGTCGGTCGGGGGTTGGCAATGACCTGGTTCTATTGCTGTAATGAGTCGACGCCGGTCACCGAAAGTGGTCTTCCTCCATTCACCATGAGTCGAGTGAACAGACCCTCCTCCCTGAAGGTGGTTCCAGAGGAGAGAGCTGATGTGAAGATGTTGATGGATCACGTGGTACAGCTGGTTCGGGACGGTGTGACTGGCATGGATCTCTTGGAGGTTTTTCTTCGGAGGCGAATCCAGCCCCTTCAATTCCGAAGCCACTGCATGTGGCTGTACTGCGGCACCGAGGACGAGACTCGCGTCAACCTGGAGGCAGTCGACGACGCCATAGTGGAAAGATGGATGGCCGCGATCACTGGGAACAAGGACAACCCTCGCGGATCCCAGAGGATTTCTCCATTTGACCAAAATAGCGTTCCAGACAAGGTACATTTGCTCTGCTTTCCATTGTATATCCGCTTAATGTGTTTTGTGACTTGGTCGATTGAACTCGCTTTGATGTTTCGTGCCCTTACCGAGCTATACTCAATGCCCAATGGCGCTCAGACCCCGACTGAGGAGGGAGAAGCCAGCGGGGGTGAGAGCCAGGAAGAGTGGGATTCAGACGCTGCTGAGGATGACGACGACGACGATGATGATGACGAGGATGAAGAGGAGGAGGAAGAGGAGGAGGTTGCACCATCGCGCTCGGAAAGGCGGTCAAAACTTGTGCACGACCCTTCGACTGAACGCGGTAAGGGAGCTGCGACTGCCTTGCAGTCGACCAAACGCCCTCGGACCGCTTCTCCGGTGCCGACTGAGAGGGCGCCGAAGCAGTCGAAGGTAGCTCCCTCGAGGCCAACCAAACCTCTGCCAAAAATGAAAGTGTCCATCCCCGTCATATCAGGGTAAACCAATCACTTAAGTCTTCTTGCTCTGTACAAATTCTGTCTCTGGTTGATACTTGAATTGGTCAACTGATTCTTTGCAACTTCAGTGCTGCGACTTCTGAAACCTCAGGCAAGGCTGAGGACCATGAGATGGAGGACGCGACGACCTCAAATCCCGGTACCGCATCTTTAATTCTGTCTTTAGTCGACTGACTCATAGTTTCTGACTTTGACTCTTTTCTGAAGCTCCAACCAATGACATTATCACCCTTCCCGACGACGATGATGAGGATGAGGAACCACTGAGGTATAGGAGGAGCAGGAAGGCATCTACTGGCAAAGCAGCCCAAGATGTGATGGCGCCCGAGACTGCTGCGACGGAAGGGGAGGCCAGCACTCGACATACCGTGTCCTTCGCGGTGCCGTTGACGAGTGCTCGTCCCACTTCGTCGAGTGCTGGGCAGCCTTCGCTCTTCGCCACGCACCACATCCCGGAGGACCAAGCTAGTGCTGCTAAGGAGGGGATCCGTCAAGCAGGGATCATGATGGAGCAGGTGAAGATCGTTCGGGATGCGAGCCAAGCAGCTTACGACGCTAGCTCCGCCCTTCAAAGCAATGTTCAGGTCAGTCGACCACCGCCTGTTCTATTAGGATATGCTATCAAAACTTTTCTTTCTGGAATTCATAGCAGTCACCCAGAGGGTGTGTTGGTAAAAACTCTGTATTTAGCGGGGCACGCTGAGTGCACCCGCCGGGTGTAGTCCCCAAGGCTAAGGTCGATCACCTGGCAATGGTCTTAGGCTTTATAAGTAAATATTGATCATCACCGAATGAACCGAATGGGTTTACGAAACCAGTGGGGGCACGCTGAGTGCACCCACCGGTGTAGTCCCGAGACCGTGGTCGGCTTTGGTAGTTGATTACGATCTGAAGAAGTTTTGGTCGATCGTCGACTTTTTTTTTTCGGTCGATCGGGTCGACTCGTTTGAATAAGACCGGTGGGGGCACGCTGAGTGCACCCACCGGTGTAGTCCTCGAGACTACGGTCGAATGCTTGCATTCGATCGTAGTCTTAGAAACATATCATTTTCTCTATTCACTCGGAGGTGAATCATCTTTGACATTTTGTCGATTGATTCTTCAGAGAAATCTCGTGATCTTGCGACGACGCTTATAATGAACCGGAGCGAAGCATATTCAGCTCGAGTTGGACTTGAAGCTAGTGCAGGAGAATCGACGAAGGCAAAGGAGGAGACCAAAGGTATGTTTGGTGAGACTTGACGACTCTTTTCTCCCTCATTTGCTTCAAACCTGACTTTGCTGTGATTTACGTGCAAGGTGAAGGAGGCCCAGAGGAAGAAGGAGCTTGAGCTGTCCGAGAAGATCAAGCTTGCCGATTTAAAAACTATCCTCACCACCAAGCTCGAACAGACAACACCATTCTCAAGGCTGCTCTTGGCCATTGCCACCAAGGATGTTGATCGATCGAAAGTCGACAAGACCACTCGATCGAGAAGATCAACCGGTTGACGGGAAGAAGAATGACCGAAGGCTTCTGGGTGGTCTTGCTAAAAATTGTTCCTTATGCTCAAAGGTAGTCTTTTTCACTCGACCAACTCTTCCAACCTGTCGTGTTCCCATTCGACTATTTTCTTGATTCGGGTTTTGTCTTTGCAGAGTTCTCCGCAACTTTGAAGAAGAAACCAGCCAGCTTGGAGATGAACCTTGACCTGTCAATTCTCCGTGAATGATGAAGTTGCTATGAACGCCTTCCGACCGGAGTCCGTGTTGCCGCTGTCGTGGATTACCTCGCAAGGCTGAAGGTTGCTACGCCCCGCATCGACTCGACGCCTCGCCCGGGCGACACTCCAAAATGACCTTGAGTCGTTGATGGCTCGATCGAACGCCGCCCCGACCGAAAGTGCAGGAGTGGAAGAAGTCTTCGCCGGTGTGGCGCAGATGTCGCCTCTGTGCTCGGGCGCGAGTCCATTGCAAGGATGCACGAGAAGATAAGCTGGCGGCTCTCCGAGTGGCCAACACCAAGAAACACGACTTCAGGTCTTTCATGGAGACTTTCATCGCTGCTGCTACACGGATCGCAGATGGGATTGACCTCGACGAGTTCGTCGCTCCTTCCAGCCCTCCACAAGAGGGGTAAAAAACTTTCCTTGAGTCTTACACTTTAAATTTGCCTCGGTATGCCGAGTGAAATTGTAACCGATAAAACCTTAACAGGCTTAGTGCCTGAGCACTCTCGGTTCTTTAGGTATCAACCTAAATTTGGATTGGATGTTTGGATATGATTGCTCTTGGCTTGAATTGCCCTTTGCAGGTTAACAGCAAGATGCCCACTGCAGTCGACTTATTCCTTAGGCAAGCACTGTGATGCGGCTAAGCCTCCGAGTGAGAGGCTTGCTCTTCACTCGGTAGGATTTCTTATACCTTAGGCGAGCACTGGGCTGCAGCTAAGCCCCCGAGTGAGAGGTTTGCTCTTCACTTGGTAGGATTTCTTATATCTTAGGCGCAGCTACTGGCTGCAGCTTAAGCCCCGAGTGAGAGGTTTGCTCTTCACTCGGTAGGATATCTTATATCTTAGGCGAGCACTGGCTGCAGCTAAGCCCCGAGTGAGAGGTTTGCTCTTCACTCGGTAGGATTTCTTATATCTTAGGCGTAGCGCTGGCTGCAGCTTAAGCCCCCAAGTGAGAGGTTTGCTCTTCACTCGGTAGGATTTCTTATATCTTAGGCGAGCACTGGCTGCAGCTAAGCCCCGAGTGAGAGGTTTGCTCTTCACTCGGTAGGATTTCTTATATCTTAGGCGAGCACTGGGCTGCAGCTAAGCCCCGAGTGAGAGGTTTGCTCTTCACTCTGTAGGATTTCTTATACCTTAGGCGCAGCACTGGCTGCAGCTAAGCCCCGAGTGAGAGGTTTGCTCTTCACTTGGTAGGATTTCTTATATCTTAGGCGAGCTGGGCTGCAGCTAAGCCCCGAGTGAGAGGTTTGCTCTTCACTGTAGGATTTCTTATATCTTAGGCGCAGCACTGGCTGCAGCTAAGCCCCGAGTGAGAGGTTTGCTCTTCACTCGGCAGGATTTCGTTGTATTTGTGGCGGCTTCGGAGGAGAGGGTCATGATCGACCTGCACCTCGCTTTCCTTGTAACATAAATCATACTTATGGTGTAGCTCGGAGGAGAGGGTCGATCGACCTGCACCTCGTCCTCCTTGGGCACACACGTTACTTATGGTGTAGCTCGGAGGAGAGGGTCGCGATCGACCTGCACCTCGTCCTCCTTCTTGAGCGTACATTGTACTTAGGCGAGTACTTGACTGCAGCTAAGCCTCCGAGTGGTAGTCCGCTTACCACTCGGTAGGATTTTTAATAACTTAGGCGAGCACTGGCTGCAGCTAAGCCCCGAGTGGAAGTCCGGCTTGCCACTCGGTAGGATTTCTTATATCTTAGGCGAGCACGGGCTGCAGCTAAGCCCCGAGTGAGAGGTTTGCTCTTCACTCGGTAGGATTTCTTATATCTTAGGCGAGTACTGGACTGCAGCTAAGCCTCCGAGTGGAAGTCTCGCTTACCACTCGGTAGGATTTTTATAACTTAGGCGAAGCAGATTCGCAGTTAAGCCTCCGAGTGGAAGTCCGCTTACCACTCGGTAGGATTTGTACAAACTTAGGCGAAACGGATTCGCGACTAAGCCACCCACTGGGGGAAAATTTTACTGGACAAAAATAAAAAGTGACAAAAATTATGAAGGAATTATGACACTATTATTTCGAAGCCCATGAACTACGGAAGTATTTTATTACAACTCTTCCGAGTGAAAAACTTTAAGTGTAAAACGGGCGGAGCAGATCCGCATTCCAAGCTCGGGGCTCGTCGATTTTGTGTTCGACGTTGTAGAGACGATATGCCCCGTTGTGGAGGACCTTTGTGACGATGAAGGGCCCTTCCCAGGAGGGAGCGAGCTTATGTTGTTTCTGCTGATCCACTCGAAGGACCAGATCCCCTTCCTGGAAGGCTCGACCTCTCACATTTCTGGCGTAAAGGCGACGCAAGTCTTGCTGGTAGATGGTCGAGCGGATCAGAGCCATCTCCCTTTCCTCTTCTAGGAGGTCGATCGCATCTTTGGCGCTTGCTAAGCTTCTGCTTCATTGTAAAGTTCAATTCGGGGAGCATTGTGAAGGAGATCACTCGGAAGGACTACTTCTGCTCCATAGACCAGGAAGAAGGGAGTTCTTCCGGTCGACCGATTAGGCGTGGTCCGCAAACCCCAAAGCACCGAAGGGAGTTCGTCAACCCAAGCTCCAGCCGCATGCTTGAGATCTCGCATCAGTCGGGGTTTCAGACCCTTGAGGATTAATCCGTTGGCCCGTTCTTCCTGTCCATTTGACTGTGGATGAGCGACTGAAGCGTAGTCGACTCGTGTGCCTTGGGCGTTGCAGAAATCCTTGAATTCTTCCGAGTCAAAATTCGACCCATTATCGTGATGATGCTTGTGCGGGACCCCATATCTCGAACGTCTACTCTCGATGAAAGAAACAAGAAGATCAAGCGCCAAGACTTTTGATTGGTTTAGCTTCAATCCACTTGGTGAACTTGTCGATCGCTACCAAGACATGCGTGAAACCGCTCCGACCTGTTCGCAAGGGACCGACCATGTCCAACCCCATACCGCGAAAGGCCGACGAGTGGAATGGTCTTCGTGGTCGACGCAGCTTGTGTGACATATTGGAGTAGAACCGCATCCTTCGTGACTTGTCCACTATTTCTTTCGCCATCTCATTTGCCCTTGGCCAATAAAATCCGGCCCGGTATGCTTTGGCTACAATGGTCCGAGAGGACGATGGTGACCACAGGTCCCCGAGTAGATGTCATTGAGTATGACTCGACCTTCTTCCGGCGTTATGCATTTTGTCCGACTCCGCCGGGCTTTCTATACAATCGCCCTTTGATAATCGAAAAGGCTTTGGATCGACGGACGATCTGCCGAGCCTCTTCCTCATCCTCCGGGAGTTCCTTCCTCGTAATATATGCGATGTATGGAATTGTCCAATCGGGAGTGACCACTAAAACTTCCATGACCAAGTCGACCAACGCGGGACCTCAACCTCACCGGTCTGTGGCACTCTTGGGCTGTGGAGCTTCCTCTGTGAAGGGATCTTCTTTAATCGACGGAGTGCGATATGCTCCAAAAACACACCACTGAATGGCTTCTCTTTTAGAGCCTATCTTCGCCAGATCATCTGCTGCTTGATTTTTCATCGGGGATGTGATGGAGTTCCAACCCTCGAACTTCTTTTCCAGCTTCCTCATTGCATTGCACTATCCAATCATAGCTGGGCTTCTCACGCCCCACTCCTTCATCACTTGATCGACCACTAGATCTGAGTCGCCATAGACCATCGGCGCACGGACGCCGAGTGAGATGGCCATGCGTAATCCATATAAGAGGGCCTCGTACTCTGCCTCATTGTTGGAGGAATCAAAGTGAATCTGGAGCACATACCTAAGCTTATCTCCTCCGGGGAAACCAGAACAACCCCAAAGACTGTAACCATTCAGCATCTTGGAGCCGTCAAAGAACATGGTCCAATGCTCCGAGTGAACTTCACCGCTCTGTGTGGTTCAATCCACTCGCCAGGAAATCCGCTATAGCCGGGACTTAATGGCTTTTGCCTCGAATTTGATATCAAGGGAAGAAGTTCAATCGCCCATTTCGCCACTCGACCGGTTGCATCTCTGTTGTGCGGGATCTCTCGATAAAGGAGCGCCGCTAACGATCGTGATAGAATGATCGAGAAATAGTGAGCAACCTTCTTCGTGGTCATGTATATGCCATACACAAGCTTCGATAATGCGGTATCATCGCTGGATGGAGTCAAGACTTCGCACAAATAATACACCGGCGCTGAACTTTGAAGGCCTTTCCTTCCTCTTCCCGCCGACCAGAAGCACAAGATCGACAACTTGTCCAGTGGCTGCAATATAAAGCAGCAGAGGCTCTTTGCTGATTGGAGCAGCAAGCACCGGCTGGGTGGAGAGCAGAGCTTTTAGCTCGGCAAACGCTGCATCACTCGAGTCCACTCGAACTTGTCGCCTTCTTCATCACCGGTAAAGAGGCAACGCTTTTCACCGAGTCGGAGATGAATCGACTTAATGCGCCAAGCATCCAAGAAGCTTCGGACATCGCACTCGCACAGGCATTTCATTCGGAGAATAGTGCCGATCTTCTCTCGATTAGCGCCGATTCCTCGCTCGAAACGAAAACCAAGTAATTTGCCACCAGAACTCCGAATGTGCACTTTGACGGATTGAGCTTGATATCGCACTTTCGAGGTTGGCAAATGTTTCGGCGAGGTCAGCAAGCAGGTCGGAACCTTTTCGCGACTTAACGACGATATCATCCATATACGCTTCCACATTCTGACTGGTTTGAGTGAGAAGACACTTCTGAAGCATCAGAAATAGAAATATCATTGGGATTCTCAGGTGTGTCTACGGTAGGTTCATTAGAAGAATGCAAAGTCTTATCATTTTTCTTCTTATTATTTTTAGAAGAACTAGGTGCTCCTAAATTATTTCTCTGAGAATCTTGCTCGATTCTCTTAGGGTGGCCTTGAGGATACAAAGGTTCCTGAGTCATTCTACCAGTTCTAGTAGCCACTCTAATAGCAAAGTCATTTTTATTATTTAATTCATCAAGCAAATCATTTTGAGCTTTAAGTACTTGCTCCGCTTGAGTAGCAACCATAGAAGCATATTTGCTGAGGCATTGAAGTTCATCTTTAACTCTAGCTAGATTATCACCTACGCGTCCTATCTCGGAAGCATTATTCGTTAACTCTCTACCAACATAAGCATTAAAACTTTCTTGTCTAGCCATAAAGTCATCAAATTCATCTAAGCATGGGCTATGAAATTTAGTAGAGGGTATTTCAACTTTATCGCATCTATAGAGAGAATTTACCTTTACTACCTGTGTCGGGTTATCAAGACAATGTGGTTCTTCAGGCGGTAAATTAAGACCATGTATTTCTTCAATAGGAGGTAAATTCTTAATATCTTCAGCTTTAATACCTTTTTCTTTCATTGATTTCTTTGCCTCTTGCATATCTTCAGATCGAGAAATGAAACACCTCTTCTTCTTGAGTGGGTTTAGGAATAGGCTCAGAGTTGGCTCAATTGGTTCAGAATTGCCTCGTGAATTGGCTCGGGAAGAGTCCAATTATTTTCATTAGTCAACATATTATTCAATAGTATTTCATCTTCGTCATTGTTCTTTCCCGAAAACACAACCAGCACAACTATCCAAGTAGTCCTTGGAAGCATCGATTAGTCCATTATAAAAGATATCAAGTATTGCATTTTTCTTAAGAGGATGATCAGTAAAGATTATAATCGGAGAAGCCTCCCCAAGCTTGTGGGAGACTCTCTCCTTGATTTGCACAAAATTATATATTTCCATAAGGCAGCTTGTTTCTTTTGAGCGGGGAAATATTTAGCAGAGAAGTAATAAATCATATCCTGGGGACTACGCACACAACCAGGAGCAAGAGAATTATACCAAGTCTTAGCATCACCCTTTAATGAGAACGAAAATATCTTAAGGATATATAAATAGCGAGACTTCTCATCATTAGTAAACAAGGTGGCTATATCATTTAACTTGGTAAGATGTGCCACAACAGTTTCAGATTCAAGGCCATAAAAAGGATCAGTTTCAACTAAAGTAATAATATCAGGATCAACAAGGAATTCATAATCCTTATCAGTAACACAAATAGGTGAAGTAGCAAAAGCAGGATCGGGTTTCATTCTAGCATTAAGAGACTGCTGCTTCCATTTATCTAATAATTTCTTAAGATCATTTCTATCATTGCAAGCAAGAATTTCCATAGCAGTTGTTTCATGCATAACAAAACCCTTAGGAACAACAGGTAAAACATAATCATTGGGGGGACCTTCATCATCACTATCATCAGTAATAGGATCTTCAGTAATTTCATTCCCCCTAAATCTAGCAAGTTGTTCATCTAGAAATTCACCTAATGGCAAAGTAGTATCACGCACAGAAGTAGTTTCATCATGCATAGCAGAAGTGGCATCATCAATAACATGCGACATATCAGAATTCATAGCAGTAGCAGGTTTAGGTGTCGCAAGCCTACTAATAACGGAAGGAGAATCTAGTGCAGAGCTAGATGGCAGTTCCTTAACTCCCCTCGTAGTTGAGGGCAAAATAGTAGTTCGATCGTCTTTCAAGTTCTTCGTAGTGATCAACAGATATAAATCCCAAGTGACTCAGAGAATAGAGCTATGATCCCCGGCAACGGAGCCAGAAATTAGTCTTGTTAACCCACAAGTATAGGGGATCGCAACAGCTTTCGAGGGTAGAGTATTCAACCCAAATTTCTTGATTCGACACAAGGGGAGCCAAAGAATATTCTTGAGTATTAGCAGTTGAGTTGTCAAGTCAACCACACCTGGATAACTTAGTATGTGCAGCAAAGTGTTTAGTAGCAAAATTGGTATGATAATAATAGTAACGGTAGCAAAAGTAAAGATAAATGTTTTTGGGTTTTTGTAGTAGTTGTAACAGTAGCAACGGAAAAGTAAATAAGCGAAGAACAATATGTGAAAAGCACGTAGGCAATGGATCAATGATGGATAATTATGCTGGATGCGATTCCTCATGCAATAGTTATAACATAAGGTGATATAGAACTAGCTCCAATTCATTAATGTAATGTAGGCATGTATTCCGTAAATAGTCATATGTGCTTATGGAAAAGAACTTGTATGACAACTTTTGTCCTACCGTCCCGTTGAAGCGGGGTCCTAGCAGAAACTGTTGGGGAACGTAGTAATTTCAAAAAATTTCCTACGGACATGCAAGATCATGGTGATGCATAGCAACGAGAGGGGAGAGTGTATGTCCACGTACCCTCGTAGACCGTAAGCGGAAGCGTTATGACAACGCGGTTGATGTAGTCGTACGTCTTCACGATCCGACCGATCCAAGCACCGAATGTACGGCACCTCCGAGTTCAGCACACGTTCAGCTCGATGACGATCCCCGGGCTCCGATCCAGCAAAGCGTCGGGGATGAGTTCCGTCAGCACGACGGCGTGATGACGATGATGATGTTCTACCGGCGCAGGGCTTCGCCTAAACTCCGCGACGATATGACCGAGGTGGAATATGGTGGAGGGGGGCACCGCACATGGCTAAGGAACGATCCGTAGATCAACTTGTGTGTCTATGGGGTGCCCCTGCCCCCGTATATAAAGGAGTGGAGGAGGGGGAGGGCCGGCCTCTCTATGGCGCGCCCTAGGGGAGTCCTACTCCCACCAGGAGTAGGATTCTCCCTTTCCTAGTCCAACTAGGAAACCTTCCATGTAGTAGGAGTAGGAGAGAAGGAAAGGGAAGGGAAAAGGAGAAGGAAGGAAGGGGGCGCCCCCCCTCCCTAGTCCAATTCAGACTAGTCCATGGGGAGGGGTGCGGCCACCCTTATGGCCCTTTTTCTCCTTTCCCGTATGGCCCATTAAGGCCCAATACGAATTCCCGTAACTCTCCGGTACTCCGAAAAATACCCGAATCAATCGGAACCTTTCCGAAGTCCGAATATAGTCGTCCAATATATCGATCTTTACGTCTCGACCATTTCGAGACTCCTCGTCATGTCCCCGATCTCATCCGGGACTCCGAACTCCTTCGTACATCAAAACCATAAACTCATAATAAAACTATCATCGAAACCTTAAGCGTGCGGACCCTACGGGTTCGAGAACTATGTAGACATGACCTAGAACTATTCTTGGTCAATAACCAATAGTGGGACCTGGATGCCCATATTGGTTCCTACATATTCTACGAAGATCTTTATCGGTCAAACCGCATAACAACATATCGTTGTTCCCTTTGTCATCGGTATGTTACTTGCACGAGATTTGATCGTCGGTATCCAATACCTAGTTCAATCTCGTTACCGGCAAGTCTCTTTACTCGTTCTGTAATGCATCATCCCGTAACCAACTCATTGGTCATATTGCTTGCAAGGCTTATAATGATGTGCATTACCGAGAGGGCCCTGAGATACCTCTCCGACAATCGGAGTGACAAAACCTAATCTCGAAATACGCCAACTCAACATGTACCTTCGGAGACACCTGTAGTACTCCTTTATAATCACCCAGTTACGTTGTGACGTTTGGTAGTACCCAAAGTGTTCCTCCGGTAAACGGGAGTTGCATAATCTCATAGTTACAGGAACATGTATAAGTCATGAAGAAAGCAATAGCAACATACTAAACGATCAAGTGCTAGGCTAACAGAATGGGTCAAGTCAATCACATCATTCTCCTAATGATGTGATCCCGTTAATCAAATGACAACTCTTTTGTCCATGGCTAGGAAACATAACCATCTCTTGTTGCGGAACGTAGTAATTTCAAAAAAATTCCTACACACACGCAAGATCATGGTGATGCATAGCAACGAGAGGGGAGAGTGTTGTCTACGTATCCTCGTAGACCGAAGCGGAAGCGATCATAACGTAGAGGAAGTAGTCGTACGTTCTCCTCGCGATCCAACCGATCCCAAGCACCGTTACTCGGCGCCTCGAGTTCTTGGCACACGACAGCTCGATGGCGCTCCTCGGGCTCCAATCCAAAGAGAGCTCGGGGAGGAGAGTTCCGTCAAGACGACGGCGTGGTGATGATCTTGATGTTCTATCGACGCAGGCTTCGCCTAAGCACCGCCACGATATGACCGAGGTGGATTATGGTGGAGGGGGCACCGACACGGCTAAGGAACGATCTCAAGGATCAACTTGTGTGTTCTAGGGTGCCCCTGCGCCTCAGATATAAAGGAGCAAGGGGGTGCGGCCGGCCCTAGGAGGAGGCGCCGAGGAGTCCTACTCCCCAGGAGTAGGACTCCCCTTTCCTAGTTGGATTAGGACTTGGGGGAGGAAAGAGGGAAGGGCGCCCCCCTCTCCATGTCCTATTAGGACTAGGGGAGGAGGCGCGCTGCCCCCTGGCCGCCCTTCCTCTTCTCCCTCATGGCCCACTAAGGCCCATTAACACCGGAGGGTTCCGTAACCCGGTGTTCCTAAGTAAAATCCCGATTTCACCGGAACCATTCGAACTCCAAACATAGGCTTCCAATATATCAATCTTTATGTCTCGACCATTTCGAGACTCCTCGTCATGTCCGTGATCACATCCGGACTCGAACTTCTTGGTACATCAAAATACACAAACTCATAATATAACCGTCATCGAAACCTTAAGCGTGCGGACCCTACGGTTCGAGAACAATGTAGACATGACCGAGACACGTCTCGGTCAATAACCAATAGCAGGACCTGATGCCCATATTGGCTCCTACATATTCTCTGAAGATCTTTATCGGTCGGACCGCATAACAACATACGTTGTTCCTTTGTCATCGGTATGTTACTTGCCCGAGATTCGATCGTCGGTATCCAATACCTAGTTCAATCTCGTTACCGGCAAGTCTCTTTACTCGTTCCGTAATACATCATCTCACAGCTAACTCATTAGTTGTAATGCTTGCAAGGCTTAAGTGATGTATATTACCGAGAGGGCCCAGAGATACCTCTCCGACAATCGGAGTGACAAAACCTAATCTCGAAATACGCCAACCCAACATCTGCCTTTGGAGACACCTTTAGTACTCCTTTATAATCACCCAGTTACGTTGTGACGTTTGGTAGCACCCAAAGTGTTCCTCCGGTAAACGAGAGTTGCATAATCTCATAGTTATAGGAACATGTATATGTCATGGATAAAAGCAGTAGCAACATACTAAACGATCGTGTGCTAAGCTAATGGAATGGGTCATGTCAATCAGATCATTCACCTAATGATGTGACCTTGCTAATCAAACAACAACCCTTTGTTCATGGTTAGGAAACATAACCATCTTTGATTAACAAGCTAGTCTTGTAGAGGCATACTAGTGACATTCTGTTTGTCTATGCATTCACACATGTATTATGTTTCCGGTTAATACAATTCTAGCATGAATGATAAACATTTATCATGAAATAAGGAAATAAATAATAACTTTATTATTGCCTCTAGGGCATATTTCCTTTAGTCTCCCACTTG
Source organism: Aegilops speltoides (assembly GCA_021437245.1). Classification (NCBI taxonomy): domain Eukaryota; kingdom Viridiplantae; phylum Streptophyta; class Magnoliopsida; order Poales; family Poaceae; genus Aegilops; species Aegilops speltoides. Next base: position 348,568,713 of record CM038146.1, on the reverse strand, counting down.
CACTAGAGTCAATAATCTAGATTACATAGTAATGATTCTAACACCCATGGAGTCTTGGTGTTGATCATGTTTTGCTCGTGGAAGAGGCTTAGTCAACGGGTCTGCTACATTCAGATCCGTATGTATCTTGCAAATCTCTATGTCTCCCACCTGGACTAAATCCCGGATGGAATTGAAGCGTCTCTTGATGTGCTTGGTCCTTTGTGAAATCAGGATTCCTTTGCTAAGGCAATTGCTCGAGATTGTCACGAAGATTTTCATTGGACCCGATGCACTAGGTATGACACCTAGATCGGATATGAACTCCTTCATCCGCACTCCTTCATTAGCTGTTTCGGCTACTATGTACTCCGCTTCACATGTAGATCCCGCCACGACGCTTTGTTTAGAACTCGCACCAACCGACAGCTCCTCCGCTTAGTGTAAATACGATCCGGTCTGCGATTTAGAATAAATCGGATCGGTGTCAAAGCTTGCATCAACGTAACTGTTTACGATGAGCTCTTTGTCACCTCCATATCGAGAAACATATCCTTAGTCCTTTTCGTATTTCAGATGTTCTTGACCGCTGTCCGATGATCCACTCTGGATTACTTTGGTACCTCCCTGCTAAGCTTATAGCAAGGCACACATCAGGTCTGGTACACAACATTGCATACATGATAGAGCCTATGGCTGAAGCATAGGGAACATCTTTCATTTTCTCTCTATCTTCTGCAGTGGTCGGGCATTGAGTCTTACTCAACTTCACACCTTGTAAAACAGGCAAGAACCCTTTCTTTGCTTGATCCATTTTGAACTTCTTCAAAATTTTGTCAAGGTATGTGCTTTGTGAAAGTCCAATTAAGCGTCTTGATCTATCTCTATAGATTTTGATGCCCAATATGTAAGTAGCTTCACCGAGGTCTTTCATTGAAAAACTCTTATTCAAGTATCCCTTTATGCTATCCAGAAATTCTATATCATCTCCGATTAGTAATATGTCATCTACATATAATATCAGAAATGCTACAGAGCTCCCACTCACTTTCTTGTAAATACAGGCTTCTCCAAAAGTCTATATGAACCCAAATGCTTTGATCACACTATCAAAGCGTTTATTCCAACTCCGAGATGCTTGCACCAGTCCATAAATGGATCGCTGGAGCTTGCACACTTTGTTAGCTCCCTTTGGATCGATAAAACCTTCTGGTTGCATCATATACAACTCTTCTTCAAGAAATCCATTTAGGAATGCAGTCTTTACATCCATTTGCCAAATTTCATAATCATAAAATGCGGCAATTGCTAACATGATTCGGACAGACTTAAGCATCGCTACGGGTGAGAAGGTCTCATCGTAGTCAATCCCTTGAACTTGTCGGAAACCCTTTGCGACAAGTCGAGCTTTGTAGACAGTTACATTACCGTCAGCGTCAATCTTCTTCTTGAAGATCCACTTGTTTTCTATTGCTTGCCGACCCTCGGGCAAGTCAACCAAAGTCCATACTTTGTTTTCATACATGGATCCCATCTCAGATTTCATGGCCTCAAGCCATTTTGCGGAATCTGGGCTGACCATCGCTTCTTCATAGTTCGTAGGTTCATCATGATCTAGTAGCATGACTTCCAGAACAGGATTACCGTACCACTCTGGTGTGGATCTTACTTTGGTTGATCTACGAGGTTCTGTAGTAACTTGATCTGAAGTTTCATGATCAACATCATCAACTTCCTCACTATTTGGTGTAGATGTCTCAGAAACCGGTTTCTGCGACAAACTACTTTCAAGTAAGGGAGAAGGTACAATTACCTCATCAAGTTCTACTTTCCTCCCACTCACTTCTTTCGAGAGAAACTCCTTCTCTAGAAAAGATCCATTCTTAGCAACAAATGTCTTGCCTTCGGATCTGTGATAGAAGGTGTACCCAACTGTCTCCTTTGGGTATCCTATGAAGACACATTTCTCCGATTTGGTTTCGAGCTTATCAGGTTGAAGCTTTTTCACATAAGCATCGCATCCCCAAACTTTAAGAAACGACAACTTTGGTTTCTTGCTAAACCATAGTTCATAAGGTGTCGTCTCAACGGATTTTGACGGTGTTCTACTCAGTGTGAATGCGGCCGTCTCAAGAGCATAACCCCAAAACGATAGCGGTAAATCTGTAAGAGACATCATAGATCGCACCATATCTAGTAAAGTGCGATTACGACGTTCGGACACACCATTACGTTGTGGTGTTCGGGTGGCGTGAGTTCTTAAACTATTCGCATTGTTTCAAATGTAGACCAAACTCGTAACTCAAGTATTCACCTCCACGATCAGATTGTAGAAACTTAATTTTCTTGTTACGATGATTTTCAACTTCACTCTGAAATTCTTTGAACTTTTCAAATGTTTCAGACTTATGTTTCATTAAGTAGATATACCCATATCTGCTTAAATCATCTGTGAAGGTGAGAAAATAACGATATCCGCCACGAGCCTCAACATTCATCGGACCACATACATCTGTATGTATGATTTCCAACAAATCTGTTGCTCTCTCCATAGTATCGAGAACGGGTTTTAGTCATCTTGCCCATGAGGCACGGTTCATAAGTGCCAAGTGATTCATAATCAAGTGACTCCAAAAGTCCATCAAGATGGAGTTTCTTCATGCGTTTTATACCGATATGACCTAAACGGCGATTGCCACAAATAAGTTGCACTATCATTATCAACTCTGCAACTTTTGGTTTCAACATTATGAATATGTGTATCACTACTATCGAGATTCATCAAAATAGACCACTCTTCAAGGGTGCATGACCATAAAAGATATTACTCATATAAATAGAACAACCATTATTCTCGATTTAAATGAATAACCGTCTCGCATCAAACAAGATCCAGATATAATGTTCATGCTCAACGCAGCACCAAATAACAATTATTTAGGTCTAAAACTAATCCCGAAGGTAGATGTAGAGGTAGCGTGCCGACCGCGATCACATCGACTTTGGAACCATTTCCCACGCAGCATCATCACCTCGTCCTTTGCCGGTGTTCGCAATCCGTAGTCCTGTTTGAGTTGCAAATATTAGCAAGAACCAAGTATCAAATACCAGTGCTCTGCGAGCTCTAGTAAGGTACACATCAATAACATGTATATCACATATACCTTTGTTCACCTTGCCATCCTTCTTATCCGCCAAATACTTGGGGCAGTTCCGCTTCGGTGACGATCGCTTGCAGAGAAGCACTCGATTTCAGGTTGAGGTCCAGACTTGGGTTTCTTCTCTGAGCAGCAACTTGCTTGCTGTTCTTCTTGAAGTTCCTTCTTCTTCCATTTGCCTTTCTTCTTGAAACTAGTGGTCTTATTGACCATCAACACTTGATGCACCTTCTTGATTTCTACCTCCGCAGCCTTTAGCATTGCGAAGAGCTCGGTATAGTCTTTACTAACCCTTGCATATTATAGTTCATCACGAAGCCTTTGTAGCTTGGTGGCGTGATTGAAGAATTACATCAATGACACAATCATCCGGAAGATTAACTCCCGGTTGAGTCAAGTGATTGTAATACCCGGACATTACGAGTATGTGCTCACCGATGAACTATTCTCCTCCATCTTGCAGCTATAGAACTTATTGGAGACTTCATCTCTCAATCCGGGCATTACATTTGGAATATCAACTTCAACTCTGGAACATCTCATATGCTCCATGACGTTCAAAACGTCGTTGAAGTCCCGGTTCTAAGCCGTAAAGCATGGCACTGAACTATAGAGTAGTCATCAGCTTTGCTCGCAGACGTTCTTAACGTCGTCGGTTGCATCAAGAAGAGCACTGGCACCTAGCGGTGCATCCGGGGCGTAACTCTTACGTGCAGCAATGAGGATAATCCTCGAGTTCTGAGACCCGATCCGTGTAATTGCTACCATCATCTTTCAACTTTGCTTTCTCAAGGAACGCATTAAAATTCAACGGAACAACAAAGACGAGCCATCTATCTACAATCAAACATAGACAAGCAAGATACTATCGGTACTAAGTTCATGATAAATTTAAGTTCAATTAATCATATTACTTAAGAACTCCCACTTAGGCAGACATCTCTCTAGTCATCTAAGTGATCACGTGATCCAAATCAACTAAACCATAACCGATCATCACGTGAGATGGAGTAGTTTTCAATGGTGAACATCTTATGTTGATCATATCTACTATATGATTCACGCTCGACCTTTCGGTCTCCGTGTTCCGAGGCCATATCCGCATATGCTAGGCTCGTCAAGTATAACTCGAGTATTCTCGTGTGCAAAACTGGCTTGCACCCGTTGTAGATGGACGAGAGCTTATCACACCCGATCATCACGTGGTGTCTTGGCACGACGAACTTTGGCAGCGGTGCATACTCGGGAGAACACTACTTGATAATTTTAGTGAGAGATCATCTAAAATGCTACCGTCAATCAAAGCAAGATAAGATGCATAAAGCATAAACATCACATGCAATCAATATAAGTGATATGATATGGCCATCATCATCTTGTGCTTGTGATCTCCATCTCCAAGCACCGTCGTGATCACCATCGTCACCGGTAGCGACACCTTGATCTCGATCGTAGCATCGTTGTCGTCTCGCCATCTATTGCTTTTACGACTATCGCTACCGCTTAGTGATAAAGTAAAGCAATTATGATGCGTTGCATTTCATACAATAAGCGACAACCATATGGCTCCAGCCGATTGCCGATAACCGGTTACAAAACAAGATCATCTCATACAATAAAATATAGCATCACGTCTTGACCATATCACATCACAACATGCCTGCAAAAACAAGTTAGGCGTCCTCTACTTTGTTGTTGCAAATTTTACGTGGCTGCTACGGGCTTAAGCAAGAACCAATCTCACCTACGCATCAAAACCACAGCGATACTTCGTCAAATAGACTCGTTTAACCTTCTCAAGGACGGGCGTAGCCATACTCAGTTCAATTAAAGTGAGAGAGCAGACACCCGCCGGTCACCTTTAAGCAACGAGTGCTCGTGGCGGTGAAACCAGTCTCACGTAAGCGCACGCATAATGTCGGTCCGGCCGCTTCATCTCACAATACCGCTGAACCAAAGTATGACATGCTGGTAGGTAGTATGACTTGTATCGCCCACAACCGACTTGTGTTCTACTCGTGCAAAACATCAAACCATAAAAACCTAGGCTCGGATGCCCTTTGTTGGGGAGCGTAGTAATTTCAAAAATTTCCTACGCACACGCAAGATCATGGTGATGCATAGCAACGAGAGGGGAGAGTGTTGTCTACGTACCCTCGTGAGACCGAAGCGAAGCGATCATAACGAAGAGGAAGTAGTCGACGTTCTCCTCGCGATCCAACCGATCCCAACACCGTTACTCCGGCGCCCGAGTTCTTGACACACGACAGCTCGATGGCGCTCCTCGGGCTCCAATCCGAGAGAGCTCGGGGAGGAGAGTTCGTCAAGACGACGGCGTGGAGCGATATTGATGTTCTACCGACGCAGGCTTCGCCTAAGCACCGCTTCTGATATGACCGAGGTGGATTATGGTGGAGGGGGGCACCGCACACGGCTAAGGAACGATCTCAAGGATCAACTTGTGTGTTCTAGGGTGCCCCCCTGCCCCCGTATATAAAGGAGCAAGGGGGGTGCGGCCGGCCCTAGGAGGAGGAGCGCCGGAGGAGTCCTACTCCCACCGGGAGTAGGACTCCCCCCTTCCTAGTTGGATTAGGACTTGGGGGGAAGGAAAGAGGGAAGGGGGCGCCCCCTCTCCTGTCCTATTCGGACTAGGGGAGGGGCGCGCCTTCCCCTGGCCGGCCCTTCCTCTTCTCCCTCATGGCCCACTAAGGCCCATTAACACCGGGAGGTTCCGTAACCCTCGGTGTTCGGTAAAATCCGATTTCACCGGAACCATTCGAACTCAAACATAGGCTTCAATATATCAATCTTTATGGCTCGACCATTTCGAGACTCCTCGTCATGTCCGTGATCACATCCGGGACTCGAACTTCTTGGTACATCAAAATACACAAACTCATAATATAACCGTCATCGAAACCTTAAGCGTGCGGACCCTACGGTTCGAGAACAATGTAGACATGACCGAGACACGTCTCCGGTCAATAACCAATAGCAGGACCTGGATGCCCATATTGGCTCCTACATATTCTCTGAAGATCTTTATCGGTCGAGACCGCATAACAACATCGTTGTTCCCTTTGTCATCGGTATGTTACTTGCCCGAGATTCGATCGTCGGTATCAATACCTAGTTCAATCGCATTACCGGCAAGTCTCTTTACTCGTTCCGTAATACATCATCTCACAGCTAACTCATTAGTTGTAATGCTTGCAAGGATTAAGTGATGTGTATTACGAGAGGGCCCAGAGATACCTCTCCGACAATCGGAGTGACAAAACCTAATCTCAAAATCGCCAACCCAACATCGCCTTTGGAGACACTTGTAGTACTCCTTTATAATCACCCGATTCGTTGTGACGTTTGGTAGCACCAAAGTGTTCCTCCGGTAAATGGGAGTTGCATAATCTCATAGTTATAGGAACATGTATATGTCATGGATAAAAGCAAGTAGCAACATACTAAGCGATCGTGTGCTAAGCTAATGGAATGGGTCATGTCAATCAGATCATTCACCTAATGATGTGACCTTGCTAATCAAACAACAACCCTTTGTTCATGGTTAGGAAACATAACCATCTTTGATTAACAAGCTAGTCCTGTAGAGGCATACTAGTGACATTCTGTTTGTCTATGCATTCACACATGTATTATGTTTCCGGTTAATACAATTCTAGCATGAATGATAAACATTTATCATGAAATAAGGAAATAAATAATAACTTTATTATTGCCTCTAGGGCATATTTCCTTCATCTCTGATAAACGAGCTAGTTAAGTAGAGGCATACTAGTGACACTATGTTTGTCTATGTATTCACACATGTATTATGTTTCCGGTTAATACAATTCTAGCATGAATAATAAACATTTATCATGAAATAAGGAAATAAATAATAACTTTATTATTGCCTCTAGGGCATATTTCCTTCAGTCTCCCACTTGCACTAGAGTCAATAATCTAGTTCACATCGCCATGTGATTTAACACCAATAATCATATCTGTATATGATTAACACCCATAGTTCACATCGTCATGTGACCAACACCCAAAGGGTTTACTAGAGTCAATAATCTAGTTCACATTGCTATGTGATTAACACCCAAAAGAGTACTAAGGTGTGATCATGTTTTGCTCATGAGAGAAGCTTAGTTAGCAGGTCTGTCACATTGAGCCGTATGTATTTTGCAAATATTTTATGTCCACAATGCTCTTGCGGAGCTACTCTAGCTAATTGCTCCCACTTTCAATATGTATCGGTGAGACTTAGAGTCATCGGATTAGTGTAAAAGTTTGCACCGATGTAACTTTTACAACAAACTCTTTATCACCTCCATAATTGAGAAACATCTCCTTAGTCCTCACTAAGGATATTTTTGACCAATGTCGATGATCTACTCCTAGATCACTATTGTACCGCCTTGCCAAATTGAGGCGGGGTATACAATAGGTGCAGGTACATAGCATAGCATACTTTATAGAACCTATGGTGAGGCATAGGGAATGACTTTTCATTCTCCTTCTATTTTTCTGCTGTGGTCGGGATTTGAGTCTTACTCAATTTCATACCTTTACTGTCTGAGCAAGAACTCTTTCTTTGACTGTTCCATTTTGAACTATTTCAAAATCTTGCCAAGGTATGTACTCATTGAAAATCTTATCAAGCGTCTTGGTCTATCTCAATAGATCTTGATGCTCAATATGTAAGTAGCTTTTCTTGAGGTCTTTTCTTTTAAAGAACTCCTTTAAAACACTCCTTTATGCTTTGCGAGAAAAATTCTACATCATTTCGATCAACAATATGTCACTCACATATACTAATCGGAAAGGCTGTAGTGCTCCCACTCACTTTATTGTAAATACAGGTTTCATCGTAAGTCCATATAAAACTATATGCTTTGATCAACTTATCAAAGCGTATATTCCAACTCGAGATGCTTGCACCAGTCCATAGATGGATCATTTGGAGCTTGCACATTTTGTTAGCACCTTTAGGATTGACAAAACCTTCGGTTGCATCATATACAACTCTTCTTTAATAAATCCATTAAGGAATGCAGTTTTGACATCCATTTGCCAGATTTCATAAAATGTGGCAATTGCTAACATGATTCAGACAGACTTAAGCATCTATACGAGTGAGAAAATCTCATCGTATTCAACCCCTTGAACTTGTTGAAAACCTTTTGCAACAAGTCGAGCTTAGTGGATAGTAACACTACTATCAGTGTCCGTCTTCCTCTTGAAGATCCATTTATTTAACATGGCTTGCTGATCATCGAGCAAGTCAATCAAAGTCCATACTTTGTTTTCATACATGGATCATATCTCAGATTTTATGGCTTCAAGCCATTTCACGGAATCTGAGCTCATCATCGCTTCCTCATAGTTCGTAGGTTTATCATGGTCTAGTAACATGACTTTCAGAACAGGATTACCGTACCACACTGGTGCGGACCGTACTCTGGAAGACCTACGAGGTTCTGTAGTAACTTGATCGAAGTTTTCATGATATCATCATTAGCTTCCTCGCTAATTGGTGTAGGAATCACCTGGAACTGATTTCAGTGATGAACTATTTTCCAATTCGGGAGAAGGTACAAATTACCTTATCAAGCTCTACTTTCCTCCCACTCACTTCTTTCGAGAGAAACTCCTTCTCTAGAAAGGATCCATTTTTAACAACGAATAACTTGCCTTCGGATCTGTGATAGAAGGTGTACCCAATAGTTACCTTTGGGTATTCTATGAAGACGCACTTCTCCAATTTGGGTTTGAGCTTATCAGGATGAAACTTTTTCACATAAGCATTGTAGCCCCAAACTTTAAGAAACGATAACTTGGGTTTCTTGCTAAACCACAGTTCATATGGTGTCGTCTCAAAGGATTTAGATGGTGCCCTTTTAACGTGAATGCAGCTGTCTCTAATGCATAACCCCAAAACAACAATGGTAAATCAATAAGAGACATCATAGATCGCACCATATCCAATAAAGTGCGGTTACGATGTTCGGACACACCATAACATTGTGGTGTTCCAGGTGGCGTGAACTGTGAAACTATTCCACATTGTTTTATATGAAGGCCAAACTCGTAACTCAAATATCCGTCTCCGCGATCAGATTGCAGAAACTTTTATTTTCTTGTTACGATGATTTTTCCACTTCGCTCTGAAATTCTTTGAACCTTTCAACGATCTCAGACTTATGTTTCATCAAGTAGATATACCCATATCTGCTCAAATCATCTTGTGAAGGTCAGAAAATAACGATACTTGCCACGAGCATCAACACTCATTGGATCGCATACATCGGTATGTATTATTTCCAATAAGTTAGTAGCTTGTTCCATTGTTCCAGAGAACGGAGTTTTAGTCATCTTGCCCAAAAGGCACGGTTCGCAAGCATCAAATGATTCATAACCAAGTGATTCTGAAAATCCATCTTTATGGAGTTTCTTCATGCGCTTTACACCGATATGACCCAAACGGCAGTACCACAAATAAGTTGCACTATCATTATTAACTTTGCATCTTTTGGCATCAATAGTATGAATATGTGTATCACTATGATCGAGATCCAACAAACTATTTTCATTGGGTGTATAACCATCGAAGGTCTTATTCATGTAAAAAGAATAACAATTATTCTTTAACTTCAAATGAATAACCGTATTGCAATAAACATGATCAAATCATATTCATGCTCAACGCAAACGCTAAATAACATTTATTTAGGTTCAACACTTATCTCGAAAGTATAGGGAGTGTGCGATGATGATCATATCAAAGTTGGAACCACTTCCAACACACATCGTCACTTCACCCTCAACTAGTTTCTGTTTATTCTGTAACTCCTGTTTCGAGTTACTAATCTTAGCAACCGAACAAGTATCAAATACTCAGGGGCTACTATAAACACTAGTAAAGCACACATCAATAACCTGTATATCAAATATACACTTGTTCACTTTGCCATCCTTTCTTACCCACCAAATATTCAGGGCATTTCCGCTTCCAGTGATCATTTCCTTTGCAGTGTAAGCACTCAGTTTCAGGCTTTGGTCCAGCTTTGGTCTTCTTCACGGGAGTGACAACTTGCTTGTCTTTCCACTTGAAGTTCCCTTTCTTTCCCTTTGCCCTTTTCTTGAAACTAGTGATCTTGTTAACCATCAACACTTGATGCTCTTTCTTGATTTCTACCTTCGTTGATTTCAGCATCACGAAGAGCTTGAGAATCGTTTTGTCATCCCTTGCATACTATAGTTCATCACGAAGTTCTAGTAACTTAGTGATGGTGACTAGAGAATTCTGTCAATCACTATCTTATCTAGAAGATTAACTCCCACTTGATTCAAGTGATTGAAGTACCCAGACAATCTGAGCACATGCTCACTAGTTGAGCGATTCTCCTCCATCTGTTAGCTATAGAACTTGTTGGAGACTTCATATCTCTCAACTCGGGTATTTGCTTGAAATATTAACTTCAATTCCTGGAACATCTCATATGGTCCATGACGTTCAAAACGTCTTTGAAGTCCCGATTCTAAGCCGTTAAGCATGGTGCACTAAACTATCAAGTAGTCATCATATTGAGCTAGTCAAACGTTCATAACGCCTACATCTGCTCTTGCAATAGGTCTGTCACCTAGCGGTGCATCAAGGACATAATTCTACTGTGCAGCAATGAGGATTAACCTCAGATCACGGATCAAATCCGCAACATTGCTACTAACATTTTTCAACACAGTTTTCTCTAGGAACATATCAAAATAAACATATGAAAGCAACAACGTGAGCTATTGATCTACAACATAATTTGCAAAATACTACCAAGACTAAGTTCATGATAAATTTAAGTTCAATTAATCATATTACTTAAGAACTCCCACTTAGACAGACATCTCTCTAGTCATCTAAGTGATCACGTGATCCAAATCAACTAAACCATGTCCGATCATCACGTGAGATGGAGTAGTTTCAATGGTGACCATCGCTATGTTGATCATATCTACTATATGATTCACGCTCGACCTTTCGGTCTCCATGTTCCAAGGCCATATCTGTATATGCTAGGCTCGTCAAGTATAACCTGAGTATTCCGCGTGTGCAACTGTTTTGCACCCGTTGTATTTGAACGTAGAGCCTAACACACCCGATCATCACGTGGTGTCTCAAAGACGAAGAACTTTATAGCGGTGCATACCGGGAGAACACTTCTTGATAATTAGTGAGAGATCATCTTAAAATGCTACCGTCAAACAAAACATAATTAGATGTATAACAGATAAACATCATATGCAATCAAAATATGTGACATGATATGGCCATGATCATCTTGCGCCTGTGATCTTCATCTCCAAAGTACTGTCATGATCTCTATCATCACCGGCACGACACCATGATCTTCATCATCTTGATCTATATCAATGTGTCATCACATGGTCGTCTCACCAACTATTGCTCTTGCAACTATTGCTATTGCATAGTGATAAAGTAAAGCAATTATTTGGCAACCATAGAGCTTCTGCCAGTCGCCAATAACTTCTGCCAGTAATTATTTTGCAACTATTGCTATTGCCCGCATAACAACCGCATAACAGCAATTATTTGGCACTTGCATCTTATGCAACAAAGAGACAACCATAGAGCTTCTGCCAGTCGCCAATAACTTCAAAAAAACATGATCATCTCATACAACAACTTATATCTCATCACGTCTTGACCATATCACATCACAACATGCCCTGCAAAAACAAGTTAGACGTCCTCTACTTTGTTGTTGCAAGTTTTACGTGGCTGCTACGGGCTTAGCAAGAATCGTTCTTACCTACGCATCAAAACCACAACGATAGTTTGTCAAATAGACTCCGTTTTAACCTTCACAAGGACCGGGCATAGCCACACTCGGTTCAACTAAAGTTGGAGAAACTGACACCCACTAGTCACCTGTGTGCAAAGCACGGTGGTAAAACCAGTCTCGCGTAAGCGTACGTGTAATGTCGGTCCGGGCCGCTTCATCCAACAATACCGCTGAACCAAAGTATGATTTGCTGGTAGGCAGTATGACTTATATCGTCCACAACTCATTTGTGTTCTACTCGTGCATATAAAATCAACGCATAAAACCTAGGCTCGGATGCCACTGTTGGGGAACATAGTAATTTCAAAAAAATTCCTACGCACATGCAAGATCATGGTGATGCATAGCAACGAGAGGGGAGAGTGTATGTCCACGTACCCTCATAGACCGTAAGCGGAAGCGTTATGACAACGCGGTTGATGTAGTCGTACGTCTTCATGATCCGACCGATCCAAGCACCGAACGTACGGCACCTCCGAGTTCAGCACACGTTCAGCTCGATGACGATCCCCGGGCTCCGATCCAGCAAAGCGTCGGGGATGAGTTCCGTCAGCACGACGGCGTGATGACGATGATGATGTTCTATCGCGCAGGCTTCGCCTAAACTCCGCGACGATATGACCGAGGTGGAATATGGTGGAGGGGGGCACCGCACACGGCTAAGGAGCGATCCGTAGATCAACTTGTGTGTCTATGGGGTGCCCCCTGCCCCGTATATAAAGGAGTGGAGGAGGGTAGGGCCGGCCTCTCTATGGCGCGCCCTAGGGGAGTCCTACTCCCACCGGGAGTAGGATTCCCCCTTCCTAGTCAACTAGGAACCCTTCCATGTAGTAGGAGTAGGAGAGAAGGAAGGGAAGGGAAAAGGAGGAGGAAGGAAGGGGCCCCTCCCTAGTCAATTCGGACTAGTCCATGGGGAGGGTGCGGCCACCCTTATGGCCCTTTTCTCCTTTCCCGTATAGCCCATTAAGGCCCAATACGAATTCCCGTAACTCTCGGTACTCGAAAAATACCGAATCACTCGGAACCTTTCCGAACTCGAATATAGTCGTCCAATATATCGATCTTTACGTCTCGACCATTTGAGACTCCTCGTCATGTCCCCGATCTCATCCGGGACTCCGAACTCCTTCGGTACATCAAAACCATAAACTCATAATAAAGCTGCCATCGAAACCTTAAGCGTGCGGACCCTACGGGTTCGAGAACTATGTAGACATGACCTAGAACTATTCTTGGTCAATAACCAATAGCGGGACCTGGATGCCCATATTGGTTCCTACATATTCTCGAAGATCTTTATCGGTCAAACCGCATAACAACATACGTTGTTCCTTTGTCATCGGTATGTTACTTGCCGAGATTTGATCGTCGGTATCAATACCTAGTTCAATCTCGTTACGGCAAGTCTCTTTACTCGCTCGTAATGCATCATCCGTAACCAACTCATTGGTCATATTGCTTGCAAGGCTTATAATGATGTGCATTACCGAGAGGGCCCTGAGATACCTCTCCGACAATCGGAGTGACAAAACCTAATCTCAAAATACACCAACTCAACATGTACCTTCGGAGACACCTGTAGTACTCCTTTATAATCACCCGATTCACGTTGTGACGTTTGGTAGTACCCAAAGTGTTCCTCCGTAAGCGGAGTTGCATAATCTCATAGTTACAGGAACATGTATAAGTCATGAAGCAAGCAATAGCAACATACTAAACGATCAAGTGCTAGGCTAACAGAATGGGTCAAGTCAATCACATCATTCTCCTAATGATGTGATCCCGTTAATCAAATGACAACTCTTTTGTCCATGCTAGGAAACATAACCATCTCTGATAAACGAGCTAGTTAAGTAGAGGCATACTAGTGACACTATGTTTGTCTATGTATTCACACATGTATTATGTTTCCGGTTAATACAATTCTAGCATGAATAATAAACATTTATCATGAAATAAGGAAATAAATAATAACTTTATTATTGCCTCTAGGGCATATTTCCTTCAGAAACTAAGGGATATTAAGGCCTCCTTTTAATAGAGAACCGGAACAAAGCATTAGCACATAGTGAATACATGAACTCCTCAAACTACGGTCATCACTGAGAAGTATCCTGATTATTGTCACTTCGGGGTTGTTGGATCATAACACATAATAGGTGACTATAGACTTGCAAGATAGGATCAAGAACACACATATATTCATGAAAACATAATAGGTTCAGATCTAAAGTCATGGCACTCGGGCCCTAGTGACAAGCATTAAGCATAGCAAAGTCATAGCAACATCAATCTCAGAACATAGTGGATACTAGGGATCAAATCCTAACAAAATTAGCTTGATTACATGGTAAATCTCATCCAACCAATCACCGTCCAGCAAGCCTACGATGGAATTACTCACGCACGGCAGTTAGCATCATGAAATTGGTGATGGAGGATGGTTGATGATGACGACGGCGACGAATCACCCTCTCTGGAGCCCCGAACGGACTCCAGATCAGTCCTCCCGAGAGAGATTAGGGCTTGGCGGCGGCTCCGTGTCGTGAAACATGATGAAACTTTCTCCTTGATTTTTTTCTCCCCGAGACGGTATATATGGAGTTCGAGTTGAGGTCGGGAGGTGTCCAGGGGGCCCACGAGATAGGGGGTCGCGCCCTAGGGGGGCGCCCCCCTGTCTCGTGGACAGGCCGTGGGCCCCCTGGCACTAATTATTTCGCCAAAAAATCTTATTAAATCTGAAAAGTGCCTCCGTGGATTTCCAGGACATTCCAAGAACTTTTCTTTTCTACACATAAAACAACATCATGGCTGTTCTGCTGAAAACAGCGTCAGTCCGGGTTAGTTTCATTCAAATCATGCAAGTTAGAGTCCAAAACAAGGGCAAAAGTGTTTGGAAAAGTAGATACGTTGGAGACGTATCACTGTGAAACCTCTTCCTCACCCACTATGCTGCGCCGGCGCCCCCGGTCGTCGCAGCTCTCCTGGGCGGCTCGTAGGCGCCACCCTCAGACTGCCACGCCAAGACGTTCTTCCGCCAGATCGGCGCCGCCCTCGTGCAGTAAGGAGCTCCTCCGGGTTGGGCAGCACCCAAAGCCGACCTGACCTTCAACTCCGATGATCACCCCGTCAACACCACCTGCTCGGGTGCGCTCCCAATGCTTTGCACGCCCACCATCTGCCAGGTGTCTGTCACCAATATCCTCATCAACGGCGGCGCCGGCCTCAACGTGCTCTCGGTGGAGGCCTTCAACCTCCTCCATGCACCGCTGGAACGGCTCCAACCCAACAAGCCCTTCTCCGGCGTTGAAGGCGGTTCCTTCAGCTCCCTGGGGCAGATCCGCCTCCCTGTGACCTTCGGCACCCACGAGAACTTGCGCACGGAGCTGGTCAACTTCGACATCGCCCACATCAGCCTCCCGTACAACGCCATCCTCGGATACCCCGCCTTGGCCCAGTTCATGGCGCCCATCCGACCTACAACCTCATGAAGATGCCCGGGAGCAGCGGCGTCCTCACCATAGCTGGGGATACCAAGGATGCTCTGCTGGCGCTCAAGCTCGCCCTCAAGACAGCTGTGGCCTGCCGGCACCGACACCTCCAAGGCCAAGGGGGCTGTGCCGACCAAGAAGAAGCAGCTGTTCACCCAGGACAAGGCGGAGACCAAGCATGTACTAGTTGAGGAGGACGGGTCCTCCGGCGCCACCTTCACCATAGGTGCCAATCTCGACCCCGACCAAGAGGAGGCGCTGGTGAAGTTCCTGCGCTTGAACAAGGAAGTGTTCGCATGGGAACCCAAGCAGCTAGCAGCGGTCCTGAGGTAGGTGATTGAGCATCACCTGAATGTGTGCCCCAATGTACGCCTCATGAAGCAGAAAGCCAGGCGGCAGTCCACCGAGAAGCAGGCCTTCATCGTCCAAGAAACCAGCAAGCTAGAGGCAGCAGGTGTTATTCGCGAGGTTCGCTACCCCGAATGGCCGGCAAACCCTGTTATTTTGCCAAAAAAAGGGAGGAAAGGGGCGCATGTGTGCCGACTTCACCAACCTCAACAAGGCCTGCCCTCAAGATCCATTCCCACTCCCTCGCATCGACCAAATTGTCGACTCCACCACCGATTGCGACCTGCTGTGTTTCTTGGATGCATTTTCGGGCTATCACCAAATCAAGATGGTGGTAGAAGACGTGGAGAAGACGACCTTCCTAACCCCATGTGGGTATACTTCTACACCTGCATGCCGTTTGGGTTGCGCAACGCGGGCGCAACCTTCCAGCGACTGATGCTCATCACCTTGGGCCGGCAGCTCAGGAAAAGGGCCGAGGCTTATGTCGACGAAATTGTGGTGAAGTCTCGGGAGGCGAAGACCTTGATCCAGGCCCTGGAAGAGACGTTCGCGAGCCTCCGCGAAGTGGACCTGCGACTCAACCCGGAGAAGTGCATGTTTCGCGTTCCTTCTGGCAAGCTTCTGGGCTTCCTCGTGTCCCACAGAGGGATCGAGGCCAACCCGGAGAAGGTCAAGGCGATCAAAGGCATGAGTCCACCGCAAACCCTCAGAGAAATGCAGAAGCTCGTCGGACACGTAACTGCATTAGGATGCTTCATCTCCAAGCCGGGGGAGCACGCCTTGCCTTTTTTCAAGCTGATGAAGACTAAGGGTCCGTTCGAATGGACACAAGAGGCCGACCAAGCGTTTCAATACTCAAGAAGTACTTGACCAACCCTCCTATGATGGTGGCACCGCGCCCTCTCGAGCCCCTGGTGCTCTACCTCGCCGCCACACCCTACTCCGCTAGTGCAGCTCTAGTGGCGGTTCGGGAAGAGCGCTAGACCAAGGCTGCGTCACGACTGGCCACAGCCTCGGCCGCCGCAGCACAAGACCAAGAAGGCCTCGCGAAGACCATGGTGTAGGACTCCGATTCTATGCCACACCGATCTAGCATGTAACACCTCATATCACTTTGCGGCCTCACGCACGGTATTCCCACGGGTGTCGCCTTACCATGCCCGGGACCGTTTGCGCCTTGTGGCACACGTATATGATAGTGTCGCTAGCATCCATATGACAAAGAACCCGGGCTGACATGGCTAGTCGTGAACCCAAAGTGGCACTAACTTGCAGGGACAGGCATACATGACCCAAAGAACGAGCGTGTCGGTCATCACGAGTGAATCCGGGCTGTAGCAAGCGGGCTAGCAGGACTCGTAAAGCCTGGGCTGTAGCAGGCTAACGAGGACTCCGGTGACACTGCGTGACATTTCCACTGAAGGACAGAACACGAGAGCGAAGAAGGACACATGCCGGCCAACCTAAGTGTTCCGGAGCAAAGAGAAGGCTACCATGGCTCGGTGGAAGCACTAGGAGACATTTCCCGGTAAGAGAGGCTACTAAGGATAAACAACTAGATAGTCAGATCCCACACATAGCAATACACATTACACGTACGCATAACATGCAAGTATGTGCTTTGTACAACATGGCATCACAGCATAACTCAACAACTCATATAGATAAAGGCTCGGAAGAGCCATCATAGCATTATTGCAAGCAGGGTCACAGGACCCATCATACGAGCATACAAGCAACAAGCGGAAGCATTACATGTCTGGGTACAGACATCTACAAATGAAAAAGGCTGAAGAGCCTGACTAACTACAACATCCGATCAAGATCGTAGATGAGGTACAAGATACTTGTCGAAGTCCACGAGAACACTAGTAAGACAAGGACTCCTCCCCCACCGGCGTATTCGGCTAGAACTCTTGTTATCCTAGGCCTCTGGTGCATTATATAAACCGAGGCCAGGCTAGTCGATAGAGCATATACAACAATCATACCATAGGCTAGCTTCTAGGGTTTAGCCTCCTTGATCTCGTGGTAGATGTACTCTTGTACTACCCATATCATCAATATTAATCAAGCAGGAGTAGGGTTTTACCTCCACCGAGAGGGCCCGAACCTGGGTAAAAACATCGTGTCCCTTGTCTCCTGTTACCATCCGCCTAGACGCATAGTTTGGAACCCCCTACCCGAGATCCGCCGGTTTTGACACCGACACTAGGTGTCTTAGAGAACAACCCAGTAATCTAGCCAAGTTTTGTGTTCCATGTGTGATGATTCTGGCCATCATTCTCGAAAGCATCCCGTGATGCCACTTAGTAGTAGGTATTCTACTCCTGGGTTGTTGAACCCGAGATTCACACTACTTACTTCATGTTGATAGTGTTTGCTCGTTCCTTTAGGATATTAGTAACCTTTGCATTAGTCCTCGAGGTCCGCGGTATTTCCTTCTTCCAAATACTATGAACCACTTATGGCAGATGTTTGTTGGATCAAGAGATCACAACAAGAGTGCTCTCGATGAGTTCCCCATTCTATATTGCGACCCTGCCAAACCTACCTACATGCATGGGTTATCCGGAAGAAATGTTGAGCTTTCCTCGACATTCTAATCCATGCGTCCACAACTCAGAAAATCGTATGTTCCTTTGAGTTGTCCCTCTTTAGTTGTCTTTTGACCTTCGTCTACCAATTGATAGTCAAGAGTATGCGTGCATTCGTTCATCGATGTCAATTACTCTTGTGGTCCGTCAAGCCATTCTATTCCGGAATGACTAGGAGAAACAAAATCCAGATTCCATCCACATTCAGGATTGGGTCAAAGCAGTTGTAATTCGCAAATCAAAATGCCAATCCAGCTTTCGGTCTGTTCTACCTTGAAGTATTGCCATTTTTTATATCAAGAATGTCATGAGAATTGCACCACCTCTTATGAATTCTTGATTTAGTGATACTTCTTGCCATCGTTGTTCATTCCTCAGTTCCGTGTTCTTGTAACCGGAATGCCCGACAAGTGAATCGTGATGTGTGAAATCAATACTCTTAGCAACTCCGTTGCTTGGTAGTTAATGGACAATATTCTCATTCCTAGCGTGTTGGTTATTGAATCATCATCCTAAGGTTGATCGTGCTACCTAGTCCTTATTTCCGGTGCACTCTCTGATCAATGAGTTAGGATTATTCAATCCCTTGCTTATTTGATCATATTGTCTTGCTCTTAAATGCAAGATTGTTCTCGAGCTTAGGAACATATCGGCGGTTCGTGATGTTTCGAATATCTTCTCAGAAGTGTTACCAGGTTGTCACCTTACCGCTATGTTGAGTTCGTGATCATGTTGGTTTTCCTCCAAACCACCCTTTCTCCAAGAATCTGTGTTGGTTACCCCTGAGCTAGTTGGTTAAGCGGAACAACAACTTGGAGAGTTGGAAGATAAAAGCTTGCCTAACTTAGTTCATTTCCAAAGGGATATCTTGTGTTTGTGTGTTTATAGTAGAAAGATGATTCCTTCATCGATTGGTCCTCGTGATCAGTTGTTGAACCTATCATCTTGCCCAAACCTTGATTTGAGTGTGGGCCATCGTCAAATCAAGTTAGAACCAATGATATTCATAATGTTGTCTTACTCGTGGTTGATTCCTCGAGCATACACCATTACATCTTTTGGTCTGACCAATACTATCACATTGTTCACATAATGGTGGAAGTCCAGTGATATGGAAATTCCGATGAGTTGCTGTTAAGACCATCAGCGGCATTTTGTCTCCTCCATGATTCGTGTTGAACATCTAGCTGGTGCTGGAAACTTGTGTAAGCATTTTCTTCATGCCCCGTACATGAAGTATATGTTTGGATGAAAGAAGTGACTTCCTCTCATTCATATGCATTCGATGCAAGTTGGCGCCGTGGATCCGAGAAAGATTGTTGTTGCTTCCTTTGGAATCGTCCCAAGTCAATCATGCATGTACAAAGTATACTGTGGTTTGGTAGATTAATTACCTCCATTCCATATGTATTCCCTAGCATACCAAGCCACTGATTGAGTTGTTCAAGGAGAAGAAGTTTCTTCTTAAGAGCATGCCTTATGCAAGGACTTCAATATCCTCAATGATGATTCCCAACCAGAACTCGGTAGTGTTTTATGGTAAGACTACCACGTGGTCATGCTTGTCTGGGACATCGTGTTCACATGTGTGTAGCAGAACCAGCTCATGCCTTGGAGTTTGCTATCGTAGTTCATTTCCCGAGAATCTCGCAATGTCATCCCGTCGATTTGTGTTGCAAAGTTTCTTTTCCAGACATCATGTCTGAAATATCCTATCACCAACCATATCTGAATCTTAGGCAGATGTGATGGTTGGTACTTTTCCAAGATATGTGATGTAGGCTCTGACAAGGTTGATGTTTTGGCCGACACACCTAGCCAGAAGATCTATCATTGTAGTATCTTGAATGAGCAATTTTCCCATCTTCTCTATAAGGATTTCATGTGACTTTTCTAGAAGTGTTCCTTATAAATCCTTTCTCTTCCGAAGTCCGACCTATACTTGATGGCCATATTAATGCTTCAAGTATGACTGTGGTATGTAGAACATCAAGGAGAACATTAGAAGCGGAGTGCTAAATGTTTCTCGGTCGATCATCCAGATTTTGTTTCCTTGGCCTTGCTAAGGTGAAATCTGAGAGGGTGTTATCTTCCTTTGCATCCGCATCCTCCATCATTGTTCATCATGGCAGTATGATGTGTTGCCAGGATCCTTGTCACGGATGCTGGTAAGACCTTGATGAATATGGAAATGCTCAAGTTCTTGAGAGCACGCTCAGTCACTGGGTTAAATCCTCGGTAACAATCGGAATGTGCCTTCCATTGCCGAGTTGTCTCAAAACCCTAGCTCCCTTTCCAACTGAGTATGCTATTTCTTAGAACTCCTTCAAACGATCATTTGTGAATTGCCTTAGGCTGGTATGCAGAGCTTCAATGATCCTTTTCGATAGAGTTTCTTTCTGTCGTCATCGTGTTGGATGAAGATCTCGAAAGCAAAGACGTCAAGATCAATATGAAGCAATGAATCAACATCCTTGAGAAATGCAATGAATCAGGAAGACTGTGTCAGTCCCATGTACCCTCTGTCTTCTTACCTCACGTCTTGAATCTCGGGACGAGATTCTTGTTTAGTGGGGGCGAGTTGTCACATCCCTGGTCCTGGTATGCAGTAGGCTAGCCCTTCATGTGTGCATCATGTTTAACTTTTCAAATGAACTTGAAATGGGGACTGATCAAACCCTAGCACCAGATCAAATCAAATAGGTTCAACATAAAATCATCTTCAATGAACCTGAAATGCCCTTCTAAAATGTTCATCATCTTTGCCTTGGTCTTATACCTCTGACAAAAATGGTGCACAATTTTCTAGGTCATCCTAAGGTCACTGAATTAAATCATAAGTATTTGAATTTGGACATTTAAATTCTATAAAATATTTTAAATGTCCAAATACTCCTAAACTGAAATGTTCCATGTTGGATATATTCTATACAGTGGGCATGTGCAGTTTAGTGATTTTTGAAAGGGTCTAGGTATTTTTAGAAAAGCCCTAAAGATTACAGAATAATAGAAAATAGAAATTAAAATAGAGAAACCAGAGAGAGAGAGAGAGAACTTAGCTGGCGCTCACCTGGCAGCCCAATTGGCCCAGCACTATAGCTGAGGCCCAGCCCACCAGGGCGAAGCGGTCATCTTCAACCTCTGCCAATTGGCAGAGGCGTGTCGACGCCAGCGTGCCCGAGGCCTCCACCTCCTCCCTCCCAGCCTGCCTGGCTCCTCCTCGATGCACTAGGCGACGCCACACAACCCCTGGACCCCTCTCACTCTCTCCTGTGCCTCTCCCCTCCTCTGCTTTCTCTCCCTCTCGCGCCCGAGCACAACCGCCGACACCGCTCTCCACCATCGCAGCCCCCGCATTCCCCTCGACCTCCCGACGTGTTCAGGAGCTCCGTCTTGACCACCTCCCCCTCCTCGCCGTCGTCTTCAACCTCCAGCACCTGAGATCGCCGGCAACGCCACGTCACCGTCCGGCCTCCCCGAGCTCGCAGATGCCTCCAAACGACGCGGGGTGAGCCCCTCTTCGTTTCGCCCCTATCCCAGTGGCCCCGCACGTTCTCTAGCGCTAATGCCGCCGTGCCCGAAGCTCGCCGCCGCCGTGCCTCTTCGCCGTCATGGCTAGAGCCACGGTAGCTCGAAACCGAGCACACCATTGTGCTCAGCACGCTTCCCGGAGCCGGGCTCGCCCACCCATTCGACCTACCGTGCCCCCTAGTGCCAACCCACACCAGCCCCGAGCTCCGGCAGCCGCCGCGGGCTCCACTCCGGCGAACTCCGGCCCCCCCAGCTCCAGCCGCTACCAAAAGTGGATGCGGGCGAGTTCCAGCTCCGCGTAGATGCCCTCAGCGCACCCAGCCGCTGCTTGTAGCTCAACTCTGACGATCCTCCGTCATTGGTTTGGTCGTCGCCGGCCGAACTCCGGCGACTGATGACGTGGCCGTCATTAGTCACTAATGACCCAGCTAAGCCACCCCTAGAGCCACTGCCATGTGGGTCCCAATTCCTAAACTAATTAGTATTACTTCTCTGTTAGATTAACACTAACCACAGTGGGCCCGCCCGGCTAAAAAATAGGCAAATAGATTCGCCGCCACCAAGCCGTCCCCGAGCAAGCTGAGCCCCTCTTCGTGATCACTGTGAGCTTATCTGTCGTTTCCCCCTAACCCCGCGGCCTAGCGCTCGCCGAAGCCGCATTTTTCATTGATGCCCGAAGCACGCCGCCGCACGAACTCATCGCCGACGAGGCTCCGGTGACCAAATAGTCCCCTGCGTGCCTCCATTGGGCTCGTGAGCTCTCGTAGACCCCGTAGGTGCAAACGGCTGGTACTCCCGTGCGCCGTGTCGTCGATTCCGTCGACACCGAACTCCGGCCGTCGCTCAACTCGCCGCAACCGCCGTTACATTCCGCCTCGCGACCTGCTACCGCCTCCACAGGATGCGCGGGAGCACGGGCTCCCTCCTGGTGCCCTCAGCGCACCCAACCGCTGCCCCTAGCGCCACTTCGGCGAGCCTCCGCTGCGAGATGTGGTCGCCGGCGTTTACTCCGGCGACGCTGACATGGTGCCATTAGTTTAGGCGCTAAACTCGTTTAGTTAGTGCCTGCGCCGATGACATGTGGGTCCATGGGCCCAATTAGTTTAGTCTAATTTCCTGTTTAGATTAGTGCTAAACTGTGTGGACCCCATGTGGCAGCTTTGAGTTTAGTCAAGTCAACGTTGACCGGCCCACCTATCATCCACCCAAACCAGCCTGAGACACTGACATATGGGTCCCACAGGTCAGGGTTGACCCGGGGCAGCCCTGTTGACCCTGTTGACGTAAGGCTGATGTCAGGCTGACGCAGTAATTATTTTCTGGAATTTTAAATAAATCAAAAATGATTTATAAATTTTAGAAAATACCCCAAACTTCTAAAATTCATATAAAATCAACCGTAACTTAGAATGAAATAAATTATATATGAAAAATGATCAGAAAAATCCAATCTATCCATCTATACTAGTTTCATGCATGTTTAAACAACTTAACCTTGCTGTTTAGTGCAAAACATGATAAGTCACTATTTAAATTCATAATTTGAGTTTGGGATTTAAGCTTTGGTTCAAAATGACCCAAATCCATCTGGTTGTAGTTGCATTAGGCCAACACACTCATATTGCCATGTCACACTCATGCATCATATTGTTGCATTGCATTGATTGTGTTCCTTCTCTGTTGCCGGTGTTTGTCCCCTCTCAGTAGATGATGTACCGACGATGAGTTCGATGACACCGATGAAGAGTAAGGGAGTCCTGGACTAGGGGGTGTCCGGACAGCCGGAGTATCATCGTCCGCCGGACTCCAAGTCTATGAAGATACAAGATTGAAGACTCCGTCCCGTGTCCGGATGGGACTCTCCTTGGCGTGGATGGCAAGCTTGGCGATACGGATATGTAGATCTCCTACCATTGTAACCGACTCTGTGTAACCCTAGCCTCCTCCGGTGTCTATATAAACCGGAGGGCTTTAGTCCGTAGGACACAACATACATTACAACAATCATACCATAGGCTAGCTTTAGGGTTTAGCCTCCTTGATCTCGTGGTAGATCCACTCTTGTACTACCCATATCATCAATATTAATCAAGCGGGGCGTAGGGTTTTACCTCCATCGAGAGGGCGAACACAGGTAAAATATCGTGTCCCTCGTCTCCTTTTACCATCCGCCTAGCGCCTGATTCGGACCCCTACCGAGATCCGCGGTTTTAACATCGACATTGGTGCTTTCATTGAGAGTTCCTCGTGCGTCACCGATAGGCTCGATGGCATCTTCAACCAACAACGCTGCCTAGGGTGAGACTTTTCTCCCGGACAGATCTTCAGATTCGGCGGCCGCTCTGCGGGCTAATTAAGCAGCCATCTAGAGCAGATCGAAGCTTCGCCCTGGCCGTCGAGTCAGTTCGAAATCTAAACTTCACGGCCGACATCGCGGAGACTTGATCTTGACGGACTTGAGCCACACCAAGCGAGCCGCCTTTGTAACGATGGGCATGATCTAGCTCTGCGCGAGCAGTGCCTTGGTGGCGCACACAAATCCGCTTGACCATTAGTCAAAGCCGATCGCCAGATCGAGATCGGTGGATAGACACACGCCTTGGGGCTTCAACTTCCACGGCGATGGGCGAACACTAATCTTGTCCCTCGCGAAACTTCGTGATTCCGAGGTGCCGGACTCCTTGCCGGACTCCAGACCTCCCACGCCCCCACCAATCGAGTCAGATTGGGCACCGGTTATGGGATTCACCGCCGCGGACATCTTCCGATACTCGCCTTTTGGCGACATCCTAAATTCGCTAAAACACCTCTCGTTATCGGGAGAGTCTGGCGGACTATGGCGGGATGGTTGAAATGCAGACGATGAAGAAATTGAGCCCACCACCACCCACTTTGTAGCCACATCGGCGATCTAACGACATGCTAGACTTCGACTCGAAGACATCGATGCTATGGATGGCGATGCGGGAGGCGAATAGGAACCAGCGCCTCTGAGGCCTTTGGAAGACCACCTCTTCATATGACATATACATGGTGGACACCCCAAAAGGCGGGACGGCGAAGAAACAAAGCAGAGGCAGATTCTTTAAAGAAACAGCCCAAGCGCCCGGCGTCGTGGCGCCGCTCTAAATCCGCCACGGTAAGAATGGAGATTCCGGCACAGGAGATAATAATACCCGAAAGTGCGAAGATAACCCCCTCGGCAAGACTCAGCGGGAGGATCGAAGCAAGCCCTCACGAGAGGCGGCAGATGAAGAGGTTGAGGATTATAACTATATGCCTCCCTCCAAAGGCGAGGCAAGCCTCAACGACAACAATTTGTCATGCCGAGGATCCCGTCGAAAAAGCGTTTTAAGCGCGGGCTTATCGCCACGGCAAATAGCCTAAAGAAAAAGCAGCAGCGACTTCAAGCTGATCGGGACCTGCTGGCGATCGATGGACCGAGGTCCTCGCGGCGAAAAGTATAAACTCGAACGCCCTCAAAAGCTACCCAAGGCATAAGCTGCTCCCCCAATTAGAGGAGGAAGCATACATACCTCCATCACCGGCGACGCGATCGGTGACCGACCACCCGTGGTCGTGGCGAAGAGGCATCGGGCCCCAACAAAGACCGTACCCCGGCATCGCTCCAAAAGTATGAAGCCCAGAGGGAACGCGCCGGACTTGCGGGATATCTTGGAGGATAAAGCAAGGCAATCCAGATCCATCTATGGATCACGTGGGCGCCCCACGACCCATAGCGAATCTTGTCGCGCGGATACAATAACCCGGCGGGCGAACACAGCGATCAGCGCACTCTTGAGCTGCGTCGTGATATTGCTCAATCTGAGGCGCCGCACACCCTCTATGCTTCAGCGCGAGTAATGGATCATCAAATCCTGAAGGGTTTAAACCCGTAAACATTGAATCCCTCGATGGCACAACAGACCCCGCGGTTTGGATCGAAGATTATCTTCTCCACATCCATATGGCCCTTGGCGGCAATCTCCACGCCATCAAGTATCTCCCTCAAGCTCAAAGGACCAGCTCGGCATTGGCTTAATAGCTTGCCCGCAGAGTCAATTGGGTGTTGGGAAGACACGGAAGCCGCATTCCTTGACAACTTCGAGGCGCGTATGTGCGACCACCGAGCGCCGATGACCTAAGCCCGTCATTCAGCAGCGAACGAATCGGCGGACAATTACGGACACGGTTCTTGACAAAGAAAAATCAAATCGTCATTGTCCGGATGTAGAGGCCCTCGCAGCCTTCAAGCATAACATCATGACGAATGGCTAGCCCGGCACAGGGACGGGAAAAGCGAAATCTATGGCAGCCCTCACATCATTAATGACCCGCTGCGGCGGAGAGGATAGCTGGCTAGCTCGCAGCAACAATCTCCGTAAAAATTCTGGCGGTCCGGATACTAAGGACAACAATGGCGAGTCACGTCGAAACAAAACAAAGCGCCGCGTGCGGCGGCGATAAGGAGGATCTGGCGGTCAGCGCGGATTACGAGGCTCTAAACCGGTCAGCGGAAGAAGCCATTCAAAAGAACCACTCCGGGTTCGTCCAATTTGGACCGAATACTCGACCGCTTATGCCAGATACATGGCACCCCTGAAAAGCCAGCCAATCACACTAATAGAGATTGCTGGGTGTTCAAGCAAGCAAGCAAGTTAATTGCCGAAAACAATGACAAGGGGCTAAACAGCGACGACGAGGAGGAGACCCGACCGCCGAACAATAGAGGACAGAAGGGTTTTCCCCCACACGTGCGGACGGTGAACATGATTTCCGCGACCCATATACCCAAAAGGGAGAGGAAGCGCGCACTAAGGGACGTCTATGCGATGGAGCCAGTCGCCCCGAAGTTCAATCCATGGTCCTTGAGGGAGTCCTGGACTAGGGGGTGTCCGGACAGCCGGACTATCATTATCCGCCGGACTCCAAGACTACGAAGATAGAAGATTGAAGACTCCGGCTCGTGTCCGGATGGTACTTTCCTTGGCATGGAAGGCAAGCTTGGCAATACGGATATGTAGATCTCCTACCATTGTAACCGACTCTGTGTAACCCTAGCCTCCTCCGGTGTCTATATAAACCGGAGGGCTTTAGTCCGTAGGACAACATACATTACAACAATCATACCATAGGCTAGCTTCTAGGGTTTAGCCTCCTTGATCTCGTGGTAGATCTACTCTTGTACTACCCATATCATTAGTATTAATCAAGCGGGGCGTGGGTTTTACCTCCATTGAGAGGGCCGAACACAGGTAAAACATTGTGTCCCTTGTCTCCTGTTACCATCCGCCTAGGCATACGATTCGGGACCCCCAACCCGAGATCCGCGGTTTGACACGACATTGGTGCTTTCATTGAGAGTTCCTCGTGTGCGTCACCGATAAGCTTGATGGCATCTTCAACCAACAAGCGCTGTCGTGGGTGAGACTTTTCTCCCGGACAGATCTTCGTATTCGGCGACCGCCGCTGCGGGCAATTCACTTGGCCATCTGGAGCAGATCGAAGCCGCGCCCTGGCCGTCGAGTCGATTCGAAGCTTAAACTTCACGGCCGATGTCGCGGGGACTTGATATTGACGGACTCGAGCCACAGCCAGCAGCGCCGCCTTTGTGACGATGGGCACGATCTAGCTCTGCCGCCCGAATAGTGCCTTGGTAGCGCACCGGATCCGCTTGGCCATTGGCGGAGCCGATCGCCCATATCGAGGCGGTGGATAAGCGCGCCACAGGGCTTCAACACCCGCGGCGATGGGCGAACCGATCTTGTCCCTGCGAAACTTCGTGATTCGGCGCGGACTCCTCGCCGCCTCCGAACCTCCGCGCCCCTACCAATCGATCCGGATTAGGCGCGGTTATAAATTCACCACCGCGGACATCTTTCGATACTTCGCCTTTTGGCGATATCCTGGTCACTAAAGCATCTCGTTATCGGAGAGTCTGGCGGACTATGGCGGGAGGGCTGAAATGCGGACGATGAAGAAATTGAGCCCACCCACCGCCCACTTTGTAGCCTTGTCGATGATCTAACCGACATGCTAGACTACGACTCCGGCGACATCGGCGCTATGGACGGCGATGCGGAGGCGAACGAGAACCAGCGCCTCTGAGGCTTTGGAAGACCACCTGTCATCGGCGTATATATGGTGGACACCCCAAAAAGCGGGGATGGCGAAGAAGCGGCGGAGGAGATTCTCTAAAAAGCAGCCCAAGCGCCCGGCGTCGTGGCGCGCTCTAAATCCGCCACAGCAAGAATGGAGATTCGGCAAGGGAGATAATAATACTCCGGAGAGTGCGAAGACAATCCCCTCCGGCAATACTCGGTAGCGGGAGGATCGAGAAGCAAGCCCCCACGAGATGGCGGCAGACGAAGGGGTTGAGGATGATAACTATATGCCTCCCTCCGAAGACGAAGCAAGCCTCAACGATGATGAATTTGTCGTACCTGAGGATCCCGTCGAACAAGAGCGCTTCAAGCGCAGGCTTATCGCCACAGCAAACAGCCTAAAGAAAAAGCAGCAACAGCTCTAAGCTGATCAAGACCTGCTGGCTGATCGATGGACCGAGTTCCTCGCGGCCGAAGAGTATAAACTCGAACGCCCCTCCAAAAGTTACCCAAGACGCAAGCTGCTCCCCCGATTAGAGGAGGAAGCACATACCTTCATCACGGCGCCGCGATATGGCTGACCAACCACCCGTGGTCATCACGAGAGGCATCAGGCCCCAGCCAAGACCGTACCTGGCATCGCTCCAAAAGTCTGAAGCCAAGAGGAATCGCCGGACTTGCGAGACATATTGGAGGAAAAGGCAAGGCAATCCAGATCCATCTACGGATCACGTGGGCGCCCCACGACCCACAGCGAATACCGTCGCACGGATACAATAACCCGGCGGGCGAACACAGACAGCGCTCTCTCGAGCTGCGTCGGGATATAGCTCAATACAGGGGCGCCGCACACCCTCTATGCTTCACTGGCGAAGTAATGGATCATCAGATCCCCAAAGGGTTTAAACCCATAAACATCGAATCTTACGATGGCACAACAGACCCCGCGGTTTGGATCGAAGACTATCTTCTCCACATTCATATGGCCCGGTGATGATCTCCATGCCATCAAGTATCTCCCTCAAGCAAGGACCATCTCGGCATTGGCTAAACAGCTTGCCCGCAGAGTCAATTGGGTGCTTTGGGAAGACACGGAAGCCGCATTCCTCGACAACTTCGAGAACGCGTATGTGCGACCACGAGCGCCGATGACCTAAGCCACATTATTCAGCAGCAGACGAATCGGCGGACAATTACGGACACGGTTCTTGACAAAGAAAAACCAAATCGTCGATTGTCCGGATCACGAGGCCCTTGCAGCCTTCAAACATAACATCCGGGACGAATGGCTAGCCCGGCACTGGAGCAGGAAAAGCGAAATCCATGGCAGCCCTCACGCCGTTAATGACCGCTTTTGCGGGAGAGGACAACTGGCTAGCCCGTAGCAACAACCTCGTAAAATTTCTGGTAGTGCGGATACAAAGGACAACAACGGCAGGTCACATCGAAACAAAAACAAAGCGCGCGTGCTTGGCGACTTTAAGGAGGATCTGACGATCAATGCGGATTCGAGGCTCTAAACCGGTCGTGGAAGAAGCCATTCAAAAGAACCACTCGGGTCCGTCCAATCGGACGAATACTCGACCGCTTATGCGGATACATGGCACCTCTGAAAAGCCAGCTAACCACACCAATAGAGATTGCTGGGTGTTCAAGCGGGGCGACAAGTTAATTGCGAAAACAATGACAAGGGGCTAAATAAGCGGCGGCGAGGAGGAGACCCGACCGCCCGAACAATAGAGGACGAAGGTTTCCCCCACAAGTGCGGACGGTGAATATGATATACCGACCCACATACCCAAGAGGAGAGAAAGCAGCGCTTTCGGGGGCGTCTATGCGATGGAGCGATCGCCCCAAAGTTCAATCCATGGTCCTCTTGTCCGATCACTTTCGATCGAAGAGACCATCCGACCAGCATCGCCATGGCGGATTTGCGCGTGGTTTTAGACCCAATCGTCGATGGGTTTCACCTCACAAGAGTCTGATGGGCGGCGGTAGTAACTGAACCTGCTTTATCGGGATACGGTCATAAAATGGGCATAGACTCATCAAGGATTAAACCTACAAAGACAACCTTTAAAGGTGTCATCCAGAGTGGAGGCCAATTATGCGAGGCTCGATCCTGCTGGAAGTGGTCTTTGGATCCCGGATAATTTCGGGCGAAGAGTTAATCTTGACATAGTCCCGTTTTGCGGCGGCTATCACGCTCTGCTCGGATGAACGCGTTTGCAAAGTTCAGCGGTGCCGCATTATGCATACCTAAAGCTCAAGATGCGAGGCCCTCGTGGAGTCATCATGGTCAATGGGAATACGGGCGCTCCCTCGAGCGGAGGAACATCTGGCGCTCTCATGGCGGAAATCTGAGCAGCCTTCTAAGGCAATTCTCAAGTCCGGCGGTTAAAAGGTCGGACACAGCAAAAGCGCGCCGAGCAATGCCAACCAAGACCACTGGCGCGATCGAGCCGCAGCGTAGCAATAATGCGGCTAACCCTCGCCAGCGCATGATCACAAGAATAACACTCGCGTACATCATTACGCTTTGGAGATACCATGGGCGCGAGGAAAGGGGCGATCACAATGGACCAGTGCGGCTCAACCACACGAGGGCTCACAAGTGTGCCCCCTTATTTTTTTATTTTATTTTTCTTCTTCTTTTATGTACACAGGACTCTGTTAACGAAGCCTGTCGTTGGCGAACTGCCGAACTCATGATGCAACGATCGAGGCGATAAAGAAGGCGCGGCGAACATTGGTGGTCTCGATTCTGAGCATTAAATTCGATTATATACACCAAGTCTGCAGCTCATCCACGGAGAGGACATGTTTATTGAGTCCAAATCCCTTGCTTACCGCACTATTTGTATCGATCCGCTCTACTAGCGGACTTTCTTTCATAAATAATGCAGCACCTTTTTATTGCAATTGCGTTATCTTTTATATATATGTTCATTATATGACATCTTGCACCCGTATATTTTGAGTGCGGCCGAACACGCCGAGAACTTCATTCCCCAAATTATGGTGTGATAAAGTCCGAACACTTTCACAAGTGTGGCACCCCGAACTTATAGCATTATATGAATCGGCTCTGAATCATGTCTTGGGTCAATAGTTGGGTTTGCCTAGCTCCCACGTTTTGGTGCCTTACGTTCCGTTACGTCGGCTAAGGTAGCCTTTGGGAGAACCACTGCGATTGCGCCCGGTTGAGCAGGCGGCGCCTCGATGGAAAGCTAAAAGCGGCGGCATGATAAGGCGAGAGGCGGTCGCTGTTCGAGAGGTTTTTCGGGTCATAAAGACTCACTCCGCTTGAGCAAAGTTCGGATAATGTCCGATGAAGGCATGGATAGCGCCCGGATTCGGTCTTCGAATACCGAGGGCTTCATGAAATTTAAAATTATAGAATTCTATGGCTAAGTGAGAGTGTTCAAGCATTATAAGTCCGGTTGCCTTGTTCGTCGTGTTGAGCGCCTCCCTAGATGGACCCAAAAATGGGAACAAGAGTGCTCAAGTTTATCCCGAACACCCCAGCACTTGTGACTTGGGGGATGAAACCAACGACTTGCCATCTCTCAGATTTTACAAACGGCCGCACAGAAGTCAATATTTTAAATTAAAAAAGCGTTGCTCATGGCGCATATGAAAGAAGTTTTCAGCGCACAGGATAAATACACAGTGAGTTCACTCAAAGATTACATTTGGGAGCACTCATACGCAATATCGCGAGGCTCCCTTGAGGACAATTTTATAATACTTCTCCGGCGTGCGATACTCCTAGCCGGCGGTGGTGGGTCCGTGAAGCTTCTCCGCATCAATTTGCCCCATTGCACCTTTATCTTTGGCAAGGGCCCGACAGCGCCTTCAATACAAAGGAGCGCTTGACTACATCAGCTGGAGCATGCATCCACCAGCCGCCGCAGAGGCCAAAGTAGCTCAGGCATGGCCTGTCGAGCCCAGCCGGACTATGAGGCCCTTCATGGCCTCCTCGGCTACCTGTGGAGTTCGACCAAGCTGCTTCACTGGTCACAGAAGTACCGGATGGCGGCCTCGAATCTTGAGACGAAGACCTTCTCTGTCGAGCTCCCTCCTCGCCACGATAGAATCGGCGGCATCGGGCGCACTTCTGGCAGCAGATCTGCAAGCATACAGAGAGCTCGAATTCGGGTAAGTGTCGGGTAGTTCACATTAACATGCTGCTTTGCATGAAAAATGCATTACCGCCGCTATCTTCTTTATGTCCTCAACTTCAGAAGGGCCTTATGGGCCTCGGCCTTGGCAGACTTGGCACTTTCGAGGCGAGGCAAGCTCGGACTCTTAAGTCTTGGAGTCACGCTCCAAACTCTCATGCTTTTCATGAGAGCACGGAGCTCTTGCGAACTTCCGCCACCGTGCCTCTTGCTTTTCTCGCTCAGCCCGTTCAGCGGCCGCCTTTGCGTTCGACGCGGACCAAGATCCTTCAGGGCTGCCACCTCGTTAGTGGCCCTTGCAATACACATATTATCCTTGTTAATTTTATTTGCAACCAAAATCCTTTTCTGTAAGGTACTTTTTCAAAGAGGTGTTACTCACGTTCTTTTTCCTCGAGCTGCTTCTTTGCATGGCCAAGCTCTTGCTCGGACCACTCGAGATCCTTCTTCAGCATGTCGACCTCCGCCGTTAGTGCGGCAGAGGTCAGCAGCGCAACCTGCAAACCCATATTGACATATTTTAGGCAACCCTACTTATATCTTGTTAGATCCTTAGTCCGGCTTTTCTTTCCGAACACCGAACAAAGCATCAGCGGCTACTGTCTATGCGGTGTTACATTACATAATTTTAACTTCTTACCTCAAAGCCTGTTAGAAGGCTGCTGCAGGCTTCGGTCAGCCCGCTCTTAGCGAGCTGAACCTTCTCAATCATCGCACTCATGATAGTGCGGTGTTCTTCCTCGATGGAAGCGCCTTTAAGCGCCTACAACAGGTTATCCGGCGCCTCGGTTGGGCGGAGGCCGCCCGATGTCCGATCCTGCCCTTATTTGAAGGGCGCTTGCGGACTCTGGAACCACTGCTGGTTCGATGTAGAGTCGGCACAAAGTCCGGAGGCTGCTGGCGGCGCCTCCGAGCCTCCTCTGATGGGTCCCTCTGGGATCCCACCTCGGCGTCCTCGTCGTGGCGTGGGGTAGAGGCGGTCGGGATGGAATTCACATCCGGCGAGGCCAATGACCCGCTTGATGAAGCGGGAAGATCATCATCGGCGGATGCAGGCAGAAGCAGCGGCATTAGAAGGACACTCTGCGGCGTAAAGAAATTACACATCAAGGATCCGGATACTTACGATCTTGCCGGACGCCTGGCCCTTGAAGGCCACTCATCCTCGCCAACGCTGATGTTGGCAAAACTGTCCGGGGGGATAGTTCTCCCCCTCTTGGACCGTTCGGCCTCCCCGATTGGGGAGACCTTCCTCTTCTTCTCTCCCTCCTCCGGGAGAGAATACTCCTCCTTCTCGTCTCCAGGGGAGGAGTCCTCGTCGTCGTCGGGCGTCGATTCTTGAGAACTCTTCGAGTCCCGTGGCCACCTTCTTGGCCTTCTTCTCGGCACCACATGCGGTGCCAAAACCAACAACCCTATTAGCGGGCGTCCACCTGGTCTTCGGCATGGGGCCGGGCTGATAAGCAGCAGCCTTCTCCATCCATTCTGTCAAAGGAAGTGGCAGAATGAAATCCCACTAAAAGTTAATTTAGTTATCACAAGTGTCCGTGATGGGGTTGAATCACTTACCTCGTCGGTTGGATCTGCGAGCTGAATCGCGATCTTCCGTCGCGGATGCGAGAACCAGCGCCCTTGAGCGGCACCCTCCAGGCGCCTTCGTATGTTGTATAGAAGAGCCGGCTTAGCGCCTGGTGCTGTTCCGGATTGAACTCCCAAAAATTGAATGCCCGTTCTTGGCATGGGAGAATCCGCCGGATGAGCATGACTTGGACCACATCGACAAGCCGGAGCCTATTGCTCACCATCTTCTTGATGCAGGCTCGGAGTCCCGTCACCTCCACCGGATTGCCCCACTGCAAGCCCTTCTCTTTCCAGGAGGTGAGCTGCGTGGGGATGCCAGATCTAAACTCGGGGGCTGCCGCCCATGTGGGTTTGCGCGGCTCGGTGATGTAGAACCACCCTGATTGCCACCCCTTGACAGAATCCACAAAGGTCCCTTGAGCCATGGGGCGTTGGGCAATTTGCCCAACATGGCGCCTCCGCATTCGCTTGCGTGCCCTTCACAACCTTGACAGCGTTGAAGGTCTTGAGCCCTGAGCGAAGTGGGGCACTCATCCGCAATATCGCGGGCTCCCTTGAGACAGTTTTATAATACATTTGGTGTGCGATACTCCTTGGCGGTGGTGGTGGGTCCGTGAGAAGCTTCTCCGCATCCAACCTGCCCCAATGCACCTTTGTGCGGGCAAGGGCCAGCGAGCACCTTCAATACTGGCGGGCGCTTGGCGACCTCCACCCGGGGCATGCATCCACCAGCAGTTGCCACGAGGCCAAAGTAGCTCCCAGGCATGGCTGTCGAGCCACACCGGACTATAAGGCCCTTCATGGCCTCCTCGGCTACCTTGTGGAGTTCGACCAGCTGCTTAGCTGGTCACTTAGAAGCACGGATGGCGGCCTCAGCGTCTTGAGACGAAGACCTTCTCCGTCGAGCTCCCTCCTCGCCACGATAGAATCTGGCGGCATCGAGCGCACTCTGCGGCAGATCCATAAGCGCCCTGGAGAGCTCGAATGCGGGTAAGTGTCGGGTAGTTTACATTAACATGCCTTTGCATGAAAAATGCCTTACCGCCGCTATTTTCTTTACATCTTCAACCTCTGAAGGGCCTTATGGGCCTCGGCCTTGGCGGACTTGGCACTTTCGAGCGAGGCAAGCTCGGACTCTCGAGTCTTTGAGTCACGCTCCAAACTCTCATGCTTCTCCATGAGAGCACGGGCTCTTACGAACTTCCGCCACTCGTGCCTCCTGCTTTTCTCGCTCTGCCCGTTCAGCGGCACTTTCGTTCGACGCGGACACAGCCTCCTTCAGGGCTGCCACCTCGTTCGTGGCCCCTGCAATACCCACATTATCCTTGTTAACTATATTGCAACCAAAATCCTTTTATGTAAGGTAACTATTCAAAGTGGTGTTACTCACCTTCTTTTTTCTCAAGCTGCTTCTTGGCATGGCCGAGCTCTTGCTCGGACCGCTCGAAATCCTGCTTCAACACATCGACCTCCGCCGTTAGTGCGGCAGAGGTCAGCAGCGCAGCCTGCAAACCCATATTGACATATTTTAGGCAATCCTGCGTATATCTTGTTAGATCCTCAGTCCGGCTTTTCTTTCCGAACACGAGGCCCGAGCATCGAAACTCTTGTCTATGCGGTATTACATTACATAATTTTAACTTCTTACCTCAAAGCTTTGTTAAAAGGCTGCTGCGAGCTTCGATCAGCCCGCTCTTGGCAAGTGAACCTTTTGAATCACCGCACTCATGATAGTGCGGTGTTCTTTCGATGGAGCGCCTTTAAGCGCCTCCAACAAGTTATCCGGCGCCTCCGGTTGGGCGAGCCGCCCGGTGTCACGATCTTGCCCTTCTTTGAAGGGCGCGCTGCCGGACTCTGGAACCCTGCGGGTTCCGATGTAGAGTCGGCGCAAAGTCGAGGAGGCTGCTGCGGCGGCGCCTCGGGCCTCCTCTGATGGGTCCCTCTCTGGGATCCCACCTCGGCGTCCTCGTCAGCGCGGGGTGTGGAGGCAGTCGGAAGTGAATCCACATCCGACGGGGCCAACAACCCGCTCGATGAAGCGGGGAGAGCATCATCGGTCGGACTATGGACAGAATGCGGCATTAGAAGGACACTACGCGACACGAAAGAAATTGCATATCAAGGATCCGGATACTTACGATCTTGCCGGACGCCTGGCCCTTGAAGGCCACTCCTCCTCGCCAACGATGGTGTTGGCGAAACTGTCCGGGGGAATAGTTCTCCCCCTTTTGGACCCTTTGGCCTCCCCTATCGGGGAAGCCTTCCTCTTCTTCTCTCCCTCCTCTGGGAGAGAGTCCTCTTCCTCCTCCTCGTCTTCGGGGGAGGAGTCCGCCTCATCGTCAGACGCCTGATTGCGGGAACTCTTTCGAGTCCCCGCGGCCACCTTCTTGGCCTTCTTCTCCGGCACCACGTGCGGTGCCAGAACTAGCAGCCTTGCTAAACGGGCGTCCATTGGGTCTTCCGGCATGGCAGCCGGGTTGATAAGCTGCTTGGCCTTCTCCATCCATTCCTGTCAAAGGAAAAGAAAGAATGAAACCCTCTGAGAATCAATTTGATTACCACAAGTGTCTATGAGGTTGAATCACTTACCTCGTCGGCGGATCTGCGGCGAAATCTGCGATCTTCCGTCGCGGATCACGAGGGCCGGCGACCTTAAACAACACCCTCCAGGCGCCTTCGTATGTCGTATCGAAGAGCCCGCTTAGCGCCTGGTGCTGTTCCGGATTGAACTCCCACAGATTGAATGCCCGTTCTTGGCATGGGAGAATCTGGCGGATGAGCATGACTTGGACCACGTCGATGAGCCTGAGCTATTGCTCACCAGCTTCTGGATGCAGGCTCGGAGTCTCGTCACCTCCTTCGGATTGCCCACAGCAAGCCCTTCTCTTTCGGGAGGTGAGCTGCGTGGGGGCGCCAGATCTAAACTTCGCGGGGCGCCGCCCATGTGGGCTTGCGGCGGCTCGGTGATGTAGAACCACCCGATTGCCACCCCTTGGCGGAGTCCACGAAGGCCCCTCGAGCCAAAGGATGTTGGGCAATTTACCCAACATGGCGCCTCCGCATTCGCTGGCGTGCCCATCACAACCTTGACAGCGTTGAAGGTCTTGAGCCACGAGCGAAGTGGGGCGGATCAGAGGAAGGCCTCGCACCTGCGGCGATAAGCGCCGAGATGTTGAGGATGAAGTTGGCGCGGATCGTGGAAATCAGGCCGTAGTAAAACATGAGGCCCCGGACGAATGGGTGGAGTGGAAGCCCGATCCGCGGAGGAAGTGGGGAAGGAAGCGACCCTATCATGGGGCCCGGGGTAGGATGAGCTGCCCTCGTCGGGCGGCCGATCGCAGCGATATCGCCGGAGAGGTATCCGCGCTGCGCGGTTTGGTGATGTGCTCCTCCTTAGCGGTGGAGGCCAACCATTGCCTCCCGCTCCGGACATATTCGGAGAAGGTCGGCGAGATCTTGTGACTTAGGCGTTGCAGCTTGAGCGCGGAGATGGATAAGCAAAGGAGGAAGAAGGCGTGGGTGAGAAAGTAAATCCTTATCCCTTATATATAGGCGGACGAAAACTGTCGTCCCCCACCGGCTGGTAAAACTCGCTTATCTCCCAAGCGCCACCATCAATGGCGCGGTTGATTCTACGTCCGTATTGATGAGAATCCGGAATAAGGGAACACGATCTACGCCGACAAGGCGTGCCAAGAAACCGCCGCTAAGCGTCTTTGAGGTGGTATAGTAAAAAGCGATTCAAGCAGAGGCTTGGTAGCGGTGTGATGTCACGCTGCATAATCGTCGCAGATTGGACTGGTGTACATTTTATTCTCTCTACGGTGGAATGTGGAATTTATTTTGCGAGCGGACACTATCCTGGTGTTCATGATCTTCTGGATTATTCAAGGAGGAACCCGCCTTGCAATGCCGAACATTATCGCGCCGGACTTATCGTCATTGAAGCTGGTTCAGGAGCTCTTGAGGAGTCTGGACTAGGGGTGTCGAACAACCGGACTATCATCGTCCGCGGACTCCAAGTCTATGAAGATACAAGATTGAAGACTCCGTCCGTGTCCGGATGGGACTTTCCTTGGCGTGGAAGGCAAGCTTGGCGTCTGGATATGTAGATCTCCTACCATTGTAACCGACTACTGTGTAACCCTAGCCTCCTCCGGTGTCTATATAAACCGGAGGGCTTTAGTCCGTAGGACACAACATGCATTACAACAATCATACCATGCATAGGCTAGCTTTAGGGTTTAGCCTCCTTGATCTCGTGGTAGATCCACTCTTGTACTACCCATATCATCAATATTAATAAAGCAGGACGTAAGGTTTTACCTCCATCGAGAGGGCCCGAACCTGGGTAAAACATCATATCCCTCGTCTCCTGTTACCATCCGCCTAGACGCACAGTTCGGACCCCCTACTCGAGATCCGCCGGTTTTGACACCGACAAAGAGCTATACTATCTTCAGAAGTGCTAGGCAAGCAAAACCCCCTAGTTCATTCTGATACAATCCCATTCTCTTGCTCCCGCTCTTTTTTACTGCATTAGGACAACAACGATTCAACTGTTACATATTGCGGTAGTTGAACCCCTTTCCTCTGCATGACCTGTCATTGCCACAGTAAATAGATGAAACCCACTAGCATGAGTAGGAGTTGTTTGAGCCTTGATGTGACTACTCATTCATGCTTGTTGTCATGCCTGCTACTGCTTAGAGTTGAGTCAGGTCTAATTCATCGGGGATGAATTGGAATGTTGTGAAACATGTCCTACTATGTGTGAGCTAAGTGTGTGAACACGATTTGTTAAAGGTAGCGGTGAGAGGCCATATAGGAGTACATGGTGGGTTGTCTCATTGAAGCCGTCCTCAGGAACTGAGTTCTGTGTTTGTGATCCATGAACAGCTACTACCACACATTGGGTTCTGGTAACTTGGCCCCTCTCGACATATTAACCAACCTGATCTCTGTCCAGGAGTTGCAACTAGTTTCTGGTGTTTGTAGGTAGTGTTAGTAGTCTACCAAGTGGCACCCGGTACAGGTGGTCTTGGGACAGACTAAACCTGATGGCCGGTGTACCAAGTGGCACCGGATGGTGGGCTTGGGAACCTGCACACATCGTTTGGGGCCGTGGCGACACCCGGCGGATCTCCTTGCGGATGGAACCGAATAGGCGAGAAACGGGGCGAGAGACTTGTGTGGTTAGTCGGTCGTGGCCGACACCCTCGCTGGGCTTCGCTTGAAGGTTGCAGTACATGTCGTATGCGGCGATAAGTGGTGAGCGTGTGTGAAGAAGTACAGCCCTGCAGGGTTAACATCATCTATTCGAATAGCCGTGTCCGTGGTAAAGGACTTCTGGGTTGCCTGTACAGTTCATAAACAAGTGAAAGTGGATACTCTAAAATACGCAAGATAAGCGTGAGTGCTATGGATGGCGTTCTCGTAGGGGGACGGGAGCGGATCCATATTGGTGTATTGATATGGTGAATATGTGGACTCGTGTGCACCACCTCAAAAGAGTTACATTGCTTTCGTAGTTCAGGATAGCCACCGAGTCAAAGCTGGCTTGCTGCAGTCAAACTCCACCACCCCCCTTTGTTGATAATGATCCATGTGTAGTTAGTTCTGATGTAAGTCTTGCTGGGTACATTTGTACTCACGTTTGCCTATTTTACGTTTTTGCAAAGACTTCCGTCTCACTAGTAGTTTCACGTGGACTTCGGCGTTTAGCTTGTTACCTCAGCTACGATCTTGTGTCCTCGGCAGGATCTGGTAGATAGTCAGGCTTCTCAGCCTTTTTCATTTTTAGTTGTCTGTTCTCAGACATGTTAAGCTTCCGCGTGTGCTTTGACTTGTATGCTCTGAATGTTGGGTCATGAGACCCATGTTTGTAATATCTCGCTCCTCAGAGCCTATTGAATAAAATACTTGAGTTGTGGAGTCATGTTGTGATGCCATGTTGTATTTGCACATATCGAGCATATTGTGTGTATGTTATTGAAATGCTTGGTATGTGTGGGATCTGACTATCTAGTTGTTTATCCTTGGTAGCCTCTCTTACCGGGAAATGTCTCCTAGTGCTTCCACTGAGCCTTGGTAGCTTGCTACTGCTCCGGAACACTTAGGCTGGCCGGCATGTGTCCTTCTTCGTTCCAGTGTTTGTCCCTTCAAGGAAATGTCACGCGGTGTCTACCGGAGTCCTGTTAGCCTGCTACAACCCGGTTTACCGGAGTCCTACTAGCCCAGTTGCTACAGCCCGGATTCACTCGCTGATGACCGACACGTTCGTTGCTGGGTCATGTATGCTTGTCCCTGTAAGTTAGTGCCATCTTTGGGTTCCCGACTAGCCATGTCAGCCCGGGCTCCTTGTCATATGGATGCTAGCGACACTATCATATACGTGTGCCAAAAGGCGCAAACGGTCCCGAGCAAGGTAAGGCGACACCCGTGGGAATACCGTGCGTGAGGCCGCAAAGTGATGTGAGGTGTTACATGCTAGATCGGTGTGGCTTTGAGTCGGGGTCCTTTTTGGAGAGCAACATGAACATTTTCTTGGACCTTTTTGGAGAAATTTTTATTTGGGTCATTTCCAGAAATGATTCTGAGCGTTTCACAAATCCTCATTTCAAACTTAAATCGAATTTAAACATGATGCACAAATGACTAGCTAGTCTAGGTCATACCAGAACTAGGGATGTGACAACTCGCCCCCACTTGAAAGAATCTCGTCCCGAGATTCAGGGGTCAACGGAAAGAAGGTGGGGTACTCCAGTCGAAGACGATCTTCTCGCTCCCAACTAGCTTCTCTCTCGGAATGATGAGACCACTGAACCTTGAGAAACTTGATGTTATGACGTCGAGTGACACGCTGTGCTTGATCAAGAATGCGAACCGGGTACTCTCGATATGTGAGGTTATCTTGGAGATCAAGCGTTTCGTGGTCCACTCCGCGGATAGGATCCGAGAAGCAACGCCTAAGTTGAGAGACGTGGAAGACATCATGGACTCGAGAAAGATGTGGGGGTAGTTCCAACTGGTAGGCAACCTCTCCTCGTTTAGCGAGAATGTGAAAAGGACCTATGTAACGAGGAGCCAACTTGCCCTTGATACCGAAACGATGGGTATCCTTCAAAGGAGTAACCCGAAGGTAAGCTTTGTCGCCAACTTCATAAGTCATATCCTAATGATGACGATCATACTGGCTCTTTTTACGAGACTGGGTTGTTTTCAAGTTCTCACGAATCATGCGAACTTGCTCTTCTGCCTCCTGGATCATGTTCGGTCCAAAGAATTGTCTTTCACCGGTTTCTGACCAGTTCAAGGGTGTTCGACATCTTCGTCCATAGAGAATCTCAAAAGGAGCTTTCTTGAGACTAGATTGGTAGCTATTGTTATAAGCAAACTCGGCAAAAGGAAGACATTTCTCCCAATCCATACTGAATGAGATAACGCAAGCTCTAAGCATGTCTTCGAGAATTTGGTTGACCCGTTCCACCTGACCATTTGACTGAGGGTGGAAAGCGGTACTAAAGGAAAGATGGGTTCCCATGGCATTTTGGAAACTCTCCCAAAAATGAGAAGTGAAAAGACTGCCACGGCCTGAATTGATCTCTAGTGGAACACCATGAGTGCTACTATTAGAGAAATATATAAGTCGTGAGTGACTAGCGATGTCTCTCTCGAGCAGGTAGGAAGTGTGCCACTTTGGAGGCGATCAATGACTACAAAGATAGCATTATTCCCTTTCTTGGTCCTAGGAAAGCCGGTGATGAAGTCCATACCAACCTTATCCCATTTCCATTCAGGAATAGCTAAAGGCTGAAGGGTGCCAGCAGGTCTTTGATGCTCTGCCTTAACGCGACGACAAACGTCACAGTTAGCGATAAATTGAGCAATTTCTCTCTTCATCCTAGTCCACCAGAACCTCTGGCGTAGGTCCTGATACATCTTGGTACTACCGGGATGAATCGTGAGAGGAGATTCATGCGCCTCCTTAAGAATCAATTGTCGCAGATGTTGATTCTTGGGAACCACCAAGCGATTCTCAAAGAAAACAACACCATGATCATCCATAGAGAAACATCCACCAACTCCCTTCTTAATGTTTCTCTTGATGCGGATAACACCCCTATCAAACTTCTGATCAGTAATGATCTGATCCTCGAGGGTAGGTTTCGCCACCAATGTAGAAAGGAATCCATGAGGAGCTATGTGAAGGTTAAGCTTACAAAATTCCTCATGGAGAAGTGGTTGGCCCTGCTGCAACATGAGATTGTTGCAATAGGATTTACGACTTAGCGCATCAGCCATGACATTAGCTTTGCCTGGGGTGTAGGTAATCCCTAGATCATAATCTGAGATCAAATCCAACCAACGTCTTTGCCTAAGGTTCAGATCTGGTTGGGTGAAGATATACTTGAGACTCTGGTGATCGGTGTAGATCTCGCAACGTTTCCCAAGAAGGTAATGTCGCCAGGTCTTGAGTGCATAGACTACGGCTGCAAGCTCTAGATCATGTGTAGGATAATTCTCCTCATGTGGATGCAACTGACGAGATGCATAGGCAATCACACGACGATCCTGCATAAGAATGCAACCTAGTCCCTGTCGTGAGGCGTCGCAGTAGATAGAAAAGTCTTTAGTGAAATCCGGTGGCACAAGTATGGGAGCAGAAGTCAGGCATCTTTTCAGTTCCTGAAAACTGTACTCACACTGTGGGGACCACTCAAACTTTTTATCTTTCTTGAGAAGTTCCGTGAGGGGTTTGGCCACTTTAGAGAAGTTTTCAACAAAGCGGCGACAATAACTGGCTAGACCAAGGAAACTCCTAACTTGTTTAACGGTTTCAAGTGGAGTCCAATCAAGAACGGCCTTAACTCTCTCGGGATTGACAGCAATGCCCTTACCAGAGATTACGTGGCCTAGGTAGGTCACTTCTGGCAACCAAAATTCACACTTGGAGAACTTGGCATAAAGACGGTGCTCTCTGAGTTTCTCTAACACAAGTCTAAGATGTTCAGCATGCTCTTCCTCGTTCTTCGAGTAAATAAGGATATCATCGAGGTAAACCACGACGAACTTATCTAAGTACTCCATGAAGATCGAGTTCATCAAGCGGGAGAATGTGGCTGGAGCATTGGTTAGACCAAAGGACATGACAGTGTACTCGTACTGGCCATAACGAGTGACAAAGGCAGTCTTGGGGATGTCCCCGTTTCTGATCTTGATTTGGTGGTAGCCTAATCTCAAATCCATCTTGGAGAAGATTGAGGATCCAGCGAGCTGATCCTACAGATCGTTGATCCTGGGAAGCGGATATTTGTTCTTTATCGTGACCAAATTAACGGGACGATAATCTACAACCATCCGGTCCGTACCATACTTTTTGTTGACGAAGAGGACGGGGCAAGCCCAAGGAGAAGAACTAGGATGGATGAAACCCTTTTGCAAGGACTCATCAAGTTGTTTCTTAAGCTTAGCTAGTTCTAAGGGTGCCATCTTGTAAGGTCTCCTAGAGATTGGAGCGATTCCTAGGATAAGATCTATGACGAACTCTACATCTCTATCAGGTGGAACAACTGGCAGTTCCTCTGGAAAGACATCCGGAAAGTCACGGACTACCGGGATATCTTCAAGGTCTGGAAGAGAGCTGGCATTAAGAGAATAGAGCTGACGCCTTGCAACTCTAGTGGAGCGGTAACTATCTTGCGGATGGGTGTGTAAGCTGAACGGACCTGGTGTAACAATCAATCTTGGCATAATGAGCTATCATCCAGTCCATACCCAAGATGATGTTAATATCTTTAGACTTGAGGGCTATAAGTGATGCGAGGAATACAAGTCTGTCTACAAGGATTTCGTTACCATGGCTTACACTAGAAGTTTGCCATTTGGATCCAGGAGTTTGAATGACTAGTGGAGACGGCATATCACAAAATGACATGTTGTGCAACTTAGCATAGCTTTCAGAAATGAAGGAGTGAGACGCTCCAGTATCGAACAAAACCGATGCTGGATGACATTGGACAAGGAGTGTACCAAGAACGACATCGGGATCATCATGAGCGTTTCCAGCTGAGACGTGATGCACGCGTCCACGTTCAGTGGGAGATGACTTGACACTGATCATCTTGCCAGGTGGCTTAACACAGCCAACAGACTTCTCGGGCTGGGGTGGAGCATAACTAGTCTGAGAGC
Organism: Aegilops speltoides; assembly: GCA_021437245.1. Lineage (NCBI taxonomy): Eukaryota > Viridiplantae > Streptophyta > Magnoliopsida > Poales > Poaceae > Aegilops > Aegilops speltoides. The sequence goes on along the minus strand of CM038146.1, from coordinate 348,524,685 downwards.
AGTCACGTGCATAATGTCCTGGCTTCCCGCATGTGAAGCAAGTCCCTGAAGTTGGACGTGGACTCGCACTAACAAGCGGTCTACCAGTAGGCCTGGGTGGAGCATACTGTTGAACTGGATGGGGTGCCACATAAGATGGCCTCGGTACATATCTGGGTGGAAGAGCGGAGTTCGGGACCCAAATCCGGCGCTTCTGAGAACTAGAACCGGAGGAAGATCCCAAATCACGGGTGTGCTTACGAGACTCCTCGTAAGTGAGTTGAGCTGTCTCTGCATTAATAGCCTTGTTCACAAGGGCTTGGAATGTATCACAATGATGCAGGTGGAGATCACGATGCAACTTGGGGTTGAGACCGTTCCGGAACCTAGCCTACTTCTTGGCGTCCGTGGACACCTCTTCTGTGGCATAGCGGGCGAGGTTCTCAAACTCTCAGCTGTAAGCATCAACAGCCATCTTACTCTGGGTGAAACTACATAACTCTTCTCTCTTGCGATCGATGAGGGCCTCGGGAATGTGATGCTCGCGAAAAGCCTCGGTGAAATCCCTCCAGGTAGGAATCTGGCCAGCTGGAAGCATAGCCTCATAGTTCTGCCACCAAAGACTAGCAGGACCTTCCAGGTGGTATGTGACATAGGTGACCTTGTCATCTTCAGCTACGTTCGCAGAATGGAGCTTGTGTGTGATACTACGGAGCCAGTCATCTGCATCAAGCGGCTCGATGGAATGATGAAAGGTAGGTGGGTGCAAGCGAATGAAGTCATGAATGGTTGCAGACCCTTTGAACCGATGTGCGGTGTTCTCCTCGATACGTGCCAACAAGCAGTTAGACTCACGCTTGTTCCTCTCCATTTCTAGCATGAACTCTGTCAACGAAGGTTGATCTGGAGGATCCTCATCCCTACCATCTCGGTGGTTCTGGCTACGAGCAACAGAACTTCGCTTAACTGATGACATCCTGAGAAACGAAACCAAGGACAGATCAGCATCTACTATAGACTGTAGAATGTAGGACAAGGAAATTAGTATCTCTCAAACTCCTAGGGCAATTCCGGCAGCATAACGGCAGTAGAATGCTCAGAATGAGACATCCTGCTAAAAATGGAGTAGTACAACAACTCAACATCACCACTCAAGGTTCTGGGATAGTACTAAATAGGCTACACCGGAAGTACTCAAAACTAGGGTAAGACTTTGATCAACCAATCCTATGGGACTACGGAGTAGTAACACGTGATCCTAATAGACGGAAGAGAAAGCCAAGCTCCTTAACCCCGTAGGAAAGATAGGATGACTCAGATCAGAAGGCCATGAGGTAAAGGAGTAAAAAGAGCCTTATGTTCCTTCCCACAATCAATTCCCTTACATAACTAAAGAATTTCTAGACTCAACTTTGACCTGTTTGGCTTGGTAATCCTACAGGCAGTCAGGCTCTGATACCAAAGCTGTCAGGACCCCGATTCTATGCCACACCGATCTAGCATGTAATACCTCATATCACTTTGCGGCCTCACGCACGGTATTCCCACGGGTGTCGCCATACCATGCCCGGGACCATTTGCGCCTTTTGGCACACGTATATGATAGTGTCGGTAGCATCCATATGACAAAGAACCCGGGCTGATATGGCTAGTCATGAACCCAAAGTGGCACTAACTTACAGGGACAAGCATACATGACCCAACAACGAACGTGTCGGTCATCAGCGAGTGAATCCGGGTTGTAGCAACTGGGCTAGCAGGACTCCGGTAAACCGGGCTGTAGCAGGCTAACAGGACTCCGGTAGACACCACATGACATTTCCACGAAGGGCGGAACACGAGAGCGAAGAAGGGCACATGCCGGCCAACCTAAGTGTTAGGAGCGTAGCAGCAGCTACCATGGCTCGATGGAAGCACTAGGAGACATTTCCGTAAGAGAGGCTACTAAGGATAAACAACTAGATAGTCAGGTCCCACACATAGCAATACACATTACACGTACGCATAACATGCAAGTATGTGCTATACAACATGGCATCACAGCATAACTCAGCAACTCATATAGATAAAGGCTCAGAAGAGCCATCATAGCATTTATTGCAAACAGGGGTCACAGGACCCATCATACAGAGCATACAAGCAACAAGCGGAAGCATTACATGTCTGGGTACAGACATCTACAAATGAAAAAGGCTGAAGAGCCTGACTAACTACAACATCCGATCAAGATCGTAGCTGAGGTACAAGCTACTCGTCGAAGTCCACGAGAACACTAGTAAGACCGAAGTCTCCGCTGCAAAAACATAAATAAAGCAACATGAGTACAAAGGTGCTCAGCAAGACTTACATCAGATCCTATCATACATGCATTTGTATCAAGAGGGTAATGTGGGGTTTAGTTGCAGCAAGCCATCTTTGACTCTGTGGCTATCCTGTTCTACGACTACCAGAACTTCTTTGAGGTGATATAGGCGCTGCAGTCCACTAATCACCACACAATACACTACTATGGATTCATCCCCGCCTCCTTACGAGAAGGCCATCCATAGCACTCACACTTGTCTTGAGCATTTTATAGTATCCACTTCAAGTTGTCTATGTATCATGTAAGCATCCAAGAAGTCCACAACCGCGGACCCGGCTATTCGAATAGATCATGTTAACCCTGCAGGGATGTACTTCTTCACACACGCTCTCACCACTTACCACCATGTACATGTCGTGTATCTCGGCAACCTTCAAGCGGAAGCCTGGCGAGGGAGTCGGCCACGACCTGACTAACCACACAAGACTCTAGTCCAGGTTTATCGCCTATTCAGGTTCCATCCGCAAGGAGATCCGGCCGGGGTGTCGCTCACGGCCCCAAACGATGTGAGCAGGGTTCCCAAGCCCACCATCCAGGTGCCACTTGGTACACCGTGCCCTTGTGCCTAATCATCCCAAGCTCACCTGGCCGGGTGCCACTTGGTAGACTACTAACACTACCTACAAACACTAGAAACTAGTTGCGACTCCTGGACAGAGATCAAGTTGGTTAATAAGTCGAGAGGGGCACTTAAGCATTCCAATGTGTGGTAGTAGCTAGTCATTGGACAACATACACAGAACTCAGTGCATAAGGACGGTTCTAGTGAGACAACCCACCATGTACTCCTACATGGCCTCTCACCGCTACCTTTACCAAATCATGTTCACACACTTAACTCTCAGCACCAGAACAACTCATAACACTCCAATTCATTCCCAATGAATCAGACCTGACACAACTCTAAGCAATTGCAGGCATGGCATGGTAGGAACACAACATGGCTCAATCAACTCCTACACATGCTAGTGGGTTTCAACTATTTACTGTGGCAATGACAGGTCATGCAGAGGAATGGGTTCAACTACCGTAGCACAAAGTAGCAGTTGAAACGTTGTTGTCCTAATGCAATAATTGAGAGCAGGAGCGAGAGAGTAGGATTGTAACGGAATGAACAAGGGGGTTTGCTTGCCTGGTAGATCAACAGAGGAGGCCTTTGCTTCATAGGCAGTACTGGAGCGGTCTCGGGCGGGACCTATCGAGAAGGAACGGTTGTCAACAATCAAAACACAAGCATATGCAACAATATGATGCATGAACATCGCATGAAGATGTGATGTGGTTTGTGCTAATGCATCTAGCAATCATTTGGTTGAAGTTCATTTGAACCAAGAGTTCAAATGCAACTCCAAATTAAGCTCTTATAAATGCCATTTACATGTTTTCACTTATACAGTAGGTATAAGTTGGTTTGTCATGCATGAAACTAGTACAAATGGAAAGATTGCATTTTTCTGATAATTTTTCATATATAAATTATTTCAATCTGAGTTACGGTTGAATTTCTATGATTTTTTGAAGTTTTGCTAATTTTCTGGAATTCCTGATTTAATTTAAATCCAGAAAATAAATAATTGCATCAGCACTGCGTCATGCTTGCGTCAGCAAGTCAACAACGCTGACTGGTCCAACTTGACGTGTGGGGTCCACACGTCAGTGACACGCGTTAAATAGGGGGGGTTAGTTTTATCTTAATTAAAGGATTAGTGGCACTGGGCCCACTGGTCAGTGTCAGGGGGGTAGTTAACGATGATTAGCCTTAAGCTAATCACCTGACCCACTAGGCCCACCTGACGGGCCGGCAAGGTCAAAGGGTCAAATCCCACCGGCGTTAAGCGCTTGGCGAGGCTCGAGACGGCGAGCGCCATGAAAGTGCCCTTGGGCTCCGTTTGGCGCTGGCACAGCTACGGGATGCGGACGCTCGTCCGCATCCAATCGTGGTGGTGGCTCGGTCGGGGAGTGGCCGGAGTGGCGCCGGCAATGAGCTCGGCGGCGGCCGAAGCTCGGTCGGGGTTGGGTTCGGCGCTACGGTGCACGGGAGGGCGAGTGGGTGTGTGCGTTAGCCTCCTAGGAGCTTCCTGAGAACGGTGAGGCGCTCCGTTGTGAGCGCGCATGGCTATGGCCACGGCTACGCCATGGCCGGCGGCGAGAAGCTCTCGGCCATGGTGGGGGAAGGGGCTACGGTGCGAAGCGGAGGGCAGGGAGAGAAGCGGGAGATGCTCACGGCGGACTCGGCGGGCTTGTCGGCGAGCTTCGGGGGCCTTGAAAACGGCGAAGCGGCGAAGACGATCTCCAGCGACCGGAGATGAAGACGGCAGCGAGGCGGCTCTCCAGGGCCTCCCGAGGCGCGTGGCTTGACGGGGAGGTAGCCGGCGATGTGGAGGAGCTTCTGGGCGCAGCGGTAGGGCGAGGTGGCAGTGGGGCCGGTTGTGCTTTCGGCGGCGGTGGCGGGCGTTCAGACGCGAGAGAGAAAGCGAAGGAGAAGAGAGGAAGAGTGAGAAGAGTGCAGGGCAGCGCGTGGCGTCGCCTGGAGCATCCAGCATGACGAGAGGGAGGGACAGCAGCGGTGAGGGAGGAGGTGGCGGCGTGGCGGTCTTGGCGTCGGGCACGCGCCCATCTCCTGGCAAGGAGGAAGACGACGAGGGAGGAGGCGGGCTGGGCAGTTCTTTGGGTTGTCTGAGGTTGGGCCAGCACACGAGTTGAGCATGAGTAGGTCCGAGTAATGTTTTTCCCTTTTGTTTCTCTTTTCTATTTTTCTGACATATGTTTTGATCTAATAAAAATACTAAATCATTTTATTTCCTTATGCCAATTTTTGTAGGAACTAGTTGGATTGCTCCAAAACTCCTCACCAATTAACAAAATTTTTGGACATATATTATATATATAACAGATATATATCCAAAGCAAATAATTATGCATTAATTCCAAATGCCCAAAATAAATACTTATGAGCTCCTAAAAATATTGGTTTCATTTTTATCTCTTCCCAATATTTTCAGAGAGCAACATGAACATTTTCTTGGACCTTTTTGGAGCAATTTTTATCTGGGTCATTTCCAGAAATGATTCTGAGGGTTTCACAAATCCTCATTTCAAACTTAAATGGAATTTAAACATGATGCACAAAAGACTAGCTAGTCTAGGTCATACCAGAACTAGGGATGTGACACACAGCCTCGTTGGATGGAGACCAGCCTCAACAGGAAGTCGCCCCTACTGCTGAAGAGGCCTCACCAGGTAGCCAAGTGCTAGGGGCTCCGTCATCTCAGGTGGCGCCTAACCCTCCGGAGGGCACGGACCTCGTCAACACACCCACCCTCATCGAGCATCCGGTGTATTTCGTCAACACGGTGCTGCGGGATACAAGGGCACGATACCCCATGCCTCAGAAGCTCTTGCTCACGCTATTGGTGGCCTCGTGAAAGCTGCGACACTACTTTCAAGGTCACCCCATCAAGGTCGTCTCTCCCTACCCATTGGAGAGGGTACTTGGGAGCCCCAACTCCGCGGGAAGGGTCGCCGAATGGAACATCGAGTTGCAAGTGTTTCAGTTGGAATTTAGCACAACCAGGGTCGTCAAGGGAGCCGCACTTGCAGATTTTGTAGCAGAATGGACAGAGGCACCAAGGCTTGAAGCAGGTGAGGATCGGTCACTTTCCCCAGGAAGTGAGGCACCGGATGGCTGGGTCATGTACTTCGATGGAGCATTCTCGCATGCGGCGGCGGGGCACAGTCAAATGCTTATATCCCGACCAGGACAAGCTCTATTACGCCGTGCAGCTCTGTTTCTAGCATGGCCAGAAGGTCTCCAACAACATAGCAGAATACGAGGGCCTCATAGCAGGCTTGAAAGCTACAGCAGCACTAGGGGTGAAGCGCCTCATCATCAAGGGTGATTACAGCTCCTCGTCAACTTCTCCAACAAGGTGTACGAGTCGAAGGACGAGCACATGGAAGCGTACCTTGCGAAGGTGCGCAGGATGGAAAAGCAGTTTTGAGGGCTGGAGTTGCAGCTTGTGCCCCGCGGCACCAACCAAGAGGCTGATGACATCGCCAGGAGGGCATCCAGGCAGCTACCTCAGGAGCCTGGAGTTTTCGAGGAACGGCTCTTCAAGCCATCGGCAGCGCCGTCACTGTCAAGCATAGCGCAACCTCGAGAGGAACTCTCACAACCACCTGCCACAGGAACCCCGGCATGTGGCCCAACTTCGGGACCACGCTTACTCCTGGCGCTGGAGCCTCAGGAGGGATGCTGGACTACAGAATTCAAGGATTACCTGATGCAAGGGATGCTACCAGAGAAAGAGGAGGACGCAGAACGTGTGGCCCGGCAGGCCACGGCCTACAGCATCCAAGATGGAGAGCTCTACCGGAAGCGGCCAAATGACGTTTCCCTACATTGCATCTCCAGGGAACAGGGGAAGGAGTTGCTGGCTGACATACACGATGGAGATTGCGCACACCACTCGTCATGGCGGACCCTCGTCGGCAAGGCATTTCGCAGCGGATTCTACTGGCCCACGACACTCATTGACGCAATTGAGCTGGTGAAGGCCTGCGAAGCCTGCCAATTCCATGCCAAGCAGATCCATCAGCCAGCTCAGGGCCTGCAGACCATCCCACTCTTGTGGCCGTTCGCGGTCTGGGGGCTAGATATCTTGGGCCCGTTCCCTCGGGTGCCTGGGGGCTACCGCTACCTCTATGTCGCCATCGACAAGTTCACCAAGTGGGCGGAGGTGGAAGCCGTCCGCACCATCCCAGCTGGTTCTGCAGTCAAGTTCATCAAGGGCCTCGTGAGCCAATTCAGGGTCCCTAATCACATTATCACCGACAACGGTTCGTAGTTCACAAGCAATCTCTTCAAAACATATTGTGCTAACCTTGGAATGCAGATATGCTATGCTTCAGTGGCACACCCCCAGAGTAACGGCCAGGCCGAGCGCGCCAATGCAAAGGTCCTGAGAGGGATCAAAACCAGGACCTTCAAAAAGAAGCTGGAGGCCTGCGGCAGTGGCTGGTACGACGAGCTCCAGTCCGTGTTGTGCTCCATCCGCACTACCGCCACCAAGTCGACTGGTGAGACTCGTTTTTCCTCGTCTACGGAGCAGAGGCGGTCCTCCCTCACGAGGTCAGGCGTCGCTCCGCACGGGTCCTAGCATTTGACGAAGCGCAACAGGACGCCATGCAGGGGATGGACCTCGTGCTGGGGGAGGAGCACGATTGAGAAGCCGCACTACGAGCAGCAAGATACCAGCAGGCGTTGTGGCGGTATCATTGCCGCAACATCCACCCCAGGACTCTCGAGGTAGGTGACGTCGTACTCAGGTGGGTGCTCTCCAAGGAAGGGTTGCATAAGCTCTCGCCCATGTGGGGGGGCCCGTTCAAGGTTGTCCTTGTTTCCAGGCCTGGCGTCGCGCACCTAGAGACTCAGGAAGGGGTGCCCATCCCAAACGCTTGGAACATTCAGCACCTCCAGAAGTTCTACCCTTGAAGAAAGGCCCAGTCCCTGTGAAGAAGGCCCGATGCATGTGAAGCTTGCCACCCAAAGAAAGGCCTGGTGCCTGTGAAGAAGACCCAGTGCCTGTGAAGCTTGCCGCCCAAAGAAAGGCCCGGTGCCTGTGAAGATGACCCAGTGCCTATGAAGCTCGCCGCCCGTGACACTCTCACGTAATAATGAGTTGGGCTGTACACACCCCGAAGTCTCCGGAGTGCCGTCCTCGGGCCTCGGGGGCTCCTACCCACGCCCAGTGGCAGCACTTAGCTCTGCGCTAGTGAGACGACGTCGAAGACTATACTAGGTGCCGGATGCGGCTTTTCATTTGCTTTCCGCAGTTGGCTTGTTATCCCTTGTTTGAACCTTTATTGGATTTGCTTCTAGTGTTGTTTGCCGTCTTCTGCCCCTGTTCTCTGTTTTCAGCTTTTGTCTGGCTCGCTCTCTCTCTCTCGCAAACCTCGCGAGGGGGCTGCGCGGGCGTCTTCGTGAGCCCTTTCTCGCCTGGTTTTCGCAAGGCTTGCTCGTTCAAGTTCACAGCGGGAGCACCCCTCCCGGTCCGTGCCCCACGGGCATCGCAACACAAAGCGCCGGGCCTAAGCCGGCAACCCTCGCGACCAAGGTTCGGAAACGATTCCCCCAACTGATTTTTGCAGGTCTTAAGGCGCCCGATGAGGGCTCGAGCGGGTACCTCGCGAGGCGAAAACTACTGCAGACATCCCGAGCTAAGTTGTTCCTACGCACAGGCACATTACCATGGCACCATAACATAACACATGGACGATAAATGTAGCACGATAATTAGGGATCATGGTCTGTTGCATGCCCCCACGGGGCTCCATACTTCTCTCTCTTTCAATGCAGAAAAAGGAGAAAAACAAAATAAAAAAAGCGCGCACCTTGCAACAGCTCGCGAGGAGGGATCCACATCATCCTCCCGAGCTCAATCAGACTCCGCCTCACGCTTCACCGGGGCGCGGTGACAGGACGACCCGCTACCACCCTCAAAGCGGGCGCGGCGGTGTGGTGGCTGATCGCAGCTACCGCTAGAGGAGCTATCACCGGAAGAGGAGCCGCTGAAGCTCGGCGAGCTGTGGTCGCCACCAGGAGCGGGTTCGCCTTCGCCCTCGTCACGGCCATCGCCAAGGCCAAGCACCTCATCGCCGTCATCGTCTTCAGGGTAGCACCCGGCACGGCGGCCATCTTCTCCGAACACCCTCACGTAGAGGGTCGCATCACCATCGTACTTGAAGTGGAGGGTGCACCGCCTGCCCAGGCCACGCGCGTGGGCAAACGCCAGCCAGCCCTGGGCCAGGGCCACGTTTCCGGCGATAGAGATCTCCACCGCGACCCAGGAGGCCCTGCTGCAGCAGCCGTCCGCCTGTAGCCAGAGCCCGTCGGAGCCAGCGGCCGGCAGTTCACCGACGAAGAAGCAAGGGAGCTGGAGCCAGTTGCCGGTCGGGTTGTCCGACCATACAACAAACTCCGGCAGCACCTCCGCCGAATGGAAGCACGGCTAGGGAGGCCGCACAGCCACGACATGCCTTCCTCCACCAACTGGGCTGCCTTGATATGGGCGGCCGCCACCGTGTGAAGGGCCACCACCACGACCACGAGAAGCCGCGATGGGAGTCGCGAGATGCTTGCGGGGACGGCCGCGGCCGTGCTTGGGCGGAGCAAAGCCAGGCCCTTCCTGGCAAGCCTTCCCCTTCTCCACGGCCGAGAACCTCTTCACGGGCGCCATGGGACGCTGCAAGCAACCAGAGCGAGGAAGGCGAAGAAGAAGGCGGGGCGAGGGGAGATGTGCAACGAGGGTTTTCGCCCTTCCCATTTATAGCCCAAGGGAGGCCAACCGTCGGCCTCCATGATCACAGGTAATGATGACTCATTGTGCATGCGGAAGGGACTCGTCAAATCGGGGAGTTGCCGAGGCAGCGTGGGGAAGCGGAAGCGCCCACGTGCAATCAACCGCCACGCGTCGACCAAGGCCGCAGACTGTTGGGGCCCGCGGTGCTCTGCACTTGCCCTTTGGCTTTGCCGCTAAGCCAAGTCCGAGCACGCCTTGGGCTCGGGGGCTACTGTCGGCGTTCTGGGAACAGGGGTCCCCAGACTTGTCTGCCTGCGGCCTGCAGCGTGGCTCGCCAGCGGCCCAGTATGGCTCGTCTTCATCAACCCAAGTTCAAGACCCTCGCTAGGGGCTATGCCTCGCGGGGCGGATGACGCAAGGCCTCCTCAGGGGCGGCCTCACCAGGCAGGCTCGCGAGGAGGCGGAGAGATCAAGGTGAGGGGTACCTCGCGAGGTGCTCATGATGCAAGCCAAGACGATCAAGACCAGGCAAGCGCCAGCCTGCACAGTGTCCTCATTTCCTCTTTGGTGCAAAGGGGGCAAGCGCAGGCGCGGAGTACCGAGGCATCAAGCAAAGGTTTCCATATCAGTGCAACCAGACCAAGACCAGTAGGACGGCAGGACGGAGGTCACCGTGGAGCCCAAGGCGGCGTCGTCGCCAGTGCCTTTGGCAGTCGAAGACCACCTTTAGTCAGGATAGCTTGTACTAGTTGTCCCCTTTCAAAATGCCCGTTGTTGGTTCCCTTCCCGCTCAATATATGGGAAGAGGACCAGGGCCTCTATAAATAGAGATAGCCACCACAGTCGGAGGGGATTGAATCCTTCCTAAGTAGAACACCCACCACAATAAGAACACCTCTCCTCGCGAGGCTGTTCTTCCTCTGTACTGTTCATCATCAGCCCAAGAGGCAATCCACCACACCACACACTGGATTAGGGTATTACACCACAACGGTGGCCTGAACCAGTATAAACCTCGTGTCTCTTGTGTTGTTCATTGTTCTAGCTTAGAATCGCGGTGAGGTTGTGGGCGTGTTTCGGTAGGGAGAAGATCTTCATGCACACCCTAGAGTTCGAACCTTAAGGGTTTTGCCGGAACCCGATATCCGACAATTCCTATCCTCTTCCAGTGTTTTTCCTATCCCTGCATTTTTAGAATCGTGCAAGCCAAATGAGCCCTTACAGAATTACTTCAGTTACAGGTAGGTGTCGAAGGGAACTTTGTGTGGCTTATCCTGCTCCTGCCATGACGTCGTCCACCTCACCTTAGCTACTCCATCGACAGAAGCATCCACCAAACCAGACATCACGACTCCTGACCTTCTTTCGCCGCCTCAGATCTCCTTCCCTGCCACCGGCACCCACCGCAACGGTATCACCATCATCGACTCAGCAGATGAACCCGAGGAGTACACGGGTCCACAAGAGAGGTCTCACTTTTTTGTTTCTGCTTATGTTATGCATTGCTTAAAATTACCTACTACTTTATCGCCCTGTTCACCTCTTGGACTCCAATTCAGGTCCAAATTAATGTTCAAACCTGAGTTCTAAATTAGTTGTGGGGCACATATCAAGGCAGCAATGAATAGTATGTCTATCTAATATCTGGTTCACCTAGGGTATGCCTATGTTGTTCATCTTGGGTGGGAAACAAATAGTAAAGCAATCATCATCTGTCTTTTTATTAAACTAAAGCAATCATCAGCCCGCAATCATTATTTTTGGATCGATCCACTGGTTGTTACCATCACTCTAAATTTCTGCATGCTCTCCTTACATAATCTCACCATATTTTTTTTGTATGCATGTCAGATATTGTACACAGTCATGCTGAACATGTAGAGAAAAAGAGAAGAGTTTTGCACGGCAACACAATGTCATGCAGACATTGCTCCATGGTGGGTTCAATGGCAAACCCTCCCCACCCTCTCCAGATTGTAATCAGGAGGAAGATATCTGTTTTAAGGCGGATTCAGACACCGCTGACCACTCCAATTTACCCCCCAAGGTGTTTGATCTACCTTGGCATGATGATGTTAGTGATATCATGCATATGTTTGCCTTGCAGTGCCTACTTTTGACATCATATATGTCATCTGCTTAGTTTAGACATGTTTAGTAATGCCACATGTTTAGTTTCTATATCATATATGGGAATTATGAAGTCTCATGTCTTTTAGCCAGCCATAATATATGTGAAATGTGCAATGCCATCCTGTTTAACCTGGCATCATATATTTGAATGATATCTTGCCCATCCTTTTCTTCATTACATTTCCATTTGTCGACAATGTTTGTACATGAAACTAATCTTCCTGTGAATCAGCCATTTGGGTGGGAGATGGAAAAATCTGGAGTGAAAACAAGGCTTTCAGACAAGACAGAGCTACCTGTCGAAGCAGATCTCTTGTTGGGTCCCGATAGCTCCTCGGAGATGGATTCGGAGACACATGACCAGTCCTATTCCCCCACCGAGGTGTATGCTCTAACTTGGCACGGTTATACTGCTCATATCATGCATATGGTGTCTTGCATTGCATAGTTTAGACATCATATACACAATATTCAACACCATGTTCTTAGTTCAGACATCATATCGATGCCCTCTGTTTAGCATATAAATCACATATGTGAATTAAATGAAGTGATCCTGATTACTTAGATAACATGTAGGTGAATTATGTCATGCGATCCTATTTAGTTATTCATCATATCTTTGAATTATGTTATGCTATGCTATCTAGTTTAGATAGACATCATATATGTGAAATTATGTCATGCTATCCGTTTTAGTTAAACAATATACATGTCAACTATTTCATGCCCTCTTTTTTCCACACTATCATTTGCATCTGTCTCTCATACAATGTCTGTACATTCAACTATGTTTCTTGTTTATCAGCCATTTGAATTGGAGCGGGTGATGCCAGTATCTAGCGGACTAAAAACACGGTCTTCAAATAAAACAGTGCTACCTCTTGGTGGAGTTAGCACCCCGGTTGTACATGCACAAGAACCTGCCCTACCACACATAACCCAAACTCTCGCAGATTGTACCCCTACTGCGATGGACAGAAAACCAGCTTCACCCAATCTAACCCCAATCCCAGCAGATAGTAACCCAGTTCCTATTGACACAGAACCATCTCCACCACAGAGCTCCCAAACAAGAGCAGTTAGTAAGGCAGCTCCATTGCCCAAAGGGCCAGTACTACCACGACGAACCCCAACTCCACTAGTTAGTACGCCTATTCCTGCGGAGGAAGCACAACCAGCTAGTCGTAGTTTAGCATCTATCGCATTTGATGTTGTTAAATCGTATGTGTGTATCTTGCCATCTTGGAAATATTATACTGAAGATGAAGGAAAATGCCAGTTGCAGGTGTTTGTCCAGGAGTTATATGTATGTAATGTTATTCATGGCAATTACTTTGCTTTGTCCCATACATCCTACCTCCATGATGGTTATAATACAGCAATTTTTCCCATTTTTCTCTATAGAGAAGGACCGATTTGGAAACTCAGGATGGGTAACCTTTGCTAATACATCTGCTATCTTCAAGAATGCTTGGTGGCAGTATCGGAATTACCTGAAGAAAACGTACTTCACCGGCAAAGAAACTCATCAAATTCCCTTACGTTCTCGTGAGACACATTTACGGGACGATGACTGGGAACGCCTTGTTCTGTACTTGTCTCGAAAAAAGAATGTGGTAAGGTCTATGAGCTCATTTTCTATTTTTAAGTACTATATTCTTGCGTCTTATTATACTCTGTTCATGTAGAACAAGTGCCTAAACCTGAAGAACAACTGTTCTAATTTAAGATTCCATTGCTATCATAGTTCAAAAAAGCGCTAGGCGTTAATTGTGCATTTTGCCACCGCCTTGCGCTTTACTGACCAAAGTGCATGCTTATGCGCAGTTATGCATAGATTAAGCGTAGTTGTGTGCAATGCATTTTGCCAACGCCTAGAGCCTAGGCGCGCCTTCTTTAACTATGATTGCTATCATGCATACTGCTTTGCTCTTGTATCACTGTATTTACTCATACAAACTTATTTTTAAATTGAAGGATCCAATCGAAACTCCAATGGCACAGCAGGTATGTTCACGCATGTTTCTTTAACAGGTTTTCTCTTATCAATAGCTCTGTTGATTTCAATTTCAATTGTGTATACAGTTGACTTCTCATATCATGCAAATTACTAGCATCACAACAGAGCCAATAGTGTTGTTGTACATGTAGACCCGTGGTACCCATATGATATCTTGTTGTGCTGTGTAGTTTCCCATGCTTTGTATTCTTTCACTGCTGCTTTGTCTTGAACTGATATGATTTGAACCGTGTCTCTATTTTGATTTGGCAAGACAATGTAGTGACCATAGGACATAGATATATGTTTGTTTGATACTTTTATTATGTACTAGTACTTGGCAATAGAAGACTTGGTAGTTTAATCATGTCCACCTTACTAATGAACTAGTTCATCGAAATGAGTTTCATATACTAGTACATGCTAAACCTGTTATGTGTCTGCTTGTTTCTTCTTTTAGAATGCTGATAGAATATTGGGGAAGAGTGCCTTATTAAGCAATGGTAAAGGAAGTAATGCATATAAGGTTCAGGATAGTGACACATCCTTGTTGGTATCCAACAAAGCTGATAAAACAGCTAAGGAAGACTATCTTGAAGACAGTGAGACAACCCCAAAGTCCTGTCTTGGTTTAGTGTTCGAGTTACTGGCCACTACCGCTTGCACAAGCTATTCAAACTCACTGTCCGAATCAGTTTGGTTTCTTGAGTCTCAACTACAAGCCGAAAGACATCGATCAGCTGTGCTACGACAAGAAGCGGAAGGACTGTGGAAGTCCTTGGAGCATTCAGCGCCAAACAGGACAAAGCTAATAAGCTTGCTAAGATTATTGCCAGCATCGTGGATACCCAGGATAGCGTTTCTTGAGATCTTCTGAAATTGTTTCAGTTATGCTCTTGTTTTGCTGTCGCGTTTATTTGCACTGGTGGCCAATTTTGACGGCCAGTGTATGTAATATGCTGTTTTGTTCCCTATATTTGCACTGATGGCGAACTTTGATGCCCAGTGGATGTAATATGTGTAATAGCTGTAATAGGGTAGCGTTAATTGCTTGCTTATTTATTTCCTTATTGTCTTGTTTAGTTGTTTGCTTGTAGTCACTGCAGTTCTTTTTCTGTGTTTTTCTAGTGGGCACAATAGTCTATTTTTGGTAACTCGGCAAAAATAATCATGGCAACACACGGACTGTTGTAACCATGGGCCTCCTGCGGGCTGTATGATCCATGGGCCTTCTACGGGCCATAGGATCCATTGGCCTTGTATACGGGCCGTAGGATCCATGGGCCTTCTACGGGCCATAGGGTCCATGGGCCTTCTACGGGCTGTACGATCCATGGGCCTTATATGGGCCGCAGGATACATGGGCCTTCTAAAGGGCGTATCATCATTTTGCCAATCATGGGCCATACTATTCGTGGACCATAACGGGCCATTAATAGGCCGTATTTGATAACTCTATGAAAACAGCCCAATGGTTTTTTACATGAAAACGGCCCAACGTATTAACGGGCCAGTAACAGGCCGATTGTAACGACGGGGTGAATTTGGCCGACAAGCAGAAAATGACAGTAACGGGCCGTAAGTAACTGAATGCTAGAAATGATCCCAAGAATAATTGGGCCCTGAGAAGGCCGAAAGATAGCTTGGGCTGGAAATGGCTCAATGGAATAATGGGCCATTAATGGTTATAGATACACTGTTCATTACGGGCCAGTTTCACCACGGGCCGTTAATGGGCCAAGAGTTACAAAGGGCCTCATATGGGCCGAAAGAAGTCATGGGCCATACATGGGCAGGAAGTTAAAACGGGCTGGAATCATATTGGACGGCCCAGATGACGCTACTGGGCCTAATTCGGAGAGGTCGTAATGGGCCCTGGGTTAGTGGGCTGTAAATGGGCTATATGCGAACAGGCCTTTAACAGGCTTTCCGTGGGCCGGCCCGCCACCTTTTGACCAAGTCAAGTAGGCCGGCCTTTTCACAGGAATGGGCCTCTGTTGGGCCGTGCCACGTGTCGATGTATCATAGGCGCCTTGGGTCCAATGAGTGGATGACATCTGTCCCAACGGTGAGCCGACACGTGTTTCCTCCAGCCAATGATGATTTTACATGTGGAAAATCCCCATTGGTCGGGGCTGTTAACGGGTTATCGGATCCAAAACTGGACCCGATAGCTTAATGGCGTTCCGTTACGGTGGATGCCACGTGTCGGTCACCCTTGACGAAAGCACTTCTGTGACACGCGATTTATCGTCATCGAAGTGGACACTTCCGTGATGATAATTTTGGTAATGCCATGGAACACTTCTACGACATCACAGGTATGACTATCTTGATTCTATCATAAAATCGTCATGGATGTACATGCATGACAAAAAATGCGACCTACGGTGACAAAAACGTATCATCATGGAAGTGTATTTTTTTTGTAGTGCATGCTGAGGATGTGGCGATTCGCGGGGAGGACTACATGACCAGGGGGAAGCATGTCTCCCTCGCGAAGGCCCTGACTCCGGCATGATGTGATCGATAATGTGATGCTGCATTACTTTTGGTTTGGTTTGTTGAACTGTTGGGTTAGTTTTGGTTTGTTGAACTGAATCTCGTTGGTTATGGTTTGTTGAACTGAATCTCTTGTTGGTTATGCTAGTAATCTCGTTGCTATCTATATTTGTCTGTCCTTAAATTTCCATGTGGTATATTTGTCTGTCCTGAATCTATGGTTAGTTATGTTTAGATGTTGTGAACTATGATCTTAGGTGCTGCAATGATCACACATGTTGTGTAGGAAATCAAATGCATGCTCCAAATGAGATCATGTAAACCTTGGCAAACCTGGACAGTACAAATTCAAGAAAATGCAAAAACAAGTAAAACCTTGGCAAACTATCTATGTTTGTGTAGGAGATCATGTGTGCAAAATTTGAAGTGATTTAGAGGAGGTCAAATAAATTTGAATTTGAGAGAATGTACTCCAAATGAGCTCCCAGGCTAGGGTAAACAACCCATTTGTAATCAAGTTTTTTTTAACCTACTCTAAATGAGCCAAATGTTTTTTTATTAACACATATTCACTTTCCATAGTGTAGATTCAAAGTCTCACTATTTTTTGAATTAATCTTCATATTTTTACATTTTCTTTTAAAAACATATTCTTTAATATAAAAACTATTAAAAACACGTTTTGAAATATGAAAATGGAAAACTAACTTCAGATCCTTCTTATTCACTTTAAAATAAAGCTTTAGTGATTTTTTTTATTTTTTTATTTTTCAAAAGCAGAAGGTAACACCACCTCCTCTCCTTGAATTCTATGAAATCATGTACATGATAGCTCATACGTGTGAAGGTTTTCTCATGAAAATGACCATAGACCAAGTTTATGATTTTTGGTTGGTAACATGTCACATAAGACAACATTGTGCGTAGGTCTTATATCTTTTTTGATTTTTTAAAAACTAATGGTGCTCATTTGACCTCGATCGGGCCAGCTAGGGTTTTTTCATGAAAATGACCATAGACCAAGTTTAGTATTTTTCCTCATTAGTTTGTCTTATAAAATGACGAATGGCGAAAGTTTCATATTTTTCAATTTTTTTAAATTAGTTATCCTCGGTCAAAGCCATCGAAACCCCGTTGACCAGCTCAAAACTTCTCTAAACCCCGCGGGGTTTCGCCTAACCCTAGCTCCCAACATAAGCTGTCCGATCATACTCTCACGCCAAGCGACAACCCTCAAATCTGGCCTTCTAGAAGGAACTAGGTGGGTTGGCTGTGTGCAGGCTCCACGCCGTTGGATCACAAGGACGGCTCCGCATCGTTGGATCGTAGGGTGATCCGCGAGAGGCGATCCTATTGGTTGTGCTCGGCTGCTCGCCCACCACTGACTCCGTGGAAAAAAAGTTCTTATTGGGCCCAAAAGGAAAACAAGCTGTGGTTGGGCCGTCAAATTGCGTCGTTTTTTTGCATCGTTTGCTCTGTTTTTTGTGAACGTGTTGGCTCTGTATTTTTGCATCATTTGCTCTGTTTTTTGTGAACGCGCTAGCTCTGTATTTTTGCATCGTTTGAAATCAATTGACATTGCGTAGCAAATGACCAATTTTTAAGGGCCAAATTTATTTTTATCATGCAAAATGGCAACAAACTATTCAAAAATTGTCTCTTTTTGTTCATATAATATATATATGACCACGGATTCCCACGCGTGCAATTAGCTTCTTTTTCTTCTTCTTTTTCAAACCACGGCCAAATAACACGTAGCACTACGGCTATTTAAGCCACCCTTTGCCTCTGCCATCCCTCATCCATCTCCCTTCTTACTCTTCGACCCCTTCTCTGTCTTCTACACATCCCTCAGCCATGCAGTACACCGGACCAACCTACCGCTTCCCACCCACCGTGCCGGAGAGGCTCTACCCTACCGGCATGTACGATGATCGCACACTACGTGTGTGGGCGATATCAAGGCTGAGGACCGCAAGGAACTTCACCGAGTTCTTCCTCGCGTCCGGCTACCACCACCTCCCGAGGGGATCTCTAGCGATGTTCCGCGTCGAGGAGGTCATCCAAAACCGGGTGGTGGTTGCTCTCCTTGCCCACTTCACCAACACATTCGACGCCTTCTACCTCCTCGGCCGGGTGTTTTGGTGTGGCTCCCAAATCATCGCTTTCACCACCCACAACAGGTTCAGGGAGTACAACAACATCTTCCCCACCATGACGCGCATGCACACTCTTCCGTACCCCATCGACAACGCCCCGGAGGAGCAGTGAAAAGGGCGCCCGGAGGAGGAGCAAGGTGGAGAAAGCTGCGGCTAGGGTTCTAAACCCTCTAACTTTTTTTAGTCTATGTTATGTTAAGTTGTAATTGAACTATGTTGGAGTTGCTATGGGCTTGTTGGCCCTTTTCTTAATTTCTATTATTAAGTTTTCTATCTATTCTATTATTAAGTTCTTCCTAGTTTGAGATATGTGATCGTGCTATGGGCTTGTTGGCCCTATATTGGGACTACATATTTGTTGATTATTTTCTTAGAAAGCTCGGCTTTTTAGTAGGGTTCCTTTGTTAGTAACCACCTGGTGCATGCAAGCAAGCTTTGTTAGTAGGGATGAATGAGTAGAACTAAGCAAGGGAGTGGCTCTTTTTTGTACACAATCCACAAATATGTAGCCACCTAGCTAGAAGAGAGGAACTAGCGGCAGTGACCGTTGCTGCATCCGTGGCGGCTGGCGTGCAAGAAAGCTGCTCGGTCAGTGCATCGTGGCGGACGCATCGGCGTATGCAGGCTTGGCCGGCGCATGCAGGCTCGATCGGCGCATCGTGGGATCATGGCATCGGCGCATGCATGCTCGATCGATGCATGCACGCAGGCTTTGTTGGGTGCATGCATAGTGGGCTTCAGTCCTAGCGGCACGCACAGACGTTTAATGCAAGGGACCCAACAAAACCACGGCCCAACGATCGAACAGTGACACCACCCAACGCGGCCCCACTTGTCAGGTCAAACGGACGACACAGTCCAGCGTGGCCCCACTAGTCAGAGTTAACGGTCAAGCCTTTGACCCGATGGCAACATCAGTTGTGCCCAGTTATGAGGGTTTCTGGCAAGGGAGTAGGGAAAATTGAGCAAAAGTTAAGAGCGCGGGGATGAATGAGTAGAGCTAAGGAACCAGGGGCACAGATGTAAAAATCCCATTTAATTAAGTAGATATACCAATACCTACACAAATCATCTATGAAGGTGAGAAAGTAATGATACCCGCCGCGTGCTTCAACACTCATCGGACCACATACATCGGTATGTATTATTTACAATAAGTAATTAGCTCGCTCCATTGTTCTGGAGAACGAAGTTTTAGTCATCTTGCCCATGAGGCATGGTTCGCAAGTATCAAATGATTCATAATCAAGTGATTTCAAAAGTCCATCTGTATGGAGTTTCTTCATGCGCTTTACACCAATATGACCTAAACCACAAGTATGTTGCACTATCATTATCAACTTTGCAACTTTTGGCATCAATATTATGAATATATGTATCACTACGATCGAGATTCAATAAACCATTCACATTGGGTGTATGACCATAGAAGGTTTTATTCATGTAAATAGAACAATAGTTATTATTTGACTTAAATGAATAAACATATTGCAATAAACATGATCTATTCACATCCATGCTCAACGCAAATACCAAACAACATTTGTTTAGGTTCAACACTAATCCCGAAGGTAGAGGGAGTGTGTGATGGTGATCATATCAACCCTGGAATCATTTCCAACACACATCATCACCTCGCTTTTAACTAGTCTCTGTTCATTTTGCAACTCCTGTTTTGAGTTACTAATCTTAGCAACTGAACCGGTATCGAATACACTGGGGTTACTATGAACACTAGTAAAGTACACATCAATAACATGTATATCAAATATACCTTTGTTCACTTTGCCATCCTTCTTATCTGCCAAGTATTTGGGGTAGTTCCGCTTCCAGTGATCATTCCCTTTGCTGTAGAAGCACTTAGTTTTAGGCTTAGGTCTAGCTTTGGGCTTCTTCATGGGAGTGGCAACTTGCTTGTCATTCTTCTTGAAGTTCCCTTTCTTTTCCTTTGCCCTTTTTCTTGAAACTAGTGGTCTTGTTAACCATCAACACTTGATGCTCTTTCTTGATTTCTACCTTCGCCGATTTTAGCATCACGAAGGGCTCAGGAATCTTTTCTGTTATCCCTTGCATATTATAGTTCATCACAAAGTTCTAGTAGCTTGGTGATAGTGACTAGAGAACTCTGACAATCACTATCTTATCTCTAAGATCAACTCCCACTTGATTTAAGCGATTGTAGCACCCATACATTGTGAGCACATGCTCACTAGCTGAGCTATTCTCCTCCATCTTGTAGGCAAAGTATTTGTCAGAGGTCTCATACTTCTTTGACACGAGCATGAGTCTGAAATATCAGTTTCAGCTCTTGGAATATCTCATATGCTCTATGGCATTCAAAACATTTTAGAAGTCCCGGTTCTAAGTCGTAAAGCATGACGCACTAAACTATCAATTAGTCATCATACCGAGCTTGCCAAACATTCATAATGTCTACATCTGCTCCTGCAATAGGTTTGTCACCTAGCAATGCATCAAGGACATAATTCTTTTGTGCAGCAGTGAGGATAATCCTCAGATCACGGACCCAGTCCGCATTATTGCTACTATCATCTTTCAACTTATTTTTCTCTAGGAACATATCAAACATAAATGGGGAGATACATCACGAGCTATTGATCTACAACATAGATATGCAAATACTACCAGGACTAAGTTCATGATAAATTAAGTTCAATTAATCAAATTACTTAAGAACTCCCACTTAAATAGACATCCCTCAAGTCATCTAAGTGATACGTGATCCAAATCAACTAACCCATGTCCGATCATCACGTGAGATGGGGTAGTCATCAATGGTGAACATCTCTGTGTTGATCATATCTACTATATGATTCACGTTCGACCTTTCGGTCTCCAATGTTCCGAGGCCATGTCTTTACATGCCAGGCTCGTCAAGTTTAACCTGAGTATTCTGCATGTGCAAAACTGTCTTGCACCCGTTGTATGTGAACAGTAGATTCTATCACACCCGATCATCACGTGCTATCTCAACACGACAAACTTTCGCAACGGTGCATACTCAGGGAGAACACTTATACCTTGAAATTTAGTTAAGGGGTCATCTTATAATGTTACCGCCGTACTAAGCAAAATAAGATGCATAAAAGTTAAACATCACATGCAATCAAAATATGTGACATGATATGGCCATCATCATCTTGTGCTTTTGATCACCATCTCCAAAGCATCGTCATGATCTCCATCGTCACTGGCTCGACATCTTGATCTCCATCATTGCATCGTTGTCGTCTCGCCAACTATTGCTTCTACAACTATCGCTAACGCATAGAGATAAAGTAAAGCAATTACATGGCATTTACATTTCATACAATAAAGAGACAACCATAAGGCTCCTGCTGGTTGACGATAACTTCTACAAAACATTATCATCTCATACAATAACATATATGACATCATGTCTTGACCATATCACATCACAACATGCCCTGCAAAAACAAGTTAGACGTCCTCTACTTTGTTGGTGCAAGTTTTATGTGGCTGCTACGAGCTTCTAGCAAGAACCATTCTTACCTACGCATCAAAACCACAATGATGATTTACCGGTCTCATGAACGTGGTCATGTAAGGTTGGTCCGGGCTGCTTCATCCAACAATACCGCCGAATCAAAGTAAAACATTGGTGGTAAGCAGTATGACGATCACCGCCCACAACTCTTTGTGTTCTATTCACCGTTCAAGAAATCTTCCGATTCACTGATTAATCTTCCGATTTATTGCTAATCGGGGGGTGATCGATAAGATTATGCCTTATCTTTGTTGTTTATCTTTTGAACCGATTTATCGTTCTAACAAGCGATTTATCAGGAATCTGCCGATAAATTAGACCTATTCATAGCATGATGTTTGCAAAAACTATGTTTATTTATGTTTTGTGGACCTTGTTACGAAAAATGTACTATTTTCCTAGTTTGTTTGCCATTATACGAGGATTCAAAGGCTAGAAATCAAGGTAACACTTCTGTCAAATATTGTTTTGGTGTTGAATATAGCGTATTTTAGTGTTGGGAACCTGATATTTGAAAAAAAAATCCGATTAATAGTCGACCAATAAAATCGATTAATCGGCCGATTTATGATTAATCTCTAATCCCTAGCTGACCGAAATGATAACGATAAGCAATATCCTCAACATTGGTTCTACCCGTACATATCATCTACGCATAGACCTGGCTCGGATGCCACTGTTGGGAAACATTACATGGAAAACAAAAAAATATCCACGCACACGCAATGATCTATCCATGGAGATGCATAGCAACGAGGGGGAGAGTGTGTCTACGTACCCTTGTAGACCGAAAGCGTAAGCGTTTCAATAATGTGGTTGATGTAGTCGAACTTCTTTGCGCTTCAACCGATCAAGTACCGAACGTACATCACCTGCGCGTTCTACACACCTTCAGCTCGGTGACATCGCTTTCCTTCTTGATCCAGCAAGATGTCGAGGTAGTAGATGAGTTCCGTCAACACGACGGCATGGTGAAGTGATCTCCGCAGGGATTTGCCTAAGCACTACGAAAATATGACCGAGGTGGTAAATGGTGGAGGGGGCACCGCACACGGCTAGGAAATTGTCTGGTGTGTGCTAGGCTCGCCTAAGTAACGGTAACGGTGGCAAAAGTAACAATAGCAGTTTTGTAGTAATTGTAACAGTGGCAATAGAGAAGTAACTAAGCAAAGCTCAATATGTGAAAAGCTCGTAGGCAATGGATCAATGATGGATAATTATGTCGGATGCGATTCCTCATGCAATAGTTATAGCATAGGGTGACACAGAACTAGCTCAGTTCATCAATGTAATGTAGGCATGTATTCCGAATATAGTCATACGTGCTTATGGGAAAGAACTTGCATGACATCTTTTGTCCTACCCTCCCGTGGCAGCAATCTCCCAAAGCTGTTTTGTGAATGAAGCTTTGAGCAAGGAGATCGAAAATCGCAGCAAAATGAGCTAGAACTCGTGCTTGAGCTGGATGGGGATTTTCTTTTTGGAGGAACATGGAGTGTGTGGGTGCAGGAATAAGTGGAGCGGGGACACCATGGGCCCATGAGACAGGGGGCGTGCCCAGGGGGAGTGGGCGCGCCCTCCACCCTCGTGGCCAGGTGCTTGCCCCCTGCTATGTTCTCAGTGCCTAAAATCCTCAAATATTCCATAAAAAATCATACTAAATTTGCAGGGCATTTGGAGCACTTTTTTGGTATATTTTTTATTGCACGGATAATTCAGAAAACAGAAAGATAATGCTATTTTTGCTTTATTTATTCTAAATAACAGAAAGTAAAACGAAAGTACAGAAGGTTGTGTCTTCTAGTTTCATCCATCTCATGATCATCAAAATGAACCCACTAACAAGGTTGATCAAGTCTTGTTAACAAACTCATTCCGAATAACATGGAACCGGAGAAATTTCGAATACCACTAGGTTACCTCAACGGGGATATGAACATCCCCAACAATAAGAATATCATATTTTTTCTTGAGAGTAGGAAGAGGAAATTCAAAACCTCCAATAATGATAGTTGGACCTTTTCCAATAGAATTGATGCTATGAACTTGAGGTTGTTTCCTCGGAAAGTGTACCGTATGCTCATTACCATTAACATGAAAAGTGACATTGCCTTTGTTGCAATCAATAACAGCCCCTGCAGTATTCAAAAAGGGTCTACCAAGGATAATCGACATACTATCGTCTTCGGGAATATCGAGAATAACAAAGTCCGTTAAGATAGTGACATTTGGAACCACAACAGGCACATCCTCACAAATATCGACAGGTATAGCAGTTGATTTATCAGCCATTTGCAAATATATTTTAGTAGGTGTCAACTTATTCAATTCAAGTGTACGATATAAAGAGAGAGGCATAACACTAACACCGACTCCAAGATCACATAAGGCAGTTTTAACATAGTTTCTTTTAATGGAGCATGGTATAGTTGGTACTCCTGGATCTCCAAGTTTCTTTGGTATTCCACCTTTAAAAGTGTAATTAGCAAGCATGGTGGAAATTTCAGCTTCCTTTATCTTTCTTTTATTTGTAATGATATCCTTCATATATTTAGCATAAGGATTTACTTTAAGCATACCAGTTAAATGCATACGTAAGAAGATAGATCTAATCATTTCAGCAAAGCGCTCAAAATCCTCATCATCCTTTGTCTTGGATGGTTTAGGAGGAAAGTGCATGGGTTTCTGAACCCATGGTTCTCTCTCTCTACCGTGCTTCCTAGCAACAAAATCTCTCTTATCATGATGTTGATTCTTTGATTGTGGGTTATCAAGATCAACAACAGGTTCAATCTCTACATCATTATTATTGCTAGGTTGAGCATCAACATGAACATTAGCATTAACATTATCACTGGGTTCATGTTCATCACCTGATTGTGTTTCAGCATTAGAAATGGAAATATCGTTATGATTCTCAGGTGTGTCTACAACAGGTTCACTAGAAGCATGCAAAGTCCTATTGTTTTTCTTTTTCTTCTTTTTAGAAGGTAGGTGCATCTAAATTATTTCTCTGAGAATCCTTCTCAATTCTCTTAGGGTGGCCTTCAGGATACAAAGTTTCCCGAGTCATTGTACCAGTTCTAGTAGCCACTCTAACAGCAAAGTCATGTTTGTTTTTTTAATTCATCAAGCAAATCACTTTGAGCTTTAAGTACTTGCTCAGCTTGAGTCGTAACCATAGAAGCATATTTGCTTGTGAGTTTGAGTTCACCTTTAATTCTAGCCATATAATCACTCAAGCATCCTATCTCAAAAGCATTATTCTTTAATTCTCTACCAACATAAGCATTAAAACTTTCTTGTCTAGCCATAAAGTCATCAAATTCATCTAAGCATGGGCTATGAAATTTAGTAGACGGTATTTCAACTTTATCATATCTATAGAGAGAATTTACCTTTACTACCTGTGTCAGCTTATCAAGACAATGTGTTTCTTCAACAGGCGGTATATTAAGACCATGTATTTCTTCAATAGGAGGTAAATTCTTAACATCTTCAGCTTTAATACCTTTTTCTTTCATTGATTTCTTTGCCTCTTGCATATCTTCAGGACTGAGAAATAGAACTCCTCTCTTCTTCGGAGTTGGTTTAGGAATAGGCTCAGGAGTTGGCTCAATTGGCTCAGGAATTGCCTCGGGAATTGGCTCAGGAAGAGTCCAATTATTTTCATTAGTCAACATATTATTCAGTAACAATTCAGCTTGGTCGACTGTTCTTTCCCTGAAAACACAACCAACACAACTATCCAAGTGGTCCTTGGAAGCATCGGTTAGTCCATTATAGAAGGTATCAAGTATTTCATTTTTCTTAAGAGGATGATCAGGCAAAGCATTAAGTAACTGGAGAAGCCTCCCCCAAGCTTGTGGGAGACTCTCTACTTCGATTTGCACAAAATTATATATTTCCCGCAAGGCAGCTTGTTTCTTATGAGCTGGGAAATATTTAGGAGAGAGGTAATAAATCATATCCTAGGGACTACACACACAACCAGGATCAAGACAATTAAACCAAGTTTTAGCATCACCCTTTAATGAGAACGTAAATATCTTAAGGATATAATAATAGCAAGACTTCTCATCATTAGTAAACAGGGTGGCTATATCATTTAACTTGGTAAGATGTGCCACAACAGTTTCAGATTCATTGCCATAAAAAAGGATCAGATTCAACCAAAGTGATTATCTTAGGATCAACAGAGAATTCATAATCCTTATCAGTAACAAAAATAGGTGAAGTAGCAAAAGCAGGGTCATATTTCATTCTAGCATTCAGAGTTTTCTGTTTAAGTTTAGCTAGTAACTTCTTAAGATCAGATCTATCATTGCAAGCAAAAAGATATCTAGCAGTTTCTTCATCCATAACATAACCCTCAGGAACAACAGGTACTTAGGGGGAGAACCTTCATCATCACTATCTTCAATGATTTCATTCTCTCTAACCCTAGCAAGTTGTTCATCAAGAAATTCACCTAATGGCAAAGTAGTATCAAGCACAGAAGTAGTTTCACCATAAGTATCATGCATACAAGAAGTGGCATCATCAATAACATGCGACATATAAGAATTCATAGCAGTAGCAGGTTTAGGTGTCACAAGCTTACTCATAATAGAAGGAGAATCTAGTGCGGAGCCAGATGGCAGTTCCTTACATCCCCTCGTAGTTGAGGGGAAAATCTTAGTTCTTGCGTCTTTCAAGTTCTTCATAGTGATCAACAGATATAAATCTCAAGTGACTCAAAGAATAGAGCTATGCTCCCTGGCAACAGCCCCAGAAATTAGTCTTGATAACTCAAAAGTATAGGGGATCGCAACAGTTTTCGATGGTAGAGTATTCAACCCAAATTTATTGATTCAACACAAGAGGAGCCAAAGAATATTCTCAAGTATTAGCAGTTGAGTTGTCAATTCAACCACACCTGGATAACTTAGTATCTGCAGCAAAGTATTTAGTAGCAAAGTAGTATGATAATAATGGTAACAGTGGCGAAAGTAAAGATAGCAGTTTTGTAGTAATTGTAACAGTAGCAACGGAAAAGTAAATAAGCAAAGCACAATATGTGAAAAGCTCGTAGGCATTGGATCAGTGATGGATAACTATGTCGGATGTGATTCCTCATGTAATAGTTATAACATAGGGTGACACAGAACTAGCTCCAGTTCATCAATGTAATGTAGGCATGTATTCCGAATATAGTCATACGTGCTTATGGAAAAGAACTTGCATGACATCTTTTGTCCTACCCTCCTGTGGCAGTGGGGTCCTAGTGGAAACTAAGGGATATTAAGGCCTCCTTTTAATAGAGTACCGGACCAAAGCATTAACACATAGTGAATACATAAACTCCTCAAACTACGGTCATCACCGAGAAGTATCCCGATTATTGTCACTTCGGGGTTGTCGGATCATAACAAATAATAGGTGACTATAGACTTGCAAGATAGGATCAAGAACTCACATATATTCATGAAAACATAATAGGTTCAGATCTGAAATCATGGCACTCGGGCCCTAGTAACAAGCATTAAGCATAGCAAAATCATAGCAACATCAATCTCAGAACATAGTGGATACTAGGGATCAAACCCTAACAAAACTAACTTGATTACATGGTAAATATCATCCAACCCATCACCGTCCAGCAAGCCTACGATGGAATTACTCACGCACGGCGGTGAGCATCATGAAATTGGTGATGGAGGATAGTTGATGATGACGACGGCGACGAATCCCCCTCTCCGGAGCCCCAAATGGACTCCTGATCAGCCCTCCCGAGAGAGATTAGGGCTTGGCGGCGGCTCCGTGTCGTAAAATGAGATGAAACTTTCTCTCTGATTTTTTTCTCCGTGAAACAGAATATATAGAGTTGGAGTTGAGGTCGGTGGAGCATCAGGGGGCCCACGAGATAGGGGGCGCACCCAGGGGGAGGGGGCGCGCCCCCCACCCTCGTGGTCAGGGTGTGGGCCCCCTGTCCTTGATTCTTTCGCCAGTATTTTTTATATTTTCCAAAAGTTATCTCCGTGGATTTTCAGGTCATTCCGAGAACTTTTGCTTTTTGCACAATAAACAACACCATGGCAGTTCTACTGAAAACAACGTCAGTTCAGGTTAGTTTCATTCAAATCATGCAAGTTAGAGTCCAAAACAAGGGCAAAAGTGTTTGGAAAAGTAGATACGTTGGAGACGTATCAGTATGTTACTTGCCCGAGATTCGATCATCGATATCTTCATACCTAGTTCAATCTCGTTACCAGCAAGTCTCTTTACTCGTTCCATAATACATCACCTCGTGACTAACTCCTTTGTCGTTTGCTTGCAAGCTTATGATGTGTATTACCGAGAGGGCCTAGAGATACCTCTCCAATACTTAGAGTGACAAATCCTAGTCTCGATCTATGCCAACTCAACAAACACCTTCAGAGATACCTGCAGAGCATATTTGCGATCACCCAGTTACGTTGTGATGTTTGATAGAACATAAGGCATTCCTCCGGTATCCTGGAGTTGCATAATCTCATAGTCGAAGGAATATGTATTTGACATGAAGAAAGCAATAGCAATAAAACTGAAAGATCATTATGCTAAGCTAACAGTTGGGTCTTGTCCATCACATCATTCTCATAATGATGTGATCCCGTTCATCAAATGGCAACACATGTCTATGGTTAGGAAATTTAACCATGTTTGACTAACGAGCTAGTCTAGTAAATGCTTACTAGGGACACGGTGTTTTGTCTATGTATCCACACATGTATCAAGTTTCCGGTTAATACAATTCTAGCATGTATAACAAACATTTATCATGTTATAAGGAAATATAAAATAACAACTTTATTATTGCCTCTAGGGCATATTTCCTTCACGATCCTCACAAGTAAAGCCACAGGAACTAATACATTTGACTAAAGCATTCCAATTGAGCTTCATGTTGATGTTTATGCTTGGCTCAAGTCAGAACGATGATCTTGATCATGACACTTGGTGAAGGCTTCAAATATCTCCCCCATAAGCCATGTGGGGAGCATTGCATTGTATTCATCTTCATACGTTCATCATGTGATCATCCACAAGCTTCAAGCATGTAATCCTTCAGGATGGCTATCTTGAGCTTGCCCTTGTCAAGCATGATCATCAACACTTGATATCATCCTCTCATGGACACTTGAGATCTCTCTCTCTCTCTCTCTCCCCCCTCTCTCTATCTCGATGTGAGCCCATGAGAATCACACTGGTACAGCGACGTGCTATACAAACGGTTTTTAACCCCTTTTCGCAACGGCATTTAGAACCGTCGCCAAGTGAGTGTGGGCGATAGGGGAGTCCTTCCCACACGACCCAGAAACCGTCGGCGGTAGGCCCTCCTGGCACACAAGCTGGCTCATGTGCGATTGGGCGAGGCATCAAAACCCAATTGTTTCCATTTGTATGTACATCCCACACGGTGAATCCCAGAAAAACATTTCCGCTCGTATGTATATCACACATAGTTTTTTGTGTGGAAACGTTTGTGCAAGGTGGCCTAACGCAAACAGTTCTCTGCCGGAAGCCGTGTGTGATGTTATTTGATCGAACACGCCTACTTTCTAGAAACCGTGCGTGTTGTTTGATATCATCACCCATGGTGCTGTCTGAGTAACCGTCTGCAATAGAAAACCCCAATAAGCAGGATAATTAGCCTATTATTGATAATCCATGTACTAATCAAATTGATTTTTCTTGTAAAAACACACAAGATATTTCATATGCGTATAACAACAACTAGGATTTCATAATCGAATTACATCAAGTAACTTCGGCACTCAGTTCCGCCATTACACAATAGCACGAAGTTGCACATGCAACATCAAAAACCTTTGGAAAGTAGCATCATACATGGTAAATAGATAGATAAATCTCATCTTGGAAAATACGGAAGCAGAAGGCAAATGTTGAGCATTCAGTGATGTTGAATGTCCTTACAACTTTAGGCCAGTGGCTATGGATAATTGCCCGCCCAACCGTCGTCCTCTTCAGCAAGATTTCAATATTGTACCATGGGTGCTGAATGAATACCTTCCTTGCCTCTTGACCATGCAGGTGGTTTGAGAGGTAATCATCGATGAACTGCTTTGAAAAGTACTGAAAACAAAGATATGCAAACAAGGTAAAAGAGTTAGTACCAGCCTATAGTTGACTGATGGCGCAAGGGGTAAAAACAAGGTAAAAGAGTCAATACCATCCTATAGTTGACTGATGTCTTATTCATTGTGCAAACAAAGGTCTTGTTGTTATTCTTCGCAAGTTTCTTCATCCTAACAATCTTTCAGAGTTTCTTAACTTGACTGATATTCGTGGACATCTCATTTCCCCATATGCAAAATGGGTCGAACAGTGGGTCTAAGCCTCTGATAGCAGGACCTACATGTGCAAGATCAAATTGTAAGAAACCGAAATATTAGAATGATTCCTGCAACTGCACAATAATGTGCTATTAGCCAAAGGACCATGCTTGAACAAACCTTGATGGTAAACCACAGTGTCTCCCATTGTTTCCCTGCAACACACATAAGGAAGATCTTGATCAGGTTAACTAAGAGTTGTCATACTATCAGTAGAATATGTATTTAGTACAACCACATACGATTTATTTCACATGCGTAACAATACAAAGTTGTACCCACAACAAATGAAAATCAAATTGCAAAACTGAACCAAATAGTTAAATGGACAGCAAACCAAATGAACCAAAATAGGTAACTAAGCACAACATTGCATAATAGAAACATGTACTAGAAGATAAGACAGCTAACAAAACAAAGAATGCTTGAGAACACTACTACGAAATGTAGCAACTGTTGGACCAAACTGTTAACTGAACATTACATTTCAGAGGACCAAAGTGTTAACTTACATTTTAGAGGACCAAATTGTCAACTGAACATCAGATTGCATATTAACATGATAGAGGACAAATCACTAGAATGCATTGGCAGTGGCCTTGAGAAAACAGCATGAACTGTATTTTAAAGTAGACAACTGCGTGGCGGTGTCGACGGTGGCCTCAAAGACAAGGTGCTCCTCCAAGATCTGGCGATCACAACACATGGCAGCCATAGCGACCTCGTGCACGCGTGCGGCCGCGATTTGCTTCTCCGCTACCAGGTGCTACTGAGCTCCACAATATACTACGTGCAAAATGGTTGTGGGCGGCGCTTAATTGGAGGAGGGGGACAGTGATTTCGGCAGAAGGTGCCGCTCCG
Organism: Aegilops speltoides; assembly: GCA_021437245.1. Taxonomy (NCBI): domain Eukaryota; kingdom Viridiplantae; phylum Streptophyta; class Magnoliopsida; order Poales; family Poaceae; genus Aegilops; species Aegilops speltoides. Next base: position 348,493,476 of record CM038146.1, on the reverse strand, counting down.
TCGGTAGGGGCATGTGGGATGGGAAAAGAGGAGGATGGTGTGGGTGGGGTGTGGATTATCAGACCATATCGACGAGGCCGCGCGACAAGAATAAGGGTCGGCGGCGAGGAGGCCACGCAGCAAGAAGAAGGTTCGCCGACGAGGAGGCGGCGCTGCAAGAAGAGGGTCGCCGGTGAGGAGGCTGAGCTGCCTGAGGGAGTCCTGGACTAGGGGGTGTCCGGACAGCCGGACTATCATCGTCAGCCGGACTCCAAGACTATGAAGATACAAGATTGAAGACTTCGTCCCGTGTCCGGATTGGACTTTCCTTGGCGTGGAAGGCAAGCTTGGCGATACGGATATGTAGATCTCCTACCATTGTAACCGACTCTGTGTAACCCTAGCCCACTCCGGTGTCTATATAAACCGGAGGGTTTTAGTCCGTAGGACAACAACGATTACAACAATCATACCATAGGCTAGCTTCTAGGGTTTAGCCTCCTTGATCTCGTGGTAGATCCACTCTTGTACTACCCATATCATCAATATCAATCAAGCAGGAGTAGGGTTTTACCTCCATCGAGAGGGCGAACACAGGTAAAAACATTGTGTCCCTTGTCTCCTGTTACCATCCGCCTAGACGCACGATTCGGGACCCCCTACCGAGATCCGCGGTTTGACACCGACATTGGTGCTTTCATTGAGAGTTCCTCGTGTGCGTCACCGATAGGAAGGATGCCTCTTCCGTCTTCAAAGGCGGTATCTTCATCAAAGGAGCCTTGGCCACCGGCCAAACTATCCGGCTGGGTGGTTTTCTCATGACCGCCTGTTCGGCCACCGCTTCGACGAGGACCTCCCGGGTCATCCAAAGCAATCTTCACGCCAACTCGGAATTCGCCGAGCAACTGGATCCAACAGAGCTCTCGTCCGTAAACGAAATCTTGGATCGCATCGCCGCCCTGGGAGTCGCTACAGACTACAATCAGATTGGGCTTAAAACCGATCTGAGAGAGATTAACTCTCCTCAGGTTACCCACCATGTTGCGGTGGTAGAGGAACAACGCGGCGACTCTTCTCCTATATTGAAAACTAGTTATGTCCGGGCTTCCGAACCCTCCATGCCGGATTCCCGCGGGGGGACGGACTTCGATCAAGCACTGAACCTAAAGTCAGGCATCGGACCGGACTCGTTGGACAATGTCCAATGATCCAAACTTCCAAATTCAGAAACTTCTCGGCCCTTGAGCCTCGGGATGGGTAGGATTCCGGACTTAATTCCACCCACCCACCCAGACATATGCGATCTATCCCAAATCCGGCAAGAGCCCGCTGAAACAGTACATCATTACTGGGCCAGATTCCTCCTAGTTATGGACAGGATAAAGGACTGCCGTGAGGAAAACGCAATTTCAATTTTCTGCAATAATTGCACGGACAAGGGAATTTTGAACGCCATCAGTCGTCGCGAAATTACATGCTTCACCGATCTGGCGTCCATAGTATGAAAGTACTGTGCGATGGAGAGTTTCCGGAAAACCGAAACTAAGTTTTGGGACAATCCAGCCCCAAACACAACCCTAGTCCGAAGTAAAAGGGTGCATCACACTCAGGCAACAGGTACAAAAGCCAAAAAGCCAAAACCCCATAAAGGGCACGGAACCGTACTCGAAGGATGGCTCAACGGACCCTGTAAAATTCACAATACAGAAGGCGCCACTCCAACACATAGCCTTCGAGCATGTTGGATATTGCGGTAGGTGGCCAAAAGTGGCGAAGAGCTTCTAGCCCCGGAGAGCCACTCCAATAATACTAGTACGGTATCAACAGTCTTCGAGACTTTCGCATCGAATAATATGCGGAAACGAACAATCCGCAGCCTCGCCGAAGTCTACCAAGTAGCAACAACAAATCCATGGAGCGACACGTCCATCACCTTCAACGCCAGCGACGAACCTAAGTTCAGGACAGCCCGAGCACCAGCTGCACTGGTCCTCAGTCGAATAGTGGATGGCTTTCGTCTTACAAAGGTACTCATGGATGGCGGCAGCGGACTAAACCTCATCTATGAGGAAACTCTTCAAAAAATGGAAATAGACTAGAGCCGCATTGAGCGAAGCAGCACAACCTTTAGAGGAATAATCCCTAGTCGGGAAGCGCGCTGCACAGGAAAAATCACACTTGATGTGGTGTTCGGCTCGCCGGACAATTCTAGGTCCGAAGAGGTAACATTCCAAGTGGCCCCGTTCAGCAGCGGATATCACGCTATATTAGGACGAGAGGCATTCACAATTTTTCAAGCAATACCCCACTACGGGTACATGATGCTTAAGATGCCTGGGCCCGGAGGAATAATCACTCTCGTTAGTGAACCGGACATAGCACTCCGCGCCGAAAACAAGACAGCCGCATTAGCCCTAGAGGCACTATCTGAAGCCCTAGCGGCGGAGGAACTCACTGCGCTGCGCTCTACGGTGAATAGGGACGATGTGATACTCGATAAGAGACCCAAGTCCACCTCTTTTAAACCAGCGGATGAAATAGTCAAATTCCACGTCCATCCAACGGACCCAACAAAGACGGCCTCCATCGGGGCACAGTTGAACCTTGATGTAGATGCCGCACTGCGAGAATTCCTTCGGGATAATTGGGACATCTTTGCCTGGCACCCTTCAGATATGCCAGGAATCCCACGCAGATTGGCAGAACACAGCCTAAACATCCTAAAAGGATTCAAACCAGTCAAACAAGCTCTTCGGCGATTTTCCGAACCCAAAAGACAGGCAATGGGAGAAGAGCTAGCCAAATTACTGGAAGCCGGATTCATCAGAGACATCAAACATCCGGACTAGCTAGCAAACCTGGTAATGGTACCAAAGAAGGACAAATCCTGGCGCCTATGCGTCGATTTTAAAGACCTCAACAAGGCCTACCCAAAGGATCCCTTCCCACTTCCCCGCATCGACCAAATAATCGATTCTACTACAGGGCACGACTCATTGTGCTTCCTCGACGCATACTCCGACTACCATCAAATCAAGATGGCGGAGGCGGACCAAGCCGCAACGGCATTCATTACTCCATATGGGCCATTCTGCTTCAACACGATGCCCTTCGGACTCAAAAACGCCGGACGCAACATATCAACGCATGATTCAGACATGTCTGGCTAGCCAGATCGGCAAAACAGTAGAGGCATACGTAGACGACATAGTTTTCAAAACCAGACACGTCGAAACTCTAGTAGACGATTTGAGGCTCACATTCGACAGCCTCCGAGCATATGATATCAAGCTGAATCCGGAAAAATGCATTTTCGGCGTACCAACAGGAAAGCTCCTATCCTTCATTGTATCCGGTAGAGGAATTGAAGCAAACCCAGCCAAGATCCGAGCTCTATCACAGCTGGATATTCCAAAAGACCTCAAACAAATACAAAAATTTGCTGGATGCATGGCGGCTCTAAGCCGCTTTATCTCCCGTCTGGGAGAAAAGGCATTGCCCCTCTATCGCCTCCTCAGGCGCACCGAACACTTCGAGTGGACGGATGCTGCCACTACCAGACTCGAAGAAATAAAAGCCATATTGGCAACAAATCCGGTCCTGGCTGCGCCTAACCTAGGTGAACCAATGTTGTTATACATCACGGCAACACATCAAGTTGTAAGCGCGGTGCTCGTCGTCGAACGAGAAACAGAAGGGCATAAATTCCCTCTTCAAAAACCAGTGTACTACGTATCCACTGTCTTAACCCCCTGCAAGTCCCGTTACCCGCACTATCAGAAGATAGCATACGCAGTGTTCATGGCATCCCGGAAGCTCCGACACTACTTTCAAGAGTGTTCGATAACAGTGGCCTCCGAAGTGCCCCTCAACGACATCATAAACAACCGCGATACAACGGGCAGGATTGCAAAATGGGCCATTGAGCTCTTACCATTTCATATAACTTACAAACCTTGGCGAGCCATAAAGTCACAAGTCTTGGCTGACTTTGTCGCTAAATGGACTGAAGCCGAACTCCCTAAAGAGTACGGCGCATACTCCAATTGGACTATGCATTTCGACGGCTCCAAAATGTTGGCCGGCTTGGGGGCTGGCGTCGTATTGACGTCCCCAACTGGGGATACAGTCCAATACGTACTTCAGATAATGTACACGGACTCCAACAATGCAGCCGAATATGAGGCCGTCCTACATAGCCTCCGGATGGCAATCTCCATGGGCATTCAATGCCTAGAGGTGCGCGGGGACTCAAACCTCGCAATATCCCAAGTAAATGGAGACTTTGACGCCAAAGATCCGAAGATGGCAGCCTATCGTAACGCTGTCCTAAAAATGTCAGCCCGGTTTGAAGGACTTGAATTCCACCACGTAGCCCGGGATAACAACCAAGCAGCCGACGTATTGGCACGCATCGGTGTGAAACGTGACGCGGTCCCTCCAAACATCTTCCTGGAACGTCTCTTTAAGCCATCCGTACTATGGGAAGAGGAGTCCGGAAATAACAACCCGGAAGCAACCGCACCACCCAACACAGAACAACCGCACATAATCGGCAACCCAGCCGATGAAATAACGCCTTCAGCCCATGAAATAATGGCAGTAATTGCCCCGTGGACAGAACCATTCCTAGCCTACCTAATAAGGCAGGAGCTTCCCGAAGACCAAAATGAGGCCCGCTGCATAGTTCGGCGATCTAAAGCCTACAAGGTACACGAGGGAGAACTGTATAAGAAAAGCACAACCGGAGTCCTTCAAAGGTGTATCTCCGAAGAGGAAGGGTGAAACCTTCTGGCTGAAATTCATGCCGGACTAGGCGGACACCACGCCGCAGCTCGGGCCCTTGTAGGCAAGGCCTTCCGTACAGGATTTTATTGGCCGACGGCCCGGCGGATGCTCAGGACTTAGTCCAAAGATCGTCGGTTGTCGACTCTTTGCTAATCGAGCCATATGCCACCCACCGCCCTCAAAACTATACCCATTGCTCGGCGTTCGCGGTGCAGGGGCTTGACATGGTCGAACCCTTAAAGGGAACCCACAAGCAAAAGGTACCTATTGGTCATGGTGGACAAATTCACCAAATGGATAGAGGCCAAGCCGGTTAAAAGCGGCGAGTCCGGACCAGTGATAGACTTTATATCCGGGGTAGTACACGTTATGGTGTCCCCATAGCATCATTCTTGACAATGGCACGAACTTCACGGCCGACGAGGTTAAATCATGGTGCAAAAATATGGGCATCAAGCTCGATTACGCTCGATCTATCATCCTCAAACCAGCGGTCAAGTGGAGCGAGCAAATGATCTAATAATGGCGGCATTAAACCCGGACTAGTGCGGTCCCTTACGAAATCGACCGCCTTTGGGTAGAGGAGCTCGACTCCGTACTCTGGGGCTATGGACAACGCCCAACCGTACTACGGATTCACACCATTCTTTATGGTATACGGTGCGAGGCGTTTTGCCTGCGACATCATTCACGACTCACCTCGAGTGCGCGTATGCGAAGAAAGAGAAGCCGAGCTGGATCGGCAGGACAGCTTGGGCGCATTGGAGGAAGAACGCGGCGTCGCCAAGGCTCGTTCGAATTCTATCAGCAGCAGAGCTCGAAGATATCAAAAGAGAAGTACGGGCTAAGACTTACAATGTTGGCGAACTAGTTCTCGCTGCGGACAAGAAAAAGGACAAGCTCAAGCCCAAATGGGAAGGTCCCTTCATTATCGATCAAGTCTGACCGGCGAGCGCACCGTCGTGAAATCGCCGGACAACCGACTCGAGCCGAACCCATGGAATGCAGCCCGCCTCCGAAGATTATATGCCTAGCGCCGGACTAAGAGTTCGTCTCCTTCCCCCGTCCAAATTTTTTACACTTCAGCTGCCTTTTGTTTCTCTTTTTTTTTTCTCTCACCCCTTTTCATAAAAGCCCTTAACGGCCTACTTGCGCATTGTTCGCACACACTTGATGTGCTATCGACTCATTATACACGGGGCTTCTTTACGAAGCTTACTTATAAGGGCTTCATGCCCGAACATGTGTCAAACTTCCACATGTACCTTTTATTCACCATTATATGCATCGATATGACTTAAGTTTTGGCCAAGCTGGGTTGCTGGCTCTGTGCTTACCCCTCGTTCCCGATTGTTCGGCTAGGAGGTAAAGGAGCACCTCTGCGATTATTCTTGCGGGTCAGCGGATGTGTACCTCGGTGGGTGAAGCCGAAGCTAAGCGTTCTTAAGGGAATATTCGGTCGGTGACTTGAAAGATGATTTTTACCTATTTATTTAACTGCCCCGGATGTTTTACTGCTCTTTTCGCTGATCCGGACATGCACATTAGGGCATGCATCGAGAAAAGAACCCATAATGAAACTATTCTCCTGGAAGATGTTTCTTACTAACCATGTAATATAACATAACTAGTTGGGCACTTATGCGATAAAGCACTAATGACCCTACTTTGGTCTCCATGCATCTTTGTCGGGCGGGCGTGAGTCGGGACACGCCGCCTTGCGAGCACCTATGGGGCGGGGCCCTTCGTCTGTCTTGACGAGGCGGAGGAGGCCTGAAGAGCAGATCGAGGCGATGCGAGGGCGGATTTTACCCAGCCAGACGCGATGGACGCGTAAAACCCTACTGCTGCTTTGTGTTGTATTTGATTTTGCTCAGGAATGCGAGCGTATGGTGGTGTTGTGTGTTGTGTGAGTCGATCTAGCCGAACCCAAGGCGCGAGAGTTGCCCAGGATCCGAACCCCCCCTACGTTGTGCATGGGCCTCCTTTTATAGTGCAAAGGGGTCACCAACAGGTGTCAACGTAGGAGAAAGGGGTAAAAATGTAAAAGAGGTGGTAGTTGGAGCAGTGCGGGAGCGGTGGAGCTCTGATTGCTTGAACAGTGGTTTCTACCTACTTTTGACAGAGGGGACAAGAGCATTTAATGCCCGCCGTCGACCCAAAAGCTCCGCCCTTGCGTCTCCGTCTCGCCATGGCGATGGATCCACCACCGTGGAGTGCCACCGCACCCCCATCTTTGCCTGACCATCCGCCCGCAGCGTCTCTGGAGAGGGCTCAAGGCGGCACGTGGGGGCGATGAGCCGGAGTCTTGGCACATAAGCGCAGCTCTCCCGGCAAGTACCTTGCCGGGTCTTGATCTTGCGGCCCGGGGCTTGTCGGGCTCTGTAACTTGCCACTTCGGGCCCTCGCCGACGCGTATAGCGCCGGCGTGTCTTCTACTGGTGTAATCTTCTAGTCTCCCCGGCGAGCGCCTCTCGCCAGGGCCTTGCGTGAGTGGCGTAATTCTTGAGCCTGGGACGGCCTTCCCGGCAAGCTCCTCTTGCCGGGGTCTTGATCTTCTGTCTTGTACACTTTGTTCTTGAACGGCTTGATATGGAGCAGGGATGGTCTCCGGCAAGCACATGGTAGATCCAGCCGCGGGAAGCTGCAACTGCCCGTGCACAAGTTGGGGTACTGAGGTACCCCTACCTTAGTACACCGACAGGAGCCCCCGGCCCTGGGCCACACACGGTGCGGCGTTGTTGGGCCAGGCCCAAAACGATCTTGAGGGCACCACGAGGCCTGGCGTGCGAATCTATACGCATCTGCCGCCTCCCCTCCCGTGAACGGCAGCGTCGATTGCGGCGTCGTGGGAGGCGTGGCGGCGCATGCAGCCTTGAGGCATCCACCCGTGATCGTGGTGCGAGCGAGGTCGCTTCACCCGTCGCTCGGCTCCGCTTTTCGCCACGCGGCCCTCATGCACGGGGTCGGGCGGCGAAGGTGGGAGACCGAGCCGTCCACAGGCGGAGAAGGCGAGTCGGCCCGCTCCTCTGGCCTCCTCGCTTCCCGATTGGTCGGCCAGGCGGTTGAGCCCCACCTCGCCCCTTTAAAAGGCGGAAGGGGCACAATGGCCACGCCCATCCTCTTCTCCCTTCGTCTTCGTCTTACATTCTTCTTTCCGCCATGGAAGGAGAATCCCGGTCCCGGCGGCAGCGAGGGTCGCCTCTAGGCAGCGCACTCTCCCTATCCCGCTCCCGTGGCGGCGGAGCCGCCCCGAGAGGGAGAGGGAGGCGGGCGGGCAGACGAGGCCGAGGGCGTGGCGAGGCGGTCGGGGAGAGGCGGTCGTGGCGTCGCCTCCCGTCTCCCCGACATCTCCTGTCCACGATCGCGGTCCACACTGGAGATGACCCCAGGGAGTTCTTCATCAAGCCGCCGGCGCCTCGGCGCCGCCTCCGGTTGCGGCCCGTTTGCGGACGCGATGGGACGGATCCACCCGGCGTGATGGAGTTGCGCATGAGGGGCTGCGGGATCAGCGGCTTTTCGGGTGAGTGTCGTGTCCCCAGCCCGGCGTGATGTTCTTCGACCGAGGGTGGAAGGCGTTCGCCGGATCCATAGCAGCGGCGGGGTTTACCCTCCATTTCAAGTTAATGGAGGCGACCTTTCGCCGTCAAGGTCTTGGCGACTACGGGACCCGGGTGAGATCTGTGTGGACAGCTCCTCGGATAGCGAAGCTCCTCCTCGGCGAGAGTAGCGAGGAGGAAGCGGCAGCGACAGCGAGGGATGGCGGGTCCGACTAGGCGTCGGACACCGCTGCCTTGCGCGCCACCGGCGACCCACAATCCGGTCGCCGGCCTTCAACTCCCGGGGCCGTCTCCTTGGCGGTGGCGTGAAAGCAGCGAAGAAGAGGAAGAGGGGAGTGGCGGCAAGGCCGTCAAATCGATACTAGGGCGAGAGCCCTTGGCAGTATCTTGGCGCCCCGCCACCCGTCTTCAAGCTCTGCCTCCGGCGCCTCCGTCTCCGCCGAGCTCCTGGCCGGCCCCCGGGGTGTTCTCTTGGTGTCTTCTGGCGCCCGTAGCTCTCCGGGGGCGCACTCCTCCATGCCCGTCACCTTGCGCAGCTCCTGAGGGCACGCCACCGCCACGCTCTCCTAGGCGCTCCTTTCGCCCTCCCCGGCAAGCTTCTCTTGCCGGGGCTCCTGACCTACCTCCTGAACTCTGAGCAGAGAAACAGGAGAGGATCACGCAGGCACCTTATCTTTTTAATTTGTAAGCCCTCGGGCCTTAGTTGCATTTAAAACTTGTAATCCTCTCTATCATGTTTTTCATCCTCTATGGACTTGTATCAAACTAGGATGTTTTTAATGAAAAGAGGGGAAAGCTTGCCGGACTGAGTCTTTTACTTGACTTCGTGTCTTGTATGTTCTTACGCTATCGGGGAGCTTGCCGGGGCAAACACGCTTGCGAGTCGGGACAGCCCTTGGCGGTGTTGCTTCCGCAAACAACCTTGCGGGCGATTATGACGCTTAACTTGCTCGAGCAGGCTCGAAAGCAAGATAAAGGTGCAGCAGCACACTTGTGTTTGTTGAGCGGACTCGGAAACAAAACAAATGCATAAGCCCAGGCGCGACTTGGCTCCTCCGCGTCTGGGTTTTACAAGACACGCTCGTTCAAAGACGCAGCCCGCCTTTCCCGGTCCATAGGAGGATGCATGGCGAGGATGAAAAACTTATCGTCTGACAGCCCCAAACAACTCGGCTTGCCGGAGACGAATCTTGGCGCTCGCAGCCCCCAGCGAGGCTGGCTCGCCGGAGACGAATCTTGGCGCTGGCAGCCCCCAGCAACCCTGGCTTGCCGGGGCCTAGGTGCTGGCGCGCTCTTTTGGTTTCTCCTTGTTGCTGCAATTTCAGTCATGAAAACAGCTGAAATAGATCTATAACAGCTTCACTATTTACATGTATGTGCATATAAATCTTGATTGTGCGATACGATGCCGTGCCTTGCCCTTCGTATGTTTATACTCTACGCTCTCGGGGAGCTTGCCGGGGCGAACACGTTTGCCGAGTGCGGGACAGCCCGCTGGCGGTGTTGCTCCCGGTAAACAACCTTGCCGGGCCAGTTGCGACGCTTAACTTGCTGAGCGAGCTCGAAAGCAATGTAAGGGTGCAGCAGCACACTTGTGTTTGTTGAGCGGACTCGGAAACAAAACAAGTACACAACTGGGCCACGACTTGGCTCCTCTCGCGCCCAAGTCCCCCATACAAAAGGCATCTCACGGCAGGGCTTGCCACGTTACACCCTCTACTTTACAACCTTTGTGCGCTTTTACCCTACGCTTCTAGGGGACTCGCCGGCGCGTAACACACTTGCTGAGTGCGGAACATCAGCAGCCCGCTGGCTGGTGTTGCTTCCGGCAAGCAACCTTGCCGTGTCCAGTCGCGACGCGCTTAACCTGCTGAGCAGACTCGGAAACGAAACAAGGGCGCGAAGCTTGTCGCGGCTCACTTTTAACTCGTTGAGTGTGCTCGAAGCAAGATAAGGGTGCGGCTATTCACAGGCAGGCTCCTCCGCGCACAGGCTTTGCGCACAAAGGACGAACGCACAAGGGATATAACATAAAAAAGCATGGAATTAAGGAGTGCTCTGCACACAAGCTCGAGCAACTTAGCCTTTTTTTTCTTTCTTGTTTCTTGCTTCCTTGCGCTTGCCGGTGGAGCTCGATGGCGCGTCCTCGACGGCGGCGCAGAGCTCCGGGGAGATGTGTTTGCCGGAACGAGCACCAGAGCTGCCCTCGCCGGGCTTAGAGCGCTCCGAGGAGCTGCGCTCGCCGGAGTGAGCACCAGAGCTGTCCCTGCTGGGCTCGGAGCTCGATGGCGTGTCCTCGACGGCGGCGTAGCGCTCCAGGGAGATGCGCTTGCCGTAGTGGAGGGGAGCGGGGGCGAGCGGCGCGAGGAACAGGATATGCTCGGACTCCTGGTAGCGATAGGAGGAGCAGGGTCCTGCCCCGGCACTTTCGCTTTGCTCATGCATGGACAGCGGTCCGGAGCATCCCGCGAGCCTCCGGCATGCTCTTGTCCCAGCATGCGAGTACCACCTCCCGTGGCACGGCGCTGCTGGGTCGTCGTGCGCTGAGATGGACGTGGATCCACGGAGACCGAGGCGCGGTCATCCGTCCTGTCCCTGGATCTGGTGGCGCCGCGAGTGCCCTCGCCGGTGTCCACCCTTCCGCTGGCGTCTTCCCCGCCTACCGTTGGTTCCGGTGGTGGCGGGTGAGACGCAGACGGGTCTGCGACCCTCGAAGCTCTCGTCTTCGGGGCCATGGTGCTGTTGTCGATGAAGTCGCTGACGAAACTGGAGAGGTTGAAGAAGAACGCGCCCGTGCGAACGCCGGATCAGGTCCGCACAACCTCGACGCCCCCTACCTGGCGCGCCAAAGATGTCGGGGCGGGGCGTGAGTCGGGACACGCCCGCCGCGAGCACCTATGGGGCCGGGAGCCCCTTCGTCTCAGGCGGTCGAGGGCGGAGGAGGCCAGAGAGCAGATCGAGGCGATGCAGCGGCGGATTTTACCCAGCCGGGCGCGATGGACGCGTAAACCCTCTGCTGCTTTGTGTTGTATTTGATTTTGCTCAGGAATGCGAGCGTATGGTGGTGTTGTGTGCTGTGTGAGTCGATCTAGCCGAACCCAAGGCGCGAGAGTTGCCCAGGATCCGAACCCCCCCTTCGTTGTGCATGGGCCTCCTTTTATAGTGCAAAGGGGTCACCAACAGGTGTCAACGTAGGAGAAAGGGGTAAAAATGTAAAAGAGGTGGTAGTTGGAGCAGTCAAGGGAACAGTGGAGCTACGATTGCTTGAACAGTGGTTTCTACCTACTTTTGTGAGAGGGGACAAGAGCATTTAATGCCCGTCGCCGTCGACCCAAAAGCTCCCGCCCTTGCGTCTCCGTCACACGGCGATGGATCCACCACCGTGGAGTGCCACCGCACCCCCATGTTGCCTGACCATCCGCCACGCGTCTCTGGAGAGGGCTCAAAGGCGGCGTGGGCAGATGAGCTGAGAGGCGGGCACATAGCGCAGCTCTCCCGGCAAGTACCTTGCAGGGGTCTTGATCTTGCCGGGCCCGGGAGCTTGTCGGGCTCTATAACTTGCCGCTTCCCGGGCCCTCGCCGGGACGCGTATAGCGCCGAGGCGTGTCTTCTACGGTGTAATCTTCTAGTCTCCCCGGCGAGCGCCTCTCGCCAGGGCCTTGCGTGAGTGGCGTAATTCTTGAGCCTGGGACGGCCTTCCCGGCAAGCTCCTCTTGCCGGGGTCTTGATCTTCTGTCTTGTACACTTTGTTCTTGAACGGCTTGATATGGAGCAGGGATGGTCTCCGGCAAGCACATGGTAGATCCAGCCGCGGGAAGCTGCAACTGCCCGTGCACAAGTTGGGGTACTGAGGTACCCCTACCTTAGTACACCGACACATGCCCCGGTTGTTTCTTAACCGAGAAGGTATTCGGACACACTCCGGACTCTAGGGTCCCGAGGTTGAAGCGAAAAGGTCGGCAAAGACAAACGATCTACAATCCGGCTAGAAGGCATTTTACATGTCATTTTAAATACATTGTCAAATCGACTAACTGTATTCCTCCTCAATCCCGTCTAATGAGGCTATCTAATTTCTGATCCCGTTGGGAATATTTAGCGCCAACTCTACTTGGCGTACACTAAACTCACAGGATCTCCTTCCGCCGAGCCCCACAGTCCAACCTCGGCCATGTGGTTGGGATCCGCCTTCTTGTACAGCGTCTTCACCGTGGCCTGTGCCTCCCTAGCACCTTGGCGGCGGGCGAAATCTTCCATAGCGGCTGCGCGCGCTACGAATCTTCTCCATAAGCTCTCCAAGGCCCTCGGGCAGGGAGAGGGACAGCCATAAAGCACGGACAGCGCCGCTCGCCGCTGCCGAACTCGTTCGGCAGTTGCACCAGCTCGGGAAGTTGATCACCCGTTGATACGGGCATCTCCTCTGCAGGGCGACCTGTGAGCACACCTACAGACATATTTCTGTCAGTTGACTTCCTTGCCGAACTCTTCTTTTCAAAGGAGTTTGCTCAAGCACTTACTATAGATGTCGCGACGAAGCCGCTGATTCTCCTTTACGGAGCCAGACAGCTCGGCCCGAACACCTTTCAGCTCCTCTCTAGGCTGGGCGTGGGCATCCTAGAGCTTGTTCCTCTCCTGCTGCACCTTCATCAGCACCCTCTCGCCGGCCTTCAGCTGGCACAGTAGTTGTTGCTTGTCCGGATCTAGTCCAGCAACATCTGCAATATCATTGTCAGACTCACTAGCACGCCGCACACCGCTTATCATTTTAAAATAATGTGTTACCAGGAGGGGTCTCTGTGTTTCCTCCTGCGGCAGCAAGTGCGGCCTCAAGTTGGGCCTTGCACTCTTCTAGCTCCTGGGACAACTGGTATTCTTCCCCGTAAGATCCTGCATATAAAATGATCCTTAAATCAGTTACTCTAACTACTTTAAGTGTCGAGGGCTACTGGCATATACAACTATTAAAATCTCTTACCCGTATGTCCTTTACGTACTGCTCCGCGGCTCTGGTCAAACCATCTTGAGCAGCGCGGAGGTGCGCGTCCCCCGCGTTAAAGGCATTCAACGTCTCAGGGGAGAAGCACGCATCATGAAAAGCTGTCCGGCGGCGCCTATGGTTCATGGCGCTCTCCACCTCAGACCTGGTGGAGGACAGTCTGTCGGCATCCTCCGTTGGAGGAGTATCCGGCTCGTGCCTTGCGCTCGCCTCCCCCTCCAGGCCAGGTGTTGGAGCCTGGCTCGCAGAGGCTGGGTTGGCAACCTCTACACCCACAGTCCGGCGGGCGCTCTTTCTCCTGCAAAGGTCATGAGCATTCAAACACTTCCTAGGAACTTTGTCCTAAAATACAACCGCGAGCTATACCGTTGCGGCGACGTTTCACTCCGCGCCGTACTCCTCTTCCACCTGCTAGGCCGGACTGACCCTTGTTGGCCGGCCGCCGCGGGTTCGGCTTCCTGCCTTGAAGGTACCTCCTGCGAGACACCATTGTATACGGTGGTCAGAAATACGCAAGGACGAAAATAATGGTGTCAGGACTTCGGTCACAGTCACCTGGGGAGCCGGAGATAGGCCAGGGTAGTCAGCCGTAATGGCGACTAGAGCATTATCCATGCTGAGCTGGTGAAACACCCCGTCAATTAGCTCCACCTTTATATCCGGATCCTCTTCGGAGGACGGATCGCGGGATCTTTCCGTATCCTCGAGCTGTGGAGCCAGGCTATGTATGCTCTCCACAGTCCGGCGCAGGTCCTGCGTAAAAACCGTAAAGTAAGGTACTTAACTTTGAAAGCGTGGGTCGGATAAATGAACGTCCGCTTACCCAGCTTCGAGGGTTGTTCATGGAGAACCCATTCAATGGGCTCGTCTGGAGGAAATCCTCCTTCTCCCCCTTGTACAGGCCGGACAGAATCTTCACCAGGTCTTCGGCCGATCCCGGTCCTTGGCGGCCATGACGAGTGGCATCATTCTCTCCGTTGAAATCCCACATGGGGTGGCCCCTGTATTGCAGCGGCTGCACCCCCCGCATGATGCACGTGGCCATGACTCCAATCATGGTCAGTCCGGAATGGGCCAGTAACCTTATCCGGCCCATCAAATAATGGACGCTTCTTCAGAGGAGCATTGCTGAACTCTGGGAGGCCGATCCGAACAGGGTCCGGCAGCGGAGCGTCTTCTACATAAAACCATTTGGAAGGCCAGTCTTCGGACGCCTTCTTAGGGGTTCCAGATGGATATCCGGTCCCGGCGATGCGCCATATTTCGGCACCGCCGACTTGATATATGGACCCCTCATGAGAGCGGGGTACGAGGCAAAATAACCTCTTCCACAGCGCAAAATGGGGCTCGATGCCCAGAAATAGCTCGCAAAGAGCTACGAAGCCTGCTATATGCAGAATCGAGGCGGGCTTGAGGTGATGGAGCTGAAGCCCGTAGAACTCCGTGGCTGCGGAGGAACGGATGTCAGAAACCGAGCCCCTTATCAGAAAGGGGACGAAGCATACTCGCTCCCCTTTATTGGGACTTGGGGTGTCCTCCGCTTGCTTCCCACCTTTGTAGGTGGCCAGCCCGGCTCGAACCGGGACCATATAGGCTGGAGGAAGATATCCCTCCGCTTGGAGCGTCACCAGCTCATTGCAAGGGATGAACATTTCCCCAATCTCTGGTGAGGGTTGGGAGCGCGAGAGGAGGAGCCGCGTCGAGGGTCCATGATGGAATGGATTTTTGGTCATAGGCGCTCCGATGAGTACTCGCGGATGGAAGATGGTGTGATTTGGATCTGGATTCTTGCCTCTCTTATAGGCAGATTATTTGCGCAGCTAGGGGGTAAAACATAAAAGATACCCTGGCTTTTCGCATTCGTGCGACGCGTGGAAGAAGGCCATTATTGGGCGTGGAAGCCAAGGAGTGCAACGTCTACAAAAAGAGCCGGACACTATTCGGCAGGTACATGGAACTTAAAGGAGAACCCGCCTTGCAACGCCAAAGACTATATACGCGCTGGACTTATCGTCATTGAAGCCTGGTTCGGGGGCTACTGAGGGAGTCCTATACTAGGGGCTGTCCGGACAGCCGGACTATCATCGTCAGCCGGACTCCAAGACTATGAAGATACAAGATTGAAGACTTCGTCCCGTGTCCGGATGGAACTTTCCTTGGCGTGGAAGGCAAGCTTGGCGATACGGATATGTAGATCTCCTACCATTGTAACCGACTCTGTGTAACCCTAGCCCTCTCCGGTGTCTATATAAACCGGAGGGTTTTAGTCCATAGGACAACAACGATTACAACAATCATACCATAGGCTAGCTTCTAGGGTTTAGCCGCCTTGATCTCGTGGTAGATCCACTCTTGTACTACCCATATCATCAATATCAATCAAGCGTAAGTAGGGTTTTACCTCCATCGAGAGGGCCCGAACACAGGTAAAACATCGTGTCCCTTGTCTCCTGTTACCATCCGCCTAGACGCACAGTTCGGGACCCCCTACTTGAGATCTGCCGGTTTTGACACCGACACTGCCAGTAAGCAGCAGTGAAGGTTTGAACTTGGAAAGCAAGGAGGAACAGTGGAAATGTGGCTTTTGGTGGGAGGGAGGGGGCGGGGAGATAGATATTTCCGCGGTGGCAAATTTTTTTTGCTCGGTGCCGCGAGAAACTGGTGTGCAAGTGTGGTTCAAGCGGGGGTGGTGGACTGTACACGATGAAGCTTCCTGCGTAAGCCAAACAAGACGATGCGCCAAGATATTTTATATCGCATCCCACACGATTCTTTCTAGTAAATTATTTGTGGTATACCTGATTTTTTCATTATGTTTTGAAAGACAAAATGGTGTTATGGGGGGAAAGGACAGTGTTTGAATTGCTAGCACATTTATGTACAGTAAACATGCAACTACATGAGTGTCGTGTTTAAATTTGGAATTATTTCGGGTTCGTTTGGCATTTTTAAGGATTAATTGAGTTTCTTGGCATTTAATGTGCATAATTCAAATTTGAACTACAAGCACATGCTCTAGTGCCCCAAAGTTTGTTGAAAAATCGCATGCGTGTCTTTGGATGAATTTATAGGTCCCATGCAAGAAATGGGAATGAAATTCAAACATCTGGGTGTCGTGGCTCGGTCGGGAACATTGAGAAACTTGGTTTATAAATTCCTGGAAATTCAAAACTCGCTTGAAAATCATGAAAGTTGGCATGGTGTCATGTCATGGCACCAACATGTTGTGGTAAAAAAAGTTGGCCGCATTTGGACAAGTTTTTGGTATAAGCTTCTTGCCAACCGGAGCTTCTCTCGAGAAGACTCGTGGTTCCTGAGGGGGGACGCGTCACCTTTGTGTTCGAAACGATATACGCTGCCCCCCCCCCTTATTTTTTACAGAGGCAACATAGAACTATACGAGTGCCGTGTTAAAATTTGGAATTATTCCGGGTTCGTTTGGACTTTCTTATACATTAATTGAATTTTTGGTCATTTAATATGCATAAATCAAATTTGCACTACAAGCACATGCTCCAATGCACCAAAGTTGGTTGTTAAATCACATGTGTGTCCTTGGGTGAATTTCTAGGTCCCATTCAAGAAATGGGAATGAAATTCAAACATCTGGGCGTCGTGGCTTGGCCGGGAAGATTGAGAAACTTGGTTTTTTAATTCATGTAAATCCAAAACATGCCTGAAAATCATGAAACTTGGCATGGTGTCATGACATGGCACCAACATGCTGCGGTAATTTTTTTGGCCGATTTGGGACAAGCTTTGGTATAAGCTTCTTGCAAACCGGAGCTTCTCTCAAGAAGGCTTGTGGTTCCGAGAGGAACGTGTCACCTCCGTGTGCGAAACGACATACGTACACTGCCTTCTGCCACCTTAATGTTTTTACCCAGGCAGATTAGACCAAATAGAAGTATCGTGCTAATTTTTTTAATTATTCCGGGTTCGTTTGGACTTTTTCATCCATTAATTGAATTTCTGGTCATTTAATGTGCAGAATTCAAATTTGAACTACAAGCACATGCTCTGGTGCACCAAAGTTGGTTGAAAAATCACATGTGTGTCCTTGGGTGAATTTCTAGGTCTGATGCAAGAAATGGGAATGAAATTCAAACATCTGGGCGTCGTGGCTCGGCCAGAAAGATTGAGAAACTTGGTTTGTTAATTCATGTAAATCCAAAACACACATGAAAATCATGAAACTTGGCATGGTGTCATGACATGGCACCAACATGTTGCGGTGATTTTTTGGCTGAATTGGGACAAGCTTTGGTATAAGCTTCTTGCAAACCGGAGCTTCTCTCAAGAAGGCTCGTGGTTCCGAGAGGGAACGTGTCGTGGATTTGTCACGACAGATGTCCTAATGAAAGGACTTAGTCGTGGAGCCATCGCTACGGGTTAACTTGAAGGGGTTAAAGCGGACACAAAGACACGAGGGTTTATACTAGTTCGGCCCCTTCGATGAAGGTAAAAGCCTACGTCTAGTTGTGATGGAATTGATGTGGTCTCGATGGCTAGGGAGCAAATAAGCTTCGCCTAGGCTCGAGTTGTGGTTGTCTATCTTGAACCGCCGCCGGGTCGTCCCCTTATATACACGGGTGACGTCCGTCGGTCCATAGAGTCCCAACCGGTTCATACTCGTATCCCAGTTGGTATCTCTCTATTCCTAACTTACAATACAAGTTATACATCAGGCCGGTTTACGGCTACAAGTTCTAAACCGACTACATGTTGTTGACACACGAACACGTCACGTGTATCCTCGACGCCGGGGGTGATGCACCGCAGCTCACGTCGAAGGAGACCCGACCGACAGCGCAATACGCAAGATAGTCGGCGGGTGCTTTTGCAGACCCGAAACCCCGCGCACCCGGGAGGGACCCCGTAAGGGATTGCGGCGGCTATGGGCTGCTCTAGGTCTATTCGCTCGCCCCTAGAGCCTCGGGATTCGCAGCTCTCAAACACGAAGAACAGCGAAGAACGAGAGAGAAAAACGGTGGAGAGAAAAAAAGTAGACAGGAAAAAGTAGTATATTGATTTGTTCGATTGTGTGTTGTTCAATCGGCCTTCACCCCCAACATATATAAGAGGCGGCTGGACTTCCCATACAAGTAAAGGATTCATCTAGGCTTTCCTTACAAGAAAAATTACATCAATTCGCGTCCTAGAGTCCTAGTTCTATTCCAACTCGGATTCAGTCTGAATCTGGCCCAACTTCTGTCTTCCTCCTTGTGCAGGCCGCCGAGCCTCCATATGACCTCCGATCAAGATGTCCCAAATACCAAACTTGTGCGCCTCGATGATACGAACGACTCTCATGTTGATCACTTTTTCAAATAAGTCCATCTTGAATACGTTTCGAGGTCGTCTTTACCTTCCAGTCGGACTCGGTCTTGCGGTAGACTGAATTATCCGAGTCTTGTAGTGAATTTGCAGGCCATATACTATCTCTGATGACAATGACTCCAAAACCAAAGTTTACCGTCTTCATGATACGCACAACTTCTGTATTGAACACTTCTTCATCCGAGATCATCTTGATAAACTTTTGGGCACATGTTCAGTTTCACTCGGATTTGAGCTCATCCACTCGGATATTAGAGTCTTTCACTCGGATGGTCTGACTGGACTTTTTCACTCGAATGACCATATTTTCACTCGGAAGACAATCTTTCACTCGGATGATGACCACATTTTCAGTCGGAAGACAATCTTTTACTCGATCGATAAGTTTTCACTCGAACTTTTACTCGATCGACCTTTTACTCGATCGGTAGGTTTTCACTCGACCTTTTACTCGATCGGTAGGTTTTCACTCGACCTTTTACTCGATCGGTAGGTTTTCACTCGACCTTTTTCTCAATCGATAGGTTTTCACTCGACCTTTTACTCGATCGGTAGGTTTTCACCCGAAAGATAAGCTTTCACTCGACCGATGAGTTTTCACTCGGATGGTAAGCTTTTCACTCGACCAAAAACATAGCCTAATATTGATTTGCCTCTCCAGGTTGCATACGACCTCGGATTGACACGAGTTTTATACGAAAATCAATCGGCTCGACGAGATGAAACTTTTTTGTGTTGAAGGTTTTTCCATTCAATGCCGTCTTGAAGGCCAAATTGCTCGCGCGACCCATGAGACAAGGCGTCTGGTACTTTGCGCCATATTTTCATTCAGCTTCGGCCTGCAGTGTATTGCCTCTAACTTTTGCATATGAACTCGGATTGAGATGATTTATATATCAAAATCGATTGCCTCAGCGAGACGAAGACAATTCCTTTAGAGTACTCCTTCATCTGAGGTCGTCTTGAAGGCGTGATTTGCCAAAAATCACTCGGAACATTGAATTATGCCACTCGGAGTATAGTTTCGGTCCGTAAGATAAGGTCGAATGAATATAACCGAAACATCAAAGTTGTTCCACTCAGCGACGTGAATCTTTTCATGCTGAAGGCCCATTCACTCGAGACCATCTTCATTGCAATCTGTATCTTGCCAAAAACAGGTGTCAACACATGCCCCTCTGTTTTCTGGCAGAGCTTGCGTGCCAGAAAATACCTTGCCTAGGGTAATTTTTAAGTACGATGTCAAAACTCCATCGGATGTGTATGTTGAGTATGATAATTTTAATCATCCATATGCTCATGTTTGTTGCTTCTTCGGTAGAGCCTCTTGGATAATATTTGTCTGAAAACAAAAATTGGATGTCACAAAGGCTTCCACGTAAGTTTCTTATGTCAATCTGGACCTTGCATTTGTCCAGGCATTCCCTGGGAATATTAGAACCCTTCAATGAAGACGGTTGCCGAACGATTATGACCATGCACCTAAAAGGAATACTGTCAACTGTTCGGCGACTCAACTCATTATGAAAGTACACCATCAAGCCTCCGCCGAACAACGTCTGTCTCCTGACTTGAATCCTGTAAATAAATATCATTTGGAGTCGGGGCTCTTTTATGCACTAGACCCTTGATTGTTGGTCGACTCAATAATTAAGTCGGCCTCGCCAGTACTGGCAAACACTGAGCATCGGCTATAGGAGTAGGAAATCCACCATGGTGAACACCGTTAGCCAGATGCCGGGTTTTGCCAACACAATGAATTATGAGGGCGATATGCAAATATCGGCCATGCGTTCTTATCTCAAAAGTGCTCGGGAGTCCATCCACCAAAGTGTGAATAGCCAAAATAAGTCAGATGTTTCGGCTGAGGAAAATACCATAGCGTTGATTTTGATGGTACGATCAAAGAATATGGATGAGACGCCTCTTGGAGTCTCCTATATGAAAATTGTCGTCCTTGCCTACGGGCTTTACACTTGTACTCCCTTATTTCTGCTGGCTTCGCAACAGGAGATGTGATGCCGCTCTTGACTCGAGGATTTCCCTTAGGAACCCAGGCCATGTTCCTCTTCTCCAGCTCTTTGGCCCTAAGCCGTTTTAGCTTCTTCTGTTGCGAATATGGTAAGCCGAGTGGGCGTCCCGGCTGGTACTTTGGTTTATGCATTGGCAAATTCTTTCTGTCTTTGGACATCTCTGGCTTGGCCTGTCCAAACTTGACTATTGTGTCCTTGAAATTTACTTGCTTCACTTTCTTGTCCTTTGCAGCCAACATAGGCTTGGCTAGCTTTTTGTCATTTGGAGTCGGATCTGAAATAGCACTCTTGCGGCCATCCTTTTCTTTCTTCACTTTTTTAACACTTGTTGTAATAGAAGGTCGGACATCATTTCTACTTTGACTGCTCCTCTTGGGAACCCATGCCATGTTCTTCTTTCTCAACTCATGTGCACTAAGTCTTTGTAATTCCTTCTCTTGCCAATGTGCTAAGCCGAGTGGGCACCTCGGCTGTGATTCTGTTTCAACCAATGCTAACTCTTTTTTGGCCTTGTGCACTCTCAACTTCTTCCCTTCAGATTTGGCACTTGATTGACTTGCCTTGTTGGCTTTTGTAGCCAATGTCAATACTTTAACTAGCTCTTTGTTATTTGAGAAGAAATCTGAAGTAGCACACTTACGACCATCTTTCTTGACCTGGTACACTTGTTTGACCACCTCTTTCTTGTTCCTTGAGCTCCGGACCGATTCCTTACGATTGAAACAGTCTTTGACGTGTGATTGTTCATCAAATGTTGATCTTTTTGGAGCTGCATAATGTTGGCGAGATGATCTAAAATAAGATGGATAATTTGCCCTTGTATCATACCTGCCCCATGACAGATATGGATTTACATGAGTGTAGGGAGGCATCCATGACATTGGCATTGGCGGCCCAACATCAGGATATGAAGTCTGCTTGCTCAACGTCTTCCTTTGCCAATCCAAGTCTTCAAATTTATGCCTTGGGGGCTACTTCCATAGTTTTGTTTCACTCGGCCGATAAGCACTCTTTGCCTCACTTATTTTCTGATATTTTTCTAATAACTGCGCAAAAGTGACTTTCGGCTTTTTACCTTTGTGCTTACCATTGCCTTTGCTTTCTTTAGTTGTGCGTGCATCGGTCTTTAAATTTTCTCATTGCCCCCCAGTGCTAGATGTCGTCATTGTAGCTTTGATGAAACTTCCATCTTCAAGATTGTTCTTGATGCACTTTTTAATAATATCCTTGCTCGAAGACCTGACCCCGTCATCGTCGGGGTGTACCTGTTGACCTTTAGATGAATCGGCTTGAGATAGCCGAGTCAACATTTGATCACCATCAAGACCAATCTGATACGACTGGCCATATGCTCGTACCTCAGCAAACTCCAATCGTCCTATGTTGTCCAATTGTGTGGCTTGATGAATCACGTCGTTGTCTTTGATATTGTCTTCAAACAAGCATTGCATTTGTTCTTGTCCTGATGGCTCGACATCATGATCAATTATAATTGGATCAGTCAACAACGCACCAACGATGTGATCAACTATGCCTATACTGGACATACACTCATGGTCCATTAACCGATATTGTGATACCAGTTTTGATACAAAACAACCGAGTGGTATCAGTTTAACATCTAACTCGGCTATGCATTGATTTTCGTCCTCCTTTCCCGATGCTCTTGAATCGGCTATCCTGGAGAACTTTGAACCTGGCTTTATATTCCTGCAACCAAAATAATTACAGAATATACGTCTCCTCTGAGACCAAATGTTAGCCAGGCATGAAACAAACAAAGTTGCCCATATGAATATAAAGTTCAGTCGGCATGAAGGGAACAACTTTGGTTGCGATAAGTTGTCACTACTAGCCTTTTTGAATAATGCCATGTGTTGATCAGCACGATTAGTGACAAGATCATTCCTAACAAATAGATTACTCATTTCAATTGGTCTTTCAAAATTAATTAGAATCTTACTAACAGGTGCATCAACAATATGATTTTGACCGAATCGAAAATTGAGTAAACTATCTGCTAGGTGTACCTTTGTGAAGACGTTGGGAGGAGAAGATGGTTGCACCACTGGAACAATACATTGCTCTACTTCTGAATAATTCTCCAATGCCTCTTCCTCTTTTTCTGGATCTCGTGCCTCATCACTCGGATTGCCCGAGTATATTTCACTCGGATTACCCAAGTGGATTTCACTCGGAAGCTCTTTGCCAGTTGAACTTTGCTCAGGTGCACGCTCTGGTTCTCTATCTTTATCACTAGCCAAACTTTGTTTGGCCATATAACTTTTCTCTTGATGCTCATCAATTTCTTTGGCACGGAACTCATAGGGCAGCACGTAAGCTCCCTCACATCCAGAAAAATCTAACACGGCCAATTCGTTGCGTTTACCATTCCTTTGCTCGGCGAAACTTGCATCTTCTGTTTTGGTACACGCGGCAATAATTGACTTGATGCACTCGACTTTAGCCGGCGATGCACTCGTCTCGAACGATGCACTCGACTGGCATGATGTACTCAGATGGGTCGATGCACTCGGCTGGTATGATGTACTCGGTATGGACTCTATGCACTCGGTTGTAGCCGTCTCTGTGCTCAATCTGGTTTCAATTGAATCCACCATCGTCATTTCTTTAAAGGAATCGTTTGACTCGGCTGTAGATGACTTATTCATATTTGACTCAGTTTCAACCGAATCAACCATATTAGCCGAGTGAACCCTTTCTTGCTGATTTGCTTGCAAACCTTCTTGCTTCAATATCGCAGAAGGGCCAACATAGTTGCTGGATGGAGGAAGGCACTTGACGTATTCTTGCAAATATTCCTCTCCACGGCTCTTCTTGAGTGCTTCGTAAGCCTGTCGATATTCTGCTGGTAATTCCTCAAGAGTTGGCGTAGTAAAGCCATTGACTCTATTCCCTGTGAGAGTTGGCTTGACCCCATCCATTCGGGCGACATATTTTTCTTTAGACTCAGCCCTACTTGGATCAGCTTGCCCCCCATTACTTTTAGGATCTTTCGGCAATGAATTGTTGTTGCCAAAATTTTGCAATTGTATAGGGGGTGTATAACATGTTGTAGTGATAGGTGAAGACATGTGCACTACTGTCGAATATTCTCTCTCACCAATTTGATCAATAGGCAAAACTTTGTCTTCCTACAGAACCCTAGCTCTTATTGCATCATAATCAGGAACCAATCCCTTTTCATGTTGCTCAAGGCAAATAGCACTAATCTTCTTATTTTGGGCTAAAGTTTTTAATGCAGCCAGAGCGACCTCATCTCCTGTAATATTAGGCACGTATGCTCCTGCAGAATCTCCATTCACTCGGCCATACCCACATAGGTGATCCGAGTCATGAATACTTTTAGTTTCATGTGCCACTGAACAATTAGTCTCACGAGGTGTAGTATATGATGTTTGAGGATAACGGGCCAAATAGCTAATGGAAGCATGGCCGATTCCCCCATCCATCGGCATGTTTGGGGATGAACCCGCATATTGCAAGTCGGCTGCCGATGGATAGAATAGTGAGACACCCTCCTGTAATTGAGGTGTCATATATTGATCACTCGAACAAATCGTGTTGTTCACCGGCATATTGAAAGATGTTGCCAATGCACGAAAGTTCAGATTCGTAGGTTGCATGCGATTCTGTAAATTCTAAGTTTCTCCAACGGAATAACTAGTTGGCCTTTGCTCGTTAGGGCTAGCCGACATGACATGTCCATTGAAAGATCTAGCAACATCAACATAATGGCTATTTGCATCTATATAAGGAGATTGATGATACATGTTACCGTTGTAGATTGCAGCCGCTTGATGACGCTCTTCTCGTAGCAAGAACAGGCTGGAAACTGTTCAAAGCTTCGTCCCCAGCGGAGTCGCCAAAAAGTGTGTTGACACACGAACACGTCATGTGTACCCTCGACGCCGGGGGTGATGCACCGCAGCTCACGTCGAAGGTGACCCGACCGACAACAGCGACACGCAAGGCAATCGGCGGGTGCTTTGCAGACCAAACCTCACAAGACCGGGAGGGACCCCGTCAAGGATTGCGGCGGCTATGGGCTGCCCTAGGTCGATTCGCTCGCCCTAGAGCCTCGGGATTCGCAGCTCTCAAACACGAAGAACAGCGAAGAACGAGAGAGAAAAACGGTGGAGAGATAAAAAGTAGACAGGAAAAAGTAGTATATTGATTTGTTCGATTGTGTGTTGTTCAATCGGCCTTCACCCCCAACATATATAAGAGGCGGCTGGACTTCCCGTACAAGTAAAGGATTCATCTAGGCTTTCCTTACAAGAAAAATTACATCAATTCGCGTCCTAGAGTCCTAGTTCTATTCCAACTCGGATTCAGTCTGAATCTGGCCCAACTTCTGTCTTCCTCCTTGTGCAGGCCGCCGAGCCTCCATATGACCTCCGATCAAGGTGTCCCAAATATCAAACTTGTGCGCCTCGATGATACGAACAACTCTCATGTTGATCACTTTTTCAAATAAGTCCATCTTGAATACGTTTCGAGGTCGTCTTTACCTTCCAGTCGGACTCGGTCTTGCGGTAGACTGAATTATCCGAGTCTTGTAGTGAATTTGCAGGACATATACTATCTCTGATGACAATGACTCCAAAACCAAAGTTTACCGTCTTGATGATACGCACAACTTCTGTATTGAACACTTCTTCATCCGAGATCAGCTTGATAAACTTTTGGGCACATATTCAGTTTCACTCAGATTTGAGCTCATCCACTCGGATATTAGAGTCTTTCACTCGGATGGTCCGACTGGACTTTTTCACTCGGATGACCATATTTTCACTCGGAAGACAATCTTTCACTCGGATGATGACCACATTTTCAGTCGGAAGACAATCTTTTACTCGATCGATAAATTTTCACTCGACCTTTTACTCGATCGACCTTTTACTCGATCGGTAGGTTTTCACTCGACCTTTTACTCGATCGGTAGGTTTTCACTCGACCTTTTACTCGATCGGTAGGTTTTCACTCGACCTTTTACTCAATCGATAGGTTTTCACTCGACCTTTTACTTGATCGGTAGTTTTTCACCCAAAAGATAAGCTTTCACTCGACCGGTGAGTTTTCACTCGGATGGTAAGCTTTTGACTCGACCAAAAACATAGCCTGATCTTGATTTGCCTCTCCAGGTTGCATACGACCTCGGATTGATACGAATTTTATACGAAAATCGATCGGCTCGACGAGACGAAACTTTTTCGTGTTGAAGGTTTTTCCATTGAATGCCGTCTTGAAGGCCAAATTGCTCGCGCGACCCATCAGATAGGGCGTCTGGTACTTTGCGCCATATTTTCATTCAGCTTCGGCCTGCAGTGTATTGCCTCTAACTTTTGCAGATGAACTCAGATTGAGATGATTTATATATCAAAATCGATTGCCTCGGCGAGACGAAGATAATTCCTTTAGAGTACTCCTTCATCCGAGGTCATCTTGAAGGCGTGATTGGCCAAAAATCACTCGGAACATTGAATTATGCCACTCGGAGTATAGTTTCGGTCCGTAAGATAAGGTCGAATGAATATAACCGTAACATCAAAGTTGTTCCACTCGGCGACGTGAATCTTTTCATGCTGAAGGCCCATTCACTCGAGACCATCTTCATTGCAATCTGTATCTTGCCAAAAACAGGTGTCAACACATGCCTTGGGCCTTCATCTGCTTATACCACTAATGAAGTTAACCCGGCCCAAGTAGGCCGGTTCACGCCTAGTGGTAATATCCCCAACATTAGGCCCCAGATTGATTTGAACCAGTTCATGTCAATCCTTCCCAAAATCTTTTGTCTTGGACATCTTCTAGTAATTGGTAAACCGCCATGTCGTCATCATTTCTGGTTGCTGTAAACCGGCATGACGTCATCGCGAAGTTTATCATTTATGACGCCTTCTTTTATCAATAGATCTGCGATATCCAGGCCATCAGCTCCACTTCCGAAAATTTAGCTCCTGGATTCGCGCGCCTGACCTGCCTCTGTTGCCTTATAAATAAGACCGAAGGGTCATTTCCTTTTCTTCCCTTCGTCTCTTCTTCTTCGTTTTCCTCGTGTCGCCAGCCTTGGAGCTCCGCCGCCGCCGTCGACCTCTGCCTCGTCTTGGGCCGCTGCATCAACCTGAACGCACCAGAGTACTGCGGTATCCTTCCGCGTCTTCTCCGTTTCCGGTAAGCCTTCTTCTCTTCTTGACCTAGATCTGTTCTTAGGGTTTCATGTTCGCGCTGTGTTCGTCGCTTGCTCATACTTGTACCCTGACTCTTGAATGAATCTGTGAACCCCTACTCTGTTTAGTAGTAATCTTTTAGCATCCGCCTGTAATTTCACATCTAAGTCCATAGATCTCACGTACATATCCGCTCAATGGTTCACTCCGCTCGCCTCACTCTTCTGAATATTTTCTGTTTTTCCGAGCTTGTTTGTAGATCCATCGCTGTAATAGGATCTTGCGAAACCTGTTTTCGCATACTTAGCCATCCACAACTTCGATTGCTTCCGACGCTTAGATCAAAGCGGTTTAACTTAACATAGAAAAGTTAGTAAACCGTATATACCATTAGTCCCCTTGTTGAACCGCCGAATCCTAATGATGCCACGCCATAGAAATCCGGTTTATGTGTCGCCTCCGGTTTAACATTTGCTCAGATCAAGAACTTCTTTTATCCAACATATTCTTGAACTGGAATCACCTATTTCTTGTAGATCTCACCATGGCCAAACAAGTATATGAATGCAATTGTTCCTTCTCGCCACGTAAACTCAGGTGGATGACTTAGTCTGATTGGCGCTTTAGACAAAGAAAGATACTATCCATCGGAGGGTTCACGGTGATGAATGTCCTCCCACACCTCAAGAGGGGGAAGTTGTGGTCTTCGCAGATCATTTGGCCCGGGGCTTCAAACCGCCCGGTTCGAAGTTTTATCGGGATGTATTAGCCAATTTTCAGCTCCGTCCACAAGATATTGGCCCAAATTCTGTTACCAATCTATGTCACTTTCAAGTGCTCTCTGAGGTATACCTTCAAGAGGAGCCTTCAGTCGAGCTGTTTAGAGACTGCTTCCACTTAAACCGCCGCACTGAGTTTACCGACGGCCCCAATACCGAATTGGGCGGTATGGCAATTCAGAAGAGGAAAGAGATCACTTATCCTCACGTCAAACTACATACTCACCCCAAGGAGTGGAATGCAACTTGGTTTTATTGCAAAGACACCTCCCCTGACAATGAAAATCCCTTGCCTGGCTTCCGTCCGGAGCGGCTCAGCAACACTCACCCCTTTCCACAAAGACTAAGTGCCAAGGAGAGAAGTAAATATGCCCCGCAACTATCCAAACTCCGAGCCTTTATGGCCAATGGTTTAACGGGAATAGACCTTGCACGCTGTTGGATATCATGGAGCATATTGCCTCTCAGCCGGCCCTCCGGTTTGATGTGCAAATATACTGATAGCGTCGATGACCCACTCCGACACACTAAAGTCCAACTCTCTGATGATGAAGTCACAGATTCTGTGAAGAAGATGTTGAATGAACCAGAGCACCTCTGTGCTCAAACCGGTCTACTTCCTTACTGCGCCACCAACAAACCGCCAGCTGTAAGATTTTTATTGTTCTATTACTTAACCTGTTACTGCTTTCTCCTTCTGACATTAATTACTGCTGAACCAGGGCGATAATCCCTTTTGGAGCAAGAAGCTTCCACGAGACAAAACGGAGAAAGCAGGGCGGTCAACCCGGCCCAAGACCAAGGTTATCAAGAAGCCAGCTCACAAGAGAAAAACCACCGCTTCATATGATCCAGCTATTAATGATGATGTGGGTAACCCGGACCTTGAGGTAGAACTTGATTCACTAGGCTTACTTTTTACACGGCTTATTGATGATGATGCTTGTCGACGATGTGAAGCCAAAGAATGTGAAGTCGCCGAGGTAACTATTCTCTCTTCCGACTCGTAAATCTTGCCTTTGCCAAAATTTCGCCAGAAAACCGGAAAGTTAAATTTTCTCATCCTCTTGCTTACTTGGATCCCAAATTTCTTATGAAGACTCAGAACATGAAGCACGCCGCACAACCCAAGACAAGGGCGAGTAGTTACCTCCGCTGGTTTACCAAACAATCCGGTTCGAAAACGCCATTCCGAGGTCTCCAACCTTTTTATTGATTTATATCCTAAAGCGGGTTTCTTCCACAACCTCTTAATCCGTCCGACCGATTATCGTGTTACCTCTCATTCATCCTCCGTGAATCGTTGGCCACCAAATGCCGCCACTGAAAACGGTTCTTGGGTAAGCTAGGCTGAACATATGCTTCCGGTATACTGTGTAATAACTTATACTGTTCCTTGACTCTTTACTTTCCTTTCAGGGCTAAACCTAAACCGAGCAAGAAGGCCCGCCTGGACAAAGCTGCTGAAGAAGATGTCGCCCCAGAACAGGATAAAGCGCCAGATCTTGAAGAGTTTGCTCATGAGGATATTCCCAATGATCCTCCTTTGCAAGACGATGCTATTCCGGAGGAAAGGCCTATCAATACCTCAGTTTCTGCTGATCCGCCTGCCAGCTCCGTCCGGATTGAAAAATCCCGTAGTCCTACTGATAAACCGACCGCACCAACGCAAACCGGTGAGTCTAAGGATGATGTTGTTGTAATTACCAGCGTGGGTCGCTTTGAACCAGGGAATCCTGTTGCTTTAACCAAGCATACAGTGAAAGAGGATTTTTCTGCCAAGAACAAAGGCAAATGGGATGTAGAACTAGAAACATATGCTGCTCTGAGTGCCCAAGATCTGCATTCTGGTTACTTGAACCGGCTATATACTAGCCGCGACTGTGAAGCGGGCCTGGTAAAGATGATGAGAGACAAATTTGAGGTAAGTACCTTGTGCCTCTTCTTTCTTTACTTATTGCCACTATTAATCCTCCTTGCCCCCAAGGGTCGGTTTGTAACCTTCTTCAAACCGGGACTTGAATACAATCCTCAGTACTTTGAAATCAGTCAATATAGCCCCCAAGGGCCGGTTCAACTTAGCATAGTTAAACCGGGCTCCAATAATGATTGTAACATCAGAACATAATTGAGCAAATAGCCATTATCCCCAAGTGCCAAGTTGAATACCTATATTGAGCTTGGGACTTTGAAAGTTAGTAATAGATGAAAATTGAAGGTGCATTAGCCCCCAAGTATCAAGCGTATAACTTGTTATGTGATTGATACTTCAAATTCTTGTACCGCTGTGTTTAAAGCCAAATACTGTCTTTATGCAGGCTGAAGTGAGGGTCAAAGAGGACCGGATTACTGATCTGCAAGAAACTCTGAAAACCCAACAAACCGAAACTGATAAAGCAAGGGAGGAATTGACCAGCGCTTTGATCATCACAGAGCAGCTGAAAGAGGGCTTCAAGAAGGAGCGGGCTGATTGGGCCACTGAAAAGGCCGCTTTAACAAAAAGAGCGGAAAATGCTGAAGTTGCCCTTAAACCGGTGGTAGACGAGCTGACTGCCGTAAAACGGCAAATACACTCCATGACCGCTGCTATCTTTGGTAAGCTCTCTTTGGCTTTTCTGACAATTCTGACCTGCTTATAATAAATCCGGTTTGAGACTGGCCCTATATTGTTACAGGTACACGCATTGGGCACTTAGGGTCAGATGTGCGGACGAAGCTGAAGGCTGCCTACACGTTAGTGGAACAATTGTATACCGGAGCGCAGCGGATTATCACCACAGCTTCTCATAACAATCCGGCACCCTCTCTAATTCAGGACACTCTTAATAGGTTGTCAATGCTTCCTGCCCGGATTAAAGAGCTGAAAAAATCTGCTGCTCGAACCGGAGCCATTAACGCCTTGATCCGGGCAAAGGCATGGGTGCCAGATTTCGATCCTGTGGAGGCAGCTCAAGGCTATCCCAGCCTTAAGGAAGATGGCTCCGAGTTCAATGAAGATGATTTGAGGGCAATATACCATGCAGTGCGCCCTCTGGCTTGTCAATTAGCTGAAGAGGCAGACTTGACGCATTATCATGCTCAATACAACGATCAGAACAAGCGAGTGCCTGCCCCAACTCTTGAAGGGGAGAATCTAATTCCTCCAATCCGTAAGCATACTTACGCTCCTGATATTGAACCGTCTTCTCTGATCCATAGAGGCTGTTTTTCAAGCTTTAATGGGAATCGACTGGACCACTGTTGATTTCCAGCCAATGGATAGAGATGAGGAAGCTGAAGCGGCGCAGGATGATGAGCAGGCTTGAACCACTACAAGAAATATGTCAACTTGTGACCCTCACTATTGGTCGCTGAAAGGTCATAGTTTTTCATTTGCGACCTTTTTGTGACCAAAAACAGAAGGTCAAAAGCTGAGGGTCATTAATCGACTATAGCGACCTTCTCTCGTGATATGTAAAAGGTCGTTGGTTCTTTGACCAAATTTTGGTCACTAGCAACTTCCTCAGCCACGAGGCATCCAAATGTGGCAAGTCGATGTGGCACAAGATTCAGCCCGGTCCAATTCGGTTTTCTACATGGGCCTAGCCCATTAATTCGGCCTTTCTATATTTTTTTCATGTGAATTTGTTGTCAGCTTCATGGACCAAGCCCAACATTGCAGCCTTTTTATTTTTGGCCCATGGCCTTTTTGTCTCAACAGTTCATTTTTTTTCTTTTTTCTAAATTGGGTTCAGTAGTCAGGTGGGTCCCCCATTGTCAGGTTCTAGTACTGGGTCCTAGCCATCAGGGCAATATTCTCCATTTTTTATTTCACGCAAATAAATACCTGGTATTTAAATTGGCACATAGAAAACACACGAAATACTTCAAATATTATCAACCATCAAAGTGCTACATCATATAACACACATACAAATGTGATCAGCATCAAGTTTACAATCGATAACACACATACAACCCAAGTGTATCAGCCCAAGTCTATCACATGAGTCTATCACAGAGCTCCACAAGTTACGCTAGAGGATCAGATTATTCCAATGAAGTAGCTCCCTAACTAGCACACATACAAGTTCTTATAAGGACTTCGTTACTCTCTTAACTAGCTCAATGAGGTAAAACTATGCTTCATCCCACTTTTTATCCTGAATGAAAGGCCAGATCTCGCACATTGTAGAACAAAATGTTTAGGAACAAAACAAAAGCAAATCTAAACAGCAAAGTATCAAATAAAACAAAGTACTAAAAATTGCGGTAATTTAGTTGGCAGGTGCACGCAATACCATAGTTTTAATTTAATGAGTTTTTCGAGTATTCGAATACTGAGCAAGTGTTTGGCTACAACACGTAATGTCAGAAATGTGTCGACTAGCCCTTAGGCAATCGCATCTAGCTAGCCGATGTGGCAACAATGCAAACACGAGCTGGCTGGTTGTGTATTGTTTCTGTTATGTTAATCTAGCTAAGCAGGTTGGCTAGCCCTTGACATTCAGGTCCATATTAACCGAAGCATACATAGACAATAGATTTTGGCATGCTAGAATTCTTACTGCAAACAAGATTGTTTGTCCAGTAAATTATTCGTTATGAACATCTCAAGACAAGAAAAAGGATAATGATTCATTATCCATATGAGAGTGACCTCTGTGGTGCAGTCTATTAAGCACGAGTACATTAAGAAACCCCAAACAAAACCCTAAGCAACAAGATATCAAGCAGAGGCCCACAATTCAATGTATTTCAGTGCCATGGGGCACCAAATCAGATAACCATGCATGCAAAGGAAGCAAACAACACAAATAATGGCATTGAACAAGTGCACAAATAGTTGCATTTAAGGTAAACAAGAGCTGCATAGCAGAGTGCAAGAGAATGACAACATAATTCTTGCTTGCTGCAATCTAAACAACATCACCACAAGTTCTATGATGGATAAAAGATAATAGCAGTAGCACTTTAACCCGGTGACCGGATAGGAGCCGTGACTGTGTGGGTAGGTAAATTAACTTATGTATTGTGATCAGATGTTAAAGTTCTTTTTTAGTAAATTATAACAGCAGCAAAGTAATTTTTAGGTAAAAATTGTACACAAGACACCCTGGAATGCAGAAGTTTTAGTGTTCGAGGGGCTGACGAAGTGAGGATGAATGTTAACTTGCAAAAGTTTATGCTATGAATGCTTCCATGGCAAGCTCCAAACCACAGGAAAGCTCCAGCATTATCCGTGGTATAAAAAACTCAAAAATAGAATTCTGAATATATCTTAATTCACACGAAAATACAGAGCAAAGAAGTGCAAACATGATATTGTTTCCGATCATGTTTCCAGTGCGCTATTCTTATTTTTTTTTTATGGCGATAGCACTAGTTCTTGCAGAAGATGATAAAACGAACAATTGTAATCGAACATGATCTTCACAGGGGCATAGTCTTCACAAGTTCACAAGATGGGATAGAAAGGTAGCTAATGATGCAGAAGCTACCGAACAGCCAAACAGACCTCCTCTCAATCTGCCGGAGATGGGCTGTCTGCGGCAATGAGCTCGACAAACTATCTATAAATGCCCTAAATGGCAAGCAAAATCCATCTTGCTATACCAGTTTTAAACTCCATACTACCCAACAAAGATGCAATTGTTCAGACAATGCATTCGCCTCTAAGGCACGGCGAAAAGCAAGTCAATGAGGTAAACTTGAGTGTAAACTGCTTTTAACAGCTTGAAGCAAAGAAAGACAGATATCTCATAAACCAATCCTAGCAATCGAAAAGGAGGCCGATATATAACAACAAAGGAAAGATCCTCTTGTCGCATTTCATGAACTGCAGCTGTATGAAGAAGAGTGATTTGGAACGTTTTCGTGTAGATCGGCGCCGTGATCAAGAAGGTACCGATGGCGTGGAGGTGTCCATTCGATAGCATACTCTGAGCGTAAAACCTAGCAGCGAGTTGATGGTTAAGTCATAAATTAAACCCATTGTCTCACATTGTAGTAGTAAGTACCTCCTCTCTCAAAGAAGGGAGTACCGTACATTTTATCTAAGATCGTAAAGGAAATGCACGTGTTCATTAGCACACTGATTACCTCGAGCGCTGTCGGGATTTCCGACGCCCATCTTGACTTCCTCAACGAGGTACCGTGAGACCGGCAAGCTGCCACAGCCAGCCGTGCATCAAGCACGCTCATTCCCATTAGGTGGTGTTGGCCACCGTCGCCGGATCCCGTGTCTGCACGCCCAGCTCCTTCGCAATCTCTGCAGTTCACGAGACATGAAAATGGGGCACTTTTTAGCTACACATCGATCTCGCAGTTCCACCAAATTGGAGTACTAATTAGGAAATGTCACCGATCCGCAACTAGAAAAGCCCCCAAGTTCCCAGCTTCGCCGCTAATCCTAGAAATTGTAGCAAGAATCCGTCCCGTCCGTGTTAGTTGAGAAATCGTGACTGCTCGCAGCTAGAAAACCCCAGCAAGCATCAGCACCCGGAAGCGCATGCCGCCAACGAAATCGAAGGCTCGGCCGGCAGGCTGCATGTACGGTGGCTGAATCGACCCTAAGCGCCCGACCCGGCAGATCTAGAGCAGACGGAGACGGAACGGAGGGGGCAGAGAGAGAGCGGCGGCTTACTTTGATTTTGCGGACGCGCTGCCGTCGGGCGGCGCAGATGAGCCTGGCCTCCAGCCGCCATGAGTCACGCTCTGCAAAAAACAAGAAAATCAATCGAACGGTGAGACGACGGCCGGCCGGCGAAGGAGGGCAGACGGACAGAGCGACGGATTCGGTCGCGGGTCACCTTTGCCGAGGAGGAGATCGAAGCATGTCGGCAGACTGGTGGAGGTTGGATCCGGCGACGCAGGAAGCCATGGCGCGGCTGGATGCGGGCGATGCAGAGGGACAAAGTAGCAGCGATAGCGGCGGCTCGACGCACTCAGGAGAGCGGCTTCGGTTGTGGGTGTCGGGGAGGCGACGGAGGCGACAGAGGGAGTCGATCTAGATCGGGGAGAGGGGGAGAGACAGGCGGCGGCAGGGGGAGAGGGGGATTGGGTTGCTGCTAGGGTTTGGGTTGGGTTAGGAGAGGTGATCTGTGATGCGGACGGTTGGATCCTTCGGATGCGGACGGTTCAGATCGGCTCCAGTGGAGTGATCCGTGAGAAGAGCCATGATTGGTTCAGAAATTTCGTGATTTAAAATAGTTTCTAAGTACTAAAACTAGGGAAATTTTGTGAAGCAACTTTCAATGTATTTTGCAAAATGGCACAACTAAATTTTTCACTCAAGTTAGACCAGATTTTATGGGTGATCACCAATTTGTATGCATTTCTGATCTTTCTAGCTATTTTTAATCATTTTTCGAGTGCCCGAAATGAGGTTTTTTGTGAAGAACCTACGAAATAATTGTTGCAAAATTGGGCCAAATCATTTTTCTAAGATACTAGACCATATTTAATGCAAAATTGACCAAATGGTTGAGTGTGAAATTTTTTGATCCACCTCTCATGAAAAAGACAAATTTCCACCGATTCAGCTGGAAGCGGGTCAAATTTGAACTACAGCTACCTCATAGTTTGCTCTTTATTTTTTCCAAAAATAATTTCTAGGTACATAAATATCTATTTAATCATAGAAACACCAAAAAAATTCCAAGATTCAACCACTAGCTAGGAACGGTCAAGCCCGCCGTTTTGACCGCATTTTGAAACGGGCATAAAAAATTCAAAAAAAATCAAAAAATTGGAAAACCTTCGCATTGTGTCATTATATGTGACCAAGTTTCCAGGAAAAATAATAAACTTGTAATACGGTAACTATTTTAAAAAAGTGTTCTCAGAAATGAGCTATCATGCGTGAAGATTCATGGCTTTCAAGCCAAATGATCAATCTTATGGCCACATTCATGGCATAGTTTGTTCAAATGATCTCATATTGTGCACAAGGGTGCATCTTGGAATTCCAAACAATGTTGCCTAAGGGAGTTTTTATTTCCTTTGCACGGAAAATTCATTTTTCATTTTCCGAGTGCCCAAAAGGAGGTTTTTTTGTGAAGGAACTACCAAATAATTGTTGCAAAAATGGACCAAATCAATTTTATAAAATACTAGGCCATATATAATGCACAATTGACAAAATGGTTGGGTGTAAAAAATTTTGATCCACCTCTGGTGAAAAAGACAAATTCCCGTCGATTCAGCTGGAAGCGGGTCAAATTTGAATTGCAGCTGCCTTATAGTTTGCTCTTTATTTTTCCCAAAAATCATTTCTAGGTAAATAAGTATCTATTTAATCATAGAAACACCAAAAAAATTCCAAGATTCAACCACTAGCTAGGAACGGTCAAGCCCGCCATTTTGACCGCATTTTGAAACGGGCATAAAAAATTCAAAAAAAATCAAAAAATTGGAAAACCTTCGCATTGTGTCATTATATGTGACCAAGTTTCCAGGAAAAATAATAAACTTGTAATACGGTAACTATTTTAAAAAAGTGTTCTCAAGAAATGAGCTATCATGCGTGAAGATTCATGGCTTTCAAGCCAAATGATCAATCTTATGGCCACATTCATGGCATAGTTTGTTCAAATGATCTCATATTGTGCACAAGGGTGCATATTGGAATAGCAAACAATGTTGCCTAAGGAAGTTTTCATTTTCGTTGGACTAAAAAACCATTTTCCATTTTTCGAAAGTGCCGAAAGGAGGTTTTTTGTGAAGGAACTACCAAATAATTGTTGCAAAATTGACCAAATCATTTTTATAAAATACTAGGCCATATTTAATGCACAATTGACAAAATGGTCTGGTGTAAAAATTTTGATCCACCTCTCGTGAAAAGACAAATTTCTGCCGATTCTGTGGAAGCGGGTCAAATTTGAACTGCAGCTGCCTCATAGTTTGCTATTTATTTTTCCAAAAATCATTTCTAGTTACATAAGGACATATTTAATCATAAATACATGGTTTGGTGGCGATACGTCGAGGTTTGGGCGGTGGCCGAGGGCCCAAACTCTAGAGCTGCCAGAACTCAAGATGTTCGCCAAGCGTGGTCACTGGCGTGACCGTGGCGTATGCCATGTGTTCTGGGCAGCCTAGGCATGTCTAGTGGGTTGGGCACTCCCAGGTTGGTGCTAGGAAGAAAATTACAACATAAGATTCTCACGAGGAGACCAATCGATGCTCAAACATGAATTAGCAGCCAAGTGTTTGATTAGCTGCACGGAAAATGTACATGGCTAATGGGCGTGAGTTTTGGCTGAGGATGATCAGTTATTAAGAAGACCGTTTTCACAAATTTTCAGCTCAAAAGGAGGAGCCTAGGTGGTACTTGCTTTGCAAACCACCACTTTGGACATAAATACTGAATGTTGAAGCTCGGCTCAAAATAATGAATGGATTGAGATGGCATTTGGTGGAGGATGGTTATTTGGGCATAGGAAAGCATCAGAGAAAATGGATACTATTTGGACATGCCAAAGTGGTACTTCCTTCACAAACTGTTACTCGAATGAATAGGAAAATGAATATTTTTGAATTATTTTTGAACTAGGCAAGGAAGGTTTTTACATATTTGACGAAGATATGACCCAAAGAATTTATGAGATTTTTTTGGGAATTTTGGGAATGACAGAAATATAGGTTGCTTCACAACCTAGGGCAAAAACTGCCACATGGACATGACACATAGGCAAAACTGATGAGGTGGCGCCTAGTCATAGCAACCCACCACAATTTACAAAGCTATGACCATCTATATTGGTCGTTAACAACTAGAAATAAGGCAGCGGACTAGCGTTGTTTGCTTTATGACCTTTTCGTGTGAGGAAATTACGACCTTTCTGACCAAAATGGTCGCAATGGTTTAGGGTTTGGAGCCCCCCGAACAGCTTTTGACCAATTGGTCTGAAATGGTCATAAATTTATGACCAATTCTTCGAGGGTCACTGACAGAAGGTCATAAGTTGACATATTTCTTGTAGTGAACCGGAAGCCGGTTTAGACAGCTGCCTTATGATAACCTGCAAAATAACAATGATCTTATTTGGGCACCGTGTTGCCTTGTAATAGGATAGTTAATACTTCTGCCTTGAATATGCCTTCGCGCATAAGTAATGATGCTTTTGCTTGAAAAACCTCAATTTATATTTCCTGCAATCAGAAAAACTTGAACTTCGGTGGCGGTTATACCGCCAGCCGGTTTATGATCTGGATATATATATATCAGCAATGTATTCAAAACATATAACAAAATAGGCGATACAAAGTACCTGCCATATCTGGGCATGAAAGCTGGCTTAGCCAGGCTTGAAGCGGAGGTTTAATAAACCATTACCGTCAAAGGGGGAGAAAACAGCTCCCATATAGACCGTACTGGGTCATTACAAGCCCCCCTGTTACTCCATGATGTTAACAGGAAAGGTAAACCGGGCATATTGCTCTGGATTAAAAATGAACCGAATCCGTCAGCTGAACCGGCCAAAAAAAACGTTGTTGGTTTGAAGGAAACACAACAAAAATTAAGAAATAGCCATAAAAGAAATATGGAAGAAAAGGCAATGATAAAAACCGTTTGCAAAAGAGATGCTATACTGAGCTGATCAGATGGTGTTACCATGGTCGGACAGGACCAAGCCCCCAATAGGAGTGACAATGGTTCAAGTCAGCCAGGTCCCCAAATGAAACCGTGGCATATATGCCAATCAAAAGGCAGGCAATGGTTCGGGTTCGACCAAGCCCCCAAGTGATTTTGTGGCCTTAGGCCAATCAAGAGGCGTGACTGGTTCAGACTTGACCATGTCCCCAAGTGATCTGGTGGCTTTCGCCTATCAAAAGGTGTCGCGTTGGTTCGGACACGACCAAGGCCCCAAGTGATATATAAAAAGCAAATTTCAAGGGTAAACCGAGGCCGCTTTAAAATGTAACCACCCATGTAACCACGCATGATAAGAATGGACATAGACCCCGCTTTAGCTGAGGCTCCGGTTTTATTATATCAAAGATAATATATACAGTGTCATAATATGTACATAGATAGAGCCAATGGCTCAGGTGTAGTAAGGCCGAAGATGAGCTATGTTCCACGGCTTGTTGGTCTCCTCCTCTGATGTGCGTGAGTCTTTATGCTCTCGAATATCAATCAGATAATATGAGCCGTTGTGCAGATTCTTGCTGACCATGAAAGGCCCCTCCCAAGGTGGGGATAACTTGTGCATATCTGTCTGGTCTTGGATGAGTCGAAGCACCAAGTCTCCTTCTTGAAAAGTTCTAGTTCTAACCCGGCGACTGTGATAGTGAAAGTGCAACTAATCCCCGGGTGGTTTTGGTAATTAATAACAACATATATATCATTGAACTAATAGTTTCTTGAGAATCATTTCAGAAAGTTCAGTGATATGGGTATGGCAATGACTGAAGATGTGGACCCCTCAAAATGCTAAGGCAAGCATTGGCAAAAGCTCAAGACTCCATTTTTGGTTTAGTGATCCAAGATCACATTGAGTCCATAGGAAAGCCAATACTATTAAAAGGGGATGAGGTTATGATAATGATCTGGTTGCTCAACGTGCTTAGTGATATATCTCCTAAACTATCAGCAACTCTCACTTCCATAATACACTCATAAGTAATCTCAGTCCCACCGATTTCCTAAACTCACCACACCGAGATGAACCACCTCACCATATAGCCAAACCCTAGAATTCTCGGATTTTCCGATTCTGAACTCGGTCTCACCGAAACTTGTGTTGCCAAGCTTCTGTAACCTTCTGTCATCAAATCGGTGTCACCGAGATGATGAAGTCGGTCCTACCGAGATTGGCAAACCCTAGTCTTTACACGAATCGGACTCACCGAGATTGTATTTTCGGTCCCACCGAAAATCCCAACGTTCACATATTTTGAACTTTCGGTCTCACCGAGTTGTCAACTTCGGTCTCACCGAGATTGGTCAAATGTGTGTAACGGTTGGATTTTGTGTGGAGGCTATAAATACCCCTCCACCCCCTCTTCACTCGTGGAGAGAGCCATCATAAAGAACTACCACTCCTACCTTACATTTCTGAGAAGAAAACTACCTACCCTTGTGTTGAGATCAAGTTGCTCCACTCCCACCATATGAAGCTTGATCTCTAGCCTTCCCAAGTTGCTTTCCACTCAATCCTTTCTTCCACCACAGCCAAATCAGTGAGGAGAGTTGAGTGTTGGGGAGATTATCATTTGAAGCACAAGAGCAAGGAGTTCATCATCACCAACACCATCTATTACCTTTTGGAGGGTGGTGCCTCCTAGATTGGTTAGGTGTCGCTTGGGAGCCTCCACGAGATGTGGAGTTGAACCAAGAAGTTTGTAAGGGCAAGGAGATCGCTTACTGTGAAGATCTACCCCGAGTAAGGCTAGTCCTCCGTGGGCGTATGCCATGATGGCATAGACAAGGTTGCTTCTTCGTGGACCCTTCGTGGGTGGAGCCCTCCGTGGACTCTCGCAGCCGTTACCCTCCGTGGGTTGAAGTCTCCATCAACGTGGATTGACGATAGCACCACCTATCGGAACCACGAAAAAAAAATCTCCGTGTCTCCAAATTGCGTTTGCTTTTCTCCACCTCTCTTTACTACATGTGCAATTTACTTTCCGCTGCCTATACTCTAGAATTGCATGTGTAGGGTGATACTTGACTTGATCATCATTGTGAACTTGCCAAAAACTTGTCTTTATAAAAAGGCTGAATTTTATATTGTCAAGTAGTCTAATCACCCCCCCTCTAGACATACTTTCGATCCTACAAGTGGTATCGAGCTTTGGTCTCCATTGTATTGGTTTCATTGCATTGACTCCATAAGCTTGGTTTCACAACCTAGGAGAGTATGGCGCCTAGTGAGGGTAATTTTCAGAGAGGTCCTTACTTTGATGGTTCAAATTTTGCTAGTTGGAAGCATAAAATGAAAATGCATATTCTTGGACATAACCCCGCCGCATGGGGCATTATTTGTGTTGGTTTGCAAGGTGAATTCTTCGAGGAAGGAAAAGTTCGGATCGTGAAGCTACAGCGGATGAATTGCGGATGTTGCAAAACAATGCTCAAGCTTGTGACATTCTCTTCAATGCTTTGTGTCCCGAGGAGTTCAACAAGATCAGCCGCCTTGAGAATGCAAAAGAGATTTGGGATACTTTGGTCGAAATGCACGAAGGTACCGAGTCCGTGAAGGAATCAAAGCTAGATGTTCTTCAAGGTCAACTTGACAAGTTCAAGATGAAGGAAGGTGAAGGAGTCGCTGAAATGTACTCTAGGCTTGCTCTCATCACAAATGAGATTGCCGGCTTAGGAAGCGAAGAAATGACCGACCGATTCATCATCAAGAAGATTCTCAGAGCTTTGGATGGAAAGTATGACACCGTGTGAACTTTGATCCAAATGATGCCAAACTACAAGAATCTCAAGCCAACCGAAGTCACTGGAAGAATTGTTGCTCATGAGATGACACTTAAAGATAAGGAAGAGCTTCACAACAAGTCAAATGGTGCTTACAAAGCTACAAGTGATGC
Source organism: Aegilops speltoides (assembly GCA_021437245.1). NCBI lineage: Eukaryota > Viridiplantae > Streptophyta > Magnoliopsida > Poales > Poaceae > Aegilops > Aegilops speltoides. Next base: position 348,452,280 of record CM038146.1, on the reverse strand, counting down.
TCCCACAACCTCAAGTGACAAGCTAGTTTCCAATGAAGAGATAAGCCTAATGGTGAAGAACTTCAACAAATTCTACAAGAGTAGAAGCAAGGAAAGAAGCTCAAAGTCTAGATCATATGATGAAAAGAGATCTTCTAGTCGTGATCGAAACTGCTACAATTGTGGAAGACCCGGACACTACTCAAATGAGTGTTCGGCTCCCCACAAGAGAAGAGAAGAATCTCCAAGAAGAAGAAGCTCAAGAGAAGAGTCACCTCGGAAAGAGAGAAGGAGTAGAGATGATCGTTATGAACGAAGACCCTCTCGGAGAAGCAAGGATTCGGAGAGAAAAGACAAGTCATCAAGGAGCTACACAAGAAGAAAACATCAAGCTCATGTAGGTGAATGGGTCTCGGCTCCGACTCCGACAATCACTCCGAAAGAAGCTATCACTCCAACTCCGACTACTGATCAAGATGAAGGTGTTGCGGTCTTGCTCTCGTGTCCTCCAACTCCAACTCCTATGACATATTTGATTCACCAAATGAGGGAATTGGAAGATGCTTCATGGCTAAAGGCCCCAAGGTATCACACCCTGAATTCATTGACTTTGATAGTGATGAGGATGACTTGCTTGGTGAAGATGAGCTTTTACATGATAAATCTAGTGAGCCTAGTAATGATGAACATGCTAGTAGTCTTTATAGTCGAGAAGAGTCGAATGACAATGCTATGAAGGAGATTGAGCGTTTAACTAAAGAACTAAACCCTCTTAAGTTAGCTCATGGAACAACTCAAGAAGATCATAGAGAGCTCCTAAGATCTCATGAGAAGCTACGCTTCGAGAAGCTCAATCTAGAGCAAGAACATGAGTTCCTAAAAGCAATCAATGACGATCTTCGAAAGAAGAGTTCTTCATATCTTGCCAAACGACTTCTCTTGTCTAATTTCTTGCCACCTATTAAAACTAAGCATGACAAGCATAAGAAAAATTCTTCATCTAGTAGTAACAATAACCATGCTAAATCCAATATTGTTGCTCCTAGTAATTCTCTTGATTCCACTAACAATGTTTCAAGCCAAGTTACACTTGAGCAAGAAAATAGTTTATTGAAAGGGATTATAGAGAAAGGTGTCTACAAGAGCCTTGCCGGAAGCAAGAACTTTGAGGAAATTGTTCGCAAGCAAGGAAGGCACCGGAAGAATCAAGGAATTGGTTTTGAGCGAAAATTCAACGCCGAGGGTGTTGAATGGGAAGAAGGTCAATATCCCACTCCAAAGTTTGTTTCTCAAAAGGAGAAGTATGATCCTACTTCTTCCAATGTGGAACAAGCTCAAGATGACCTTCCACCACAAGACCACAAGCTAAAAGGCAAGGACAAGCTTCAAGAGGAGATTGATGCATTTATTGAAGCACCTAAAGCCATGGTCAAGTGGGTTCCCAAGGAAACGTCAAGTTCTACTTCGTCAAGCTCAACTACAACCCCAAGGATTCCCATCAATATGATGTGGATCCCGAAAAAGAAGAACTAGAGAGTTCTTGAGGGTGACTCCGCCAACATACTTCACTCACATTCTTTTTGGCAAGAACTTGTGCAATCAACTTCCACATTATGCACTAGTTCATGGAGTCACAAACCCTCTTGTTGGTAAGTCAAGGGACAAGGTAATCATTGCTTTCATGGACATCATCTATTGTGTACTTCAATCTATGTCCATGGATATCCTTGTTTGTTCCTTGAGGGACTAACCCATGTAGGTATTGAAAGTGCCCGAATCCAAAGGATTGCTCCCAACTCTTGATGATCTTCATCAACATTGAGCATCCACATCTTCAACATCTACATGAAGTCTTCTACGACAACCCAAGGTTAGTTTGACCCTTTAAAAGGGGTTCTCACATCTAGGGGGAGCTTTGCTCTAAAGAATTGAGCTAAAGCATCTTCAAATGATGTGAACACATTAATGCTTTATGTAAAAGTGGTAACCCCACTTGTGCTTAAACGATGAGTATGACCTATGATCAAATGTTCTCATTTGACTCCTAAGTCAATATACTCATATATAGATGACCTAGTCATCGACAAATTGTGTGATAGTAGCTAGAGTTTGGTTTGTGCATGTTTGACACATATTTCATTTGCTATCTTATTGTGTGAGCATGTTGGATGCATGATTTTATCCATTCAAGGACATCCATTTGTTGCTTTGGTCGTTTTGATTTTTCTGACCAAATGGATGGACAAGAATGCCTAAGTTCCTCCCCTAGCTATCTATGCTTTCTTGTCTCAAATTCTATTCATGCTTATATCACAAACTTTGAAAAAGTCATTTTCGGACACTCCGAGTGAGGAGCACTCGGAGCCACCGATCCGTAAAAGGATAAACTTCCAAAACCTTCTAAGTGATTTCGGTCAGACCAACCCACTCAAACTCGGTCAAACCGAAAGCACTTGGATTGATATAGGTTTTCACCTCGGTGAAACCGAGTTGTACTTTTTGGCGTGACTGGCGCGAATCGCCTGTAGTTGTCCATCTCGGTGCCACCGAGTTTTACAACTCGGTCCCACCGACAGCAAAGGGGTATATATACTCCGAGGGCAGCGCGTTGATTTCTACTTCAAAACGCCGCCGCCCCACACCCCTTGCTACCGCTCGCCGTGGTCTCCGGATCGCCTCCGTTGCCGCTCAGGCGCCCTCGCCGCAGTCTCCGTCGCCGTCAACGGACATTCTCTCCCGCCGCTGTTGCCAGAGAGGAACTCCACCAAGTTAGGGTGAGTTTCGATCCTCTCGTGCTCCCATCTCCGATTCTATGCACGATTGGTTTGCCTAGCATCTTGCCACGCTTGAGATCTTCCTTAACACCAGATTAGTTCGTTAGAATGAAATTCGAGTAAAAGTTTTAGGTTAGGTTTCACGAACACATCTCGGTGAGACCGATTTTACATTCTCGGTATGACCGATTTGGCCTCTGGCCATTTGATCGCACTTTTCGGTTCAACCGAAGTTGTGCAAATCGGTGCGACGAAATGAGGATTTAGTGAAACCCTAGCGTTTTCGGCAGATCGAAACCCATTTCGTCCAACCGAAAGTGGTGTGAATGGTTCTGTTTGAACACTTCGGATTCACCGAATTTTAGACTCGGTCTGACCGAAATGCATTCTGTGAAAACCTAAAACTGAAATTTGAACTCATTTGTTTGCAAAATCTTCTGCAGTTTATGATAACTCTTCTACTCTGCCTACACCTAATCTATTCACAGGTTGTCAGCCATGTCAGATGCCAGTGACAGCCAGAACAGGTCTGAGTCACCTATTGAAGAAATTCCAGAGGGGCACTAGTCCCGAGCCCAAGAGCTCTTCAGATGATGGTGAGAGGAGCACACCAAGTGGTTTGCCTCCTGCAGCCACCAGGGCCAGAAAGAAGAAAAATTCTGATGAAGAAGATTCTGATTTCATTGCTGAGGAAGAGGTTTCCTCCAAGCCAAAGAGAAAAGTTGTTGCCAAAGAGCATCAAGGGCAAGAAACCAAGAAAGGCACCGAGAAAAGTAAAGAAGTCCACTGCTGCAAGAAACTGAGTATGGAAGAGGAAACTTCAAGCAAGGTGAAGAAAACTTCCAAGAGGAAGAGGATTGTGCATGATGAAGCAGCAGATGATGATGATGATGAGGAAGCACCCCAGCCTCCTCAGAAGCCTAAGCTCATGGGTGATGCCATTAGGGCAGGAGCCCCTTCTAAGTCCAAGCCATCTGCTCCAGCAAAGGCAGCTCAAGCCAAGCCTCTTTGCCAAGCCCAAGAAGACTGTCAGGAACATCCCAGCTTCAGAGAAGAGGAAAGATAATGTGCCACCAGTGTGTGTCGATGATGAGGCACCAGATTGCTGAAACTTCGGCTGTAAACTGCCACTCCACAATGATGCTCATCCTCAAGCTGAAAACATGAAGGAAAGAAAGGATAGAGGTCTCGTGCTATGGAGACAAGCTGATCCATATCTTTGTGAGGAGAAGAACTGCTGTTGATCCACGATTCCACACCGAGAGCAGCAGGACTTCTATGAGATCAGGTTGATGGACAAGAAGCCCATTGTTGCGACACTCGCTATGTTGATCGGGCATACATTGACAAAGGAAGAGCACAGAGACTTCTTTCCACATGTGCATGAGAGCTTCACCGCATGTGGTATTGCAGAGTTTGTTGGTCAAAAGTTGATGATTGGAATGATGAAATGATTATGCAATTCTATGCCATGACTCATTTCTATCCGATGGAAAGATCACATGGATGATCAAGGCCAAAGATTCTCTTCAACTGTTGAAGAATGGGCAGAACTGCTGAATGCTCCAGTGCCAAGAGAAGATGATGTTGATGTCTATGGCATTCCCAAGCAGAACCATGAGTCTATGAAGAACATGGACAAAGAGGTTCCAGCTAAGGATGTGGAAATCTGGAAGCTCGGCTTAGTGTATCATCTCCAGGCAGGTCTACCTACCACAAACACTATTCTGAGGCATACCTTGATGCCAGAGTCTGGAGATCATCGCATGATCAGAGGATACTCTATCAACATGCTGCATATACTTGATGAGAAGGCACCTTTCAAGGTGATGGATTTGATAGTTGAGACTATCAAGAGGACTGCAGCTGACCAGAAGAGGTCATGTGGATTTGCCCCGCATATTCAGATGCTTATCAATGCCAAGTTTGGCACGGGCACCTACTTGTTGGATAGACCACACTTGCCACTGCAGCCTGAGCATGAGGACAATGAAGTTGTGATGGATGAGGAGGACCCAACGTCAATTGAAGGTCAAGCAAAGGTTGAAGCTGCCAAGAAAGCCAAAGCTGAGAAGGAAGCAGCAGCAGCAGCAGCTAAACCCAAGAGTGTTGGAGAGCAGCTCCTTGAAGCTACCCAGAGGATTGAACAACGCCTGCCAGCATTGTGCGCCTCAGAGAGTCTTGAGAGGATTGTTGAAGACAAGATCCATGCTCGATGTGAAGTCGATCAAGTGCAAGTCATCACAACAAGCTTGAGGCAGATATCGAGGAAGCAAAGAGGAGAAGGAAGAGCTCATGCGTGAGATGCAGGATGACCTAGTCCAGATGATGATGAACAGCCTGCTCCGGTTCCCACAAGACCCGATCACTGCTATCCCAAAGGATGACACGGGACTACAGCCTCAAGACCTCCCACAGCTCCATCGGCCCAGCTCCAGCTCCGGTGACCACTCCTCCAGCTCCACAGACATCAGCTGAAGCCTTCGCAGATGCTGCCATATCAACTCCATCAACCCAGACAGGAGCCGCCAACAGAGTCCCCAGTGACGCTTAGCTCTATACTTTTCGAACTTTTTGGTAACTTGTTGCCAAAGGGGGAGAAATTGTATAGATCATAGGACTTCGAGAGAGAGAGTCGCTTTTGCTCTTTCGTTCATTTGCGGTCTTTTTGAGATACTTTTGAGATTTTCGAGACATTTTGTGTGTTTGATACTACGTTTGCTCTACTTTGATGAGTGCTTGGTCGTACTATGCCTTAATGTGTGCTTAATGCTTATCATATGCTATTCATATCTTGTATGACCATTTACTCATGTCTTGGTGATTGGGTGCATGCTATTCATTCTTATCATTTTGTGCGCTCCACCAAGATGTATGTGACATGGAAGAGTGACCCATAATCCTAATCGATTGTGCATTTGCATTCAAACGCAAATCTTAAATAATGCACAAATTTAGGGGAGCTCTTGCTTATCACATACTTCTCAAAGCTTATTTATATTATTCATTGATTATATCCTTTGTCGAAGATTTGATCTATATGTTGTCATCAATTACCAAAAGGGGAGATTGAAAGTGCAACTAATCCCGGGTGGTTTTGGTAATTAATAACAACATATATATCATTGAACTAATAGTTTCTTGAGAATCATTTCAGAAAGTTCAGTGATATGGGTATGGCAATGATCAAGATGTGGGCCCCTCAAAATGCTAAGGCAAGCATTGGCAAAAGCTCAAGACTCCATTTTTGGTTTAGTGATCCAAGATCACATTGAGTCCATAGGAAAGCCAATACTATTAAAAGGGATGAGGTTATGATAATGATCCGTTGCTCAACGTGCTTAGTGATATATCTCCTAAACTATCAGCAACTCTCACTTCCATAATACACTCATAAGTAATCTCGGTCCCACCGATTTCCTAAACTCACCACACCGAGATGAACCACCTCACCATATAGCCAAACCCTAGAATTCTCGGATTTTCCGATTCTGAACTCGGTCTCACCGAAACTTGTGTTGCCAAGCTTCTGTAACCTTCTGTCATCAAATTGGTGTCACCGAGATGATGAAGCCGGTCCTACCGAGATTGGCAAACCCTAGTCTTTACACGAATCGGACTCACCGAGATTATATTTTCGGTCCCACCGAAAATCCCAACGTTCACATATTTTGAACTTTCGGTCTCACCGAGTTGTCAACTTCGGTCTGACCGAGATTGGTCAAATGTGTGTAACGGTTGGATTTTGTGTGGAGGCTATAAATACCCCTCCACCCCCTCTTCACTCGTGGAGAGAGCCATCAGAAAGAATTACCACTCCTACCTTACATTTCTGAGAAGAAAACTACCTACCCTTGTGTTGAGATCAAGTTGCTCCACTCCCACCATATGAAGCTTGATCTCTAGCCTTCCCAAGTTGCTTTCCACTCAATCCTTTCTTCCACCACAGTCAAATCAGTGAGGAGAGTTGAGTGTTGGGGAGATTATCATTTGAAGCACAAGAGCAAGGAGTTCATCATCACCAACACCATCTATTACCTTTTGGAGGGTGGTGCCTCCTAGATTGGTTAGGTGTCGCTTGGGAGCCTCCACGAGATGTGGAGTTGAACCAAGAAGTTTGTAAGGGCAAGGAGATCGCTTACTTCATGAAGATCTACCCCGAGTAAGGCTAGTCCTCCGTGGGCGATGCCATGATGGCATAGACAAGGTTGCTTCTTCGTGGACCCTTCGTGGGTGGAGCCTCCGTGGACTCTCGCAGCTGCTACCCTCCGTGGGTTGAAGTCTCCATCAACGTGGATTGACGATAGCACCACCTATCGGAACCACGAAAAAAAATCTCCGTGTCTCCAAATTGCGTTTGCTTTTCTCCACCTCTCTTTACTACATATGCAATTTACTTTCTGCTGCCTATACTCTAGAATTGCATGTGTAGGGTGATACTTGACTTGATCATCATTGTGAACTTGCCAAAAACTTGTCTTTATAAAAAGGCTGAATTTTTATATTGTCAAGTAGTCTAATCACCCCCCCTCTAGACATACTTTCGATCCTACAGATAGCGACGAAGATCTTGCTGATAAATCGCCGAACGGGCAGCCGCTATATCACGCTCCTCGTCCAATAGGTCCAAAGCGTCCTGCCGTGCTGTTTCATTGTCCGCTTCAACATAAGCTGCCACACGAGGCGAATCATGCCGGATATCACTAGGGAGAACTGCCTCCGCTCCGTAGACCATAAAAAATGGCGTGTATCCTGTGGATCGGTTGGGCGTAGTATTGATACTCCATAGCACAGATGGTAGCTCTTCAACCCAACATCCTGGTGTTCTTTGCAATGGAACCATAAACCGGGGTTTGATGCCTCGCAAGATCTCTTGATTAGCCCGTTCTGCCTGTCCATTGGACTGGGGGTGAGCCACCGATGATACGTCAAGTCGGATGTGCTCACGTTCATAGAACTCCTTCATAGCGCCCTTGGACAAATTGGTACCATTGTCAGTAATGATACTATGTGGAAAGCCAAACCGGAAAATCACCATTTTGATGAACTGCACCGCTGTTGCTGCATCACACTTGCTGACAGGCTCCGCTTCAACCCACTTGGTAAATTTGTCAAATGCCACCAAAAGGTGGGTTTTCTTATCCTTTGATCTTTTAAAAGGTCCGACCATATCCAGCCCCCAAGTTGCAAACGGCCAAGTGATTGGGATCATCCTCAATTCTTGAGTCGGCACATGAGCACGCCTTGAAAATTTCTGACAGCCATCACACCGTTTAACCAAGTCCTCCGCATCAGCATGCGCTGTCAACCAGTAGAACCCGTGACGAAATGCCTTTGCTACCAGAGACTTTGAACCGGCGTGGTGTCCACAATCTCCTCCATGGATTTCTTGTAAGATTTCACAGCCTTCTTCAGGGCAAACACAACGTTGAAACGCCCCTGATACACTGCAATGATGCAATTCTCCATTGACAATCATCATAGACTTGGATCGCCGGACTATCTGCCTGGCTAAAATCTCATCCTCCGGCAACTCCCCCCGGTTCATGTACGCAAGATAAGGAACTGTCCAATCCGGAATGACATGCAGGGCTGCCACCAATTGAGCCTCCGGATCAGGAATAGCCAAATCCGCTTCACCTGGGAGCTTGACTGACGGGTTGTGCAACACATCAAGAAAGACATTAGGCGGGACCGGTTTGCGCTGAGAGCCCAACCGGCTTAAAGCGTCCGCCGCTTCATTCTTTCGACGGTCCACGTGATCCACTTTATAACCCTTGAAGTGACCCACAGTATTATCCACTTCACGATGATATGCGGCCATGAGCGGGTCCTTAGAATCCCAAGTGCGGACACTGCTGAGCCACGAGGTCCGAGTCATCAAGCACTTAACCCGCTTAAGTTCATCTCTTTAGCCATCCGGAGACCATGGAGCAAGGCTTCAGACTCAGCTGCATTATTAGTAAAAGGAACATTAAGCGGAGAACATAACAAAACTTATCACCTCGTGGGGAAGTTAATACAACTCCAGCCCCGAGCCCTCCAATTGCTGGACCCATCAAAATGAATAGTCCAATATGTGTGATCCGGCTTCTCCTCCGGTGCTTGCAACTCCGCCCAATCATTGATGAAATCAACAAGTGCTTGAGACTTCACCGCCGCCCGAGGCACGCATTTCAATCCGCGGCGCCCAAGCTCTATAGCCCACTTGGCAATCCGCCATCGCCTCTCGGTTTCAGATGATATCACCCAAGGGGCTGAATCGACCATCGTGATGGGGTGCCCTTGAAAATATCGCTTCAACTTCCGGCTTGCCATGAAAACTCCATATACCAGCTTCTGCCAATGCGGATACATTTGCTTGGATTCCATAAGCACCTCGCTGATATAATAAACCGGCCGCTGAACCAGATATTCCTTGCCCGCCTCCTTGCGCTCCACCACAATAGCCACGCTAACTGCCCGAGCATTGGCCGCTACATATAACAATAATGGCTCCTTGTCGACTGGAGCCGCAAGAACGGGCGGATTGGCTAATTGCCACTTTAAGTCCTCCAATGCTTCATCAGTAGTCGAACTCCAGATGAATTGATCTGTCTTTGTCAGCATCTGGTACAAAGGGATAGCTTTCTCTCCGAGGCGGCTGATAAACCGGCTCAGTGCAGCGATCCTTCCCGCCAAGCGCTGATCATCGTTGATACACTTCGGTTTAGCCAGGGATGTGATAGCCGTAATCTTCTCCGGATTAGCCTCAATTCCTCTGTTGGACACAAGAAAACCCAGTAACTTGCCTGCCGGAACACCAAAGACACACTTGGCCGGGTTAAGCATCATCTTGTAAGCTCGCAAGTTGTCAAAGGTTTCCTTCAAATCATCCACCAGCGTCTCCTTCTGCCTTGACTTGACTACAATATCATCCACATAGGCGTGTACATTGCGCCGATCTGCTTATGCAGCAATTCAGACACACCGCTGATAAGTGGTTTGGCACTCTTGAGCCCGAAGGGCATAGATACATAGCGTAAGGCTCCAAAAGGAGTAATAAACGCTATCTTCTCCTGGTCCTTAACCGCCATTTTGATCTCGATGATATCCAGAATATGCATCTAAAAACTCAAACGCCACAACCCGCCGTGGCATCAATGATCCGTCAATGCGGGAGGGCAAAGGATCCACCGGACAAGCCTGTTAAGGTCCGTAATCCACACACATACGCCAAGTGCCGTTTTCTTAAGAACCAGCACCGGATTAGCAAGCCACTCGATGGAACACCTCAATGATAAAACCAGCTGCTAAAAGCCCGCCACTTCCTCTCCAATGGCTTTGCGCTTTCTTCGTTAAACCGGCGGAGAAATTGCTTTACCGGTTTATACTTAGGATCCACATTAAGCGTGTGCTCACGAGTTCCTCGGTACACCCGCATGTCAAGGCTTCCATGCAAAATGTCCCGATTCTCACGGATGAACTCGATGAGCGCTTTCCTATTTAGGGTCCAAGTTGGCATCGACAAAGGAATCGCTTGGACGAATCGCCAGCATGAAGTCAACAAGCTTGGTCTCAGCTGCCGATTTGAACTTCAGATCCGAATCATGCTCCGTGGTTGGCTTCTTCAAAGGGGTCATGCCCGCCGGATCAACATTGTCCTTATAGTATTTCAACTCCTCTGTGGCACAGACCGACTCTGCATAAGCCGCATCACCTTCCTCACATTCCAAAGCAACCTTACGGCTCCCATGAACCATTATCGTCCACTTGTAACCCGACATCTTGAGCTGCAAGTAGATATAACAAGGCCGCGCCATGAATTTGGCATAAGCCAGCCGCCCAAACAAGGCGTGATACGGGCTCCGGATCTTTACCACCTCAAAGGTTAGTTTTTCAGACCGGGAATCATGCTCATCCCCAAAAGCCACGCCCGTGGCTATCTTACCAACAGATATGCTGATTTGCGTGCACCACACCATGGAACACCAGATTAGACGGTCTCGAGATCTTTGTCTGTTAGCCCCATGCGGCGGAATGTCTCATAATCTGTGATGTTAATACTGCTCCTCCATCCGTGAGTACCTTGGTGAATTTATAACCTCCCACCGAGGGTCTACCACTAATGCTAGCTGGCCCGGATTGTCAACCCGGGTGGGTGGTCCTCCTCGCCCACACGATAGGCTGCTCCGACCAGCGTAAGTAACGTGGTACGGCCGGTTCAACAGATTTCACCGCCGCCAGGAGTTTTCGTCGCTTATCCAAGCTAGTTGTGAAAACATGATATTGCCCATTGTTCAACTGTTTTGGCTAGCTCGATAACCCGATCGCTGCTGCCGCTGCTGGCCGCTCGATTATTCTGGTTGTTGTGACCGCCGATTGAGACCTGAACCGAAGCTCCATCGTGACCCGCCCATGGAAACCGGATCTCGAACCGCCACCGACCCAAGGGTCATACCGAAGGCATTAGAGTTTTTAAACTCCTGCATAATATAACAATCCTTCCAAAGGTGGTTAGCCGACGCCTCCTTCGTCCGTGCTTTGGGCAAGGCTGATTCAACAAATAATTCAAACAATCCAAGTAGGATTTGGAGCCCCACTACGATTTGCGCTTTACCTCTCGCGCCACGACCTTCTGTCCCTGTGCGTTAGTGTTAGCCACAAAGTCCATGCTGCCATCCGCTTTGCGCTTGCCTCCGCTTTCCATGACCCGCCGGTTTGTACTGTTGCCCCTTGAGTTGCTATTCTTCTTTCCTTCCTCGCTTCATCATCGCGGCCTCGGGATCCTTGGTACTATCTGAATCAGCATACTTCACTAAAGCGGCCATGAGAGTTCCCATGTCATTACAAAACCTCTTCATGCGCCCCAATTTCAATTTTAAGGGCTTAAACCGGCAGTTGCCCTCCAGGGTTAAGATTGCAGAATCAGCATTGATCCCGTCAGACGAGTGCAAGACTTCCGAAACGCGGCGCACCCAATGGGTGGTTGACTCTCCGTCCTCCTGAACACAAGCCGCCAGGTCTACGATGGTGGGCTGCTTACACTTACCTTTGAAATTCTGGATAAACCGGGCCCGCAATTGGGCCCATGAGCTGATAGAATTGGGCGGCAGGCTCTTCAACCAAGTACGGGCCGTGCCTTCCAGCATCATGGTGAAGTACTTTGCACACGCGGTCTCATCCACATCTAGCATCTCCATGGCCATCTCATAACTCTCTACCCATGCTTCTGGAGATAAATCAGCGGTGTAATTCGGCACCTTGCGCGGACCCTTGAAATCTTTGGGCAGGCGTACATTGTGCAAAGCGGGGTCTAAACAAGGTACTCCCAAAGCGGATGCGACCTCGCCCGGCAGAGGTGGTAGGGCTAACCGTGTAAACCGACCCGCCTCGCTCAGGTCTGCTAACTCGCTTCCTTCGTGCCCGAGCCCGGTCCACCACATCCTGAGCATCGCGAACACCACCTGCCGGTTATTGCCACGGGCCGCTTCACGGCCTCGCGCGTTGCTCGATATGGCCGGTTCATCCGTGCACCTGCTATAGCTCCGGCTTGGACGAGGTGTGGAGGAATCCGATCGCGGCTGTATGAATATGCCTCTGTTGAATCAGCGCGTCCGGAGAAGTTCCTTAACCCGACGCTGCCTCTATCGCTATGGAGAATCCCTTCGATCGATAGCTCTAATCGCAAAGCAGCTGCAATAAGATTGTCCATAGGATTAGAATAATGACCCGGAGGTGTCTCGAACCGCGAGGAAACACAATGTTTCGTTGAGGAGGTTCCATCAGCAGGTTGGACCGCCGCCTCGCCCCGTGCCTCGATCCGGTTTGCCTCTGGTGGATTACTGGGTCCAGCTCCCGGAGTGTGAAAGAGATTTCGAGGGTCAAACCCTAACGGCAGGCGTGATCTGTGCTTCCGCTTTAAGACCTCCTGTGATGCGTTCTGGTCAAGCATGAGCTTATAGGCCATGGCGTCCAAAGCGGCCCGCTCCGCAGCCATCCTGTCCATTTCTGCTGCCAGATCCGCTTTGGCTTGTACGATCTGCTCTCTCACCTTGGCAATCTCTGCATCATGGGCCTCCTGATCTGCTGGATTGGCTTCTGCCATAAGCGCGGCTAGTGCCTCAAGCAGGTCAGACAGGACTTGAACCGGTGGGCGCACAAGGCCTCCTTCCCCTGCTGCCGCTGCCGCTGCTGATCCGGAGAGCATTGCCGCGGCGGTCGAAGAGTGATTCGCCGCCTGTGTGCCGGCCATGAATATTCCAACCCGGTTGATCTAATCTGGGGGGTCCGGAATACTATCGCCATCGGAACAGCCCCTAACCTAGTCGTCTTGCAACTGGTATAGCGATTCGGTCTCTCCGGTCGAGGACTCGTCACCGGAGTAGACGACGGTCTCGCTACCGTGTTCTAACTCGTCCTCACGCTCTCCTCCATGGATGACTCCGATGAAGGCACGCTTCACGGCCGGTTTATCCTGGGTAGATCTCGCACACTGAGCCGTCTCGACGAGGTCGGTGCAGATGTCTGTCTCAGGCCCAGGCTCACCGATCTTGCCGATGAAAACGTGTATGCCACCAAAGGGGACCCAGTACCCGTACTCGACCGAATCGGCCTCGGGACCCCATCCTGCGTCGTCGATGTAGATCTTGCCGCGACGACTCTTGGTCATCCGGCCCACAGCATAGCCTTCGAGTCCTTTGAGCTTGCCCTACAAGATCGTCAAACCATCGTGCGATAGCCCCACGGTGGGCGCCAACTGTCGTGGATTTGTCACGGCAGATGTCCTAGTGAAAGGACTTAGTCGTGGAGCCATCGCTACGGGTTAACTTGAAGGGGTTAAAGCGGACACAAAGACACGAAGGTTTATACTAGTTCAGCCCCTTTGATGAAGGTAAAAGCCTACGTCTAGTTGTGATGGAATTGATGTGGTCTCGATGGCTAGGGAGCAAATAAGCTTCGCCTAGGCTCGAGTTGTGGTTGTCTGTCTTGAACCGCCACCGGTCGCCCCTTATATACACGGGTGACGCCCGTCGGTCCATAGAGTCCCAACCGGTTCATACTCGTATCCCGGTTGGTATCTCTCTATTCCTAACTTACAATACAAGTTATACATCAGGCCGGTTTACGGCTACAGGTTCTAAACTGACTACAGGCCTTGGGCCTTCATCTGCTTATACCACTAATGAAGTTAACCCAGCCCAAGTAGGCCGGTTCACGCCTAGTGGTAATATCCCCAACAGAACGTGTTGTTGGGGAACGCGGTAATTTCAAAAAAAATCCTATGATCACGCAAGATCTATCTAGGTATTGCATAGCAACAAGAGGGGAGAGTGTTGTCTACGTGCCTTCGTAAACCGAAAGCGGAAGCGTTATGACAACGCGATTGATGTAGTCGTATGTCTTCACGATCCGACCGATCCTAGCACCGAAGGTACGGCACCTCCGTGATCTGCACACGTTCAGCTCGGTGACGTCCCACAAACTCTAGATCCAGCTGAGGTCGAGGGAGAGTTTCGTCAGCACGACAGTGTGATGATGGTGATGATGAAGTTATCGATGCAGGGCTTCGCCTAAGCACTACAATGATATGACCGAGGTCGAAGTGAGTGGAGGGGGGCACCGCACACGGCTAAACAATCAACTTGTGTGTCTACGGGGTGCCCCCTCCCCCGTATATAAAGGAGTGGAGGAGGGGAGGTCCGGCCCTCTCTACGGCGCGCCCAAGGAGTCCTACTCCCAGTAGGAGTAGGTCTCCCCCCTTCCCTAGTTGGAGTAGGAGAAAAAGGAAGAGGGAGAGGGGGAGAAGGAAAGGGGGGCCGGGCCCCTTCCCAATTCGGATTGGGCTTGGGGGGCACACCCCCACCTTGGCCTCCTCCTCCTCTCTTCCATCATGGCCCATTAAGGCCCATTACCACCCCGGGGGGTTCCGGTAACCTCACGGTACTCCGGAAAAATGCACGAACCACTCGGAACCTTTCCGGTGTCCAAACATTGCCTTTCAATATATCAATCTTTATGTCTCGACCATTTTGAGACTCCTCATCATGTCTGTGATCACATTCGGGACTCTGAACAACCTTCGGTACATCAAAACACATAAAGTCATAATACCGGTCGTCAGTCAACGTTAATCATGCGAACCCGAACTATGTAGACATGACCGAGACTCACTTCCGGTTAATAACCAATAGCGGAACCTGGATGCTCATATTGGTTCCTACATATTCTATGATGATCTTTATCGTTCAAACCGCATAATAACATACGTTGTTCCCTTTGTCATCAATATGTTACTTGCCCGAGATTCGATCATCGATATCTCAATACCTAGTTCAATCTCATTACCAGTAAGTCTCTTTATTTGTTCCGTAATACTTCATCCCGCAACTAACTCATTAGCCACAATGCTTGCAAGGCTTATAGTTATGAGTATTACCGAGAGGGCCCAGAGATACCTCTCCGAAACACGGAGTGACAGATCCTAATCTCGATCTATGCCAACCCAACAAACACCTTCGGAGACACCTGTAGAGCACCTTTATAATCATCCATTTATGTTGTGACGTTTGGTAGCACACAAAGTGTTCCTCCGATATTCTGGAGTTGCATAATCTCATAGTCTAAGGAACATGTATAAGTCATGAAGAGAGTAGTAGCAATGAAACTGTAACAATCATAATGCTAAGCTAACGGATGGGTCATGTCCATCACATCATTCTCCTAATGATGTGATCCCCTTCATCAAATGACAACATATGTCTATGGTAAGGAAACATAACCATCTTTGATTAACGAGCTAGTCAAGTATAGGCATACCAGGGACACTATGTTTTGTCTATGTATTAACACATGTACTAAGTTTCCAGTTAATAAAATTCTAACATGAATAATAAACATGTATCATAAATAAGGAAATAAATAATAACTTTATTATTGCCTCTAGGGTATATTTCCTTTAGTCTCCCACTTGCACTAGAGTCAATAATCTAGTTCACATCGCCATGTGATTTAACACCAATAGTTCACATCTGTATGTGATTAACACCCATAGTTCACATCGCCATGTGATGAACACCCAAAGGGTTTACTAGAGTCAATAGTATAGTTCACATTGCTATGTGATTAACACCCAAAGAGTACTAAAGTGTGATCATGTTTTGCTCGTGAGAGAAGTTTAGTCAATGGGTCTGACACATTCAGAGCCGTATGCATTTTGCGAAAATTCTATGTCTACAATGCTATGCATGGAGCTACTCTAGCTAATTGCTCCCACTTTCAATATGTATCCAGATTGAGACTTAGAGTCATCTGGATCGGTGTAAAAGCTTGCATCAACGTAACTCTTTACGATGAACTCTTTTATCACCCCCATAACCGAGAAACATTTCCTTAGTACTCTCTAAGGATAATTTTGACCGCTATACATTGATCCCCTCCTGGATCACTATCGTACCCCCTTGCCAAACTCATAGTAAGGTACACAACTGGTCTGGTACATAGCATGGCATACTTTATAGAACCTATGACTGAGGCAAAGGGAATGACTTTCATTCTCTTTCTATCTTCTGCCGTGGTCGGGCTTTGAGTCTTACTCAACATTACACCTTGTAATTCAGACAAGAACTCCTTCTTTGACTGATCCATTTTGAACTATTTCAAAAACTTGTCAAGGTATATATGTTGGGGAACGTAGTAATTTCAAAAAATTTCCTACGCACATGCAAGATCATGGTGATGACATAGCAACGAGGGGAGGGTGTTGTCTACGTACCCTTGTAGGCCGGAGCGGAAGCGTTGACGCAGCGTAGAGGAAGTAGTCGTACGTCCTCCCGGTCCAACCGATCCAAGCACCGTTACTCCGGCACCTCCGAAGTTCTTGACACACGACAGCTCGATGACGCACCTCGATCTCCAATCCAAGAGAGGCCCGAGGGGAGTTCCACAAGACGACGGCGTGGCAGGACTATCTTGATGTTCTCTGTCGCAGGCTTTGCCTAAGCACCGCCACAATATGACCGAGGTGTAATATCGTGGAGGGGGCACCGCACACTGCTAAGGAACGATCAATTTTCAACTTGTGTGCTCTAGGGTGCCCCTACCCCGAGATATAAAGGAGGGAGGGAGGAGGTGGCTGCCCAATGAGGGGCGCCATGGGAGGAGGAAACCTACTCCAAGTAGGTTTCCCCTCTTTTTCCTTATCTTATTTGGAGGGAGAAGGAAGGAGTACTAGTAGTAGGAAGGAGTACTAGTAGTAGGAAAGGAAGAGGGGGAAGGAGAAAGGAAAGGGGGGGCGGCCCCCTTCCCCAATTCGGATTGGGCTTGGGGGGGGGGGGGCGCGCCGCCCTCCCTTGCTCCTTCTCCCTTCCTCCTACATGGGCCCAATAAGGCCCATATACCTCCCGGGGGATTCCGGTAACCTCCCGGAGCTCCAAACTCTTCTGGAACCTTTCCGGTGTCCAAATATATCCGTCCAATATATCAATCTTTATGTCTCGACCATTTCGAGGCTCCTCGTCATGTCCGTGATCACATCCGGGACTCCGAACAAACTTAGGTACATCAAAATACATAAACTCATAATATAACTGTCATCGAAACCTTAAGCGTGCGGACCCTACGGTTCGAGAACGATTTAGACATGACCGAGACATGTCTCTGGTCAATAACCAATAGCGGGACCTGGATGCCCATATTGGTTCCTACATATTCTACAAAGATCTTTATCGGTCAAACCACATAACAGCATACGTTGTTCCCTTTGTCATCGGTATGTTACTTGTCCGAGATTTGATCGTCGGTATCCAATACCTAGTTCAATCTCGCTATCGACAAGTCTCTTTACTCGCTCAGTAATACTTCATCTCATAACTAACTCATTAGTTATATGCTTGCAAGGCTTATGTGATGAGCATTACCGAGACGGCCCGAGATACCTCTCGACAATCGGAGTGACAAAACCTAATCTCAATTATGCTAACTCAACATGTACCTTTGGAGACACCTGTAGTACTCCTTTATAATCACCCAGTTACGTTGTGACGTTTGGTAGTACCCAAAGTGTTCCTCCGGTAAACGGGAGTTACACAATTCTCATAGTTAGAGGAACATGTATAAGTCATGAAGGAAGCAATAGCAGAATACTAAACGATCAAGTGCTAAGCTAACGGGATGGGTCATGTCAATCACATCATTCTCCTAATGATGTGATCCCGTTAATCAAATGACAACTCTTTTGTCCATGGCTAGGAAACATAACCATCTCTGATAAACGAGCTAGTCAAGTAGAGGCATACTAGTGACACTATGTTTGTCTATGTATTCACACATGTATTATGTTTCCGGTTAATACAATTCTAGCATGAATAATAAACATTTATCATGAAATAAGGAAATAAATATTAACTTTATTATTGCCTCTATGGCATATTTCCTTCAGTCTCCCACTTGCACTAGAGTCAATAATCTAGTTCACATCGCCATGTGATTTAACACCAATAATCATATCTGTATATGATTAACACCCATAGTTCACATCGTCATGTGACCAACACCCAAAGGGTTTACTAGAGTCAATAATCTAGTTCACATTGCTATGTGATTAACACCCAAAAGAGTACTAAGGTGTGATCATGTTTTGCTCATGAGAGAAGCTTAGTTAACGGGTCTGTCACATTCAGAGCCGTATGTATTTTGCAAATATTTTATGTCCACAATGCTCTGCACGGAGCTACTCTAGCTAATTGCTCCCACTTTCAATATGTATCCAGATTGAGACTTAGAGTCATCGGGATTAGTGTAAAAGTTTGCACTGATGTAACTTTTACAACAAACTCTTTTATTACCTCCATAATCGAGAAACATCTCCTTAGTCCTCACTATGGATATTTTTGACCAATGTCCAGTGATCTACTCCTAGATCACTATTGTACTCCCTTTCCAAATACAGAGCAGGGTATACAATAGGTCTGGTACAAAGCATAGCATACTTTATAGAACCTATGACTGAGGCATAGGGAATGACTTTTCATTCTCCTTCTATTTTCTGCTGTGGTCGGGATTTGAGTCTTACTCAATTTCATACCTTTGCAATACAGGCAAGAACTCTTTCTTTGACTGTTCCATTTTGAACTATTTCAAAATCTTGCCAAGGTATGTACTCATTGAAAATCTTATCAAGCGTCTTGATCTATCTCAATAGATCTTGATGCTCAATATGTAAGTAGCTTTTACCGAGGTCTTTTCTTTTTAAAGAACTCCTTTAAAACACTCCTTTATGCTTTGTAGAAAAATTCTACATCATTTCGATCAACAATATGTCACTCACATATACTAATCGAAAGGCTGTAGTGCTCCCACTCACTTTCTTGTAAATACAGCTTCATCGTAAGTCCATATAAAACTATATGCTTTGATCAACTTATCAAAGCGTATATTCCAACTCCGAGATGCTTGCACCAGTCCATAGATGGATCGCTGGAGCTTGCACATTTTGTTAGCACCTTTAGGATTGACAAAACCTTCTGGTTGCATCATATACAACTCTTCTTTAATAAATCCATTAAGGAATGTAGTTTTGACATCCATTTGCCAGATTTCATTAAATGTGGCAATTGCTAACGTGATTCAGACAGACTTAAGCATCGATACGAGTGAGAAAATCTCATCGTATTCAACCCCTTGAACTTGTTGAAAACCTTTTGCAACAAGTCGAGCTTAGTGGATAGTAACACTACTATCAGTGTCCGTCTTCCTCTTGAAGATCCATTTATTTAACATGGCTTGCTGATCATCGAGCAAGTCAATCAAAGTCCATACTTTGTTTTCATACATGGATCATATCTCAGATTTTATGGCTTCAAGCCATTTCGCGGAATCTGGGCTCATCATCGCTTCCTCATAGTTCGTAGGTTTATCATGGTCTAGTAACATGACTTTGAGAACAGGATTACCGTACCACACTGGTGCGGACCGTACTCTGGAATACCTACGAGGTTCTGTAGTAACTTGATCTGAAGTTTCATGATCATCATCATTAGCTTCCTCACTAATTGGTGTAGGAATCACTGGAACTGATTTCAGTGAAGAACTATTTTCCAATTCGGGAGAAGGTACAAATTACCTTATCAAGCTCTACTTTCCTCCCACTCACTTCTTTCGAGAGAAACTCCTTCTCCAAAAAGGATCCATTTTTAGCAACGAATAACTTGCCTTCGGATCTGTGATAGAAGGTGTACCCAATAGTTACCTTTGGGTATTCTATGAAGACGCACTTCTCCGATTTGGGTTTGAGCTTATCAGGATGAAACTTTTTCACATAAGCATCGTAGCCCCAAACTTTAAGAAACAACAACTTGGGTTTCTTGCTAAACCACAGTTCATATGGTGTCGTCTCAATGGATTTATATGGTGCCCTTTTAACGTGAATGCAGCTGTCTCTAATGCATAACCCCAAAACAACAATGGTAAATCAATAAGAGACATCATAGATCGCACCATATCCAATAAAGTGCGGTTACGATGTTCGAACACACCATAACATTGTGGTGTTCTGTGGCGGAATCTGTGAAACTATTCCACATTGTTTTATATGAAAGCCAAACTCAGAACTCAAATATCCGTCTCGCGATCAGATTGCGTAAACTTTTATTTTCTTGTTACGATGATTTTTCCACTTCACTCTGAAATTCTTTGAACCTTTCAACTATCTCAGACTTATGTTTCATCAAGTAGATATACCCATATCTGCTCAAATCATCTTGTGAAGGTCAGAAAAGAACGATACTTGCCACGAGCATCAACACTCATTGGATCGCATACATCGGTATGTATTATTTCCAATAAGTTAGTAGCTTGTTCCATTGTTCCGGAGAACGGAGTTTTAGTCATCTTGCCCAAAAGGCACTGTTCGCAAGCATCAAATGATTCGTAACCAAGTGATTCCGAAAATCCATCTTTATGGAGTTTCTTCATGCGCTTTACACCGATATGACCCAAACGGCAGTACCACAAATAAGTTGCACTATCATTATTAACTTTGCATCTTTTGGCATCAATAGTATGAATATGTGTATCATTATGATCGAGATCCAACAAACTATTTTCATTGGGTGTATAACCATCGAAGGTCTTATTCATGTAAACAGAATAACAATTATTCTTTAACTTCAAATGAATAATCAGATTGCAATAAACATGATCAAATCATATTCATGCTCAACGCAAATGCTAAATAACATTTATTTAGGTTCAACACTTATCTCGAAAGTATAGGGAGTGTGCGATGATGATCATATCAATCTTGGAACCACTTCCAACACACATCGTCACTTCACCCTCAACTAGTTTCTGTTTATTCTGTAACTCCTGTTTCGAGTTACTAATCTTAGCAACCAAACAAGTATCAAATACTCAGGGGCTACTATAAACACTAGTAAAGCACACATCAATAACCTGTATATCAAATATACACTTGTTCACTTTGCCATCCTTTCTTACCCACCAAATATTCAGGCATTTCCGCCCAAAGGATCATTTCCTTTGCAGTGTAAGCACTCGGTTTCAGGCTTTGGTCCAGCTTTGGTCTTCTTCACGGAGTGACAACTTGCTTGTCTTTCCACTTGAAGTTCCCTTTCTTTCCTTTGCCCTTTCTTGAAACTAGTGATCTTGTTAACCATCAACACTTGATGCTCTTTCTTGATTTCTACCTTCGCTGATTTCAGCATCACGAAGAGCTTGAGAATCATTTTCGCCATCCCTTGCATACTATAGTTCATCACGAAGTTCTAGTAACTTAGTGATGGTGACTAGAGAATTCTGTCAATCACTATCTTATCTAGAAGATTAACTCCCACTTGATTCAAGCGATTGAAGTACCTGCATAATCTGAGCACATGCTCACTAGTTGAGCGATTCTCCTCCATCTTTTAGCTATAGAACTTGTTGGAGACTTGATATCTCTCAACTCGGTATTTGCTTGAAATATTAACTTCAATTCCTCGAACATCTCATATGGTCCATGACGCTCAAAACATCTTTGAAGTCCCGATTCTAAGCCGTTAAGCATGGTGCACTAAACTATCAAGTAGTCATCATATTGAGCTAGTCAAACGCTCATAACGCCTACATCCGCTCTTGCAATAGGTCTGTCACCTAGCGTGCATCAAG
Organism: Aegilops speltoides; assembly: GCA_021437245.1. Classification (NCBI taxonomy): domain Eukaryota; kingdom Viridiplantae; phylum Streptophyta; class Magnoliopsida; order Poales; family Poaceae; genus Aegilops; species Aegilops speltoides. The sequence continues at coordinate 348,430,381 of CM038146.1, read as the reverse complement.
GACATAATTCTTCCAGGCGGCAATGAGGATTAACCTCGATCACGGATCAAATCCGCAACATTGCTACTAACATTTTTCAACATAGTTTTCTAGGAACATATCAAAATAAACATATGAAAGCAACAACGCGAGCTATTGATCTACAACATAATTTGCAAAATACTACCAGACTATGTTCATGATAAATTTAAGTTCAATTAATCATATTACTTAAGAACTCCCACTTAGACAGACATCTCTAGTCATCTAAGTGATCACGTGATCCAAATCAACTAAACCATGTCCGATCATCACGTGAGATGGAGTAGTTTCAATGGTGAACATCGCTATGTTGATCATATCTACTATATGATTCACGCCGACCTTTCGGTCTCTCGTGTTCCGAGGCCATATCTCAGATATGCTAGGCTCGTCAAGTATAACCTGAGTATTCGCGTGTGCAACTGTTTTGCACCCGCTGTATTTGAACGTAGAGCCTATCACACCCGATCATCACGTGGTGTCTCAAAGACGAAGAACTTTCGCAACGGTGCATACTCGGGAGAACACTTCTTGATAATTAGTGAGAGATCATCTTAAAATGCTACCGTCAAACAAAACATAATAAGATGTATAACAGATAAACATCATATGCAATCAAAATATGTGACATGATATGGCCATGATCATCTTGCGCCTTTGATCTCCATCTCCAAAGTAGTGTCATGATCTCTATCGTCACAGGCACGACACCATGATCTTCATCATCTTGATCTATATCAATGTGTCATCACATGGTCGTCTCACCAACTATTGCTCTTGCAACTATTGCTATCGCATAGTGATAAAGTAAAGCAATTATTTGGCACTTGCATTTTATGCAACAAAGAGACAACCATAGAGCTTCTGCCAGTCGCCGATAACTTCAACAAAACATGATCATCTCATACAACAACTTATATCTCATCACGTCTTGACCATACCCTGCAAAAACAAGTTAGACGTCCTCTACTTTGTTGTTGCAAGTTTTACGTGGCTGCTACGGGCTTAGCAAGAACCGTTCTTACCTACGCATCAAAACCACAACGATAGTTTGTCAAATAGACTCCGTTTTAACCTTCACAAGGACGGGCGAGCTACACTCGGTTCAACTAAAGTTGAGAAACCGACACCCACTAGTCAACTGTGTGCAAAGCACGGCGGTAAAACAAGTCTCGCGAAGCGCACGCGTAATGTCGGTCCGGCCGCTTCATCCAACAATACCGCTGAACCAAAGTATGACATGTTGGTAGGCAGATGACTTATATCCTCCACAACTCATTTGTGTTCTACTCGTGCATATAACATCAACTCATAAAACCTAGGCTCGATGCCACTGTTGGGGAACGAGTAATTTCAAAAATTTCCTACGCACACGCAAGATCATGGTGATGACATAGCAACGAGGGAGAGTGTTGTCTACGCACCTTGTAGACCAAGCGAAGCGCTGACGCAGCGAGAGGAAGTAGTCGACGTCCTCCCGGTCCGACCGATCCAAGCACCGCATTCGCACCTCCGAGTTCTTGACACACATACAGCTCGATGACGCACCTCGATCTCCAATCCAAAGAGAGGCCCGAGGGGAGTTCCACAAGACGACGGCGTGGTGACTATCTTGATGTTCTCTGCCGCAGGCTTCGCCTAAGCACCGCTACAATATGACCGAGGTGTAATATCGTGGAGGGGGCACCACACACGGCTAAGGAACGATCAATGATCAACTTGTGTGTTTAGGGTGCCCCCTACCCCGTGATATAAAGGAGGGAGGGAGGAGGTGGCTGCCCAAGGAGGGGGCGCCATGGGAGGAGGAAACCTACTCCAAGTAGGTTTCCTCTTTTCCTTATCTTATTTGGAGGAGAAGGAAGGAGTACTAGTAGTAGGAAGGAGTACTAGTAGTAGGAAAGGAAGAGGGGAAGGAGAAAGGAAAGGGGGCCGCCCCTTCCCCAATTTGATTGGGCTTGGGGCGCGCCTCCCTTGCTCCTTCTCCTTCCTCCTACATGGGCCCAATAAGGCCCATATACCTCCCGGGGTTCCAGAACCTCCCGAGCTCCAAACTCTTCTCGAACCTTTCCGTGTCCAAATATATCCGTCCAATATATCAATCTTTATGTCTCGACCATTTCGAGACTCCTCGTCATGTCCGTGATCACATCCGGACCAACAAACTTCGTACATCAAAATACATAAACTCATAATATAACCGCCATCGAAACCTTAAGCGCATGGACCCTACGGTTCGAGAACGATGTAGACATGACCAAGACATGTCTCTCGGTCAATAACCAATAGCGGGACCTGGATGCCCATATTGGTTCCTACATATTCTACGAAGATCTTTATCGGTCAAACCGCATAACAAGATACGTTGTTCCTTTGTCATCGGTATGTTACTTGTCCGAGATTTGATCGTCGATATCCAATACCTAGTTCAATCTCGTTACCGACAAGTCTCTTTACTCGTTCTGTAATACTTCATCTCATAACTAACTCATTAGTTATATGCTTGCAAGGCTTATGTGATGAGCATTACCGAGAGGGCCCAGAGATACCTCTCCGACAATCGGAGTGACAAAACCTAATCTCGAATTATGCTAACTCAACATGTACCTTTGGAGACACCTATAGTACTCCTTTATAATCACCCAGTTACGTTGTGACGTTTGGTAGTACCCAAAGTGTTCCTCCGATAAACGGGAGTTACACAATTCTCATAGTTACAGGAACATGTATAAGTCATGAAGGAAGCAATAGCAGAATACTAAACGATCAAGTGCTAAGCTAACGGGATGGGTCATGTCAATCACATCATTCTCCTAATGATGTGATCCCGTTAATCAAATGACAACTCTTTGTCCATGGCTAGGAAACATAACCATCTCTGATAAACGAGCTAGTCAAGTAGAGGCATACTAGTGACACTATGTTTGTCTATGTATTCACACATGTATTATGTTTCCGGTTAATACAATTCTAGCATGAATAATAAACATTTATCATGAAATAAGGAAATAAATAATAACTTTATTATTGCCTCTAGGGCATATTTCCTTCAATATACTCATTGGAAAAAAACTTATGAAGCGTCTTGATCTATCTCTATAGATCTTTATGCCCAATATGTAAGCAGCTTCACCGAGGTCTTTCTTTGAAAAATTCTTATTCAAGTATCCTTTTTATGCAATCCAGAAATTCTATATCATTTCCAATCAACAATATGTCATCCACATATAATATTAGAAATGCTACACAGCTCCCACTCACTTTCTTGTAAATACAGGCTTCACCGCAAGTCTGTATAAAACTATATACTTTGATCACACTATCAAAGTGTTTATTCCAACTCCGAGAGGCTTGCACCAGTCCATAAATGGATGGCTGGAGCTTGCACACTTTGTTAGCACCCTTTGGATTGACAAAATCTTCTGGTTGCATCATATACAACTCTCAGTGCGGCTGGTGCATCATATATCGAAAGCCGTCCACTATAGGACTAAGCACCAGTGCGGCTGGTGCTCGGGCTGTTCGGAATTTAGGTTCGTCGCTGGCGTTGAAGGTGATGGCTGTGTCGCTCCATGGATTTGTTGTTGCTACTTGGTAGACTTGGCGAGGCCGCTGAATTGTTCGCTTCGCATATTATTTGATGCGAAGGTCTCAAGATCTGTTGATACTGCATCGGTATTGTTGGAGTGGGTTTCGGGGCTAGAAGCTCCTCGCCACTTTTGGCCACCTGCCGTAATATCCAACATGCTCGGAGGCTATGTGTTGGGACGACACCCTCAGATCGTGAAGTTTACAGGTCCGCCGAGCCATCCCTCCAAAGACGGTTCCGCGTCTCTATGGGATTTTTGCTTTTTGGTTTTTGTATCTGGTGCCTGAGTGTAATGCACCCTTTTGTTGCGGACTAGGGTTGGGACCGGATTGTCCCAAAAATTACTTTCGGTTTTCCGGAAACTCTCCATCGCACAATACTTTCGTACTATGGACGCCAGGTCGGCGAAGCGCGTAATTTTACGACGGCTGACGGCGTTCAAGATTCCCTTATCCGTGCAATTATTGCAAAAAATTGAGATTGCGTTATCCTCTCAGCAGTCCTTTATCCTGTCCATGACCAGGAGGAATCTGGCCCAGTAGTGATTTACTGTTTCAGCGGGCTCTTGCCGGATTAGAGATAGATCGCATATGTCCGGGCGGGTGGGTGGAATTAAGTCCGGAACCCTACCCGTCTCAAGGCTTAAAGGCCGGAAGTTTCCAAGTTCGAAGTTGGATTGCTGGACGTGGTCCAGCAAGTCCGAACGATGCATGATTTTAAGTTAAGTGTTCGATCGAAGTCCGCCCTCCGCGAAATCCGCATGGAGGGTTCGGGAACCCGGACGTGACTAGTTTTCAATATAGGAGAAGAGTCGCCGCATTGTTCCTCTACCATCGCGACATGGTGGGTGACCCGGGAGCGTTAATCTCTCGATCGGTTTTAAGCCCAATCTGATTGTAGTCCATAGCGACTCCTGTGGCGGGCGATGCGATCCAAGAGCTCGCTGATGACGAGAGCTCTATTGGATCCAGCTTGTTCGGCAGATTCGAAATGACGCGAAGATTGCTTTTGACGACTTGAGAAGTCATTGTCGAAGAAAGGGCGGACAAAGCGGTCATAAGAAACCACCTAGCCGGATAGTTTGGCCGAGGCCAAGGCCCCTTTGCGAAAATACCGCCCTTGAAGACGGGTGGAGGCATCCTTCCTATTGGCGGCGACACGAGGAACTCTCAATGAAAGCACCAATGTCGGTGTCAAACCGCGGATCTCGGTAGGGGGTCCCGAATCAAGCGCCTAGGCGGATGGTAATAGGAGACAGGGGACACAATGTTTTACCAAGGTTCGGGCCCTCTTGATTGAGGTAAAACCCTACGTCCTTCTTGATTAATATTGATGATGTGTATTACAAGAGTGGATCTACCACGAGATCAAGGAGGCTAAACCCTAGAAGCTAGCCTATGGTATGATTGTTGTAATGGAGGTTATGTCCTACGGACTAAAGCCCTCTGGTTTATATAGACACCGGAGAGGGCTAGGGTTACACAGAGTCGGTTACAATGGTAGGAGATCTACATGTCCGTATTGCCAAGCTTGCCTTCCACGCCAAGGAAAGTCCCATCCGGACACGGGATGGAGTCTTCAATCTTGTATCTTCGTAGTCTTGGGGTCCGGCGGACGATGATAGTCCGGCTGTCCGGACACCCCCTAGTCCAGGACTCCCTCAGTTGTGTTCCTCGCCCACTTCGTCCGTGGACTGGGATTCCCCCTCCACCCATTTGTCCATGGGCTCATGTTTTACTATGGGTTATATTTTCATGATCTGGCCCCTAATTTCATCCTCACCATCTCGGCGTTTATCCTCGTGTGCGAGGCCTTCCTCCGCATCAAGCCACACTTCGGCCTGTGGCTGAAGATCTTAAACGTGAAGCCGAAGATTGTGGTTGGCCAGCAAGTAGAGTGCGGAGGCGCTATGGTAGGCAAGATGCCCAACGTTACCTGGCTTGAAGGCTCCTATGTGGAGACCGTGAAGGGGTGGCAGTCGAGGTGGTTCTACATCACCGAGCCGCGCGATGCCAACTGGGTGGCAGCCCCCGAATTCTGATCTGGCATCCCCATGCGGCTCACCTCCTGGAAGAAGAAGGGATTAGCCTGGGGTGCACCCGCGGAGCTGAGCGGACTCCAGAACTGCGTCAAAAATATGGTAAGCAAGAAGATCAAGCTTGTCAACATGGTCCAGGTCATGCTCTTTCGCCGGATCCTCCCGTGTCAAAGACAGGCGTTCAACATCTGGGAGTTCGATTCGGACAAACACCAGACGCTGCGAGAGCTTTTCAACATGATGCACAAAGATGTCTGGAAGGTGTTGCTCAAGGCCGCCGAAGTACCTCCTCCCACCACCGAGGACCGCGGACTCAGCGCAAAGCGTCACGCCAATTCGGTAAGCAACCCATATTTCACAAGATGTGCCTTTCCTCAGTATATTCGTGGGAGGAATCTAAGCCATCATACTGATTTAACAGGACTATGTGGCGACAGCGGAGCGGATCGACTGTCCAGCTCCGTTGCCTGAAGATCCAGCAACTGATCTCCTAACGGAGATGCTATTTCCGGCGCCCTATTAGGTGTCGGATAAGAAGGCCAAGAAGAAGGCCACAGGGACCAGGAAAGGTCTCCGGCACAAGGTAGTGTCGGACTCGTCGTCCGAAGACACCGAGGCGCACTCCTCCAACGAAAACAAGGAGGAAGAGGAAAAACCCCTCCCTAAAACCGAGGGGGAGAAGAAAAGGAAGGCCGCCCCATCCGGGGAGGCCGAAGGGTCCAAGAAAGGGAGGACCCTCCCTCCGGACCACTCCACGACAGCCGCCTATAGCGACGAGGAGTGGCTACCCAGGGACAAGCCCCTAGCAAAGTCGTAAAGTATGCAAATACAATAATACTTCTGGTCTGTTTAGCTTTATGGCTTCTTATCATGTTAAGATATATTCCTGCAGTCCGTCCAAAGACCGCATCAACCTATCCTCATCGGATGGGTCTTTAAGCTTGTCGGCGATGAACAGTGATTCGCTCCCAACGGCCTCCACTCCTCGGCCCGCAGACGACACTGAAGTGTTGTCTCAGAGGATACTGGCCAAGGGGAGATAGTTCTGGAGGCGCCTCAAGGCGAAACCCCCAACGTCGGGCTCATGGGGGGGGGGAAGATCCCCATGGATTCTGATGAGGGGGGCCGCAGCAAGCTCGGCCCCCAGCCTGACACTGCGCCGGAACCTCCCGTGGTTCCGGTTTCAGGCGGGCAGCCCCTCGCTAAGGAGGGCGAGCCACCTGTGCCGATGTCCTCTATCCATCCAGAGGCATCGGACAACTTGCTGGAAACGCTTCAAGGCACTTCCACTGATGAAGAACACCGTACTCTGATGAGTACGGTGATTGCGAAGGTTCAGTCCGCAAAAAGCGGATTGACCAAAGCCTGTGCCAGCCTCTTAACAGGCTTTGAGGTAAGTAATTGAATAATGAGAAAATATCACAGTATAGACAGTAGCCCCTGATGCTCTGTTTGGTGTTCGGATAGAAAGGCCGAACAGAGGATCACATATTATTCCCAGGAGTCTAATCATATTATGTCTATGTGAATAAGCAGGCGTCGCTGCTGGCCGCCGCCGCCCATACTACAGAGGACTCCGGACTGAAGCAGAACCTGGGGCGCGCCGAAGAAGGGCTCGACCTCGTGAAGAGGCAGCTCGAGGAGAACAAGGGTGAGTGATACCCCGTATGAATGTTATATAAAGGATAAATTGTTGACGCTAAAGAGAAGCGTCATGTATATAATAGGGGCCACGACCGAAGTGGCGGCCCTTAAGAAGGCGATGTCTGAGGCCGAAGACAAAGCGGCCAAGGAGCTCATCGAGCGTGAAAAACAAGAGGCTCGGGTTAATGAGGTCCAGCAAGAGCTCCAGGATTTCATCAAGAAATTCGAGACCTTGGAGCGTGACTCCGAGACGCAAGAGTCGGAGCTTGCAAAGGCCCGTCAGAGCATGCAAGACGCCAAGATCGAAGCCCAAAAGGCCCTCTGGGAGATTGAGGCAGCCAAGAAGATAGCGGCGGGTAAGGCTTTCGTTATGCAAAGCAAGCATGTGAAGGAGACTTTCCTTGTACTTACCTGAATTCGGAGCTCTCCAGGAGCATTCGCAGATCTGCCGCACAGTATTTCTGACGCCGAGGAGTTCTACCGAGCTGAGGAAGGGAGCTCGACGGATAAGCTATTTTGGACCCAGTATATTGGGACCGAACATCCGATGCCCTTGAGAGACCAGCTGAAGCAACTGGTCGAACTTCACAAGGCGGCCAAACTGGCCATGAAGGACCTCATAGTCCGATTGTGGCCTGGCGAGCCCCTGCCCGGCAGCTACTTCAGCCTTGTCAAGTGGATGGTAAATGCTTGTCCGCGGCTTGAAGTCATTAAGCGGTCCGCCTGTATTGAAGGTGCACGCAGGGCCTTGGCCCGTGCGAAAGTGCACTGGGCGAAGATGGATGTCGAGAAGCTGGTGACAAAGGAGCCGCCGAAGGGAAAGGAGCATCGCCACCCTGAACAGTACTATGACAATGTCATTAAGGCTTCCCGCCTTGTGGCGGATAAATGTGCGAAGGATGTAATATTTGAATGAATTTACTTAAGTCATCATGTAATATGAAAACGAGTTCATCTGCGCTATATGGCGCTTATTAATTTAAAATATTACCTTTTGTGCGACCGTTTATAAAATCTTGAGGGTTGGCCAGTCGTCGGCTTCTGCCCCCATGTAACTAGTACTGGGGTGTTCGGGATAAATATAAACAATCTTTATCCAAATTTTTGGTCCTTTTAAGGAGGTGTTTAACGCAGCGAACAAGGCAATCGGACTATACAGCTTTATCACTCCCACTTGGCCATAGAAGTATACAATTTTAAATTTTGGCGAAGCCCCTAGTGTTCGGAAGGCCGAACTTGGGGCGCTATACACGCCTAAATCGGACAAGGCCGATTCCCCGCTCGAAGCGGAAAAAATCTTTAAGGATTTGAGACCTCTCGAACAGCGACCAGCTCTTGCCTCATCATGACAATCAGTTTTCGGCTTTCTCTACTGAGGTGTTCATCCGGAAGAACCGGGACACAATCACAATAGTTCTCCCTGTGCTACCTTAGCCAATATAGAGGAACGTAAGGCACCAAAACATAGGAGCCGGGCAAACCCAACTATTGACCCAAGACATGATTCGGAGCTGATGCATATAATGCTATAAGTTCAGGGTGCCGCACTGTCAAAAGTGTTCGGACTTTTCTTGCCGTGTTATGGGGTACACTGAAGCCCCTGGCGAGCCGGACGTACCAAAGTGTATGGGTGCAATAAATAAGCATTAAAGAAAAGGGGTAAATAAATGTAATAGTAAGCTGACGATGTACATTATTTTTCCTTGTTATTCAAATAGTACGTGAAAGCGTACGTATACAAGTAGTGCAATAAGCAAAATAGGACTGTTTGACACATCCAGACCAGGAGCGAGCTGTGTGCGGGTATGTAAAACAGGTATAACGATCGTTATCAGAGACCACCTGAGGATTCCCTTGTACGCCAAAGCTTCTCGTCTTCTTGCTGTGTCCGTCCCGCTATGTGTCCGATAGTTGATCTATCAGAAGAATCTCCCGAAGATAGGGATGATGACCAACAAGTATAAGGGATCTATCGTAGTCCTTTCGATAAGTAAGAGTGTCGAACCCAACGAGGAGCAGAAGGAAATGACAAGCGGTTTTCAGTAAGGTTTTCTCTGCAAGCACTGAAATTGTAGGTAACAGATAGTTTTGTGATCAGATAAATTGTAACGGGTAACAAGCAATGAAAGTAAATAAAGTGCAGCAAGGTGGCCCAATACTTTTTGTAGCAAAGGACAAGCTTGGACAATTTCTTATAATGAGAAAAGAGCTCCCGAGGAAACATGGGAATTATCGTCAAGCTAGTTTTCATCACGCTCATATGATTCGTGTTTGGTACTTTGTTAATTTAATATGTGGGTGGACCGGTGCTTGGGTACTGCCCTTACTTGGACAAGCATCCCACTTATGATTAACTCCTATTGCAAGCATCCGCACCTACAAAACAAGTATTAAGGTAAACCTAACCACAACATTAGACATATGGATCCAAATCAGCCCCTTACGAAGTAACGCATAAACTAGGGTTTAAGCTTCTGTCACTCTAGCAACCCATCATCTACTTACTACTTCCCAATGCCTTCCTCTAGGCCCAAATAATGGTGAAGTTTCATGTAGTCGACGTTCACATAACACCACTAGAGGAAAGACAACATACATCTAATCAAAATATCGAACGAATACCAAATTCACATGACTACTAATAGCAAGACTTCACCCATGTCCTCAGGAACAAATGTAACTACTCAGAAAGCATATTCATGTTCATAATCAGAGGAGTAATAACATGCATTAAGGATCTGAACATATGATCTTCCACCAAGTAAACCAATTAGCATCAACTACAAGGAGTAATCAACACTACTAGCAACCCACAGGTACCAATTTGTGGTTTTGATACAAGATTGGATACAAGATAAGAACTAGGGTTTTGAGAGGAGATGGTGCTGGTGAAGATGCTGATGGAGATTGACCCCCTCCTGATGAGAGGATCATTGGTGATGACGATGGTGATGGTTTCCTCCTTGTCGGTGTCAAAATCGGCGGATCTCGGGTAGGGGGTCCCGAACTGTGCGTGTAGGCAGATGGTAACAGGAGACAAGGGACACGATGTTTTTACCCAGGTGTGGGCCCTCTCGATGGAGGTAAAACCCTACTCCTGCTTGATTAATATTGATAATATGGGTAGTACAAGAGTAGATCTACCACGAGATCAGAGAGGCTAAACCTTAGAAGCTAGCCTATCGTATGATTGTTATCCATCCTATGGACTAAAAACCCTGCGGTTTATATAGGCACCGAAGAGGGTTAGGGTTACACAGAGTCGGTTACAATGGTAAGAGATCTAAATATCTGTATCGCCAAGCTTGCCTTCCACGCCAAGGAAAGTCCGATCCGGACATGGGACGAAGTCTTCAATCGTGTATCTTCATAGTCCAGGAGTCCGGCCAAAGGTGATAGTTCGGCTACCCGGACACCCCCCAATCCAGGACTCCCTCACTAGCCCCTGAACCAGGCTTCAATGACGACGAGTCTGGCATGCATATTGTCTTCGGCATTGCAAGGCGGGTTCTTCCTCCGAATACTTCATAGAAGATTTTGAACACAAGGATAGTGTCCGCTCGCAAAATAAGTTCCACATACCACCGTAGAGAGAATAATATTTACACAAATTCAATCTATCGACGTATTCGCGGGCGTGACATCACACCACGGTCAAGCCTTTATTCAATCGTTTTCTTGTCCCACCTCGGTAGCGTTTAGCGAGGCGGTTTCCTTGGCACGTCTTGTCAAAGAAGAGATCGTGTCCCCTTATTCCGGGATTCTCATCAATACGGGCGTGGGTAACCCAACCGCGCCATTGATTACAGCGCTTGGGAGATAAGCGAGTTTTACCAGGCTGGTGGGGACGCATAGCTTCGTCCGTCCATATAAGGGGATAAGGATCCACCTTTTACCTATGCCTTCTTCCTCCTTTGCTCGTCCATTTCCGCGCACTTGAGCTCCAGCGCCCAAGTCCACACATCCTACCTCAACCTTCTCCAGCCATGTCCGGAGTGGGAGGCAAGTGGATGGTCTCCTCCGTCACGGAGGGGCACATCAAAAAGCTGCGGAAGGCCGGATACTTGTCCAATGACATCGTGCATCGGCTCCCCGACAAGGGGCAGCTTATCCCCACCCCCAGGCCCCATGAGAGGGTGGTGTTCCTCACCCACTTCCTCCACGGACTAGGTTTTCCACTTCATCCATTTGTCCGGGGGCTCATGTTCTACTACGGCCTGGATTTCCATGATCTGGCCCCGAATTTCATCCTCAACATTTGGGCGTTCATCGTTGTGTGCGAGGCCTTCCTCTGCATCCAGCCCCACTTCGGCTTATGGCTGAAGACCTTCAATGTCAAGCCGAAGGTAGTGGGCGGCCGCTAGGCGGAGTGCGGAGGTGCCATGGTGGGCAAGATGGCCAACGTCCTATGGCTCGAGGGCCCCTTCGTGGAGACCATAAAGGGGTGGCAATCGGGGTGGTTCTACATCACCGAGCTGCGTGACCCTAAATGGGCAGTGGCCCTCGAATTCCGATCTGGCTTCCTTACGCGGCTCACCTCTTGGAAAGAGAAGGGCCTGACATGGGGTAATTCGGAAGAGCTGATCGGACTCCAAACCTGTGTCCAAAACCTGGTGAACAGGAAGCTCAAGCTTGTCAACGTAGTCCAGGTCATGCTCATCCGCCGGATCCTCCCGTGCCAAACGGGCCTTCAACTTGTGGGAGTTTGATCCGGCACAGCACCAAACCTTGACCAGGCTCTTTGACACTACGTACAAAGATGCCTGGAAGGTGCTGTTCAAGGGTGCTGAGGATCCCTCATCCGCTACCGAAGATTGCGGATTCAGCTCACAGCGTCAAGCCAGCGAGGTAAGCTATTTTACCCTTTACAGGACACTTGTTTTTCATAGTTTGACTCTATGCGGGATCTAAACTCCCTTACCTTTGACAGGACTGGCAAAAGACGTCCGGATAGGTTAACTGTCCGGCTCCCTTGCCAGAAGACCCAGCGGACACTCGATTAACGGGGCTGCTGGTTCCGGCACCTCATGTGGTGCCGGAGAAGAAGGCCAAGAAGAAGGCCACGGGAACTCGAAGGAGTTCCCGGCTCCAGGTGTTGTCGGACTCATCGTCCGATGACTCCGAGGCAGACTCCTCCCGCCAAGACGAGGAGGAGGAAACAGCCTCTCCCGGGGGGAGAGAAGAAAGGAAGGCCGCCTAACCGGGAGGCTAGAGGGTCCAAGAAGGAAGGACCTTCCTCCGAATATTTCCACCAACGCCGACGACGGCGAAGAGGAGTGGCCACCGAGGGCTAAGCCCTTGGCGAAATCGTAAGTGTCCGGATACCAGAATAACTCATGGCGTTTCATTTGTCGCACAGAATGTCGTAACGCCGAATATAACCCTGCAGCCCGCCCAAGGATGGGGTTGACGCTTCAACGAGCGGCTCCCTGGATTCGTCGGACGTGAGTAGCAACTCACTTCCGACTGCCTCCTCTCCTCGCGCTACGGATGACACCGAGGTGGGGTCCCAGAAGGGGCCAGTTAGGAGGAGGTGGTCCAGGAGGCGCCGCAAGGCAATCTCCTGGACTTTAGGCGCAAAGGGGATAAAACCACAAAGGGCTCTAAGTCCGGCCCTGGGCCGACTCCGCACTGGAACCTTCGGTGGTTCCAGAGTCCGGCAGGTGGCCCCTTCGTAAGAAGGGCAAGACTGTGACGCAGGTGACCTCCGTCCAACCGGAGGCACCGGATAATTTGCTGGAGGCGCTTAACGGCGCCTCCATCGACAAGGAGCACCGCACTATTATGAGTGTGGTGATCCAGAAAGTTCAGTTCGCCAAGAGCGGGCTGACTGAAGCCTATGCCAGCCTTCTAACAGGCTTTGAGGTATGTATTTAAGATATGTAAAAATATTACCACATAGACAGTAGCCCCTGATGCTCAGTTAGGTGTTCGGAAAGAAAAGCCGAACTGGGGATCTAAAAAGATGTACGCAGGAGTCTAACATAAGTATGTCAATATGGGAATGCAGGCTGCCCTGCTGACCTCTGCCGCACTGACTGTAGAGGTCAATGCATTGAAGTAGAGCCTCGAGCGGTTCGAGAACGAGCTCGGCCTTGACAAAAAGCAGCTCGAGGACAAGGAAGGTAAGTAATACCTTATGGAAGTATATAAAAGATGTGATTGCAAAAAATGACAGGAATAACGTGAGTATTGCAGGGGCCACGAACGAGGTGGCAACCCTGAAGGAAGCGGTGTCCAAGGCCGAAAGCAATGTGGCCGCGGAGCGCACCGAGCGAGAGAAGCAGGAGGCGCGGGTGGCGGAGGTTCGGCAAGAGCTCCAGGCTCTCGTGGAAAAACATGAGAGTTTGGAGCGTGACTCAAAGACTCGAGGGTCCGAGCTCGCCTCGGCCCTTGAGAGCGCCAAAGCCGCTAAGGCCGAAGCCCAAAAAGCCCTCCAGGAAATTGAGGCAATGAAGAAGATAGCGGCGGGTAAGGCATTTTTATGCAAAGCAAGCACGTGAAAGTGAATTACTTGTTACTTACCCGAATTCAGAGCTCTCCAGGAGCATTCGTAGATCTGCCCCGCAGTGTGTCCCACGCTGCCGCATTCTACCGGGCCGAGGAGGGGAGCTCGACGGAGAAGGTGTTCTGGTCTCAAGATCTTCGAGGCCGGACACCAGTGTTTTTGAGCGACCAGTGAAGCAGCTGGTCGAGCTCCATAAGGTGGCGAACAGGCCATGAAGGGCCTCATAGTTCGGCTATGGCCTAAGGAAGCCATGCCTGGGAGCTAGTTCGGGCTGGTGAGGCGGCTGGTGGACGCCTGTCCATGGATTGAAGTTGTCAAGCGCTCCGTCTACATCGAAGGTGCCCGAAGGGCCCTTGCCCGTGCTAAAGTGCACTGGGGCAAGATGGACGCTGAGAAGCTTGTGACGGATGGACCACCGCCGGACAGGGAGTATCGCAAGCCCGAGATTTATTATGAGGCCGTCCGGAAGGGTGCCTGCATATAGCGGGTGAATGCTCCAAAGATGTAATTTTTGAGTAAACTCGCATTTGTTATCCTGTACGCTGAAAACTTGTTCATATGCGCGAAGCAACGCTTGTGAATTTAAAATATTACCTTCGTATGCGACCGCTTATTAAATTTGAGAGATGGCGAGTCGTCGGCTTCTGCCCCCATGCCACGAGTGCTGGGGTGTTCAGGATAAACTTGAGCACTCTTTTTCCCATTCTTGGGTCCTTCGAGGGAGGCGCTCAATGCAACAAACGAGGCAACCGAACTATAATGCTTGAACACTCTCGCTTAGCCATAGAATTCTATAATTTTAAATTTCGGCGAAGCCCCTAGTATTCGGAAGACCAAGTTCGGGGCGCTATTCACGCCTGGGCCGGACAAAGCCGACTCCTCAGTCTAAGCGGCATAAGTCTTTAGGGACTCGGAAACCTCTCGAACAGCGACCGGCTCTCGCCCTATCATGACGGTCAGTTTTAGCTTTCTCCACTGAGGTGCTTAACCCAGCTCAACCGGGGCACAATCGCAGTGGTTCTCCCAGCGCTACCTTAGCCGACATAACGGAACGTAAGGTACCAAAACATGGGAGCCGGGCAAACCAAACTACTGACCCAAGACATGATTCGAAGCCGATGCATATAATGCTATAAGTTCGGGGTGCCGCACTTGTTAAAGTGTTCGGACTTATCACACCATATTTTGGGGTACTTAAGCCCCTGGTGTATTTGGCCGTACCAAAGTGTACAGGTGCAACATGTCATAAGTGAACATATATAGATAAAAAAGGAATGCAATAATAGGCAGGAGCTATGTATTGTTTATTCAAAAAGGCTGCGGTAAAAGCAGAATGATACAAATAGTGCGATAAGCAATGGACTGGACTATTTGACATGTCCCCCTCCTGGGGCGAGCTGCGGGATGATATGTGAAACAAGTATTCTACTCGTTATGGAGACCACCTGGACACTCGACGTAGCTTTCTGCTTCCCTGGCTGTTGCATCGTGTGTTCGGCGATTCTACTGCCGGACAGGGCTTCTTGAGAAAGGAGTCATGAAAGTAAGAGAAAAAAGAATGACACAATCGGGAGCCCCTGGTGCGGTTGAGCCGCATTCTGGGCCTGCCGTGGTCGTGCTCCTCCCCCTTTGCCCATGGTATTTACAGAGCATAATTATGTACGCATAGTACTGGTTTCGCAATTTCGCGAGGGCTGAGGTTGGGGCCGCATTGCTACGCGTGCTCGAGACGTGTCAGGCGGTCTTGTTGTAGGTTATTCCAGGGCACGCTTGACGGTGTCCGGACGTTTAATAGCCAGACTCGAGAATTGCCTTGAGAGGCTGCTTTGTACTTCCGCCGCGAGGGCCGCCATATGCTCCTCCATTCGGAGAGAGCGTTCGGTGTTTCCGTTGACCATAATGACTCCTCGAGGGCCTGGCATCTTGAGCTTGAGGTATGCGTAGTGTGGCACCGCATTGAACATTGCAAATGCGGTTCGTCCAAGAAGTGCGTGATAGACGCTGCGGAACGGGACTGTGTCAAAGATTAACTCCTCGCTTCGGAAGTTATCCGGGCATCCGAAGACCACTTCAAGTGTAACTGAGCCTGTACAGTTGGCCTCTACACCTGGTATGACACCTTTAAAAGTCGTCTTTGTGGGTTTAATCCTTGAGGGGTATATGCCCATTTTGCACACTGTAACCTGATAAAGCAGGTTCAGGCTGCTACCGCCATCCATCAGGACTCTAGTGAGGTGAAATCCATCAATGATTGGGTCTAGAACCAATGCGGCGAATCCGCCATGGAGGATGCTAGTGGGGTGGTCCCTTCGATCAAAAGTGATCGGGCAGGAGGACCACGGATTGAACTTTGGGGCAACTGGCTCCATCGCATATACGTCCCTTAGTGCACGCTTCCACTCCCTTTTGGGTATGTGGGTTGCGTATATCATGTTCACCGACCGCACTTGTGGGGGGAAGCCCTTCTGTCCTCTATTGTTCGGCGGCCGGGGCTCCTTCTCATCATCGCTATGCAGCCCCTTGTCATTGTTTTCGGCATTTAAGTTGCCTGTCTGCTTGAACACCCAACAATCCCTGTTAGTGTGGTTGGCTGGTTTTTCGGGGGTGTCGTGTATCTGGCACGAGCGATCGAGTATTCGGTCCAAATTGGACGGGCCCGGAGTATTTCTTTTGAATGGCTTTTTCCACGACCGGGTTTAGAGCTTCTGAATCCGGCATTGACTGCCGTATCCTCAGCATTATCACCATTAATGCGGCGCTTGTGCTTGTTGCAACGCGACCTGCCGTTGCTGTCCTTTGTATCCGAATTACCAGGGCTCTTGGTCATGTTGTTACTGCGAGCTAGCCAGCTATCCTCTCCCGCACAAAAGCGGGTCATGAGTGTTGTGAGGGCTGCCATGGATTTCGGCTTTTCCTGTCCTAGGTGCCGGGCAAGCCACTCATCGCGGATGTTATGTTTGAAGGCTGTAAGGGCCTCTGCATCCGGACAGTCGATGATTTGATTTTTCTTGGTTAGGAACCGTGGCCAGAATTGTCTGGCCGATTCCTCTGGCTGCTGAATTATGTGGCTTAGGTCATCGGCGTCTGGTGGTCGCACATAGGTGCCCTGGAAATTGTCAAGGAATGCGGATTCCAGGTTTTCCCAACAACCAATTGACTCTGCAGGCAAGCTGTTAAGCCAATGCCGAGCTGGTCCTTTAAGCTTGAGTGGGAGGTATTTGATGGCGTGTAGGTCATCACCGCGGGCCATGTGGATGTGAAGGAGTTAGTCCTCGATCCAAACCGCAGGATCTGTTGTGCCATCGTATGATTCAATGTTTACAGGTTTGAAACCCTCAGGGATTTGATGATCCATCACTTCGTCTGTGAAGCATAGTGGGTGTGAGGCGACTTTGTATTGGGCTATATCACGACGCAGCTCAAATGAACTTTGTCTACTGTGTTCAGCCCGGCCGGAATTGCCATATCCGGCGTGACGGTTATCATCACGTATCATGGGGTGCCCACGCGATCCATAGATCGATCTTGTTTGCCTTGCCTTGTCCTCCAATATATCTCGCAAATCTGGTGCATTTCCCCGTGCCTTGGTACTTATTGAGCGACGCCAGGGTGCGGCTTGAGTGGAGGGCCGAGAGGCCTCTCTGTCGCGGCCACGAGGTGGCCGGTCGGCCGTATCATGCGCTGGTGAGGTAGGTTTAGGTGCTTCCTCCTCTAATCGGGGTAGCAGCCTGCATTTTGGGTAGCTCTTGGAGGGGCGTTCGAGTTCATATTCTTCAGCCGCAAGGACTTCAGTCCATCTGTCAGCTAGCAAGTCTTGGTCAGCTCTAAGCTGTTGCTTCTTTTTCTTGAGGCTGCTTGTCGTGGCCATAAGCCTGCTTTTGAAACGCTCTTGTTCGACGGGATCCTCAGGCACGACAAATTCGTCGTCGTCGAGGCTTGCCTTGTCTTCAGAGGGAGGCATGTAATTATCGTCCTCTACCTCACTGTCTGCCGCTCTCTCATGAGGGCTGGCTTCTCCATCCTCCTGCGCTGAATCCTGCTGGAGGGGGTTGTCTGTGGCACCGTCCGGGGTCTTATTGTCTCTGGTGTCGGAATCGCTACTTTTGCTGTGGCGGGATTTAGAGCGGCGCCGCTGACGCCGGCACTTAGGCTATTTCTTGGAGGGGTCATCCTCCGTTGTTCCATCGCCATTCCCATCGTTTGGGATGTCCACCATGTATATGTTGTATGACGAGGTGGCCTTCCAGTGCACTATAGGCGCTGGTTCTTGGTCGTCTCCTGCATCATCGTCCATACCGTCGATGTCTTCGGAGTCGAAGTCGAGCATGTCGGTTAAATCATCGATAGTGGCTACAAAGTGGGTGGTGGGTGGGCTTTGAATTTCTTCGTCGTCCGCATCCCAACCTTCCTGGCCATAATCCGGCCAGGGCTCTCCTGATAAAGAGAGAGACTTTAGTGAATTCAGGATGTCGCCAAAGGGCGAGTGCTGAAAGATGTCCGCGGCAGTGAACTCCATGATCGGCGCCCAATCGGATTCGATTGGCAGGGGCGCGGAAGGTTTGGAGTCCGGAGAGGAGTCCGACACCTTGGAGTCATGAGCTTCGCAAAGGACAGGGTTGGTGTTTGGCTCAATCGTCGTAGAGGTAGCAGCGCCTGAGGCGGTGTCCAGCCACCCGTCCTCGATCAGCGCAGTCGGCTCCAAGCTAAGGGTCGGAGTGGACTCTGGTGCAGCCTCCAGGGCACTGTCCGGCGGCAGAGCTAGATCATGCCCGTCGTGACAGTGCGGCGCGCTTGGCTGTGGCTCGAACCCGTTGAAGATCAAGTCTCCGCGGATGTCAGTAGTATAGTTCAAACTTCCAAATCTGACCTGATGGCCAGGGGTGTAGCTTTCAATCTGCTCCAGATGGCCAAGTGAATTGGCCCGCAGTGCAAAGTCGCCGAATACGAAGATCTGTCCGGGGAGAAAAGTCTCACCCTGGACCGCATCGTTGTTGATGATCGGAGGAGCCATCGGGCCTAAAGATGACCACACAGAGGAACTCTCAATGAAAGCACCAATGTCAGTGTCAAAACCGGCGGATCTCGGGTAGGGGGTCCCGAACTGTGCGTCTAGGCGGATGGTAACACAAGACAAGGGACACGATGTTTTTACCCAGGTTCGGGCCCTCTCGATGGAGGTAAAACCCTACTCCAGCTTGATTAATATTGATAATATGGGTAGTACAAGAGTAGATCTACCACGAGATCAGAGAGGCTAAACCCTAGAAGCTAGCCTATGGTATGATTGTTGTTCGTCCTATGGACTAAAACCCTCCGGTTTATATAGGCACCAAGAGGGTTAGGGTTACAGTAGTCGGTTACAATGGTAGGAGATCTACATATCCGTATCGCCAAGCTTGCCTTCCACGCCAAAGAAAGTCCCATCCGGACACGGGACAAAGTCTTCAAACTTGTATCTTCATAGTCCAGGAGTCCGGCCAAAGATGATAGTTCGGCTACCCGGACACCCCCTAATCCAGGACTCCCTCACCCCTCTCGGAGGGAAGTTTCCCTGGCAGAACAGCTCTGCCGGAGCCATAGATTGGTTCCGCCAAGGTTCCGCCTTGTGGCGGCGGAGTTTTGTCCCGTAAGCTTGCCCTTTGATTTTTTTTCCAGGGTAAAAGCCTTCATATAGCACAAGATGGGCACCGGAGGGCCACCAGGGGGCCCAAGAGACAGGGGGCGCGCCCAGTAGGGGTGGGCGCGCCCCCCACCCTCCTGGCCAGGGTGTGGGCCCCCTCTGGTGCTTTCTTTGTTCAATAATTCTTATTAATTCCAAAACTGACTTCCGTGGAGTTTCAGGATTTTTGAAGCTATGCAGAATAGGTTTCAATATTTGCTCCTTTTCCACCTGAATTCCAGCTGCTTAAAGATCCCCTCTTCACAAATAAACCTTGTAAAATAAAGAGAATTGCCATAAGTATTGAGATATAATGTGTAATAACAGCCCATAATGCAATAAATATTGATATAAAAGCATGATGCAAAATGGACGTGTCAACTCCCCCAAGCTTAGACCTCGCTTGTCCTCAAGCGGAAGCCGAAATCAAAAAATATGTCCACATGTTTAGAGATAGAGGTGTCGATAAAAATAAAATACGGACATGAGGGCATCATGATCATTCTTATAACAGCAACATAAATAGATTTTATCATATGATTTCTTCTGCTCAAGTAACAATCAATTCACAATGTCAAGTATGGTTCAGAAACTTCATTGGGAACTAACAAACTATAATTTTAGTCATTGAAGCAATTGCAATTTATCATAACATCAGAAAGAGTCAAGAATAGAGCTTTTCAGCAAGTCCACATACGCAACTATCTTATAGTCTTCTACAATTGCTAACCTCACGCAGTACTTGTGGTTATGGAGTTTCAACCAGACACTAAGAAAGATAGGGGCTTATTGTGTTGCCTCCCAACGTATTCACCTTTAGGTGATGTCAACAATAATAATTCATGCTAACTTACATCCAATTGGATATATATATCAAGATCTTTCAAACACGAGGAGCTTGCCAAAGGATAAAATGAAAAAGGGAAAGGTGAAGATCACCTTGACTCAAGCATAAAGTAAAAAACATAAAGTAAAAGATAGGCCCTTCACAGAGGGAAGCAGAGGTTGTCATGTGATTTTAGGGTTGGATGCACGAAATCTTAATGAAAAGAACATTACTTTATATTGCCATTTGTATATGCAGTCCGTCGCTTTTATTGCTTCCATAACAAGATCATATAAAGCTTATTTTCTCTGCACTAATGAGTCATACATATTTAGAGAGCAATTTTTATTGCTTGCAACGTGACAACTTACTTGAAGGACCTTACTCAATCCATAGATAGGTATGGTGGACTCTCATGGCAAAACTGGGTTTAAGGATATTTGGGAGCACAAATAGTATCTCTATGCTACGTCTTGAGCTTGCGTTGGTTTTCCTTGAAGAGGAAAGGGTGATGCAGCAATAGTAGCGTAAGTATTTCCCTCAGTTTTTGAGAACCAAGGTATCAATCCAGTAGGAGGCTCCTCAAAAGTCTCACGCACCTACACAAACAAACAAAGAACTCGCAACCAACGCAATAAAGGGGTTGTCAATCCCTTCATGGCCACTTGCGAAAGTGAGATCTAATAAAGATAGTATGATAATATAAATATATTTTTGGTATTTTATAATATAGATGCAAAAAGTAAAGATGCGAATAAAAGTAGATTGAAAGCTTATATGATAAAAGATAGACCCGGGGGCCATAGGTTTCACTAGTGGCTTCTCTCAAGATAGCATAAGTATTACGGTGGGTGATCAAATTACTATCGAGCAATTGGTAGAAAAGCGAATAATTATGAGATTATCTAGGCATGATCATGTATATAGGCATCACGTCCGCAACAAGTACACCGACTCCTGCCTGCATCTACTACTATTACTCCACACATATTCGAGTCATGCCTGCATCTAGAGTATTAAGTTCATAAAGAACAGAGTAACGCATTAAGCAAGATGATATGATATAGAGGGATAAACTCAAGCAATATGATATAAACCCCATCTTTTTATCCTCGATGGCAACAATACAATACGTGCCTTGCTTCCCCTGCTGTCACTGGGAAAGGACACCGCAAGATTGAACCCAAAGCTAAGCACTTCTCCCATTGCAAGAAAGATCAATCTAGTAGGCCAAACCAAACTGATAATTCAGAGAGACTTGCAAAGATAACTCAATCATACATAAAAGAATTCAGAGGAGATTCAAATATTATTCATAGATAAACTTGATCATAAACCCACAATTCATCGGATCTCGACAAACACACCGCAAAAAGAGTTTACATCGAATAGATCTCCATAAGAGAGGGGGAGAATATTGTATTGAGATCCAAAAAGAGAGAAGAAGCCATCTAGCTAATAACTATGGACCCAAAGGTCAGTGGTAAACTACTCACAACTCATCGGAGGGGCTATGGTGTTGATGTAGAATCCCTCCATGGTCGATTCCCCCTCCGGCGGAACACCGGCGAAGGCTCCAAGATGGTATCTTGCGGATACAGAAGGTTACGGTGGTGGAAATTGTGTTTCGTTGGCTCCCTAGATGTTTTCGGGGTACGTAGGCTTATATAGGAGGAAGAAGTACGTCGGTGGTCGTCCGAGGGGCCCACGAGATAGGGGCGCGCCTTGTAGGGGTGGGCGCGCCCTCCCCTCTCGTGGCCACCTCGGCTGCTTCTTGACTTGCACTCCAAGTCCTCTGGATCACGTTCGTTCCAAAAATCATGCTCCCGAAGGATTCATTCCGTTTGGACTCCATTTGATATTCCTTTTCTTCGAAATACTGAAATAGGCAAAAAAATAGCAATACGGGCTGGGCCTCCGGTTAGTAGGTTAGTCCCAAAAATGATATAAATGTGTAAAATAAGGTCCATAAACATCCAAAAGGGGTAATATAATAGCATGGAACAATCAAAAATTATAGATACGTTGGAGACGTATCAAGCATCCCCAAGCTTAATTCCTGCTCGTCCTCGAGTAGGTAAATGATAAAAACAGAATTTTTGATGTGGAATGCTACCTAGCATAATTCTCAATGTAATTTTCTTTATTGTAGCTTGAATGTTCAGATCCAAATGATTCAAGATAAAAGCTTATAAAACATAAAAATAATAATGCTTCAAAGCATACTAACAAATAATCATGTCCTATCAAAATAGCATAGCCAAAGAAAGCTTATCCCTACAAAATCATATAGTTAGGCCATGCTTCATTTTCATTACACAAAATACTCCCATCATGCACAACCCCAATGACAAGCCGAGCAATTGTTTCATACTTTTTAATGTGCTTCAGCTTTTTTTCAACTCTTACGCAATACATGAGCGCAAGCCATGGACATAGCATTAAGGTGGTATAGGTGGTGGTTGTGAGGACAAAAAGAGGGAGAAGATAGTCTCACATCAACTAGGAGTATCAACGGGCTATGGAGATGCCCATCAATAGATATCAATGTGAGTGAGTAGGGATTGCCATGCAACGGATGCACTAGAGCTACAAATATATGAAAGCTCAACAAAAGAAACTAAGTGGGTGTGCATCCAACTTGCTTGCTCACGAAGACCTAGGGCATTTTGAGGAAGCCCATCATTGGTATATACAAGCCAAGTTCTATAATGAAAAATTCCCACTTAGTATATGAAAGTGACAACATAGGAGACTCTCTATCATGAAGATCATGGTGCTACTTTGAAGCACAAGTGTGGAAAAAGAGATAGTAGCATTGTCCCTTCTCTCTTTTTCTCTCATTTTATTTTTTTTCCTTTTCTTTTTCTCTTTTTTTCATTTTTTTCTTTTCTTTGGCCTTTCTTTTTTTCTTTCTTTTTGGCCTTTCTCTCTTTTTTTCTTTTTTTTCTTTTTGTAAAGTTCGAAATCTCATCCCGACTTGTGGGGGAATCATAGTATTCATCATCCTTTCCTCACTAAGACAATGCTCTAATAATGAAGATCATCACACTTTTATTGATTTACAACTCAAGAATTACAACTCAAAGCTAGAACAAGATATGACTCTATATGAATGCCTCCGTGATGTATCGATATGCAATGAATCAAGAGCGACATGTATGAATATTATGAAGGTGGCCTTGCCAGAAATACGATGTCAACTACATGATCATGCAAAGAGCAATATGACAATGATGAAACGTGTCATAATAAACGGAACGGTGGAAAGTTGCATGGCAATATATCTCGGAATGGCTATGATAATGCCATAATAGGTAGGTATGGTGGCAGTTTTGAGGAAGGTAAATAATGGGTTCATGATACCGGCGAAAGTTGCACGGCACAATAGAGGCTAGCAAAGTGGAAGGATGAGTGTGCATATCTCCATGGACTCACATTAGTCATAAAGAACTCATATACTTATTGCAAAAGTATACTTAGCCCTCAAAGCAAAGTACTACTACGCATGCCCCAAGAGGGATAGATTGGTAGGAAAAGACCATCGCTCGTCCCCGACTGCCACTCATAAGAAAGACAATCAAAAAAGCACCTCATGCAACAAATTTGTCACACAACTTTTACCATACGTGCATGCTACGGGACTTGCCAACTTGAACAAAAGTATTTCTCAATTTCATAATTACCCGCTAGGATGACCCTAACATTACTACCTTTATATATCAAAACAATTATCAAGCATCAAATTGATCATAGCATTCAATTCACTTTCTATGATAGTTTTTATTATACCAAACTTGGATGCTCATCATTCTAGGACCAAATTTGTAACCATAGAAAATACCATGCTGTTCTAAATGACTCTCAAAATAATATAAGTGAAGCATTAGAGACTAGAAATTTCTTCAAAAATAAGCCACCGCCGTGCTCTAAAAGATATAAGTGAAGCACTAGAGCAAAAACTATCAAGCTCAAAAGATATAAGTGAAGCACATAGAGTATTCTAGCAAATTCTAATCAAGTGGGCTTATCCCAAAAGGTGTGTACAGCAAGGATAATTGTGGTAAACTAAAAAGCAAATACTAATATAATACACAACGCTCCAAGCAAAACACATATAATGTGGCGAATAAAAATATAGCTCCAAGTAAAGTTACCAATGAACGAAGACGAAAGAGGGGATGCCTTCCCGGGGCATCCCCAAGCTTAGGCTTTTGGTTATTCTTGAATATCTTGGGGTGCCTTGGGCATCCCCAAGCTTAGGCTTTTGCCACTCCTTATTCCATAGTCCATCAAAGCTTTACCCAAAACTTGAAAACTTCACAACACAAAACTCAACAGGAAATCTTATAAGCTCCGTTAGTGAAAGAAAACAAAACCACCACATAAGGTACTGTAATGAACTCATTCTTTATTTATTTTGGTGTTAAACCTATTGTATTCCAACTTATCTATGGTTTATAAACTATTTTACTAGCCATAGAAGCATCAAAATAAGCAAACAACACACGAAAAACAGAATCTGTCAAAAACAGAACAATCTGTACCAATCTGTAACTAACGCAAACTTCTGGAACTTTAAAAATCCTACCAAAATAGGAAGTCCTGGAGAATTTGTCTATTGATCATCATAATAAAGAATCAACGCAAAATTGTATTTCTGTGATTTAACAAAACTAAATTTGTGCGTGCAAAGTTTCTGTTTTTCAGCATAATCAAATAACCTATCATCATAGGTTATCCTATAGGTTCTACTTGGCACAAACACTAATTAAAAGATAAAAACACATCTAAACATAAGGTAGATGCAAAATTTATTTCTAAACAGGAACAAAAACAAAAAACACAAATAAAATTGGGTTTCCTCCCAACTAGCGCTATCGTTTAACGCCCCTAGCTAGGCATAAAAGCGAACATAGATCTAAGTAGTGCCATCTTTGGCCCTCAATTCATAAGTAGCTCGCATGATAGATTCATAAGGTAATTTTACTTTCTTTCTTTGTGTCGCGGCCGGAGATGGGCGGCGCGGCACCTATGGGGCCGGGGCCCCTTCGTGTGTTCGGTACGGGGGCGGAGGTTGCGCGGAGAGCAGATCGAGGCGATGCACGCGGGGGATTTTTACCCAGCTTCGGGCCGCGATGGTCGCGTAAAACCCTACTGCTGCATTGTGTTGTATTGCATTCGGGAGCTTGAAGAGCGGTAGCCACCCGAGCGTGGGAGTTGCAAATGAGTCCGACCCACGCGAGAGTGGCGAATGATCGGAACCCCCTCTACGTTGCGCATGGGCCTCCTTTTATAGGGCAAGGGGTCACCGACAGGTGTCAACGTGAGGTAGAGGGGTAAAAACGTAAAAGAGGTGGTAGTTGGAATAGTGCGGGAACAGTGCAGCTACAGTGGATTCTACCTACTTTTGACAGAGGGGGACAAGAGCATTAAATGCCCGTCGCCGTCACCCCAAAAGCTCCCGCCATTGCGTCTCCGTTTGCCACGGCGATGGAGTCACCACCGTGGAGTGCCACCGCACCCTCCATGCAGCCCAGCCACCCGCCACGCGTCTCTGGAGAAAGCTGAAGGCGACGCGTGGGCAGATGACTTGGAGTGTGGGCACGTAGCATAGCTCTACCCGGCAAGCACCTTGCCGGGGCCTTGATCTTGCCGGGCCCGGGAGCTTGTCGGGCTCTATGACTTGCCGCTCCCCGGGCCCTCGCCGGGACGCGCATGGCGCCGAGGCGTGTCTTCTATGGCGCGATCTTCTAGCTTCCCCGGCGAGCTCCTCTCGCCAGGGACTTGCATAAGCGATGTAGTCTTGAGCCTGGAACGGCCTTCCCGGCAAGCTCCTCTTGCCGGGGCCTTGAGCTTCTGTCTTACATACTTTGTTCTCGAATGGCTTGGTGTGGAGTGGAGATGGTCTCCGGCAAGCATTTGATGGATCTAGCTGCGGGGAGCTGGGGCTGCCCGTGCACAAGTTGGGGTACTGAGGTACCCCTACCTTAGTACACCGACAGGAGCCCCCGGGCCTGGGTCATACACGGTGCCGAGCGTTGTTGGGCCAGGCCCAAGATAGTGCACGGGCGCACGAAGCCCACGGCGCGTCGAATCTGCTCCTGCATCTGTCGCCTCCCCTCCCGCAACGGCACGCGTCGATTGCGGCGTCGTGGGACAGGTGGGCGGCGCATGCAGTCTTTAAGGCGTCCACCCCGTGATCGTGGCGCAGAGCGGGGTCGCTTCACCCGCCGCCGGCTCCGCCGCCACGCTGCCCTCATGCACGGGGTCGGGCGGCGAAGGTGGGAGACCGAGCCGTCACGGGTAGAGGAGGCGAGTCGGCCCCGCTCCTCTGGCCTTCCTGCTTCTTGATTGGTCGAGCGTGGCGGTTGAGCCCCCACCTCGCCTCTTTAAAAGGGGCGGAAGGGAAGCACGATGGCCACACTCATCCACTTCTCCTTTCATCTTCATCCTCTGCTCTTCTCGCCACCATGGAAGGAGGGAACCCTGGCTCTTCGACAGTGGCGGCGCGGGTCTCTTCTCGGCAGCGCACCATTCCCCATCCTGCTCCCGTGGCGACGGAGCCGGCCACGAGAGGGAGAGGGAGGGGGCGTGGCCGCGGTCGAGGCCGAGGGCGTGGCCGAGGCGGTCGAGGGAGAGGCGGTCGTGGCGAGGAGCCTCCCCCGTCTCCTCCGGCGTCTCCTGACCATGGCGCGGTCCACACCGGAGATGACCCCTGGGAGTTCTTCATCAAGCTTCGCCGGGCGCCTCGTCGTCGCCTCCGTTTGCCGGCCCCGTTCGCGGATGCAATGGGGCCGGATCCGCCCGACGTGATGGAGCTACGCATGAGGGGCTGCGGGATCAGCGGCACTCGGGTGAGTGTCGTGTCCCCAGCCCCCGGCGTGATGTTCTTCGACCGAGGGTGGAAGACGTTCGCCCGGATCCATAGCTTGACGGCGGGTTCACCTCCATTTCAAGTTATTGGATGGTGACCTCCTCGCCGTCAAGGTCTTCGGCGACTATGGAACCCGGGTGCGCTGCTGTGTGGACAGCTCCTCGGATAGCGAAGGCTCCTCCTCGAGCGAAAGTGACGAGGAGGAGAGTGACACCGGCGACGAGGGGATGGCGGGCCCGACTAGGCGTCGGACACGCTGCTCGCGGCCACCGCAACCCCATCTTCTGGGTTGCGGCCTCAACTCCCCGGGCCGTCTCCTTGGGCGGTTGGCGAGAGGCAGCAGAAGAGGAAGAGGGGAGTGGCGGCAACGCCGTTCACGTCGCAAAGACGAGAGCGAGTAGCCCTCGAGCGTCTTGACGCCCCACTACCCGTCTTCAAGCTCGCCTCCGACGCCTGCCTCCGCCAAGCTCTGGCCGGCCCCGGGTGTTCTCTTGGGGTCTTCGCGCCCGTGGCTCTCCGCTGGCTTCAGGACTTGTCGCTGGCTCCGGGCATCGTTCCCCATGCCCGCCACCTTGCGCAGCTCCCGAGGGCACGGCGCGCCACCGCCACGCCTCCCAGCGCTCCTTCGCCCTTCCCGACAAGCTCCTCTTGCGGGGTCTCCTCTCCCGCAAGCTTATCTTGCCGGGGCTCCTGACCTACCTCCTGAACTCTGAACAGAGAAACAGGAGAGGATCACGGCACCTTATCTTTTCAAATTGTAAGCCCTCGGGCATTAGCTGCATTTAAGAACTTGTAATCCTCTCTATCATGTTTTTCATCCTCTATGGACTTGTACTAAATTGGATGTTTTAAATGAAAAGAGGGGAAGGCTTGCCGGACTGAGTCTTTTACTTGACTTCGTGCCTTGTGTGTTCTTACGCTATCGGGGAGCTTGCCGGGGCGAACACGCTTATCGACCGTGGGACAGCCCGCTGGTGGTGTCGCTCCGCAAGCAACCTCGCCCGGGCGATTATGACGCCTACCTTGCTGAGCAGGCTCGAAAGCAAGATAGGGGTGCAGCGGCACACTTGTGTTTGTTGAGCGGACTCGGAAACAAACCAAGTACGCAACCGGACCGCGGCTCGGTTCCTCCACGTACGGGTTTTTACAAGACACGACCGTTCAAAAACACAGCCCCGCATTTCCCGGTCCATAGGAGGATGCATGATGAGGGATGAAAAACTCATCTGGCATTGCAGCCCCCGGCGACTCTGGCTCGTCGGAGACGAACCTCGGCGTTTGCAGCCCTCAGCGAGGCTGGCCCGCCAAGGAAAAACCTTGGCACGCGCAGCCCCCGGCGACCCTGGCTTGCCGGGCCCCAGGTGCTGGCGCGATCTTTCGGTCCCCCCTTTGTTGCTGCAATTTCAGTCGCGAAAACAGCTGAGGTAGACATGCAACTGCTTTATGTATATGCATACGCACATAAATTTTAGTTGTGCAATGCGACGCCGTGTCCTGCTCTTCATATGTTTGAACTCTACGCTCTCGGGGAGCTCGTCGGGGCGAGCACGCTTGCCGCGGGACAGCCCGCTGGCGGTGTCGCTTCCGGCAAGCCACCTTGCCGGGCCAGTTGCGACGCTTAACTTGCCGAGCAGGCTCGAAAGCAAGATAAGGGTGCGGCTGCACACTTGTGTTTGTTGAGCGGACTCGGAAACAAAACAAGCACGCAACTGGGCCACGACTCGGTTCCTCTGGCGTCCAAGTCTCTCATACGGATGACATTTCACGGCATGGCTTGCCACGTTATACCCTCTGCCCCACATCCTTTGTGTGCTTTCACCCTACGCTTCTAGGTAACTTGCCGGTGCTCAACACGCTTGCTGAGTGCGGAACGTCAGCAGCCCGCTTGGCTGGTGTCGCCTCCGGCAAGCAACCTTGCCGTGTCTAGCCGCGACGCACTTAACTTGCTGAGCAGGCTCGAAACAAAACGAGAGCGCGAAGCTGGTCGCGGGTCACTCTTAACTCGTTGAGCGTGTTCGAAGCGAAGTAAGGGTGTGACCATCCACAAGCAGGCTCCTCCGCGCACAGGTTTCGCGTACAAAGGACGAATGCGCGAGGGATATAACATATAAAAGCGTGAAATTAAAGGGTGCTCTGCCCGAAGGCTCGAGCGACTTAGCTTTTCTTTTCCTTGCGCTCGCTGGTGGAGCCCAATGGTGTGTCCTTGGTGGCGGCGCAGCACTCCGGGGAGGCGCATTTGCCGGGACGAACACCAAAGCTGTCCTCGCCGGGCTTACTGCGCCCCGAGGAGGTACGCTTGTCGGATGGAGCACCAGAGCCGTCCTTGCCGGACTTAGAGCTCGATGGCGTGCCCTTCGACGACATCGTAGCACTCCAGGGATAGGCGCTTGCCGGGGCCGGGGGGAGCGGGAGCGAGCGGTGCGAGGAGCCGGGTATACTCGGGTTCCTAACAATGTTAGGGGGAGCAGAACCCTGCCTCAACCTCTTTCGCTTTACTCATGCATGGACAGCAGTCCGGAGCATCCCGCGAGCCCCCTGCTTGCTCTTTGCTCCAGCTGGCGGATCCCACCTCTCGTGGTATGGCGCCGCTGGGCCGCTATATGCCGGAATGGATGTGGATCGACGGAAGCCGAGGCGCGGTCCTCCGTCCTGTCCCTGGATCTGGTGGCACCGCGAGCGCCCTCGCCGGTGTCCACCCTTCCACCGGCGTCTCCTCCGCCCACCGTTGGCTCCGGTGGCGGCGGGGAAGACGGAGATGGGTCTGCGACCCTCGAAGCTCGTCTTGAGGCCATGGCGCAGCTTGTCGGCGAAGCCGCCGACGGCCGGAGAGGTTGATGAAGAGAACGGCCGCGCGAACGCCGGATCAGGTCCGCACAGCCTCGACGCCCCCTACCTGGCGCGCCAGAGATGTCGCGGCCGGAGATGGGCGGCGCGGCACCTATGGGGCCGGGGCCCCTTCGTGTGTTCGGTACGGGGGCGGAGGTTGCGCGGAGAGCAGATCGAGGCGATGCACGCGGGGGATTTTTACCCAGCTTCGGGCCGCGATGGTCGCGTAAAACCCTACTGCTGCATTGTGTTGTATTGCATTCGGGAGCTTGAAGAGCGGTAGCCACCCGAGCGTGGGAGTTGCAAATGAGTCCGACCCACGCGAGAGTGGCGAATGATCGGAACCCCCTCTACGTTGCGCATGGGCCTCCTTTTATAGGGCAAGGGGTCACCGACAGGTGTCAACGTGAGGTAGAGGGGTAAAAACGTAAAAGAGGTGGTAGTTGGAATAGTGCGGAACAAAGGCAGCCACAATGGATTCTACCTACTTTTGACAGAGGGGACAAGAGCATTAATGCCCGTCGCCGTCACCCCAAAAGCTCCCGCCGCTATGCGTCTCCGCTTGCCACGGCGATGGAGTCACCACCGTGGAGTGCCACCGCACCTCCATGCAGCCCGACCACCCGCCACGCGTCTCGAGAAAGTCAAGGCGACGCTGCGTGGGCAGATGACTTGGAGTGTGGGCACGTAGCATAGCTCTACCGGCAAGCACCTTGCCGGGCCTTGATCTTGCCGGGCCCGGAGCTTGTCGGGCTCTATGACTTGCCGCTCCCGGGCCCTCGCCGACGCGCATGGCGCCGAGGCGTGTCTTCTATGGCGCGATCTTCTAGCTTCCCGGCGAGCTCCTCTCGCCAGGACTTGCATAGCGATGTAGTCTTGAGCTCGAGCGGCCTTCCGGCAAGCTCCTCTTGCCGGGCCTTGAGCTCTGTCTTACATACTTTGTTCTCGAATGGCTTGGTGTGGAGTGGAGATGGTCTCCGGCAAGCATTTGATGGATCTAGCTGCGGGGAGCTGGGGCTGCCCGTGCACAAGTTGGGGTACTGAGGTACCCCTACCTTAGTACACCGACACTTTGAAAGTGCTCCATGCCTTTATTTAATGGAAATTGGAATCTAATATTCCCTTCCTTCATATCAATAATCGCACCAATCGTTCTAAGGAAAGGTCTACCAAGAATAATAGGGAAAGAAAGATTGCAATCTATATCAAGAACGATAAAATCTACGCGCACCAGATTTCTATTTGCAACAGTGAGGACATCATTGATCCTTCC
The DNA here is from genome assembly GCA_021437245.1 of Aegilops speltoides. Lineage (NCBI taxonomy): Eukaryota > Viridiplantae > Streptophyta > Magnoliopsida > Poales > Poaceae > Aegilops > Aegilops speltoides. The sequence goes on along the minus strand of CM038146.1, from coordinate 348,399,123 downwards.
CATTGGCTTTTTAATGGGGGAATCCGCAAGGTGCAAATTTAAAGAGCAATCATCAAGATCATGAAAACCTAGAATATCACATAAAGTTTTCAGAATCGTGGAAATACTAGCACCCAAATCACACAAAGCAAAACACTCATGATCTTTAATTCTAATCTTTATAGTAGGTTCCCACTCATCATTAAGTTTTCTAGGTATAGAAACTTCCAAATTAAGTTTTTCATCATAAGATTGCATCAAGGCATCAACAATATGTTCGGTAAAAGCTTTATTTTGACTATAAGCATGAGGAGAATTAACAACAGATTGCAACAAGGAAATACAACCTTCTAAAGAAGAATTATCATAATCAAATTCCTTGAAATTTGAGATAGTGGGTTCAATACTATTTAAAGTCATGACCTCTCCAATCCCACTTTTACCAAATTTAGCATCAAGATCTAAAAACTCCGAATTCTTGGGACGCCTTCTAACTAAAGTCGACTCATCTCCAGTCCCATTATTATCAAGATTCATATTGCAAAACAAAGATCTAATAGGAGACGCATCAATAACTTTAAGATCTTCGTCACTATTTTCATGGAAACTAGAAGAACATGCCTTTACAAAGCAATCTTTCTTAGCACGCAATCTAGCGGTTCTTTCCTTGCTCTCATTAATGGAAATTCTCATTGCTTTGAGAGACTCATTGATATCATGCTTAGGAGGAGAAGATCTAAGTTTAAGAGAATCAACATCAAGCGAAAGTCTATGAACATTCCTAGCCAAATCATCAACTTGAGCAATTTTTCTTCAAGCAAAGCATTAAAATTCTTTTGATAAATCATAAATTATTTCACAATATTCTCAAAATCAGAGGGCATCTTATTAAAATTACCATAAGAATTATTGTAGGAATTTCCATAATTATTAAAGGAATTGCTAGGGAATGGTCTAGAATTAAAGTTTCATCTATAAGCATTGTTACCGAAACTATTCCTACCAACAAAATTCACATCCATAGATTCATTATTATTCTCAATCAAAGTAGACAAAGGCATATCATTGGGATCAAGAGGAGTATTTCTAGTAGCAAGCAACTTCATAAGTTCATCCATATTTCTACTCAAAACATTGATTTCTTCTATAGCATGCACTTTTTTACTAGAAGATCTTTTGGTGTGCCATTGAGAATAATTAGCCATAATATTGTCAAGAAGTTTTGTAGAATCTCCTAACATGATTTCCATAAACGTGCCTCCCGCGGCCGAATCTAAGAGATTTCTAGAAGCAAAGTTCAAACCGGCATAATACTTTTGTATGATCATCCATAAATTCAAACCATGAGTAGGGCAATTGCGAATCATCAATTTCATTCTGTCCCAAGATTGGGCAACATGCTCATGATCAAGTTGTTTAAAATTCATAATATCGTTCCTAAGAGTAATAATCTCAGCGGGAGGAAAATACTTAGAGATAAAAGCATCTTTGCACTTGTTCCAAGAATCAATACTATTTTTAGGCAAAGACGAAAACCAAACTTTAGCACGATCTCTAAATGAAAACGGAAATAACTTCAATTTAACAATATTGTTATCCGTATCTTTCTTCTTTTGCATATCACACAAATCAACAAAGTTGTTTAGATGAGTAGCGGCATCTTCACTAGGAAGGCCGGCGAATTGATCTTTAATAACAAGATTCAGCAAGGCAGTATTGATTTCACAAGACTCAACATCATTAAGAGGAGCAATCGGAGTACTAAGGAAATCATTATTATTGGTATTCGAGAAATCACACAATTTGGTGTTATCTTGCGCCATGGCAACAAGTAATCCAACACACAAGCAAACAGAAAAAGGCAAGCGAAAGAGAGGAGGAGATTGGGAAAGAGAGGGCGAATAAAACGGCAAGGGTGAAGTTGGGTAGAGGAAAACGAGAGGCAAATGGCAAATAATGTAAAATGCGAGGGAGATGGGTTTGTGATGGGTATCGTGTATGTCTTGACTTGAGCGAAGACCTCCCCGGCAACGGTGCCAGAAATCCTTCTTGCTATGTCTTGAGCTTGCGTTGGTTTTCCTTGAAGAGGAAAGGGTGATGCAGCAATAGTAGCGTAAGTATTTCCCTCAGTTTTTGAGAACCAAGGTATCAATCCAGTAGGAGGCTCCTCAAAAGTCCCACGCACCTACACAAACATACAAAAAACTCGCAACCAACGCAATAAAGGGGTTGTCAATCCCTTCACGGCCACTTGCGAAAGTGAGATCTAATAGATATAGTATGATAAGATAAATATATTTTTGGTATTTTATAATATAGATGCAAAAAGTAAAGATGCGAATAAAAGTAGATTGAAAGCTTATATGATAAAAGATAGACCCGGGGGCCATAGGTTTCACTAGTGGCTTCTCTCAAGATAGCTTAAGTATTACGGTGGGTGAACAAATTACTGTCGAGCAATTGATAGAAAAGCGAATAATTAATAGATTATCTAGGCATGATCATGTATATAGGCATCACGTCCGCAACAAGTAGACCGACTCCTGCCTGCATCTACTACTATTACTCCACACATCGACCGACTCCTGCCTACATCTAGAGTATTAAGTTCATAAAGAACAGAGTAACGCATTAAGCAAGATGACATGATGTAGAGGGATAAACTCAAGCAATATGATATAAACCCCATCTTTTTATCCTTGATGGCAACAATACATACGTGCCTTGCTGCCCTAACATCCTTTGGGAAAGGACACCGCAGATTGAACCCAAAGCTAAGCACTTCTCCCATTGCAAGAAAGATCAATCTAGTAGGCCAAACCAAACTGATAATTCGAAGAGACTTGCAAAGATAACTCCATCATACATAAAAGAATTCAGAGGAGATTCAAATATTATTCATAGATAAACTCGATCATAAACACACAATTCATCGTATCTCGACAAACACACCGCAAAAAGAGTTTACATCGAATAGATCTCCACAAGAGAGGGGAAGAACATTGTATTGAGATCCAAAAAGAGAGAAGAAGCCATCTAGCTAATAACTATGGACCGGAAGGTCTGTGGTAAACTACTCTCAACTCATCGGAGGGGCAATGGTGTTGATGTAGAAGCCCTCCATGGTCGATTCCCCCTCCGGTGGAATGCCGGTGAAGGTTCCAAGATGGGATCTCGCGGATACAGAAGGTTACAGTGGTGGAAATTGTGTTTCGTTGGCTCCCTGGATGTTTTCGGCACGAGGCTTATATAGGAGGAAGAAACGCGTGGTGGCCCGAGGGGCCCACGAGATAGGGGCGTGCCTGAGGGGTGGGCGCCCCCCTCTCGTGGCCGCCTCGGCTGCTTCTTGACTTGCACTCCAAGTCCTCTGGATCACGTTCGTTCCAAAAATCATGCTCCCGAAGGTTTCATTCCATTTGGACTCCGTTTGATATTCCTTTTCTTCGAAATACAGAAATATTTACACGAGTTCCAAAAATGATATAAATGTGTAAAATAAAACCCATAAACATCCAAAAGGGGTAATATAATAGCATGGAACAATCAAAAATTATAGATACGTTGGAGACGCATCACTCTACTTGGTGCAAGGAATTTGTCTAGCATGAGGGGTGTCGGTGTCAAAACCGGTGGATCTCGGGTAGGGGGTCCCGAACTGTGCGTCTAGGGGGATGGTAACAGTAGACAAGGGACACGATGTTTTTACCCAGGTTCGGGCCCTGTCGATGGAGGTAAAACCCTACTCCTGCTTGATTGATATTGATGATATGGGTAGTACAAGAGTGGATCTACCACGAGATCAAGGAGGCTAAACCCTAGAGGCTCTTCTATGGTATGATTGTTGTAATGGATGTGTGTCCTACGGACTAAAACCCTCTGGTTTATATAGACACCGGAGAGGGCTAGGGTTACACAGAGTCGGTTACAATGGTAGGAGATCTACATATCCGTATCGCCAAGCTTGCCTTCCACGCCAAGGAAAATCCCATCCGGACACGGGACGAAGTCTTCAATCTTGTATCTTCATAGTCTTGGAGTCCGGCCGATGATGATAGTCTGGCTATCCGGACACCCCCTAGTCCAGGACTCCCTCAGTAGCCCCTGAACCATGCTTCAATGATGATGAGTCCGGCGAGCATATTGTTCGGCATTGCAAGGTGGGTTCCTCCTCCGAATAATTCGTAGAAGATTGTGAACACCAGGATAGTGTCCAGCTCTGCAAAATAAATTCCACATTCCACCGTAGAGAGAATAATATGTACACAAGTTCAAACTGCTGACATATTTTGGGGCATGTCGTCACACCATCACCAAGCTTTTACTTGAAACATTTTTTATTATACCACCTCAGCGTGTTTAGCGAAGCGGTTTCCTTGGCACGTCTTGTCGAAGCAGAGATCGTGTTCCCCTTATTCCGGGATTCCCATCAATACGGACGTGGGTAACCCAACCGCGCCATTGATGGTGGCGCTTGGGAGATAAGCGAGTTTTACCAGGCCGGTGGGGACGCATAGTCTTCGTCCGCCTATATATAAGGGGATAAGGATCCACCTTTTTTACCTACGCCTTCTTCCTCCTTTGCTTATCCATCTCCGTGCACTCGAGCTCCAGCGCCTAAGTCGCACATCTCGCCTCAACCTTCTCCAGCCATGTTCGAGCGGAGGCAGTGGATGGCCTCCTCCGTCACGGAGGGCACATCAAAAGCTGCGTGGCGCGGATACCTCTCCAAAGAACATCACAAGACCGCTGCCCGACAAGGCAGCTCATCCCCACCCCTGTGCCCCATGAGAGGGTCGATTCCTTCCCCACTTCCTCCGCGGACTAGGCTTCCCACTTCATCCCTTCGTCCGGGGGCTCATGTACTACTACGGCCTGGACTTCCATGAGCTGGCGCCAAACTTCATCCTCAACATCTCGGCGTTTATCGTCGTGTGTGAGGCCTTCCTCTGAATCCAGCCCCACTTCGGCTTGTGTCTAAAAACCTTCAATGTCAAGCCGAAGGTAGTGAAGGGCGTCCAAGCGGAGTGCGGAGGCGCCATGGTGGGCAAAATGCCCAACGTCCTCTGGCTCGAGGGCGCCTTTATGGAAACCATCAAAGGGTGGCAATTGGGGTGCATCTATATCACCGAGCCGCGGGACCCTAAATGGGCAGCGGCCCCCGAGTTCAGATCTGGTACCCCCATGCAGCTCACCTCATGGAAAGAGAAGGGCTTGCTATGGGGCAGTTCGGAGGAGCTGACCGGACTCCAGTCCTGTCTCCAGACTCTGGTGAACAAGAAGCTCAAGCTTGTCAACGTGATCCAGGTCATGCTCGTCCGCCGGATCCTCCCCTGCCATCAGCGGGCCTCAATCTGTGGGAGTTTGATCCGGCACAGCACCGGACCCTGAGCAGGCTCTTTGACACGACGTACGAAGCTGCCTGGAGGGTGTTGTTCAAGGGCGGAGAAGCCCCGCGTCCACGACTGAAGACCGCGGATTCAGCACCAAGCGCCCGGGCGGTGTGGTAAGATATGTTATCCTTTATGGGACATTTATTTCTTTCATAGTTTGACTCTATTGTGGGATCTAAAACTCCCGATGCCTTCAACAGGACTGGCAGAGGACGTCCGGACAGGTTAACTATCCGGCTCCCCTCCCCGAAGACCCAGCGGATATCCGTTTAACGGGGCTGCTAGTCCCGGCACTTTATGTGGTGCCGGGGAAGAAGGCCAAGAAGAAGTCCACGGGAACCCGAAGGAGTTCCCGGTGTCAGGTGGTATCGGACTCATCGTCCGATGACTCCGAGGCGGACTCGTCCCCCGAAGGCGAGGAGGAGGAAGAAGGCTCTCCCCAGGAGGGGGGAGAGAGGAAGAGGAAGGCTTCCCCAACGGGGGAGGCCGAAGGGTCCAAGAGAGGAAGTACCCTTCCTCCGGACAGCTCCGCCAACGCCAATGTTGGCGACGAAGGGTGGCCCTCAAGGGCCAAGCCTTCGGCAAGATCGTAAGTATCTGGATCCCTGAGTGATTTATAATTTCTCTTTTGTGCCACATAGTGTCCTTCTAATGCCGCCCACTACCTGTAGTCCGGCCGAGGATGATCTTCCCGCTTCATCGAGGGGGTCCTTGGCTCCGTCAGATGTGGATTCCATTCTGACCGCCTCCACCCCTCGTGATGCTAAAGACGCCGAGGTGGGATCCCAGGAGGGGACCCATCAGGAGGAGGCTGCAGAGGTGCCGCAAGGCAGCCTCCCGGACTTTGCGCCGGACTCCGTGCCAGAACCCACAGTGGTTCCAGAGTTCGACAGGCGGCCCCTTCGTAAGAAGGGCAAGACCGTGACACCGGCAGCCTCCGTCCAACCGGAGGCGCCGGACAACTTGTTGGAGGCGCTCAACGGCGCCCATCCATCGAAGAACACCGCACTATTATGAGTGCGGTGATTGAAAGGTTCAGCTCGCCAAGAGCGGGCTGACTGAAGCTTGCAGCAGCCTTCTAATGTGCTTTGAGGTAAGAAGTTTTAAAATATGTAATGTAATACCGCATAGACAGTAGCCCCTGATGCTCGGTTTGGTGTTCGGAAGGAAAAGCCGGACTGAGGATCTAAAAAGATATACGCAGGAGTTCTAAAAATTATGTCAATATGGGTTTGCAGGCTGCGCTGCTGACCTCTGCCGCATTGACTGCGGAGGTCGGTGCTTTGAAGCAGGACCTCGAGCGGACCAAGAACGAGCTCGGTCTTGCCAAGAAGCAGCTCGGGGACAAAGAAGGTGAGGAACACCATTTTAAATTTGTACCTTACAGAAAAGGATTTTGGTTGCGATAGAAATAACAAGGATAACGTGGGTACTACAAGGGCCACGAACGAGGTGCCGACCCTGAAGGAGGCCGTGTCCACGGCCGAACGCAATGCGGCCGCGGAACGAGCGGAGCGAGAGAAACAGGAGGCGCGGGTGGCGGAAGTGCGGCAAGAGCTCCAGGCTCTCATGGAAAAGCACGAGAGTTTGGAGCGCGACTCGAAGACTCGAGAGTCCGAGCTTGCCTCGGCTCTTGAAAGTGCCAAAGCCGCTAAGGACGAGGCCCATAAGGCCCTCCAAGAGATTGAGGCGGTGAATAAAATAGCGGCGGGTAAGGCATTTTTCATGCAAAGCAAGCATGTGAATGTGAATTACCTATTACTTACCCGAATTTGGAGCTCTCCAGGGGCATTTGCAGATCTGCCTTGCAGCGTGTCCGATGCCGCCGCATTCTACCGGGCCGAGGAGGGGAGCTCAACGGAGAAGGTCTTGGTCTCAAGATCTTCGAGGCCAAACATCCAGTGCCCTTAGCAACCAAATGAAGCGGTGGTCGAGCTCCACAAGGTAGCCGAAAGCAGGCCATGAAGGGCCTCATAGTCCATTTGTGGCTCAAGAGGCCATGCACGGGAGCTACTTTGGCCTTGTGCGGTGGCTGGTGGATGCGTGCCTGGGTGGAAGTCATCAAGCGCTCGCCTGCATTGAAGGTGCCCGTCGGGCCCTTGCCCGCAAAGGTGCACCGGGCAGGCTGGATCTTCGAGAGGCTTATCACGGACGCGCCGCCGGGCAAGGAGTATCGTCGCCGAAATGTACTATAAGAGTGTCTGAAGGGTGCCCGCAAGATTGCGGATGAATGCCCCAAAGATGCAATTTTTTAGTAGACTCGCAATGTGTTATCCTGTGCGCTGAAAATTTTATTCATATGCGCTAAGCAACGCTTATTAATTTAAAATATTACCTTCTGTGCGGCCATTTATCAAATCTGAGAGATGGCAAGTCGTCGGCTTCAGCCCCCATAGAATTCTATAATTTTAAATTTCGGCGAAGCCCCTAGTGTTCGGAAGACCGAATTCGGGGCGCTATCCATGCCTGGGCCGGACACAGCCGGTTCCTCGCTCTAAGCGGCATAAGTCTTTAGGGACTCGAAAAGACCTCTCGAACAGCGACCAGCTCTCGCCTTATCATGACGGTCAGTTTTAGCTTTCTCCACTTAGGCGCTCGCCCAGCTCAACCGGGGCGCAATCGCAGTGGTTCTCCCAGTGCTACCTTAGCCGATAGAACGGAACGTAAGGTACCAAAACATGGGAGCTGGGCAAACCCAACTATTGACCCAAGACATGATCCGGAGCCGATGCATATAATGCTATAAGTTCGGGGTGCCGCACTTGTGAAAGTTTTCGGACTTATCACACTGTAATGTGGGGAACATAAGCCCCTGGTGTATTCGGCCGTACCAAAGTGTACGGATGCAAGATGTCATAAATGAACATATATGTAAAAAAAGGAATGCAATTATGGGCAAAAAGCGCTGCATTGTTTATTCAAGGAATGCTGCTATGAGTGCAGAATGATACAAATAGTGCGGTAAGCAAGGGATTGGACTATTTAGACATGTCCCCCTCCAGGGGTAGGCTGTGGACTAGTGTATTTAACAAATTTAATGCTCGTAATGGAGACCAGCTGAATGTTCATCGTAGCCTTTGTCCTTCCCTAGCTGTTGCATCATGAGTTCAGCAGGTTTACCGCCGGACAGGTTCTCTGGTGAATGGAGTCCTGTGGATAAATAGAAAAAGGAAAAAAGGAAAAAAATAAAAAGAGCGACACACTTGGGAGCCCCTGGTGTGGTTGAGCCGCACTCTGGGCCTGTCGTGGTCGTGCCCCTCCCCCTGTGCCCATGGTATCTCTAGAGCGTAATGATGTACGCGAAGGGCTGGTCTTGCAATCATGCAAGGGCTGGGGTTAGCCGCATTGCACGCTGCGATGCTCGGAACGTGCTGTGGTCTGATGTATGTTACTCGGGCGCGTTTGGCCATGTCCGGTCGCTTAACGGCCGGACTCGAGAATTGCCTTTGACAGCTGCTCGTACTTCGCCACGAGAGCCGCTGTGTGTTCCTCCGCTCGGAGGAGCGTTGATGTTTCCATTGACCGTGATGACACCTCGAGGACTCGCATCTTGAGCTTGAGGTATGCGTGACGCGGCACGCGCTGAACTTTGTAAACGCGGTTCGTCCGAAAGCAGAGCGTGATAGCCATCGCGAACGGGACTATGTCAAGATTAACTCCTCGCTTGTAAATTATCCGGGATCCAAGACCACTTCTAGTGTAACGGAGCTCGCATAATTGGCCTCAACACCTGGTATGACGCCTTTGAAGGTCGTCTTTGTAGGTTTAATCCTTGAGGGTCTATGCCCATCTTGCACATCGTATCCCGATAAAGCAGGTTCAAGCTCTTGCCGCCGCCCATCGAGGACTCTAGTGAGGTGAAATCCATCGGCGATTGGGTCTAAAACCACGCGCGAATCCGCCATGGCGGATACTAGTGGGGTGGTCCCTTCGATCGAAAGTGATCGGGCAAGAGGACCATGGATTGAACTTCGGGGCGACTGGCTCCATCGCATATACGTCCCTAAGTGCACGCTTCCACTCCCTCTTGGGTATGTGGGTTGCGTATATCATGTTTACCATCCGCACTTGTGGGGGGAAACCCTTCTGTCCTCTACTGTTCGGCGGCCGGGTCTCCTCCTCATCATCGCTGTGCAGCCTCTTGTCACTGTTTTCGGTAATTAACTTGCCTGCCTGCTTGAATACCCAACAATCCCTGTTTGTGTGGTTAGCTGGCTTTTCGGGGATGCCATGTATCTGGCAAGAGCGGTCGAGTATTCGGTCCAAATTGGACGGACCCGGAGTGGTTCTTTTGAATGGTTTCTTCCGCTGACCAGGTTTAGAGCCTATGAATCTAGCGTTGACTGCCGTATCCTCAGTGTTATCGCCGTTAACGCGGCATTTGTTTTTGTTGCGACGCGACCTGCCATTGCGGTCCTTGCTGTCCGGACTGCCGGAATTTTTGCTGAGGTTGTTACTGCGAGCTAGCCAGCTATCCTCTCCCACACAGAAGCGGGTCATGAGTGATGTGAGGGCTGCCATGGATTTCGGCTTTTCCTGTCCTAGGTGCCGGGCTAGCCACTCATCGCGGATGCTATGTTTGAAGGCTGCGAGGGCCTCTGCATCCGGACAATCAACGATTTGATTTTTCTTTGTGAGGAACTATGTCCAGAATTGTCTGGCCGATTCGTCTGGCTGCTGAATTATGTGGCTTAGGTCATCGATGTCTGGTGGTCGCACATATGTGCCCTGGAAGTTGTCAAGGGATGCGGCTTCCAGGTCCTCCCAACACCCAATTGATTCTGCTGGCAAGCTGTTAAGCCAATGCCGAGCTGGTCCTTTAAGCTTGAGTGGGAGATATTTGATGGCATGGAGATCGTCACCACGGGCCATATGGATGTGAAGGAGATAATCTTCGATCCAAACCACGGGGTCTGTTGAGCCGTCGTAGGATTCGATGTTTACGGGTTTGAACCCTTCAGGGATTTGATGATCCATTACTTCATCTGTGAAGCAGAGTGGGTGTGCGGCGCCTCTATACTGGGCAATATCACGACGTAGCTCAAGAGAGCTTTGTCTATTGTGTTCGGCCCGGCCAGAGTTGCTGCATCCGGCGCGACGGTAGACGTCGTAGATTGTGGGGCGCCCACGTGATCCGTAGATAGATCTTGATTGTTTTGCTTTGTCCTCCAATATGTCTCGCAAGTCCGGCGCATTCCCTCGTGGCTTCGTACTCTTCGAGCGATGCAGGGGTACGGTCCTGATGGAGGGCCTGAATGCCTCCGCCGCAGCCACGGGTGGTCGGTCCGCCGACAGTAATCTTGGTGATGAAGGTTTGTATGCTTCCTCCTCTAGTCGGGGGAGCAGCTTGTGTTTTGGGTAGCTTTTGGAGGGGCGTTCGAGTTCATACTCTTCGGCCGCGAAGACTTCGTTCCATCTGTTGGCCAGCAGGTCTTGATCAGCTTGAAGTTGTTGCTGCTTTTTCTTTAGGCTATTTGCCATGGCGATAAGCCTACGTTTAAAACGCACTTGTTCGACAGGATCCTCGGGCACGACGAATTCGTCGTCGTTGAGGCTTGCCTCGTCTCCGGAGGGAGGTATGTAATTGTCATCCTCTATCTCCTCATCTGCCGCTCTCTCTTGAGGGCTGGCTTCTCCGTCCTCCTGTGCTGAATCTTGCTAGAGGGGGTTGTCTTCGGCACTCTCTCGGGTGTTATTGTCTCTGGTGCCGGAATCTCCATTTGCTGTGGCGGGATTTAGAGCGGCGCCGCTGACGTCGGCGCTTGGGCTGTTTCTTAGAGGAATCTGCCTCCGCTGCTTCTTCGTCGTCCCCATCCTTTGGGGTGTCCACCATGTATATGTCGTATGACGAGGTGGTCTTCCAGTGCCCCGTAGGCGCTGGTTCTTGATCATTTCCGGCATCATCGTCCATACCGTCGATGTCTTCGGAATCGTAGTCTAGCATGTCGGTTAGATCATCGACAGTGGCAATAAAGTGGGTGGTGGGTGGGTTTTGAATTTCTTTGTCGTTCGCATCCCAACCATCCTGACCGCAGTCCGGCCAGGGCTCTCCTGATAACGAGAGATACTTTAACGAGTTCAGGATGTCACCGAAGGGCGAGTGCTGAAAGATGTCCGCAGCGGTGAACTCCATGACCGGCGCCCAATCGGATTCGATCGGCAGGGGCGCAGGAGGTTCAGGGTCCGGCAAGGAGTTCGGTACCTTGGAGTCACGAGCTTTGCAAAGGACAAGGTCGGTATTCGGCTCCATCGCCGTGGAAGTTGCAGCTCCCGAGGCGGTGTCCAGCCACCTGTCCTCGATCTGCGCGGTCGGCTCCGAACTATGGGTCAGAGCGGACTCGTGTGCGGACTCCAGGGTACTGTCTGGCGGCAGAACTAAGTCATGCGCATCGTGACAGTGCGGCACGCTCGGCTGTGGCTCGAATCCATCGAAGATCAAGTCTCCGTGGACGCCAGCCGTGAAGTTTAGGCTTCCAAATCTGACCTGATGGCCAGGGGCGTAGCTTTCAATCTGCTCCAGATGGCCAAGTGAATTGGCCCGCAGTGCAAAGCCGCCGAACACGAATGTCCGGGGAGAAAAGTCTCACCCTGGACGGTGTTGTTGTTGATTGAAGAAGCCATCAAGCCTATCGGTGATGACACAGAGGAACTCTCAATGAAAGCACCAATGTCGGTGTCAAAACCGGCGGATCTCGGGTAGGGGGTCCCAAAGCTCAGGCGCCTAGGCGGATGGTAACAGGAGACAAGGGACACGATGTTTTTACCTGTGTTCAGCCCTCTCGATGGAGGTAAAACCCTACTCCTGCTTGATAGATATTGATGATATGGGTAGTACAAGAGTGGATCTACCACGAGATCAAGGAGGCTAAACCCTAGAGGCTATCCTATGGTATGATTGTTGTAATGGTTGTGTGTCCTACGGACTAAAATCCTCCGGTTTATATAGACACCGGAGAGGGCTAGGGTTACAGTAGTCGGTTACAATGGTAGGAGATCTACATATCCGTATCGCCAAGCTTGCCTTCCACGCCAAGGAAAGTCCCATCCGGACACGGGATGAAGTCTTCAATCTTGTATCTTCATAGTCTTGGAGTCCGGCCGATGATGATAGTCCGGCTATCTGGACACCCCCTAGTCCAGGACTCCCTCAAGGGGGAAAGGCAAGCTCAACATGTTGGGAAGATTAATGACAATATACTTTAACTGAGATGTGAGAAAACATAAACCATTACGTTGTCTTCCTTGTCCAACATCAACTCTTTTATCATGTCATACTTAATGAGTGCTCACAATTATAAAAGTTGTCCAAGATAGTATATTTCTATGTGAAAACCTCTCTTTCCTTATTACTTCCTATTAATTGCAACGATGACCAAAACTACGTTTGTCAACTCTCAACAACTTTTATGCCTCATACTTTCTATGTGTGAAGTCATTACTATCTATAAGATCAATATGAACTCTTTTATTCTTTTTATTCTTTCTACTTTCTCAAGATCATGGCAAGATAGCAAAGCCCTTGACTCAACACTAATCTTTATTATAGATAGCTCACAGACTCGATTACATAAAGAGATCACAAAGCTAAACTCAAAACTAATTGATAGTAAAACTTCAATCTACTAGATCAAAATACTACTAAAAGGATCGAACTAAGTAAAACGGTAAAGATAGGAGTGTGATGGTGATAAGATACCGGGGCACCTCCCCCAAGCTTGGCAGTTGCCAAGGGGAGTGCCCATACCCATGTGATTATGTCTCCTTCTTCATAGTTGGTGTTGTGATCTTCTTGGCGATGATGCCCCTCAGGATACGATTCTCCTCCTCGAGCTTATTGACTTGTTGTTTGAGGTCCATAATTTCTTTGCGGAGATTTCCTGTAACGGCTAAAGCTCCCTTTACCCAAGGATGCTGCATAGCTTCTGGAGAACAAGTGACGCTCTTTTTCATATTTTCATAAGAAAGAAATTTAACATCGGAAGGGATGACCGAATTTGGGAGGACCGAGCTATGTAGTTCCCCCATCATGAATCTTACTTGGAGGTGAGAAGTAACTTCTTGATCTTCCTCCATGGCATCTATCCTTTTCAAGTCGGCCTCCATCTCATCCTCCGTTGATGGTCCAAAGTGATAAGCATAGCTATTTGCTCCTGGATCTGGTGTCGGGTGAGACACCCGACTCTCCCCAACTGACTCTTGAGAAGACATCTTGCTCTTAATCTGCAACAGGAACAGCTCGAAACAAAAACAAAGGATATTTGCGTAATATGGTGGTCAAAGTCTTCGGGAGATTATATAATGATTTTTTATCGACCAAAATACGTAAGGTGCAAGAAAACGGAGTCCGGGAGGCACACGAGGTGGCCACGAGACAGGGGGGGCGCCCAGGAAGGGTGGGCGCGCTCTCCACCCTCATGGAGGCCTCATGTCCTTCCCGGACTACTTCTTTCTTTCCAAAATTCTTAAATATTCCAAAACGGATAAAAATTGCCCTTAGAATTGTTTTGGAGTCGTTTTACTTACCATACCACATACCTATTCCTTTTCTGAGTCTGGAACGTTCTGGAAAGTGTCCCTTATGTATTCCTCCGGGGTTATGGTCTCAACAATATTAGTTTCAACATTGATAGGATTACTTGAGATATAATGTTTAATTCTTTGACCGTTCACCAGCCTCGGACTTGTGCCTTCGAAGTTGTTGATTTTTATGGCACCGGAACGATAGACCTCCTCGATAACGTAAGGACCTTCCCATTTAGAGAGAAGTTTTCTTGCAAAAAATCTTAAACGAGAGTTGAATAATAACACATAATCACCTACATTAAACTCACGCTTTTGTATCCTTTTGTCATGCCAGCGTTTGACTTTTTCTTTAAATAGCTTGGAATTCTCATAGGCTTGGGTTCTCCATTCATCAAGTGGGCTAATATCAAATAACCTCTTCTCACCGGCAAGTTTGAAGTCATAGTTGAGCTCTTTAATAGCCCAATATGCTTTATGTTCAAGTTCTAGACGTAAGTGACATGCTTTTCCATAAACCATCTTATACGGAGACATACCCATAGGATTTTTGTATGCAGTTCTATAGGTCCATAATGCATCATCAAGTTTTTTAGACCAATTCTTTCTAGATCTATTCACAATCTTTTGCAAAATTAATTTGAGATCTCTATTGCTCAACTCTACTTGACCACTAGACTGCGGGTGATAAGGAGATGCAATTCTATGATTAACATCATACTTAGCAAGCATCTTACGGAAAGCACCATGAATAAAATGTGAACCACCATCAGTCATAAGATATCTAGGGACTCCAAACCTCGGAAAAATAACTTCTTTAAGCATTTTAATAGAAGTGTTATGATCAGCACTACTAGTTGGAATAGCTTCTACCCACTTAGTAACGTAGTCAACAAGAACTAAAATATGTGTAACCATTAGAGGCGTGAAAAGGTCCCATATAATCAAAGCCCCAAACATCAAACGGTTCAATAACAAGAGAATAATTCATAGGCATTTCTTGACGATACTAATATTACCAATTCTTTGACATTCATCACAAGATAATAAAACTTACGAGCATCTTTGAAGAGAGTAGGCCAATAAAAACCAGATTGCAATACCTTATGTGCGTTCTATCTCCAGCGTGGTGTCCTCCATATGATTCAGAGTGACACTTATGTAGGATCTATTCTGCTCATGCTCAGGTACACAACGTCTAATAACACCATCTACTCCTTCTTTATAAAGGTGTGGGTCATCCCATAAGTAATGTCTTAAATCATAAAAGAACTTTTTCTTTTGCTGGTATGTGAAACTAGGTGGTATAAATTTAGCAACAATGTGATTAGCATAATCAGCATACCAAGGAGCAGTACGAGAAGCATTAACGACCGCTAATTGTTCGTTGGGAAAGCTATCATCAATAGGTAGTTGGTCATCAAGAACATTCTCTAACCTAGACAAGTTGTCTACAACGGGGTTCTCAGCTCCCTTTGTATCAATAATATGCAAATCAAATTCTTGGAGCAAGAGAACCCATCTAATAAGTCTAGGCTTAGCATCTTTCTTTTCCATAAGATATTTAATAGCAGCATGATCACTGTGAATAGTAAATTTGGAATCAACAATATAAGGTCTGAACTTATCACAAGCAAACTCAACTGCTAAGAATTCTTTATCAGTAGTAGCATAATTTCTCTGGGCAGTATCAAGGGTTTTACTAGCATACTGGATAACATTCAATTTCTTATCAACTCTTTGCCCTAGAATAGAACCTACAGCATAATCACTAGCATCACACATAATTTCAAAGGGTACCAATCAGGTGGCTGAACAATAGGTGCAGTGATCAAAGCTTTCTTAAGTATTTCAAATGCTTCTACACAATCATCATCAAAGACAAAAGGAAGATCTTTTTGCAATAAATTAGTCAGAGGCCTAGAGATTTTAGAAAAGTCCTTAATGAACCTCCTATAAAAACCGGCATGACCAAGGAAACTTCTTATACCTTTTATGTCATTGGGACATGCCATCTCTTCAATAGCATCAACTTTAGCTTTATCAACTTCAATACCTCTCTCAGAAATCTTATGCCCCAAGACAATGACTTCATTAACCATAAAGTGGCACTTTTCCCAATTCAAGACGAGAGTAGTGTCTTCCCATCTCTGCAAAACTCGATCAAGGTTGCTCAAGCAATCATCAAAAGAGGATCCATAAACGGAGAAATCATCCATGAATACCTCACAAATCTTTTCACAAAAGTCAGAGAATATAGCCATCATGCATCTTTGAAAGGTAGCAGGTGCATTACATAAACCAAAAGGCATACGTCTATAAGCAAAAGTACCGAAAGGGCAAGTAAAAGTAGTTTTTGATTGATCCCCCGCTGACACGGGTATTTGAGAGAAACCAGAATAACCATCTAGAAAGCAGAAATGTGTGTGTTTGGATAGTCTTTCTAGCATTTGATCAATAAAAGGTAAAGGGTAATGATCTTTCTTTGTAGCTTTATTTAATTTACAGAAATCAATTACCATCCTCTAACCTGCAATAATTCTTTGCGGGATCAATTCATCTTTATCATTAGGAACGAAGGTAATACCTCCCTTTTTAGGAACACAATGGACAGGGCTTACCCAATCACTATCAGCAACGGGATAAATTATACCTGCCTCAAGGAGCTTTAGTATCTCCTATCTTACCACTTCTTTCATCTTAGGATTCAATCGTCGTTGAGGATCTCTAACTGGTTTGGCATCTTCCTCCAATTTAATTTTGTGTTGGCATAGCATGGGACTAGTGCCCTTGAGATCATCCAGAGTATATCCGATAGCAGCACGGTGCTTCTTCAGATTTTTCAATAATCTTTCTTCTTCTTGCTCTGAAAGGTTAGCACTAATAATAACAGGATATATTTTCTTTTCATCAAGATAAGTATACTTAAGATTATCAGGTAATGGTTTGAGTTCAAACATGGGATCACCCTTGGGTGGAAGGGGATCCCCTAGAATTTCAATGGGTAGGTTGTGTTTCAGAATAGGTTCCTGTTGAAGGAACACTTTATCTATTTCCCTTCTTTCATTCATAAACATATCATTTTCATGGTCTAGCAAATATTGTTCTAACAGATCAGTAGGAGGAGGCACGGCAATAGAAGCAAGACCAATAATCTCATCCTTACTAGGTGATTCTTTATCACGGGGTTGTCTATGAAACTTAGCAAAACTAAACTCATGAGACATATCCCCTAAGACAATTTCAACAATATCCTTTTCACAATCAATCCTAGCATTAATAGTATTCAAGAAGGGTCTACCAAAAATAATGGGACAAAAGTGATCTTGCGGGGAACAAAGAACAAGAAAATCAGCAGGGTATTTAACCTTCCCACACAAGACTTCGACATCTCTAACAATCCCAACTAGTTTAATGGTGTCCCTATTAGCAAGCTTACTGGTAACATCAATATCTTCTATTTCAGCGGGTGCAATATCATGCATAATTTATTTATATAAGTCATATGGTATTGGACTAGCACTAGCACCCATATCACATAAGACATGATAACAATGATCTCCTATTTTAACAGAAATAACAGGCATGCCTACAACAGGTCTATGTATCTTAGAATCTGGTCTAACAATATTAGCAGTCTCACCACAGAAATAAATAACATGCCCATCTAAATTATCATCCAAGAGATCTTTAACCATAGCAATACAGGTTCAACTTTGATTTTCTCAGGAGGTGTATAAGTCCTAGTATTACTCTTACGAACAACAGTCAAAGTTTTAGCATGATCCTTTATCCTAACAGGAAAAGGAGGTTTCTCAACATAAGTAGTAGGAACAATAGGATCATTATAAGTGAAAGTGTTTTCTTCAACTGTAATAGGTGCAACTACTTTTACTTCAATGGGAGGATTATATTTAAACCACTTCTCCTTAGGGAGATCAACGTGAGTAGCAAAAGATTCACAAAAAGCAGCTACTATCTTAGAGTCAAGTCCGTACTTAGCGCTAAATCCACGAAAAGCATCGATATCCATAAAAGATTTAACACAATCAAACTCAGGTGTTATACCTGACTCCTTACCATCGTCGGAACCCCAATCTTCAGAGTTGCATTTAATTCTTTCCAATAAATCCCATTTGAATTCAATAGTCTTCAAAGATATAAGAACCAAAGACAGAAGTATCGAGCATGTTGCGATCATTGGGAGAAAGCCGAGCATAAATTTTTTGAATAATCATTTCTCTGAAGAGCTCATGATTGGGGAATGAATATAACATTGACTTAAGCCTCCCCCAAGCTTGAGCGATGCTTTCTCCTTCGCGAGGCCAGAAATTATATATGTAATTACGATCACGATGAACAAGATGCATAGGATAGAACTTCTGGTGAAATTCCAACCTCAATCGTTTATAATTCCAAGATCTCGTATCATCACATAGCCTATACCATGTCAATGCATCTCCCTTCAAAGATAAAGGGAAGACCTTCCTTTTGACAACATCATCGGGAATACCTGCAAGCTTAAATAATCCACGAACTTCATCCACAAAAGATAAGGTGTAAATTGGGATGCAATGTTCCATCTCCTACAAAGGGATTAGCTAGCAGTTTCTCTATCATACCCGAAGGAATCTCAAAGTAAATATTTTTAGTAGGTTCAGTAGGTTGAGGAGCAACTCTTTGCTCTTCTGGTCGGGGTGAGGATACCCCGAACAAGCCCCTCAAAGGATTAGTTTCCATAGTAACAAGTGACAGAAAATTTTTGCACACTATATAAATGTTTCCTTACCAAGTTCCACTCACCAAAGGCGCTTCACTCCCCTACAACGGTGCCAGAAAAGAGTCTTGATGACCCACAATTATAGGGGATCTATCATAGTACTTTCGATAAGTAAGAGTGTCGAACCCAACGAGGAGCAGAAGGAAATGGCAAGCGGTTTTCAGTAAGGTTTTCTCTGCAAGCACTGAAATTGTAGGTAACAGATAGGTTTGTGATAAGATAAATTGTAATGGGTAACTAGCAATGAAAGTAAACAAAGTGCAACAAGGTGGCCCAATCCTTTTTGTAGCAAAGGACAAGCCTGGAAAATTTCTTATAATGAGAAAAGAGCTCCCGAGGACACATGGGAATTATCGTCAAGCTAGTTTTCATCACGCTCATATGATTCGCGTTCGGTACATTGATAATTTTGATATGTGGGTGGACCGGTGCTTGGGTGCTAACCTTACTTGGACAAGCATCCCACTTATGATTAACCCCTATTGCAAGCATCCGCAACTACAAAAGAAGTATTAAGGTAAACCTAACCACAGCATTAGACATATGGATCCAAATCAGCCCCTTACGAAGTAATGCATAAACTAGGGTTTAAGCTTCTGTCACTCTAGCAACCCATCATCTACTTATTACTTCCCAATGCCTTCCTCTAGGCCCAAATAATGGTGAAGTGTCATGTAGTCGACGTTCACATAACACCACTAGAGGAAAGACAACATACATCTCATCAAAATATTGAACGAATACCAAATTCACATGACTACTAATAGCAAGACTTCACCCATGTCCTCAGGAACAAACGTAACTACTCACAAAGCATATTCATGTTCATAATCAGAGGAGTAATAATATGCATTAAGGATCTGAACATATGATCTTCCACCAAGTAAACCAATTAGCACCAACTACAAGGAGTAATCAACACTACTAGCAACCCACAGTTACCAATTTGTGGTTTTGATACAAGATTGGATACAAGAGATGAACTAGGGTTTTGAGACGAGATGGTGCTGGTGAAGATGTTGATGGAGATTGACCCCCTCCCGATGAGAGGATCATTGGTGATGATGATGGTGATGATTTCCCCATCTCGGAGGGAAGTTTCCCCGGCGGAACTGCTTTGCCGGAGCCCTAGACTGGTTCCGCCAAGGTTGCACCTCATGGCGGCGGAGTTTCGTCTCGTAAGCTTGCCTCTGATTTTTTCAGGGTAAAATCCTTCATATAGCAGAAGATGGGCACCGGAGGGCCACCAGGGGGCCCAGGAGACAAGGGGCGCGCCAATTGGGGTGAGAGCGCCCCACCCTCCTGGCCAGGGTGTGGCTGGTGCTTTCTTCACTTAATAATTCTTATTAATTCCAAAACTGACTTCCGTGGAGTTTCAGAATTTTTGGAGCTGTGCAGAATAGATTTCCAATATTTGCTCCTTTTCCAGCCAGAATTTCAGTTGCCGGCATTCCCCCTCTTCATAGTAAACCTTGTAAAATAAGAGAGAATAGCGATAAGTATTGAGATATAATGTGTAATAACAGCCCGTAATGCAATAAATATGGATAAACGCATGATGCAAAATGGACGTATCAAGGGACCTGAAAGAAAAAAGGTGCGAAGATGCGTGGGTCCTGGGGCGGTTGAACCGTGTTGTGGACCGTGTCATAGCCGTGCCTCCGCCTATGCCCATGGTATTTTAAGTGCGTAATTATGTACGTGTGGCACAAATTTCACCGCTTGACTCGGACTAGGGCGGAGGCTGAATTGCTAGTCGAGCTCTGGACGTGCCGGATGATCCTGTTGCGGGGTACTCCGGACTCGCTTGACGGTGTCCGGGTTCTTTATCGCCGAATTGGCTGTTCGCCAAAGAAGGTTGTTTTGTACTTCTGCCGCGAGGGCCGCAGTGTGTTCCTCCGTACGGAGCAAGCGCTCTGTGTTTCCATTAACTGTTATAACCCCGCGAGGTCCTGGCATTTTGAGCTTGAGGTATGCGTAATGCGGTACCACATTGAATCTAGCAAATGCGGTTCGTCCGAGCAGTGCATGATAGCCACTGCGAAAAGGGACGATGTAAAAGATTAACTCCTCGCTTCGGAAATGTTCCGGAGATCCGAAGACCACTTCCAGTGTGATTGAGCCCGTGCAACAGGCCTCCACACCGGGTATGACACCCTTAAAGGTGGTTTTTCTGGGCTTGATCCTTGAGGGGTCAATGCCCATTTTGCGCACTGTATCCTGATAGAGCAGGTTCAGGCTGCTGCCACCGTCCATGAGGACTCGTGTGAGGTGGAATCCGTCAATGATGGGGCCAAGGCCAATGCGGCTGAACCTCCATGACGGATACTTGTAGGATGGTGCCTGCGATCGAAAGTGATGGGACAAGAGGACCATGGGTTGAACTTTGGGGCGACTGGCTCCATCGCATAGGACACTCATGACTCCCTTAGTGCACGCTTCCGTTCCAGTTTGGGAATATGGGTTGCGTATATCATATTCACCATTTTCACCTGGGGAGGGAATTTCTTCTGTCCTCCTATGTTCGGCGGCCGGGGCTCCTCGTCGTCATCGCTATGCAGCCCCTTTTCCTTGTTTTCGGCATTCAACTTGCCGGCCTGTTTAAACACCCAACATTCCCTGTTGGTGTGGTTGGCTGGTTTATCGGGGGTGCCATGAATTTGACATGAGCGATCGAGTATGCGGTCCAGGCTGGATGAGACCGGGTTGTTTCTTTTGAATGGCTGTTTCCGCTGTCCGGATCTAGAGCCTCTGAATCCAGCATTAACTGACGTGTCTTCGGCGTTGTCGCCATTGTTGCGACGCTTGTGTCTATTGCGTCGTGGCTTGCCGTTGCTATCACTGGTGTTTGAATCGCCTGGGTTTTTGGTGTGATGTTGCCACGAGCCAGCCGGCTGTCCTCGCCCGCGCAAAAGCGGGTCATGAGTGTCGTGAGGGCTGCCATGGACTTTGGCTTCTCTTGGCCGAGGTGTCGGGCGAGCCATTGTCATGGATGTTATGCTTGAAGGCTGCTAAGGCTTCGGCATTCGGACAGTCGACAAGTTGGTTCTTTTTAGTTAGGAACCGAGTCCAGAATTTCCTGGCTGACTCTCCGGGCTGTTGGGTTATGTGACTTAAGTCATCAGCATCCGGTGGTCGCACGTAAGTGCCCTGGAAGTTTTCGAGGAATGCGTCTTCCAGGTCCTCCCGAATGCCAATGGAACTTGCTGGCAGACTATTCAGCCAATGTCGAGACGGTGCTTTGAGCTTGACTGGTAGGTACTTGATGGCATGTAGGTCATCGCCGCGGGCCATGTGAATGTGTAGGAGAAAATCTTCAATCCATACCGCGGGGTCTGTTGTGCCATCGTATGATTCAATGTTGACGTGTTTAAACCCTTCTGGGAATTCATGATCCATTACTTCGTTAGTGAAGCATAGGGGGTGTGCGGCGCCTCCATGCCGGGCTACATCCCGACGTAGTTCAAATGAGTCTGGTCTGTTGTATTCGGCCCAGTCAAACTTTTGTTTATTGTATCCGGCGTGATGGTCATCATCACGCGTTGTGGCACGCCCTCGTGATCCGTAGATCGATCTTGACTGTCCTGCTTTGTTTTCCAATATGTCTCGCACGTCCTTCGTGTGGCCCCGGGCCTTAGTATTACTATTTGATTGGCGACGGGGTGTGGTCTGGACTTCGGGCTGGTACGCCACTCTGTCTCGGCCACGGGGTGGCCGGTCAGCCGCATCATGTGCTGGTAGTGTGGGTTTCAATGCCTCCTCCTCGAGTTGAGGTAGCAACCTGCACTTTGGGTAACTTTTGGTAGGGCGCTCGAGTCCGTATTCCTCGGCGGCCAGGACCTCGCACTACAAAAAAAAGACACATCCGTGACATTTTGGGCCGAACGAATTTTTTTCTGTCATACATATGACACTTCTATGACAATAATTGTGACAAAACCCGGTATCATCATAGATGTGATAGGCTCCTACTTCTATGACAAAAATCATGATGTAAAAGGGCTTTTCATCACGGGCGGGCGGAGAAGCGGTGCATGACATTCTTTGGGCCGCCCATGACGGAAAAACCATGGTAGAAGCGGGGGATTTGGGAGTCACGGTTATGGTGGGAGGTCGGGGCGAGCGATGCGCGTTTTTCGACACATACACACGTGTGTGAGAGGCGTTGGCTCTAACTGAACCCAAGCGAGGCATTGGGCTCTAACTAAACCCGGCGACAGACTGCAGAACTCTGCGTTCATCGAACCCGAGCGATCGATCGATGGCTATTAACTAAACCCGATCAAGTGATTCTTCGCCATCGCCGCTAATCAAGCCGATCGATTGATGAGCAAAGTGAGCGTATGGGGGTGGATGAACGGTGAGCGGTGGCATTGCCTCTGGATGAACAGGACCCTGTGGTGTGGAGGGCTGGATGAACAGTAGACAATGGAGGGGTGCCCGTGGAGGGGTGGTTGAACAGGACCCCGTGGTGCGGATGGCTGGATGAACAGTAGACGATGGAGGGGTGCCCGTGGAGGGGTGGTTGAACAGTAGCCGGTGGAGTAGCGCGCGGTGGAGGCTGGATGAACAGGAGCCCGTGGAGGCTGGAGGAGGTCAACGGTAGCCCGTGGAGGCTGGAGGAGGTCGACGGTGGAGATGAACAGTATCCCGTGGAGTCCCATTTTGCGGTATGCCACACCCCTCCCGATGAACAGGACCCACGTTTCGACCGTAGCGCTCCAACACAAGTCCGTTTCATCCGTTTTGCGGTACGCCATACCCCTCCCGATCAATAGGACCCCCGTTTCGACCGTAGGAGGTCCGTTTCGTCCGTTTTACGGTACACCACACCCCTCCCGATCAACAGGACCCCCGTTTCGACCGTAGGAGGTCTATTTCCTCCGTTTTGCCGTACGCCACACCCCTCCCGATCAACAGGACCCCGTTCCGAATGTAGGAGGTCTGTTTCCTCCATTTTGCGATACGCCAGGCCTCGTTTCCATCGCATGCTCCGTCCAAGCCCTCCCAATGAACACGACCACGCATTCCGTTCCGACCCAGCCGGTTGGCTCCCCATGAACACGACGACGGTGTTGTTTCTCCGTTCCGACCCAGCCATGTATGTATGCGCGAGTAGGCGTTCGAGACCCTGCCCATATGTACGTAGTCGCTGTATTTTCTTTCTTGCACCCTCGCCGATGTACGTACATGTACATGCTACGTGCGGCCTCTACTACGGCACGTGCGCGCCTCTACAACGAACAGTATGTACGTACACGTTTGCGACTAGAATGACAGCGCTACGTACGCTTCGACCAGGTGGGTCCCGACTGTCAGGCACTTCCTTGCGTGCGAAAATGTAGTTGGTGGCTCCCAGCAGTCAGAGGGGCGAATCATTTTTTTTTGCCCAGACGCACTTCCTTTGCGTGCGAATATGTAGCTGGTGGGTCCCAGCAGTCAGGGGGATGAATAATTTTTTTGCCCGGACGCACTTCCTTGCGTGCGAAGATGTAGCTGCTGGGTCCCAGCAGTCAGGGGGGTGAATCATTTTTTTGCCTGGACGCACTTCCTTGCATGCGAAGATGTAGCTGGTGGGTCCCAGCAGTCAGGGGGAAACTTTTTTCGTGAAATACGGTGGCCCGTCCGGTGGGTCCCCGCTGTGAGGTGGAGGAATCATTATTTTGCGCGTAATAAGGAGGCACTTCCTTGCTTCGGCCGTGGACCCAGCTGTCAGCCTCTCCACGTACAGTCCACGTCCGATGGAAGTCATTCCTTGACCATGTTGACCACGCCGCACTGAGAGCACCACGGTGGTGGACGACGGCGAGGCCTAGGAAGGGGACGACTCGGAGCCGGGGAAGACGCAACAGTGGATGCCCACGCGAAGAGGAGTACGAGGGTTCACTGGTTCGGCTGCGGTGTGAGGCTGTTGTTGTTGGGGAACGTAGTAATTTCAAAAATATCCTACGCACACGCAAGATCATGGTGATGCATATCAACAAGAGGGAGAGTGTTGTCTACGTACCCTCGTAGACCGTAAGCGGAAGCGTTATGACAACACGGTTGATGTAGTCGTACGTCTTCACGATCCGACCGATCCAAGCACCGAACGTACGTCACCTCCGAGTTCAGCACACGTTCAGCTCGATGACGATCCCCGGACTCCGATCCAGCAAAGTGTCGTGGATGAGTTCCGTCAGCATGACGGCGTGGTGACGATGATGATGTTCTACCGACGCAGGGCTTCGCCTAAGCACCGCAACGATATGACCGAGGTGGAATATGGTGGAGGGGGGCACCGCACACGGGTAAGGAACGATCACGAAGATCAACTTGTGTGTCTATGGGGTGCCCCCTGCCCCCGTATATAAAGGAGTGGAGGAGGGGGAGGGTCGGCCCTCTCTATGGCGCGCCCTAGGGGAGTCCTACTCCCATCGGGGATTCCCCCTTTCCTAGTAGAACTAGGAGCCCTTCCATGTAGTAGGAGTAGGAGAGAAGGAAAGGGAAGAGAGAAGAAGAAGGAAGGAAGGGGGCGCCCCCCCTCCCTAGTCCAATTCGGACTAGTCCATGGGGAGGGGTGCGGCCACCCTTTTTGCCCTTTCTCTCCTTTTCCGTATGGCCCATTAAGGCCCAATACGTATTCCCGTAACTCTCCGGTACTCCGAAAAATAACCGAATCACTCGGAACCTTTCCGATGTCCGAATATAGTCGTCCAATATATCAATCTTTACGTCTCGACCATTTCGAGACTCCTTGTCATGTCCCCGATATCTTCCGAGACTCCGAACTCCTTCGGTACATCAAAACTCATAAACTCATAATAAAACTGTCATCGAAACCTTAAGCGTGCGGACCCTACATGTTCAAGAACTATGTAGTCATGACTGAAACACGTTTCTGGTCAATAACCAATAGCGGGACCTGGATGCCCATATTGGCTCCCACATATTCTATGAAGATCTTTATCGGTCAAACCACATAACAACATACGTTGTTCCCTTTGTCATCGGTATGTTACTTGCCCGAGATTCGATCGTGGGTATCTCAATACCTAGTTCAATCTCGTTACCGGCAATTCTCTTTACTCGTTCCATAATACATCACCCCGCAACTAACTCATTAGTTACAATGCTTGCAAGGCTTAAGTTATGTGCATTACCGAGAGGGCCCATAGATACCTCTCCGACAATCGGAGTGACAAATCCTAATCTCGAATACGCCAACCCAACATGTACCTTTGGAGACACCTGTAGAGCTCCTTTATAATCACCCAGTTACGTTGTGACGTTTGGTAGCACACAAAGTGTTCCTCCGGTAAACGGGAGTTGCATAATCTCATAGTCATAGGAACATGTATAAGTCATGAAGAAAGCAATAGCAATATACTAAACGATCAAGTGCTAAGCTAACGGAATGGGTCAAGTCAATCACATCATTCTCCTAATGATGTGACCCCGTTAATCAAATGACAACTCATGACTATGGTTAGGAAACTTAACAATCTTTGATTCACGAGCTAGTCAAGTAGAGGCATACTAGTGACACTCTGTTTGTCTATGTATTCACACACGTATTATGTTTCCGGTTAATACAATTCTAGCATGAATAATAAACATTTATCATGAAATAAGGAAATAAATAATAACTTTATTATTGCCTCTAGGGCATATTTCCTTGAGTCTCCCACTTGCACTAGAGTCAATGATCTAGTTCACATTGCCATGTGATTTAACACCAATATTCATATCTGTATATGATTAACACCCATAGTTCACATCGTCATGTGACCAACATCCAAAGGGTTTACTAGAGTCAATAATCTAGTTCACATCACTATGTGATTAACACCCAAAGAGTACTAAGGTGTTATCATGTTTTGCTCGTGAGAGAAGCTTAGTCAACGGGTCTGTCACATTCAGAGCCGTATGTATTTTGCGAATATTCTATCTCTACAATGCTCTGCACGGAGCTACTCTAGCTGATTGCTCCCACTTTCAATATCTATCCAGATTGAGACTTAGAGTCATATGGATTGGTGTAAAAGCTTGCACCGATGTAACTCTTTACGACGGGCTCTTTTATCACCTCCATAATTGAGAAATATTTCCTTAGTCCTTACTAAGGATATTCTTGACCAATGTCTAGGGATCTACTCCTAGATCACTATTGTACTCCCTTGCCAAATTCAGAGCAAGGTATACAATAGGTCTGGTACATAGCATAGCATACTTTTTATAGAACCTATGAGTGATGCATAGGGAATGACTTTCATTCTCTTTCTATTTTCTCGCCGTGGTCGGGATTTGAGTCTTACTCAATTTCATACCTTTGCAACAGGCAAGAACTCTTTCTTTGATTGTTCCATTTTGAACTACTTCAAAATCTTGTCAATGTATGTACTCATTGAAAATCTTATCAAGCGCCTTGATCTATCTCAATAGATCTTGATGCTCAATATGTAAGTAGCTTTACCGAGGTCTTTCTTTGAAAAACTCCTTTCAAACACTCCTTTATGCTTTCCAGAAAATTCTACATCATTTCCAATTAATAATATGTCATTCACATATACTTATCAGAAAGGTTGTAGTGCTCCCACTCACTTTCTTGTAAATCTGAGGCCTTTCCAAAAGTCATATAAAACCATATGCTTTGATCAACTCATCAAAGCGTATATTCCAACTCCGGGATGCTTGCACCAGTCCATTGATGGATTGCTGGAGCTTGCACATTTTGTTAGCACCTTTATGATTAACAAAACCTTCTGGTTGCATCATATACAACTCTTCTTTAAAAATCCATTAAGGAATGCAGTTTTGACATCCATTTTCCAGATTTCATAAAATTTGGCAATTGCTAACATGATTCAGACAAACTTAAGCATCGATACGAGTGAGAAAATCTCATCGTATTCAACACCTTGAACTTGTCGAAAACCTTTTGCAACAAGTCGAGCTTAGTAGATAGTAACACTACTATCAGTGTCCGTCTTCCTCTTGAAGATCCATTTATTTAACATGGCTTGCTGATCATCGAGCAAGTCAATCAAAGTCCATACTTTGTTCTCATACATGGATCATATCTCAGATTTTATGGCCTCAAGCCATTTCGCGGAATCTGGGCTCATCATCGCTTCCTCATAGTTCATAGGTTCATCATGGTCTAGTAACATGACTTCCATAACATGATTACCGCACCACTCTGGTGCGGATCTTACTCTGGAAGACCTACGAGGTTTGGTAGGAACTTGATCTGAAGTTTTATGATCATCATCATTAACTTCCTCACTAATTGGTGTAGGAATCACTGTAACTTATTTCTGTGATGAACTACTTTCCAACAAGGGAGTTGGTATAGTTACCTCAACAAGTTCTACTTTCCTCCCATTCACTTCTTTCGAGAGAAACTTCTTCTCTAGAAAGGATCCATCTTAGCAACGAATAACTTGCCTTCGGATCTGTGATAGAAGGTGTACCCAATTGTTACCTTTGGGTATTCTATGAAGACGCACTTCTCCGATTTGGGTTCGAGCTTATCAGGTTGAAACTTTTTCACATAAGCATTGCAGCCCCAAAATTTAAGAAACGACAACTTGGGTTTCTTGCTAAACCACAGTTCATATGGTGTCATCCAACGGATTTAGATGGTGCCCTTTTAACGTGAATGCAGCTGTCTCTAATGCATAACCCCAAAACAACAATGGTAAATCAATAAGAGACATCATAGATTGCTCCACATCCAATAAAGTGCGGTTACGACGTTCGGACACACCATAATGTTGTGGTGTTCCAGGTAGCGTGAACTGTGAAACTATTCCACATTGTTTTAATTGAAGACCAAACTCGTAACTCAAATATTCGTCTCTGCGATCAAATCGCAGAAACTTTATTTTCTTGTTACAATGATTTTTTCACTTAACTTTGAAATTCTTTGAACCTTTCAACTATTTCAGACTTATGTTTCATCAAGTAGATATACCCATATCTGCTCAAATCATCTTGTGAAGGTCAGAAAATAATTATACTTGTCACGTGCATCAACACTCATTGGATCGCATACATCGGTATGTATTATTTCCAATAAGTTAGTAGCTTGTTCCATTGTTCCGGAGAACGGAGTTTTAGTCATCTTGACAAAAAGGCACGGTTCGCAAGCATCAAATGATTCATAACCAAGTGATTCCAAAAATCCATCTTTATGGAGTTTCTTCATGCGCTTTACACCGATATGACCCAAACGGCAGTGCCACAAATAAGTTGCACTATCATTATTAACTTTGCATCTTTTGGCATCAATATTATGAATATGTGTATCACTACGATCAAGATCCAACAAACTATGTTCATTGGGTGTATGACCATCGAAGGTCTTATTCATGTAAACAGAATAACAATTATTCTCTAACTTTAAATGAATAACTGTATCGCAATAAACACGATCAAATCATGTTCATGCTCAACGCAAACGCCAAATAACATTTATTTAGGTTTGACATTAATCCCGAAAGTATAGGGAGTGTGCGATGATGATCATATCAATCTTGGAACTACTTCCAACACTCGTCATCACTTCCCTTTCAAGTAGTCTCTGTTTATTCTGTAACTCCTGTTTCGAGTTACTAATCTTAGCAACCGAACAAGTATCAAATACTCGGGGGCTACTATAAACACTAGTAAGGCACACATCAATAACCTGTATATCAAATATACCCTTGTTCACTTTGCCATCCTTCTTATCCACCAAATATTCAGGGCATTTCAGCTTCGAGTGATCATTTCCTTTGTAGTGTAAGCACTCAGTTTTAGGCTTTGGTCCAGCTTTGGTCTTCTTCACGGGAGTGACAACTTGTTTGCCATTCTACTCAAAGTTTCCCTTTATTTTCCTTTGCCCTTTTTGCAACTAGTGGTCTTGTCAATAATCAACACTTGATGCTCTTTCTTGATTTCTACCTTCGTCGATTTCAACATCACGAAGAGATCGGGAATCGTTTTCGTCATCCCTTGCATACTATAGTTCATCACGAAGTTCTAGTAACTTAGTGATGGTAACTAGAGAATTCTGTTAATCACTATCTTATCTGGAAGATTAACTCCCACTTGATTCAAGCGATCAAAGTACCTAGTCAATCTGAGCACATGCTCACTAGTTGAGCGATTCTCCTCCATCTTTTAGCTATAGAACTTGTTTGGAGACTTCATATCTCTCAACTTGGGTATAAACTTCAACTCCTGGAACATCTCATATGGTCCATGACGTTTAAAACGTCTTTGAAGTCCCGATTCTAAGCCGTTAAGCATGGTGCACTAAACTATTAAGTAGTCATCATATTGAGCTAGCCAAACGTTCATAACGTCTGCATCTGCTCCTGCAATAGGTCTGTCATCTAGCGGTGCATTAAGGACATAATTCTTCTATGTAGCAATGAGGACAAACCTCAGATCACGGATCCAATCCGCATCATTTTTACTAACATCTTTCAACACAATTTTCTCTAGGAACATATCAAAAATAAACATATGAAAGCAACAATGCAAGCTATTGATCTACAACATAATTTGCAAAATACTACCAGGACTAAGTTCGTGATAAATTTAAGTTCAATTAATCATATTACTTAAGAACTCCCACTTAGACAGACATCTCTCTAGTCATCTAAGTGATCACGTGATCCAAATCAACCAAACCATGTCCGATCATCACGTGAGATGGAGTAGTTTCAATGGCGAACATCACTATATTGATCATATCTACTATATGATTCACGTTCGACCTTTTGGTCTCTGTGTTCCGAGGCCATATCTGTTATATGCTAGGCTCGTCAAGTTTAACATGGGTATTCCGCGTGTGCAACTGTTTTGCACCCGTTGTACTTGAATGTAGAGCCTATCACACCCGATCATCACATGGTGTCTCAGCACGAAGAACTTTCGCAACGGTGCATACTCAGGGAGAACACTTCTTGATAATTTTAGTGAGAGATCATCTTAAAATGCTACCGTCAATCAAAGCAAGATAAGATGCATAAAGGATAAACATCACATGCAATCAATATAAGTGATATGATATGGCCATCATCATCTTGTGCTTGTGATCTCCATCTCCGAAGCACCGTCGTGATCACCATCGTCACCGGCGCGACACCTTGATCTCCATCGTAGCATCGTTGTCGTTATGCCATCTATTGCTTCTACGACTATTGCTACCGCTTAGTGATAAAGTAAAGCAATTACAGGGTGTTTGCATTTCATAAATAAAGCGACAACCATATGGCTCATGTCAGTTGCCGATAACTTCGGTTACAAAACATGATCATCTCATACAATAAAATATAGCATCACGTCTTGACCATAGCACATCACAACATGCCCTGCAAAAACAAGTTAGACGTCCTCTACTTTGTTGTTGCAAATTTTATGTGGCTGCTACGGGCTGAGCAAGAACCATTCTTACCTACGCATCAAAACCACAACGATAGTTCGTCAAGTTAAGGCTGTTTTAACCTTCGCAAGGACCGGGCGTAGCCACACTCGGTTCAACTAAAGTTGGAGAAACAGACACCCGCTAGTCACATGTGTGCAAAGTACGGCGGTAAAACCAGTCTCGCGTAAGCGTACGCGTAATGTCGGTCCGGGCCGCTTCATCCAAAAATACCACTGAACCAAAGTATGACATGCTGGTAAGCAGTATGACTTGTATCGCCCACAACTCACTTGTGTTCTACTCGTGCATATAACATCAACGCATAAAACCTGGCTCTGATACCACTATTGGGGAACGTAGTAATTTCAAAATGTTCCTATGCACACGCAAGATCATGGTGATGCATAGCAACGAGAGGGGAGACTGTTGTCTATGTACCCTCGTAGACCGTAAGCGGAAGCGTTATGATAACGTGGTTGATGTAGTTGTACTTCTTCACGATCTGACCGATCCAAGCACCGAACGTACGGCACCTCCGAGTTCAGCACACGTTCAGCTCGATGACGATCTCCGGACTCGGATCCAGCAAAGTGTCAGGGATGAGTTCCGTCAGCACGATGGCGTGGTAACAAATGATGATGTTCTACCGACGCAGGGATTCGCCTAAGCACCGCACACGGCTAAGGAACAATCACGAAGATCAACTTCTGTGTCTATGGGGTGCCCCTACCCCCGTATATAAAGGAGTGGAGGAGGGGGAGGGCCGGCCCTCTCTATGGCGCGCCCTAGGGGAGTCCTACTCCCACCGGGAGTAGGATTCCCCCTTTCCTAGTAGAACAAGGAGCCTTTCCATGTAGTAGGAGTAGGAGAGAAGGAAAGGGAAGAGAGAAGGAGAAGGAAGGAAGGGGGCACCCCCCCTCCCTAGTCCAATTCGGACTAGTCCATGGGGATGGGTGTGGCCACCCTTTTGGCCCTTTCTCTCCTTTCCCGTATGGCCCATTAAGGCCCATTACGTATTCCCATAACTCTCCGGTACTTCGAAAAATACCCGAATCACTCGGAACCTTTCCGATGTCCGAATATAGTCGTCCAATATATCGATCTTTACGTCTCGACCGTTTCGAGACTCCTCGTCATGTCCCCGATATCATCCGAGAGTCCGAACTCCTTCGGTACATCAAAACTCATAAACTCATAATAAAACTGTCATCGAAACCTTAAGCATGCGGACCCTACGGGTTCGAGAACTATGTAGACATGAACGAAACACGTTTCCGGTCAATAACCAATAGCGGGACTTGGATGCCCATATTGGCTCCCACATATTCTACGAAGATCTTTATCGGTCAAACCGCATAACAACATACGTTGTTCCCTTTATCATCGGTATGTTACTTGCCCGAGATTCGATCGTCGGTATTTCAATACCTAGTTCAATCTCATTACCGGCAAGTCTCTTTACTCGTTCCGTAATACATCATCCCGCAACTAACTCATTAGTTACAATGCTTGCAAGGCTTAAGTGATGTGCATTACCGAGAGGGCCCAGAGATACCTCTCCGACAATCAGAGTGACAAATCCTAATCTCGAAATACGCCAACCCAACATGTACCTTTGGAGACACCTGTAGAACTCCTTTATAATCACCCAGTTACGTTGTGATGTTTGGTAGCACACAAAGTGTTCCTCCGGTAAACGGGAGTTGCATAATCTCATAGTCATAGGAACATGTATAAGTCATGAAGAAAGCAATAGCAATATACTAAACGATCAAGTGCTAAGCTAACGGAATGGGTCAAGCAATCACATCATTCTCCTAATGATGTGACCCTGTTAATCAAATGACAACTCATGTCTATGGTTAGGAAACTTAACCATCTTTGATTCACGAGCTAGTCAAGTAGAGGCATACTGGTGACACTCTGATTGTCTATGTATTCACACACGTATTATGTTTCCTGTTAATACAATTCTAGCATGAATAATAAATATTTATCATGAAATAAGGAAATAAATAATAACTTTATTATTGCCTCTAGGGCATATTTCCTTCAGCTGTCGCCGCAGAATAACAGAAGGTGTGAGTGAGTAGTGTCGGTGTACTAAATTAGGGGTACCTTAGTACCCCGAACTTGTGCACGGGCAGTCGCAGCACCCCGCGGCAAGGCTTGTCGGGCGCCCGCCAAGACCCTCCATCATTCCCCACTACTGCCATTCAAGAACAAAGTATCAACTGAGAAAACAAAGGCCCCGGCAAGAGGAGCTTGCCGGGAAGGCCAACCGAGGCGCTCCCAGAAGACTTGCCGCGACGCTCGCAGCGTCCCGGCAAGGCCCGGCGGCCGGCAAGCTTGCCGGCACAACAAGAGGAGGGCCGCGGCAAGGCACTTGCCGCAGCAAGGCTGCCACCCAAAATCCAGCGCATCCAGCGGCGTGTCACCCCAGGGCCGTCCCAGGGGCACGTGGCGAGGCGTTGCGCAGCCATGCGGAGCGAGGTGGCAAGCGGAGCTGACAGAGACGCCATCGTGGCAACCGGTGGCTCACCTAACGGTCGTTTCATTGCACTGTTGGGGCGACCGGACGGGCATTAAATGCCCTTGTCCACTGCCGTCAGAGTTAGGTAGGGGACACTATTGGTCACTATTGTACCAACCTGCGTTTTTACTTTTCTGCCCCCTCTTCCTACACTGCCACCTGTTGGTGCCCCCTTCAGACTATAAAAGGGAGGCCCATGCGCACATAGAAGGGGTTCGGTCCATTCGACGCACGCAGCACCACCATACGCTCGCGCTCTCGAGCAAGATCAAATACAGAACACAAAGCAGCAGTAGGGGTTTTATCTCTCCGGAGAGCTCCGAAGCTGGGTAAAAATCGCCCGTCTCCCCCGCGCGCCCGACCTCGATCAGCTCTGCGCACGCCCTCCGCTCCCTCGCCGGACTAGAAGGGGCCCCCTTGCCCCATAGGTGCTCGAGGCCACACAAAGATCGCCCCGACATCTTTGGCGCGCCAGGTAGGGGGCGCGTCGAGGTCGTGAGCATCTGATCCGGTCTCCGTGTGCGCTACATCAATGTCTTCGTCAGCATGCCACCGAAGAAGAAGCCTTCGGAGGTGGCCGCTCCGTCTACATCGAATCTACCACCCCCCGCTGGAGCAAGCGGGTGGTGGAGTGGACGCCGGCGAAGGAGCGGGCGCTGACGGTGGGACTCACGTCGTCACCAGTGTCCAAAACAAGGCCCATAGCGCCGGCGACTGCAGACACCACACCCTTCACAGGAGGTGCAGGGTCGACAACGCCCTGGTGCTCCTAGCACCGTGCTCTCATTGGAGCAAGGCCAAGCTGGTGGGTCGCGGGACGTTCGAGGTCAGCATGCACGCCAAAGATCTTTGGCGCGAGTGAGGTGATCGCCGGATGGGTTGTGGCACCTCCCAATCCAGTTGGGAGTCCGAGCACATCCCGCTCCTCGCGTCGCTCGTCGCCACCGCCACCCATGACAGCAGAGGAAGCGCTGGCCCGAGCCCAGCTACTTCTAGATTACCCTCCGGCGCCACACAAGATTGACGACTGGAGGATGACCATTTACAGCCTCATCGGCTTCGCCAACGGCGACAAGCCCCGACAACCGAACGCATCGAAGCCCCGGCAAGGAGCCCAGGCGCAAGCCGACGCCAACAAGACCGCTGGGGGTGCCACCTCCGTGCACTCCCAGCCCCGAAGGCCAAGATTGCCGGCTCGCCAGACTAACCCCGACGCCGACTCCACCGCGTCGTCGGACCCGCGAACTCGCCGTGACCAACGCCACGTTCTCCAAGAACGACAACACGAAGACGCTCGCACTCGCATCGAGCGCCAGAGAGAAGCGCGACGTCAATCTGATCAGCGCGCTGGGCCCGTTGTCGACATGCACGCACCAGGGGAACCAGACGACTTGCCGTACGCGGCAGGTTGCCCTGCGTTCACCCGCGAGCTGCGGCAAGTCCAGTGGCCCAAAACCAAGAATTTCAAGCCAGACGTGCCCGAGAAGTACGATGGCAGGATACATCCGTCGGAGTTCCTCAAGATCTACACCATCGCGGTGCGAGGCTGAGGGCGCGACGAGAAGATCTCGCCAACTACTTCCCCGGTGCTCAAACCCAACGTCCGATCTTGGCTCATGCACTTGCCGGACGGCTCCATCTCTTCATGGGCGGACTGGTCATCGGCTTGTCGGCGCCTTCACAAAGTGCCACAAACCCCATGGCCAGAGAGCGATCCGCATCTGCTTGTCCGTAGGAGGAGAGCCCTGCGCGCAAGTACATCTGAGAGATTCAGCCAGGTGCAGCGCAACATCCCAGACGTCCACCCTGCCGCAGTTATCAGCGTGTTTCATCAGAACATGCGTAACCACAGGATGAGGGAGGAGATGGCGATGTGCAAGATCAGAGATGTCAGCGAGCTCTATGCTCTGGCAGACAAGTGTGCACGGGCTGAGGAGGGGAGGAAAATCCCCGGCGAGATTGCGGGAGCAGAAGGATCTGACAGTGAGGATGCCGCCCCGGCAAGGAAGAACCGGAGGCGGAACAACAGGAAGAGAAAGGCGAAGGATGTGCTAGCTGTTGAGCATTTCGGCAACGGAGGCGGCTCCGACAAGGCCAAAGCCGATGACTCCGGCGAGGCTGTGGTAGCCGCCGACAAGCAGGATGGCTCCGGCAAGCGATATTGCAAGATTCACCGCACCAAGGGCCATGACCACCAAACCTGCAAGAAAGTGGAGCAGATGGCGGAGCTACAGAAAGCTGAGTACGAGCGCCGCGATAAGGAGAGAGCCCAGGGAGGTGGCGGAGGATCCGGCAAGGCACTTCCCGCCCGGGGAGGGCACCGCGGCAAGGCCAAGCCGCGGCAAGGAGACAGGCCTCCTCGTGGCCGCAACAAGGACGAAGATGAAGATGAGGATGATGAGATGGAGGAAGATGAGACTGATGACCAAGAGTTTCGTAAGGCAGAGGTATTGGCTCGACGGCGGGCGCTCTCTCATTCACACCTCACACCGCCAACTCAAGCGGTGGGTGCGAGAAGTGAACGCAGCGGAGCCGTCTGGTCGAGTCGCGCAAGCCTCAAGTGGTCCAAGACGCCCATCATCTTCGACGCTGAGGACCACCCTGAACGCATCACTGCAGTCGGGTGCTTGCCGATGTTGGTTTCACCAACAATCCGCAACCTCAAGGTCACGAAGATGTTGGTTGACGGCGGGGCCGGCCTGAACCTGATTTCCTCCGCGGTGCTCAAGAAGCTCCAGATCCCCGACAGCGAGCTCGAAGAAACTGGTACCTTTCAAGGGATAAATCCGGGAAGGAGCAAGCCTAAGGGAAAGATCACACTGCCAGTGACGTTTGGCAGCGAGCTAAATTTCAGGACAGAGAGGGTCACATTCGATGTTGCTGATATCCCATTACCCTACAATGGGATACTCGGCCGACCAGCGTTTGCCAAGTTCATGGCAGCCTCTCACTACGCATACAATGTGCTCAAGATGCCTGGTCCGATAAGTGTCATTTCAGTACAAGGTGACAAAAAGGATGCACTTATCTGCACCGACAAGATCTACCGGGAAGCAGCGGCCGCGGCAGAGTGCAAGCCGCTTGCCACTGAAGCTCCCCGGGGGTAGAAGAAAGCCAAGTCCGGCAAGAGTAGCTCTGATGACCACTCCGGCAAGCGCACCTCCCCGGAGTGCTGCGCTGCCGTCGAGGACGCACCATCGAGCTCCACCGGCAAGTGCAAGAAGGCAAAGACAGCTTCACCAGAGACCAAGAAAGTGGCCGCCAAGGAGGACGGCACCGGTCGTACCTTCACCATCAGTGCCACGCTTGATCCTAAATAGGAAAGCGCGCTCGTTGCTTTCCTGCGGGCGAATGTAGATGTGTTTGCATGGCAGCCATCTGACATCCCCGGTGTTCCCAGGGAAGTAATCGAGCACCACCTTGCCGTCTGCCCTCACGCACGGCCCGTCAAGCAAAGAGTCAGAAAGCAAGCAGTAGAGCGTCAAGAATTCATAGAAGAGGAGATCAGGAAGTTGGAAGCAGCAGGCCTGGTCCGAGGAGTACTCCATCCGACGTGGTTAGCCAATCCAGTAGTCATGCGCAAGGCAAACGGGAAGTGGAGGCTTTGCATCGACTTCACTGATGTCAATAAGGCCTGTCCCAAGGATCCATTCCCCTTGCCGCGCATTGACCAGATTGTAGACTCCACAGTAGGATGTGATCTGCTTTCTTTCCTTGAGGTCTTTCCTCAGGATATCTTCCCGCTTCTTGGCGGCATCCAGCGTCTCCATCAAGGTGGACAATTTCAGCTCTAGATCAGCGCTCGAATCCTTGGCGGCGTTCAGCTCCTTGATCTTCTCGGAGAGCTGAGCTTGCAGGTCACCGTGGGCGCGTGCATCCTTCTCGCGATCGCGCTGGAGTGCGGCAA
This sequence comes from Aegilops speltoides, assembly GCA_021437245.1. NCBI lineage: Eukaryota > Viridiplantae > Streptophyta > Magnoliopsida > Poales > Poaceae > Aegilops > Aegilops speltoides. Next base: position 348,361,614 of record CM038146.1, on the reverse strand, counting down.
GCTCTTCATTCTTCCTTGTCGCATCCGCCTCCAGCTGCGTCACCTTCTCCTCTAACTCCTTCCTGGCGGCTTCAGCAGCCGCGGCGGCATCCTTCGCCTCTTTGAGCGCCCCGCCAAGTGATTGTTCCCGGACGGCGAGCTCCTCGTCATGGCTGTCCAAGTATGCCTTCCTCTGTATCAGCTCACCGTCCCGCTTGGACAGTTCCTCGGTGGCGAGCCTCTGCTGCTCCTCGGCTTCAGCCTTCTCCAGGATGAACGCCTTCTTCGCCTCGCCGAAGCTGCGCCCTCTCCTCAAAGAATGGACCGGAGGGCCTCTCTGTTCTGCTCTTGAGCTCTGCGCATGCTTCTCTATATCAACTCCCGCTGCGCGACAAGCGCTTCCGGGACTCAAGCTTCGCTTGCCGGCGTGGTAGAGTGACACCAGCTTTGAGCAGCTGCTCCTCCTCGGACTTCGCCGGCCTTGCTGCTGCTTGGCTTGTCAACCACTTTGCCAGCCAGCGGAGGCAAGTACCTCCCGTCAAACTCCTCTCCTTCAACCGGCGCCTGAGCTCGATACCTGGGAGCTTGATATATACGCCCTCGCCCGGCTTTCAAGCAGCGCGGGTTGGGGCTCCTCGAGCCCATGCTGCATCAGCCCAGCGGAGGGTCGGTAGTCGGTGCAGCACCTCGCGCTCCTGCGTCCTCCGGGTCGTCAGTGCGGTCGCCGGACCCCTCGCCAGCCCCTGTGCCAGCCGCCTTGGCGGCCTCTTCGCCGGCGGACTCCTCCGCGCCGACCTCTTCCTCATCAGCGGCGGCATCCCCAGTGTTGCCGCGCCCGCCCTCCTCGCCGGTGGCCTCAGCTTCCATCGGGTCCCCAAGGGGAGGATCTGAGGACAGGGAGAGGAAGGGACAGGGACAGTCAAGCAAATACCCAAAAGTAAGAAAAGGGAGACCAGCAGAACCCAAGGGAGAGTCTCCGACGAGGAGGGTCACCTGTGCTGGGCTCTGTGATCGTGGGCTCCACCACCGGGGGCTCACTGGTTCCACCCCTTGCCGGGGATCCCATCCTTGCCGGAGAGGGCTCCCATATCGGGGAATCGGCCCTTGGTGGCGTAGTCGAAGCCGACGACACCTCCGGGTCGGCCTCCAACTGCTCCTGGTGGGCCTGTTCTGCTCCTGTACACAAAAGAGTCAACAATCAAGATGTTGGCAGAAGAAGAAGCAACCATGCGCGCCCCACGACAGGAGGTGAATCAAGGCACTTACGCTGGGGGCTGTGCTGGGAGCTGCTGCGAGGGGAAGGGACCGGGTCCGTCAAAGTGGTCTCGGACGTATCTTCTGCCACCACAGCAGGATCGTCCTCGATGTTGACCACGGGGACCTTGGCCCTCTTCGCCGCTCTCTCCGCCAAAGTCCTGAGACGGAACAGGGGTTTGGAGAGAAACAGATTAGATGCAAGACAAACAACAACAAGGATCAAAAGAAAGACGAGTACAGTATGAAGAAAGCCTTACTCCTCCTCCTCCTCCTCTTCATCGTCATCGGAGCTCAGCGCGGAGAGGTCGAACTCCGGTACCCTCTCTCACGACGTGGAGGAGGTAGGCTCCCTCCGCGCTGCCGAGGGCTGCGGCAGATCGGCGTGGCGGCCCGAGAAGACCCCGCCTCGATTCTTTGTACGGCACAGGACCTCTCGCAGCAGCGGAACTTGCCGCGGTGGAGCGTGTCCCACGGCGCCGCGGCTGCTGGACGGCCTGCTCCTCTGCTAGCTCTCCGACTCGACGGAGGCGCCTTCTCGGTCGAAATTGGGGCTGCGTTGTGGGCTCCGCCTGCGGCAAGTTGCTCGAAGACGGTTGGCCGCTCGCACCCTCGACGGACTTGCCCGTTTCGGCCTCGGCCTCCCCTTCGCCATCGCCTTCTCCGGCAAGTTCTTCCCGGGCGGCAAGACTTGCCGCCGCAGCTGCATCCGCCTCCGCCAGCGTGAAGCCAAACTTGCCCGCAGCAGCGGCTGCCGCCGCCTCTTCCGCCCTGCTAGCGATATACGCCAGCTCATCGGCAGTGGTGGCACGGGTGAGAAGCTTCTGCTCGTCGGAATTGACTGCCACCTCCGACAAGTCGTCGAAAAATTGTTGCACGACCTCGGCAGAAGGCTCTATCCAGTTTGGGCTTATCCCATGCGAGTCGCACTCTGGCATCATTACACGAATCGATCGCGGCGAGTTATTGCACAAGGGGATGGCGCGCGCTTCGCTGGAACCACTACGGGTGATTGGCGTCATGTTTGAACATCTCCCTCAAACATCGCGCCGAGCTCCATGACCGTGAAGTTGAAGTTGAGGCCTGGGCGCAGCCTCATGAAATCCGGCGGGCGCTAAACAGCCAGCGGGCCTCCCTACGCTGAGGAGAAGCGTCGATGGCGAAGGAAATCCGCGCCGACCGCCCCCGTTGTGAGTCCGGCATGCCTGAGCCGGAGGATTCGGGTGGTAGCGATCGTCAGCTTGGCATCATCCGGCGACAGAGAACTCCAGTCGTTGCCACGCACCACCCGGGTCTTGCACAGCTTGGTGAACGACAACGGACTGGCATGACAGATCCAGCACCACTCCGCCCTCCACTCGTCCCACTTGCTGCGGAGCTCGCCCGTCAAGTACACCTCCTTCATGCCCATCCGGGAGGTCCAGGCAATTCCGCCAGCCAGTGGCTCCCCTTTCTCGGCCCGAGGGGAGAAATAATGACGGAAAAGGGCCACATTGGGGAGGATACCAACGAAGTTCTCGCAGAGGTGTGCGAAAACCGCAATTGTCAGAACGGCATTGGGGGTGAAATCAAGCAGATGAAACCCGTAGGTATTCATGATGTCGCAAAAGAAATCGGAAAAAGGTGGGCAGAGCCCGCAATAGAAGAACACAGGGAAGAAGTAGTACCCTTTGGGGCACTTCTTCGATTTGGAGGCCTCCGCGGAAAGCACCGGCGTCTTGCGGATGCGCCGCGTTTCCCGACGGAAGAGGTAAAACTCGCCCGCAATGCCTCGGAGTGAGCTCGCGGAAAAGCACCTTCTTCTTGCGCGGCGCCTCGAGCTCAGCGCCTCGGCCGACCAGCGGCCTTTGCAGCCTCCAGCGGCCTTCGTAGCCTTCCGGCCTTGAGCCATGGCGGAGGCGATGGGAGGCGAAGCGGCGGCGGCGGGCGGCGGGCGCTGTTCTCTTCTCGATTCGGGAGATGGAGGAGGCGGCGGCTTTCGGAGGAAGGAACTGCAAGTGGCGGAAGTGGGAACGGCCCGTTTCCTCTGCTTATAAGCGAAGTGCGAGCGTTCGCATTTCACTGGAATTAAGTATTGACCCGTTCTCTCCCACGACGCCGCAATCGGCGCGTGCGTTGCGAGAGAGCGTGGTGGGCACGGAGTCCCGATTTTGTGTGGACCCGGGCGCGTGCCGAAAGACTGTTTTGGGCTGGCCCAACAACGCTTCGGCACCGTGTATGGCCCAGGCCCGGGGCTCCTATCGGTGTACTAAAGTAGGGGTACCTTAGTACCCGAACTTGTCTGCAGGCAGCATGACACCCAGCGGCAAGGCTTGCGATCGCCCGCCAAGACCCTCCATCATTCCCCACTACGCCATTCAAGAACAAAGTATCAGCGAGAAAACAAAGGCCCGGCAAGAGGAGCTTGCGGGAAGGCCAACCGAGGCGCTCGGAAGACTTGCCGCGGCGCCCGCTGCGTCCGGCAAGGCCGGCGGCCGACAAGCTTGCCGGCACAACAAGAGGAGGGCAGCGGCAAGGCACTTGCGCAGCAAGGCTGTCACCAAAATCCAGCGCATCCAGCGCGTGTAACCCTGTGGCCGTCCCAGGCGCGTGGCGGCGTTCGCGCTTGAGCCATGCGGAGCGAGGTGTAGCGGAGCTGAAGAGAACACCATCGTGGCAACGGTGGCTCACCTAGCGGTCGTTTCTTTGCCTTTGTTGGGGCGGACGGGCATTAAATGCCCTTGTCCCTGCCGTCGAGTTAGGTAGGGGACACTGTTGGTCACTATTGTACCAACCTGCGTTTTTACTTTTCTACCCCCTCTTCCTACGCTGCCACCTGTTGGTGCCCCCTTCAGACTATAAAAGGGAGGCCCATGCGCACGTAGAAGGGGTTCGGTCCATTCGACGCACGCAGCACCACCATACGCTCGTGCTCTCGAGCAAGATCAAATACAAAACACAAAGCAGCAGTAGGGGTTTTATCTCTCCGGAGAGCTCGAAGCTGGGTAAAAATTGCCCGTCTCCCCCGCGCGCCCGACCTCGATCTGCTCTGCGCACGCCCTCCGCTCCCTCGCCGGACTAGAAGGGGCCCCCTTGCCCCATAGGTGCTCGAGGCCACACAGAGATCGCCTCGACAAGTAGAGGGATGGCCTGGCCAGCGGTGGGAGTAGTAGGGGCGGTGAGGCCTCCGTGGCATCACAGCTGGCCACGGGAGGCGAGAGCACCTGTGACACGATCGGCCTTTGTTTGGTAATTTGGAGCAAGAAGACCAGAGGTTGAAGAAGCACTACAATCATTGGATGAACATCGTACAGTAACAGGAGCTAGGATCGTTCATATTGACTAAGTTGACAAAGCCCTACGTCCCCGTCAACTAGGTATGCTGGGTTCCAGCTGGTAGGGGGAGTATTCATTTTTTGTGCGTAATAAGGAGGCACTTCCTTGCGTGCGAAGATAGCTGGTGGGTCCGACAAGTCAGCGGGGGGCACTTTTTTCGTGAAATCTGAGAGGCCCTTCCGGTGGGTCCCGGATGTCGTGGAGGAATCATTATTTTGCGGCGTAATAAGGAGGCATTTCCTTGTGTGCGGCCGTGGACCCGGTGTCGACCTCTCCACGCGCTGATCTACTTCCGATGGTGTCATTCGTTGACCACGTTGACCACGCCGCCGGCGCATCCAAGGTGGTGGGCTGACGGTGAGGCCTCGGACGACAATGATGGCGGAGATGGGAAGACGGGAGTAAAGTCGAGACGGAGAGGTGTCTGAGGTTAATCGGTTCTAGTGCGGTGTGGTTCGGGCAATCGGTGGAGAAGAACAGGAGGTGTGGAGGGGTGGAGGGATGGCCTGGCCAACGGTGGAGTAGCTCTTCATAGCGAAGCGTGCTAAGCAGAGCTGCTAGCAGCAGGAGGAGGGAGGTGGTCCCTGTGGCGCTGGAGGAAGAAGATGAGAGATTGAAGATGGATGCCGGTCGTTGGATGTAAATCCAACGGCTAACATGTCAGAATCATTTGTTGACTAAATTGACAATGATTTGCGTTGGCTTCGACCTATTGGCCCATATTTCAGCCTCCAAAAATGTGGCACGTATTCAACCCATTTTTTTTAGAATTTACAATCTTTTTTTGCGCGGTAGAATTTACAGTCAATTTGATCTTTTTTTTTTGAATTACAACCATTAGCTGGGCTGGGTGAACAAATAATGTAGCGTCATTGCGGCCCATTTATTTTATTTCCTAAGAAATTACAGGCCATTTGCACTTTCTCGAAATACATGATTTTACTGGGCTGATTCTAATTATAATGTTGGGTTGGTCCAGCAATGTTATCAAAAAATAAAAAGGGGCCGAGCATTTTGTTATAAATATATTTAAATAATACGTGATATTATTACATTCGTCCTTAAATCTTACCAAGCTTTTGTACACAATCACTAGGATTTTCGTGCCAAAACAATCCAAGATTTTATTTGTTAAGAAATTATTTTTATAAGTTAATAAGATGTGGGATATTGTTTTCTTACATATGTAAGTATCTGTTAAATATATGATGACAATAAAAATAATATATAATAACATATAAAATAATTTAAATATATATAATATAGTTAGAAGGGAAACATAAGTTGGACCTGGCGTTCCTATTTTTATATAGAAAAATAGAACAGACCTCTGCGTTTTCTTCAAAAAAATACATAAATTGGGCTGCCAAAAATAAAACCTCGGACGGCCCTAAGAAAATACAAACAGGCCCTCCCATCCGAGGTCGTGGGCTGTGCATGTTAAAATGAAAGCCTAGACGGGGCAGCCCAAAACCACGTCCAACACTTGCAAAAACTTTGTCCCTCGTTTTCTCTATGTTTCTCACACTCGACATTGTGTGGGCATTTTGACTGTGCATCATATGAAGATGTGCTATGCATGAATGTTGATCAGCATGATGTTAACTGGCTGGTAGTTCCATTTTCAACCATGAATAAAACTTCCAACATGATGTTAACCCTGTTTGAAAAGGCCGTGTTAATATAAATGCTCTGCCTCCGAAAGTTGCAGTTTCTTATCTGAAACTGAACTTGCAATTTCTTATCTGAAACTGAAACTTGCAGTTTCTTCTCGTCTGCACTTTTATACTCCTATGAAACTACATTTTTTAGGTGCCAAAAATAGATCTCTAGAATTCATAAAATTCTTCATATGCTCAATACTGCAAATCTGAAATTCAAAAGACATTCATATCTGAAAGTACTCTCAAAATACACAACACAAAACACAATTCACAACCTGCAAATACTGACAATCCTAAGCTCCTCCTGACAATTTACAACCTGCCGGACTATTGGGCTGGGGGGGGGGCAGCCCCCTCCTATTCCTCGGCGGCAGACAACCGCCCCGTGAGACGATGTGAACGGCGAGGGAGACGATGGCGGGGAAGCGTCGTCGGGCCAACTGCTTTTCTCCTCTTGCAGTTGGGTTCGGTCGACGAAGACTCCATCGGCTCGCTCTGGCAGGACACCCTCACAAACGGCACCCTGTAGATGCTCGATCCTTCAATATCTGGTGGATGCTCCATCTGGGATCGATACTCCCACCACCGCTCCCTCACGATCGGATTCGGTGAATCTGTTTGCTCCATGGCCCGAGGAGGGCAGCTCTATGTACTCCGCGCGACTCCTCCGGAGTATCGCTGCCTTTTCGCTCTGTTGCAGATATTTGGCCATGGATGTCACTGTCGCCTCTAGTTGGTCCTTGTTGTCAAACCAAGACTGTATCTCCAACATCCTAGCTAGCTTCACAGTGAGTCGCCAGTCTGCGATCCTCACGTGTCGGTTGTACTCCTCCATCGATCTACTTCGCACAACACCTTCACTCGCCGGCGGTGGTTTTTGAATGGAAGAGGAGAGGAGCAGCGCCGGTTTTGGATTAGAACGGGAGAGGAGCGACGGTGGTTTTGGACTGGAACAAGAGAGGAGGGGCGGTGGTTTTGAAATGGAAGAGGAGAGGAGCAGCGCTGGATTTAAATTAGAACAGGAGAGGAGCGGCGGTGGTTTAAGAGGAGAAGAGCGGAAGAGCGGCGCTGGTCTTGGAAGTATTTTTTTTGTTGTTTTGCGTATTTTGGGTCAAAGTTTGACCACATACTGTATTTAACAAGCAAAATGTGAATGCATGTCACCAAAAATTGTATCGTTTGGTTTGTATCTGAATGTACTTTCAAATTATATTATTTTTGCAACGTATAACATATATTTTATGTGCAAAAATCATGGTCAATTATGACCCAGAATAAAAGGGAGACTAGTTAATGTGGGGTCGCTTTCTTAATTGAAGGGTAAATTGATTTTGATTTTGATCCAGTCACAGCGCGCTGGCCCTCTCGCCCAATCCAAAATCGCTGCCGCACGCTCCTATCCCTCTTCTCCATTGCAAAACCACCTCCTCTCCTCTCCATCATCTCCATTCCAAAACCACCGTCTCGCCTCTCCCTCTTCTCTATTGGAAGACACCTGCCCCTCCTCCCATCTTCCAAAGCTAGAACCGGACTATCGGTGTCAAAACCGGCGGATCTCGGGTAGGGGGTCCCGAATTGTGCGTCTAGGCGGATGGTAACAGGAGACAAGGGACACGATGTTTTTACCCAGGTTTGGGCGCTCTCGATGGAGGTAAAACCCTACTCCTGCTTGATTGATATTGATGATATGGGTAGTACAAGAGTGGATCTACCACAAGATCAAGGAGGCTAAACCCTAGAAGCTAGCCTATGGTACGATTGTTGTAATGGTTGTGTTGTCCTACGGACTAAAACCCTCCAGTTTATATAGACACCGGAGAGGGCTTGGGTTACACAGAGTCGGTTACAATGGTAGGAGATCTACATATCCGTATCGCCAAGCTTGCCTTCCACGCCAAGGAAAGTCCCATCTGGACACGGGACGAAGTCTTCAATCTTGTATCTTCATAGTCTTGGAGTCCGGCTGACGATGATAGTCCGGCTATCCGGACAGCCCCTAATCCAGGACTCCCTCAGTATCCCCTAAACCAGGCTTCAATGACGATGAGTCCGGCGCGCATATTGTTCGGCATTGCAAGGCGAGTTCCTCCTCCGAATAATTCATAGAAGATTGTGAACACCAGGATAGTGTCCGGCTCTGCAAAATAAATATATGCACACAAGTTCAATCTGCTGAAGTTTTTTGTGGCATGACGTCATACTGAAAGTGCAACTAATCCCCGGGTTGTTTTGGTAATTAATAACAACATATATATCATTGAACTAATAAGTTTCTTGAGAACATTTCAGAAAGTTCAGTGATATGGGTATGGCAATGACTGAAGAAGTGGACCCCTCAAAATGCTAAGGAAAGCATTGGCAAAAGCTCAAGACTCCATTTTTGGTTTAGTGATCCAAGATCACATTGAGTCTATAGGAAAGCCAATACTATTAAAAGGGGATGAGGTTATGATAATGATCTGGTTGCTCAAAGTGCTTAGTGATCTATCTCCCAAACTATCAGCAATCTTTCATTCCAACATATACTCATAAGTAATCTCGGTCCCACCGATTCCATAAACTCAGTCACACCAAGATGAACCACCTCAGCCATAAAGCCAAACCCTAGTAATTTCGGTTTTTCCGATTCCAAACTCGGTCTCACCGAAACTAGTGTTGCCAACCTTCTGTAACCTTCTGTCATCATATCGGTGTCACCGAGATGATAAAGTCGGTCCCACCGAGAATGGCAAACCCTAGTCTTTGGAAGAATCGGACTCACCGAGATTGTATTTTCGGTCCCACCGAAAATCCCAACGCTCACAAGATTTGAACTTTCGGTCTCACCGAGTTGTCAACTTCGGTCCCGACCGAGATTGGTCAAATGTGTGTAACGGTTGATTTTGTGTGGAGGCTATAAATACCCTCCACCTCCTCTTCATTCGTGGAGAGAGCCATCGAAAGAACTACCACTCCTACCTTACATTTCCGAGAAGAAAACTACCTACCCTTGTGTTGAGATTAAGTTGCTCCACTCCCACCATATGAAACTTGATTTCTAGCCTTCCCAAGTTGCTTTCCACTCAATCCTTCTTCCACCACAGCCAAATCAGTGAGGAGAGTTGAGTGTTGGGGAGATTATCATTTGAAGCACAAGAGCAAGGAGTTCATCATCACCAACACCATCTATTACCTTTTGGAGGGTGGTGCCTCCTAGATTGGTTAGGTGTCACTTGGGAGCCTCCGTCAAGATGTGGAGTTGAACCAAGAAGTTTGTAAGGGCAAGGAGATCGCTTACTTCGTGAAGATCTACCCCAGTAAGGCTAGTCCTCCGTGGGCGATGCCATGATGGCATAGACAAGGTTGCTTCTTCGTGGACCCTTCGTGGGTGGAGCCCTCCGTGGACTCTCGCAGCCGTTACCCTCCGTGGGTTGAAGTCTCCATCAACGTGGATTGACGATAGCACCACCTATCGGAACCACGAGAAAAATCTACGTGTCTCCAAATTGCGTTTGCTCTTCTCCACCTCTATTTACTACATGTGCAATTTACTTTCCGCTGCCATAACTCTAGAATTGCATGTGTAGGGTGATACTTGACTTGTTCATTACCTTGAAATCTGCCAAAACTTGTCTTAATCAAAAGGCTAAACTTTTAAATTGTCAAGTAGTCTAATCACCCCCCCTCTAGACATACTTTCGATCCTACAAGTGGTATCAGAGCTTTGGTCTCCATTGGACTGGTTTCCATTGCATTGGACTCCATAAGCTTGGTTTCACAACCTAGGAGAGTATGGCGTCTAGTGAGGGTAATTTTCGTAGAGGTCCTTACGTTGATGGTTCAAACTTTGCTAGTTGGAAGCATAAAATGAAAATGCATATTCTTGGACATAACCCTGCCGCATGGGGCATTATTTGTGTTGGCTTGCAAGGTGAGTTCAAGATGAAGGAAGGTGAAGGAGTCGCTGAAATGTACTCTAGGCTTGCTCTCATCACAAATGAGATTGCCGGCTTAGGAAGCGAAGAAATGACCGACCGATTCATCATCAAGAAGATTCTCAGAGCTTTGGATGGAAAGTATGACACCGTGTGCACTTTGATCCAAATGATGCCAAACTACAAGAATCTCAAGCCCTATCAAGTCATTGGAAGAATTGTTGCTCATGAGATGACACTTAAAGATAAGGAAGAGCTTCACAACAAGTCAAGTGGTGCTTACAAAGCTACATGTGAAGCTCCCACAACCTCGAGTGACAAGCTAGTTTCCAATGAAGAGATAAGCCTAATGGTGAAGAACTTCAACAAATTCTACAATAGTAGAAGCAAGGAAAGAAGCTCAAAGTCTAGATCATATGATGAAAAGAGATCTTCTAGTCGTGATCGAATCTGCTACAATTGTGGAAGACCGGACACTACTCAAATGAGTGTTTGACTCCCCACAAGAGAAGAGAAGAATCTCCAAGAAGAAGAAGCTCAAGAGAAGAGTCGCCTCGAAAAGAAGGAGTAGAGATGATCGTTATGAGCGAAGATCCTCTCGGAGAAGCAAGGATTCGAGAAGAAAGACAAGTCATCAAGGAGCTACACAAGAAGAAAACATCAAGCTCACGTAGGTGAATGGGTCTCCGCTCCGACTCCGACAATCACTCGAAAGAAGCTATCACTCCAACTCCGAATCTGATCAAGATGAAGGTGTTGCCGGTCTTGCTCTCGTGTCCTCCAAATCCAACTCCTATGACTTATTTGATTCACCAAATGAGGGAATTGGACGATGCTTCATGGCTAAAGGCCCCAAGGTATCACACCCTGAATTCATTGACTTTGATAGTGATGAGGATGACCTGCTTGGTGAAGATGAGATTTTACATGATAAATCTAGTGAGCCTAGTAATGATGAACATGCTAGTAGTCTTTATAGTCGAGAAGAGTCGAATGACAATGCTATGAAGGAGATTGAGCGTCTAACTTAAGAACTAAACACTCTGAATGTCCGTGTACTAAGGTAGGGGTACCTCAGTACCCCAACTTGTGCAGGCGATTCTGCAACTCCCAGTGGATCTACCACATGCTTGCCGGAGACCATTCTGCTCCATATCAAGCAATTCAAGAACAAAGTGTACAAGGCGAGAAGATCAAGACCCGGCAAGAGGAGCTTGCGGGAAGGCGTCCCAGCTCAAGATTACCTCACTCACATAAGGCCACTGCGAGGAGGAGCTGCCCAGAAGACTAGAAGATTGCATCCTAGAAGACACGCCTCGGCGCTATATGTGCCCCGGCGAGGGCCCAGGAAGCGACAAGTTATAGAGCCCGACGAGCTCCCGGGTCCGGCAAGATAAAGACCCCGGCAAGGTACTTGCCGGGAGAGCTGCGCTGTGTACCCGCGCTCCAGCTCATCTGCCCACGCGTCGCCCTGGGGCCTCTCCAGAGACGCGTGGCGGATGGCCGTGCAGCCTGAGGGGTGCGGTGGCACTCCACGGTGGTGGATCCATCGCCGTGGCAGACGGAGACGCAAGGGCGGGAGCTTTTGGGGTCGACGGCGACGGGCATTAAATGCCCTTGTCCCCTCATCACAAAGTAGGTAGAAACCCTTGTTCAAGCAATCGTAGCTCCACCGTCCCGCACTGCTCCAACTACCACCTCTTTTACATTTTACCCCTTTCTCCACGCTGACTTTTGTTGGTGACCCCTTTGCACTATAAAAGGAGGCCCATGCACAACGTGGGGGTTGGAATCCTTGCAACTCCCACGCTTCGGTGTAGCTGCCATCTGTAGCTCTTCAAGCTCCCGAGCACAATACAACACAAAGCAGCATTAGGAGTTTTATATCTCGGGAGAGCTCCAAAGCTGGTAAAAATCCGCGTGAATCGCCTCGATCTGCTCTGTGCTCCCTCCGCCTCGTGCCGCCAAGAGCATAAGGGCCCGGCCCCATAGGTGCTCGCGCGGGCAGATCCCTCGCCCCCCGACATCTTTGGCGCGCCAGGTAGGGGGCGTCGAGGTTGTGCGGACCTGATCCGGCGTTCGCGCGGGCGCGTTCTTCATCAACCTCTCCAGTTTCGTCAGCAACTTCATCAACAACTGCGCCATGGCCCCGAAGACGAGGGCTTCGAGGGTCGCAGACCCGTCTGCGTCTCACCCGCCGCCACCGGAACCAACGGTAGGCGGAGAAGACGCCAGCGGAAGGGTGGACACGGCGAGGGCACTCGCGGCGCCACGAATCGAGGGCAGGGCGGATGACCGCGCCTCGGTCTCCGTGGATCCACGTCCATCTCGGCGCGCACCGACCCGGCGCCATACCACGGGAGGTGGTATCCGCCCTCTTGGAAGCGAGGGCGTACCGGAGGCTCGCGGGATGTTAGGACCACCGCCCGACACGAGCAAAGCGGCGCCCGAGGCAGACCCTCGCCTTCTAACTGCCGTTAAGTCCGAGCGCGCCCCGCTCCCGCACCACTCGCTCCCGCTTCCCTCCACTCTGCGAAGCGCTCACAAGAGCGCAAATGCTCTCGACTTCCCTCGGCAGCGGACAAGGCGAAGACCGGAGGCTACCATCGAGCACGGTGCGCTTTCGCCAACAACAATCCTCCACACAGCCGGTGGCCTCGCGGCTGCAAGCAAGCGAAAACGTCGGCGGCGGCAAGACCGCCGAGGTGCAACCACCGTGCACTCCCCTGTGAAGCGAAGACGCCGCCCGCGGAACAACGCCGGCAGCGGCTCCACAGCATCGTCGGATCCGCGGGCTCGTCGGGATCAACGCCAGTCCTTGACGATCGGCGACAAAGAAGACTTCGGACCACGATCGGCGCCGCCGAGAGACTTCGGCGACAATCGAACCAGATGGCTGAAGACCTTGTTGGCTGCAGCGCCCGCGAAGCCAGCGACTTGTCCGTGTCGGCGAGCTGCCCTGCGTTCACCCGTGAGCTGCGGCGCGTCGAAGGGCTCCAAACATGAAGAATTTCAAGCCCGACGTCGGAGAAGTACGACGGCAAGGCGCACCTCGGAATTCCTCGATGTCTACACCATCGCCGTGCGCTGCCGCGGCGCGACGAAGATTCGCGAACTACTTCCCGCTTCGTGCTTAGGCCAAACGCTCGTTCTTGGCTTATGCACTTGCCGAAGGCTCCATTTCTTCTTAGGCGGACCTTTGCCATCGGTTTGTTGGCGCCTTCACCGGCGGCCACAAACCCCGCGCAGAGAGCGATCTCCACATTTGGCCCGAAGGAAGGAGAATCCTGCGCGAAGTATATCAACGCTTCAGCCGTGTGCGACAACATCCGGATGTCCACCCTGCGCGGTTATCGGCGCGTTCCATCGAGCGTCGCGTAACCGCCGATCGTGAAGAGATGGCGATGACCAAGATTCGGGATGTCGGCGAGCTCTATGCTCCGGCTGATAAATGTGCCTGTGGAAGAGGAGAGGAGGCTCCCGGGGAGGATCTTTGGCGCAGGAGGAAGCGACTCGGCAGCGCCGCCCAAGCAAAAAGCGCCGGCGGCGAACAATCGAAAAAAGAACAAGGAAGAGGTGCTTGCCGTCGAGAAGTCCGGCAAGGAGGCTCCCGCCAAACAAACACAGGCTGGCGACTCCGGCAAGAGCCTACCCTATGTGGCGGCCGACAAGCGTGGCGGCCCGGCAAGCAATCTGCAAAATCCACCGCACCAAGGGCCACGATCTCTATAAGCAGCAAGCGCGTCGACTATCTCGTCGGCGGCAAAAAAAGCTGAATCGAGAGGCGCGACAAGGAGAGGGCCCAAAGCGGCGAGGAGAACCGAGCAAGCGGCCGTTCAATGGCGGGGAGGGCAACCGGCAAGGCCAAGCAGCGACAAGGTGATCGACCTCCCGAGCCGCGACAAGGATGAAAGACGGCGATGAAGACATGGAGGATGAGGATGACAGCGAGCAGGAGTTCCGAAGGCCACGGAGGTCCTATGCGTCGGCGGTGGCGCCTCGCGCACACCTCCCACGCCCGGCTAAAGCGATGGGTGCGTGAAGTAAATGCAGTGAGCCGCCCGAGAAGTCGCGCGAGCTCCTCAAATGGTCCAAAGACGCCCATCATTTTTGATCTTGAGGATCACCCGACCGCACCATCCGGTCGGTGCTTGCCGATGCTGGTCTCCCCCACCATCCGCAACCTCAAGGTCACCAAAATGTTGGTTGGCCAGCGGGGCGGGCTGAACTTGATCTCCTCTGCTGTGATCAAGAAACTCCAAATCCCGGATGGCGAGCTCGAAGAGACCGGTTCTTTCCAAGGATCAACCGGAGACGAAGCAAGCCCAAGGAAAGATCACTCTGCGGTGACCTTTGGCGGGAGCTCAATTTCGGATCGCGCATCACTTTCGGCGTCGCCGATATTCCGTTACCATACAACGGAATACTCGGCCGTCCGCCTCGCCAAGTTCATGGCGGCTTCCTCATTATGCTTTAACGTGATTAAGATGCGGGGCGATAAGCGCCATCACCATCCACGGCGACAAAAGAAGGATGCGCTTATCTGCACCGACAAGATCTACTGCGGGATGCGGCAGCAGCGCCGACAAATACGCACTTGGCGAAGCTTCCGGGGAAGAAGACGAAGACCAAGTCCGGCAAGTGCTCGGGGCCCACTCCGGCAACCGCACCTCTTGGTCTTGCGCTCTTTGTCGAGGGCGTCCGCCGAGCTCCACCGGCAAGAGTAAAAGGAATGGCGCTCCGCGGCAACCAAGAAGGTGTCCGCCAAGGGCGGCCTCGGTGGTACCTTCACCATCGATTGCCACACTTGACGACAGAATAGGAAAGCTGCGCTCGTCGCCTTCCTCGCGCGAACGCCGGCGTGTTTGCATGGCAACCATCCGACATCCCGGTGTTCCTGTGAAGGTGATTGAGCACAAGCTTGCTGTTTGCCCTCATCTTGTGACCCATCAAGCAAAAAGTGAGGAAGCAAGCCGTGGAGCGCCAAGAATTCATCAACGAAGAAATCAAGAAGCTAGAGCAGCAGGTCTAGTTAGAGGTGTGATCCATCCGACGTGGTTAGCAAACCCGATAAATGAATGCGCAAGGCTAACGGAAGTGGAGGCTGTGTATAGACTTCACCGATGTAAATAAAGCATGTCCCAAGGATCCATTCCCTTGCCGCGCATTGACCAGATTATTGACTCCTTTGCGGATGTGAGCTACTC
The DNA here is from genome assembly GCA_021437245.1 of Aegilops speltoides. Taxonomy (NCBI): domain Eukaryota; kingdom Viridiplantae; phylum Streptophyta; class Magnoliopsida; order Poales; family Poaceae; genus Aegilops; species Aegilops speltoides. The sequence goes on along the minus strand of CM038146.1, from coordinate 348,346,281 downwards.
TGCTTTCTTGATGCATACTCGGGCTATCACCAGATCTTTATGGCCAAAGAAGATGAAGAGAAGATGCGTTTATCACTCCATGTGGCACCTATTGCTTCACACGCATGCCATTTGGACCAAGAACGGGTGGACCATCCCCGGGAACACCTAAGTTTTCGGACCTTAAAAACCCCAAACCCGTTGGGTTTCTGGGGGGTTCCAACGGGACAAGTTAAAGCTTGGGGTTTGGGGGGGGCAAGTTCAAGGTTTCGGTTTGTGGGCTTTGTAGTAATAAACTTGGGGGCCTTTAATTTGAGAGGAGCTTAGGCTCGAAGGGGTGGCCTTTCAAATTCTTAAATTACCCTGGAACGGGGATTTTTCCCCCCAAAAAACCCAAATTGGGCGCAAGGAAAGTTGGCCCGGTTTCCCGGGGTTCCCGGCCGCCAAAGCCCAAGCACCGGCCCGGAACATTTCTTGGGACCCGGGATGGGGTTAAAAAGTGTTGCAAGCCGCCCGTGATTAAAGCCTTTTTGGGGCGGGAAAGTTTGGTGAAGCTGCCCCCGGGCCCTAGCCATCCTTGGAGCCCCAAGTCCGGCTCCCGGAAAGATTCCCGAAGCGGGAACTTGGGGCCGGGAAATGAAAAGTGGACAATAAAGTACTTAATGGACAACGGCGGAAAAAACTCAATGGGGGAAGTGATTCAAGTCCAAAGCGAAGAATGGGAATGCCCCATTGGCCCGGGGCCAAAGGGTTTCGGCGGTTCTTTCAAGCCCTCCAAAAACATCCAAGGGAAGCGGCACCGCAAAAATTTCCCGGGCTAAGTTCCCAACCCTTTATCGGTTTGTGCGGGGATTCCTCGGTTCCGTTTTTCGGGGTTTGAGCTTTGGTGAACCAAAGTTAAAAGTGGAAAGGGGCTGAAAGGTGCCAGTGGGAAATTCGGTCGATTGGGCCGTTTGGGTCCCAAGGTTTAGACAAGGACCAAACCTTCCCCTCGGTCTCAACCTTGGGCCAAATTTTACCTTTCCCCCAAAAAGGGCGCGAAAGGGGCTCTAAGCCGCGGCCAAGCAAGAACCGCGAAAGGCGCAGTGCGAAGAAATTGGATGGGGTTTGGTCGGCAATCGGCGCCCTGGGAACCCCCGCAAACCCCCTTGGGGAAGCGGTTCTCCCCGGCTTTTTGGCTGGGGCCCAAAGTGGCTAGAAAACGCTTTCAAAAGGGTTCCCCGAGGAGGGGTTTTTTAACGTCATAAGAAGTTGCGCCTTCATCCGATCAAAGGGAGGTTCTCGGGAAGGGATTGCCGGGGTTGCAAGAATTCCCAATTGGCCAATGGGAAGGCCCTTTCGGGGAGGCAGAGGCGGCCCCTAGAGAAGAAAACACCGGTGGAACCTGGAACATAAGCATCTTCGAAGTTTACCCAAAAGAACCTTCTGCCTTCCGGCAACCCCTTTTCCCCTTTCCCGGGTTTTGTCCCTTTTTAAAAGGGTGGGACCCTCCAAATAAAGTTTAATGCTTTGGGTTGCCCACTTTTCTTTGCAAGGTTATTTGGTTTTGGCCCTACCGGAACCCGCAAGGCCATTTCTTTCCTTCTCTTTTCCGCCTTTGGGGGCTTCCTCGGCACAAGGCGGGGAAGGAAAGGGGAATAAAAGTCTTTGTTCAAGAAAAAAACTTGGGAGATGATCGAAGATGATTTGAGAGCTCTTTTTTGGTTCCTTCCAAACAACCACCCGAGGAAAACTTTGCTCGGAGGCCACCGGTTACGCCCTTACCTTGTTTTCGAGCACGATAGCGAAAGGACTGCGCAAAGGTTCCCCTTTTAAAGGGGCCGCTCGGAAAATTAAGGCGTTCGGCCCAAGGCCCCTTGGAAAAACCCCGGGGGGGCCCTCCCGGGGGTAAAAAAAGGGGGCCAAAGGTTGAAGCTGCGTTGAGGACAAAACAAGGGAAATACCTGGACAAAAAAAATAAATCTTACAAGGAATAATTTCCATATAAGATTCTAAACCCTTGAAAAAAATGAAAAGGGGCCCCTTTGCGTCCCCTCCAAAGGAGATTTTTCCGGCATAGTCGTGTTTGGCCTTGTTCTCCCCGCTGGAAAATTGGTGGGTTTTGCTTCGGACATTTTAAAAAGCCCAGGCCCTTTTTCCCCTCTTCCCTTTGGGGGACTTCTTCGTTTGCAAAGGGGGATTTGAAAAGAAAATTGGGGCCGGAGAAGGTTTGGAAAGGGATAGATGAATGTCGGGGGCCAAAATTTTTAGGGGCCGAAAACCAACCTGGTAACTGGCTCGGGGGAACCTCCGTTTGTTGGGGCCCCCACCGGTTAAACCCTCACGGATTCCTTCAACTTTTTCCCTGGGAGGTTGAGTCCTCAAGGGAACTTGAACCAAACCCAAGGGCCTGGAGCCTTCAACAATGCCCTTCTTGGAAAGCCCGGAGGAGGGTTTGGGGCCCTTCGCCCCCGGTTGGGCATTTCCCCCGGAACCCCCATCGCATTGGGGAATCCTCCGGGGTTTTGGGCCTTGGGTCTTCCCCTTGGGCCCCCAAGGTGTTTAAAGGAGGCCCTTAGCTCGGGGTTCCCCTTAAGGGGGTTTCCCCTTTCTGGGGACGCTCCTGGCCTTTTTTGGCCTGGCCCTCGAACCTTTATACCCGGGGGGTTCCGCTTCTCCGCCCTTGGGGCAGGAAGGCGGCGGCCCCGCGCCTTTATTCCTGGTTGGGGGGCCCCGGCGACCCTGGGGGGGGCGGGGAGAAAGTTTTGGGGTACCCCCCCCGGGCCCGCCCCGCCCGGGGGACCCCCCACAAGGCCTCGCCCTACAGCTCTGGAACCCGGCCCGGGTGAAAACGGGGGGCCCCCAAATTAACCGTTCCCTCCGGGGAGGGGGGTGCGGCCAGCCCGTTCCCTCCGGGCCCCGGGTGCCCCTTCCCCCCCCGGGGTTGGGGGGGCTCTCCGGGTGGCCGGGCCCCCTCCTCGGCAACCGGGTCCCCCGCCCTCCCCCTCCTCCTTTTCCCCGTTCCTCTGCTTTGGGGGGGGAACTGGGGAAAAAAAAAAGGTTAAGCAAAGTGAACCGCCGAAGAAATTGGAACTTCCGGCGCGGTTCTGGCGGGCCCTCCGGGAACATCCCTCGGAGTGCCCGCCCCCCAAACTCCCCGGCGGGTACTGGCCCGGCCCGTTCCCTTCGGGGCCTTCCCGCGGGGAGCCCCGGGGGCGGGCAAAGGGCCCCGGGGCCCCCCCCGGGCCCCCCCGGGGCTCCATCTCCCAACCCGACAAATTAAAGTTTCCCCAAAAAAAAAACCCCCGGGGAAAGCCCAAAAGGGCTTTGGGGGGCGCCCGGTGCCCCGGGACAGCCTTAGCCGGCCTCCCGGGTCCCGTCGCCTCCCTCCCGGGGGCCGCCCTCGCCCGGGGCCCTTGGGCCCCCCCCCCCGGGGTCCCCCCGCTTCCTCCAAAACAAAGGGAAAAAGGGGGAAGAGGGTTGGGCCCCCCGGTTTCCCAAAGGCAACCCCAAGGGCGTGCCGGGAAAGGGGGAAAGAGCCCTCGGGCGGGTTGGGGGGGCCCGGGGGGGCCCCCCGCGCGCCGGCGGGGCCCCCCGTCCCCCAAGACCCCTTTCCCTTTCGGGCCCGACCTGGGCCCGCCTCCTTGGAAACCTTCCGTGGTTCCCGTCCCTGGCCAACCCAAAACCCCCAAAAGCCCCCGGGGGGCCCGTCCCCTTGGCCCGCCTTTGGGGGCCTTCTGAAAAGGGGGGCGGCCGGGAAGGTTCCCGGCGGAGGCTGGCAAAACTCTGACCCGCCGGGCCCTGGGCCCCGGCCCCCCTTTCCCCTCCCTTCCCCCCTCCCTTCCCCTTTGGAGTTTCCCTCCCCGTTCCTTCTCCGCCCCCCCCGGCGGGGCCTTCGGGGCCCTCGGGCCCGTGGTCCCGGGGCCTGGGGGCCCGGCCCGTCGGGGGGAACAACCGGTCCCAAACCCCTCCGCTTGGCGGGCCCCCGCCCGCCTCCTCCGGGGGCTTGCTCCCTGCCTGCCCGGCGCAAACCCCGGGGGTCCCCGACTTACGGGGGGTTTCCCGGTTTCCCCCTTCCGTTCGGAAACCCCGGGGGGGAAGAAGAGGGTCGTTTGGGGCCGGGAACCGGGTTCCGGCCCCTTTTCCCTTGGCCGGGGCCCCCCGGCTGTTTTTAAAGGGCCCCTCCCGGGGGGGCGGGCCCCCTGGTGGGCAGGCTTTGGGTTCGGTCCCCCGGTCCGGTCTTTGGAAGCGCCGGCGCCCCAAATCCCCGCCGGACTCCCGCTTTTCCCCTGGGAGCTCCCGGGAAAGCCCCTCCCCCCGGCAACCCTTCCCGAAGGAAATCGGTGAAACGGTCGGCTGTCCCGGGTCCCCCCTTTTGCCCCCCCAGGGCGGGTTTTTGGGCCGGGGGAAAGGGGCCTGTGGTCCCCTCCCCTCCCCTTCCCAAGGCTCCCCGGAAACCCCTTTCGGGGGAAAAACCGTCCTTTAAATCACCTGCTCCAGGGAAAAGTGGCAGGGGCCGGGGTTTATTGGCCAATAAACCCCCTTAAAATTGGGGGGGGAAGGGGAAAGGGGGCAAACTTGAAGAAATAAAAAGGGGAAAGCCCGAGGGCTGAAGTTACCCCGGGATGGTTTTTGGCGGGTAAGGTCCCGGGATCCCCATTGGCCTCCTTCCCCCCTTTTCCCCCGGTTCCCTTCCCCCGGGGAAAACCGGCCCCGTCGGGAGTTTAGCTGCCAAATTTTTTTCCCCCTTTATTCCCTTTTCCCGGCCATTTGGGGAAGGGGGGGGAAAAGGGGAAAAGCTTGGCCCAAGGCAAAACAAAGGGGAAAGGGGCGGAAAAAGGGTCCTGGAGGAAAGGTGTTGGGGGAGGGAGTCTTTCGTTTTTGGGGGTGGGGTTTTTTTTTGGGGGGGATATTCCACCCGATGGGGGTTGGGGGAGGGAGGAGGGGAAGCCTGGGCGAGGGAAAGCCTTTTGTTTAAAGGGGCCCTTTTTACGGGGCTTTCCCCAAAAAGGTGGGGCCCTTTTCAAAAGGCCGAGGGTTTACCCGCGGTGTGGTTAAACCTTGGGCTCCCAATTGGGCCTTTCAAGCAAAGTTGGGCAAAGGGAAAGACCGGAAAACTTGGAGAAACTAAAATCCCCCTCAAAAGCCACAAGACCCGGAAAGAAGGGTTAGCTCATGAAACAACTCAAGAAGATCATAGAGAGCTCCTAAGATCTCATGAGAAGCTACGCTTCAAGAAGCTCAATCTAGAGCAAGAACATGAGTTCCTAAAAGCTATCAATGATGATCTTCGAAAGAAGAGTTCTTCATATCTTGCCAAACGACTTCTCTTGTCTAATTTCTTGCCACCTATTAAAACTAAGCATGACAAGCATAAGAAAAATTCTTCATCTAGTAGTAACAATAACCATGCTAAATCCAATGTTGTTACTTCTAGTAGTTCTCTTGATTCCACTAACAATGTTTCAAGCCAAGTTACACTTGAGCAAGAAAATAGTTTATTGAAAGGGATTATAGAGAAAGGTGTCTACAAGAGCCTTGCGGAAGCAAGAACTTTGAGGAAATTGTTCGCAAGCAAGGAAGGCACCGAAGAATCAAGGAATTGGTTTTGAGCGAAAGTTCAACGCCAAGGGTGTTGAATGGGAAGAAGGTCAATATCCCACTCCAAAGTTTGTTTCTCAAAAGGAGAAGTATGATCCTACTTCTTCCAATGTGGAACAAGCTCAAGATGATCTTCCACCACAAGACCACAAGCTAAAAGGCAAGGACAAGCTTCAAGAGGAGATTGATGCATTTATTGAAGCACCTAAGGCCATGGTCAAGTGGGTTCCCAAGGAAACGCCAAGTTCTACTTCACAAGCTCAACTACAACCCCAAGGATTCCCATCAGATGATGTGGATCCCAAGAAGAAAAACTAGAGAGTTCTTGAGGGTGACTCCGCCAACATACTTCACTCACATTCATTTTGGCAAGAACTTGTGCAATCAACTTCCACATCTTGCACTAGTTCATGGAGTCACAAACCCTCTTGTTGGTAAGTCAAGGGACAAGGTAATCATTGCTTTCATGGACATCATCTATTGTGTACTTCAATCTATGTCCATGGATATCTTTGTTTGTTCCTTGTGGGACTAACCCATGTAGGTATTGAAAGTGCCCGAATCCAAAGGATTGCTCCCAACTCTTGATGATCTTCATCAACATTGAGCATCCACATCTTCAACATCTACATGAAGTCTTCTACGACAACCCAAGGTTAGTTTGACCTTTAAAAGGGTTCTCACATCAAGGGGAGCTTTGCTCTAAAGATTTGAGCTAAAGCATCTTCAAATGATGTGAACACATTAATGCTTTATGTAAAAGTGGTAACCCCACTTGTGCTTAAACGATGAGTATGACCTATGATCAAATGTTCTCATTTGACTCCTAAGTCAATATACTCATATATAGATGACCTAGTCATCGACAAATTGTGTGCTAGAAGCTAGTGTTTTGTTTGTGCATGTTTGACACATATTTCATTTGCTATCTTATTGTGTGAGCATGTTGGATGCATGATTTTATCCATTCGAGGACATCCATTTGTTGCTTTGGTCTTTTGGATTTTCCTTTTTTGACCAAATGGATGGACAAGAATGCCTAAGTTCCTCCCCTAGCTATCTATGCTTTCTTGTCTCAAATTCTATTCATGCTTATATCACAAACTTTGATCAAGTCTTTTTCGGACACACCGAGTGAGGAGCACTCGGAGCCACCGATCCGTCAAAAGCTTAAATTCCAAAACCTTCTAAGTATTCTAAGTATTCCACACAGACCGAAATCACTTGGATTGATCTAGGTTTTCACCTCGGTGAAACCGAAGGCAAATTTCGGCGGATCAAATGTGTAACTCGCTGGTAAGTTAACCATCTCGGTGCCACCAAGTTTTACAACTCGTCCCACCGACAGTCAAGGGTATATATACCGAGGGCAGCGCGCTGATTCTTTCTTCAAACGCCTCGCCCCAAACCTTTTGCCGCCGCCATGGTCTCCGGATCGCCTTCGTTGCCGCCAAGCGCGCCGCTGGTCTCCGTCGCCAATCGGACAATCTCTCCGTGCCGTTGCCTCCGAGAGAAACTCCACCAAGTTAGGGTGAGTTTCGATCCTCTCGTGTTTCAACCTCCGATTCAATACACGCATTGGTTTGCCCAGCTTCTTGCCACGTTTGAGATCTTCCTATCCAGCAGATTAGTTCTTAGAACGAAATTCGAGTAAAAATTTTAGGGTTAGGTTTCACGAACACATCTCGGTGAGACCGATTCTACATTCTCAGATCGACCGATTTGGCCTCTCGCCACAGATCGCACTTTTCGTCCAACCGAAGTTGTGCAAATCGGCACGACCAAATGAGGATTTAGTGAAACCCTAGTGCTCTCGGCAAGATCAAACCCATTTCGTCCAACCGAAAGTGGTGTGAATGGTTCTGTTTAGACACTTCGGATTCACCGAATTTTAGACTCGGTCCGACGAAATGCATTCTCGTGAAAACCTAAAACTGAAATTTGAACTCATTCTTTTGCAAAATCTTCGCAGTTTGTGATAACTCTTCTATTCTCGCCTATACCTTATCTATTCACAAAGTTGTCACCATGTCGATGCAAGTGACAGCGTAACAGGTCCGAGTCACCAATTGAGATTCCAGAGGCAGGTACTAGTCCCGAGGCCAAGCAGCTTTTTCGATGATGGTGAGAGGAGCACACCAAGTGGTTTGCCTCCCGCCGCCACTGGGCCGTGAAGAAGAGGAATTCTGATGAAGAAGATTCTGACTTCATAGCTGAGGAAGAGATCACATCTAAGCCTAAGAGGAAAGTGGTTGCCAAAGAATATCAAGGGCAACAAACCAAGAAAGGCACCAAGAAAGTGAAGAAGTCCACTGCTACAAGAAGTTGAGCATGGAAGAAGAAACCTCGAGCAAGGTGAAGAAAACTTCCAAAAGGAAGAGGATTGTGCATGATGAAGCAAATGATGATGATTCTCGATGAGGAAGCACCCAGCCTCCTCGAAGCCTAAGTTGATGGGAGATGCCATCAGGCAGGAGTACCTACAAAGTCTAAGCCTTCGCTTCCAAAGAAAGGCAGCTCAAGCCAAGCCTCGCCGCCAAGCCAAAGAAGACTGTCGAAACATTCCTGCTTCAGAGAAGAAGAAAGACAATGTGCCACCAGTGAGTCGATGATGAGGCACCAGATTGTCAAACTCCGCCGAGATTGCTCGTCCACAATGATGCTCATCCTCGAGCTGAAAACATGAAGGAAAGAAAGGACAAAGGTCTCAGGCTATGGAGGCAAGCTGATCCATATGCCATAAGGAGAAGGACTGCTGTTGATTCAAGATTCCATACTAGAGAACAGCAAGATTTCTATGAGACTGTGCTTATGGACAAGAAGCCCATTGTTGCTGACACTAGATATGTTGACTGGGCATATATTGACAGTGAAGAGCACAGAGACTACTTTCCACACGTGCATGAGAGCTTCACCGCATGTGGAGTTGCTGAGTTCGCTGGTCGAAACCGATGACTTGGAATGATGAGATGATCATGCAATTCTATGCCACACTCATTTCTATCCAGATGGCAGGATTGTATGGATGATCAAGGTCGAGATTCTCTTCAACTGTTGAAGAGTGGGCTGCACCGCTGAATGCTCCAAAGATCAAGACAAGATGATGTTGATGTCTATGGAATTCCTAAGAAAACCATGAGTCTATGAAGAACATGTACAATGAAGTACCAGCTAAGGATGTAGAGTTCGAAGCTCGCTCGCTGTATCACCTCCGTGCAGGTCTCCCTACCACTAACACAATTTCGAGGCATACCTTGATGCCCAAGTCCGAGATCATCGCATGATACGAGGCTATTCTATCAACATGCTGCATATACTAGATCGAAGGCACCTTTCAAGGTGATGGACCCGATAGTTGAGACTATCAAGAGGACTGCAGCAGACTGTAAGAGGTCATGTGGTTTTGCCCCGCACATTCAGATGCTTATCAATGCCAAATTTGGCACGGCACCTACTTGTTGGATAGACCCCACTTGCCACCGCAGCCCCGAGCATGAGGATAATGAAGTTGTGATGACCGAGGATAATCCCACGCCTGCTGAAGGTCAAGCTAAGTCCGAGGCTGCCAAACAAGCTAAAGCTGAGAAGGAAGCAGCAGCAGCAGCCTAAACCCAAGAGTGTTGGAGAACAGCTCCTTGAAGCTACCCAGAGGATTGAACTACGCCTGCCAAAGATAGTGCGCCTCGTGGAGAGTCTTGAGAGGATAGTTGAAGACAAGTTCCATGCTCGATGTCAAGTCGATCAAGTGCAAGTCATCACAACAAGCTTGAGGCAGATATCGAGGAAGCCAAGAGGGAGAAGGAAGAGCTCATGAAGGAGATGCAGATGACTATGAGCAGCCTGCTCCTGTTCCCACAAGACCCAGATCAGCTGCTATTCCAAAGGATGACACCTGTGGCTATCGTGATCAAGACCTCCACAGCTCCATTAGTTCCAGCTCCAGCTCCAGTGTCCACTCCTCCAGCTCCACAGACTTCACCAAGCCTTTGCAGATGCAGCTATCTCAACTCCATCAACCTGCATAGAGCCGCCACAGAGTCCCTAGTGATGTTTAGCTCTATACCTTTCGAACTTTTTGGTAACTTGTTGCCAAAGGGGAGAAATTGTATAGATCATAGGACTTCGAGAGAGAGAGTGCTCGCTTTTGCTCTTTCGCTTATGTGTTTCTTTGAGATACTTTTGAGTTTTCCGAGACATTCTCGGTGTTTGATACTACGCTTGTTCTACTTTGATGAGTGCTTGATCATACCATGCCTTAATGTGTGCTTAATGCTTATCATATGTCATTCATATCTTGTATGATCATTTACTCATGTCTTGGTGATTGGGTGCATGTTATTCATTCTTATCATTTTGTGCGCCCACCAAGATGTATGTGACATGGAAGAGTGACCCATGATCCTAATCGATTGTGCATTTGCATTCAAACGCAAATCTTAAATAATGCACAAATTTGGGGAGCTCTTGCTTATCACATACTTCTCAAAGCGATTTATATTATTCATTGATTATATCATTTGTCGAAGTTGATCTATATGTTGTCATCAATTACCAAAAGGGGAGATTGAAAGTGCAACTAATCCCGGGTGGTTTTGGTAATTAATAACAACATATATATCATTGAACTAATAAGTTTCTTGAGAACATTTCAGAAAGTTCAGTGATATGGGTATGGCAATGACTCAAGAAGTGGACCCTCAAATGCTAAGGAAAGCATTGGCAAAAGCTCAAGACTCCATTTTTGGTTTAGTGATCCAAGATCACATTGAGTCTATAGGAAAGCCAATACTATTAAAAGGGATGAGGTTATGATAATGATCCGTTGCTCAAAGTGCTTAGTGATCTATCTCCCAAACTATCGCAATCTTTCATTCCAACATATACTCATAAGTAATCTCGGTCCCACCGATTCCATAAACTCACCACACCGAGATGAACCACCTCACCATAAAGCCAAACCCTAGTAATTTCGGTTTTTCCGATTCCAAACTCGGTCTCACGAAACTAGTGTTGCCAACCTTCAGAACCTTCGTCATCATATCGGTGTCACCGAGATGATAAAGTCGGTCCCACCGAGAATGGCAAACCCTAGTCTTTGGAAGAATCGGACTCACCGAGATTGTATTTTCGGTCCCACCGAAAATCCCAACGTTCACAAGATTTGAACTTTCGGTCTCACCGAGTTGTCAACTTTGGTCTGACCAAGATTGGTCAAATGTGTGTAACGGTTGGATTTTGTGTGGAGGCTATAAATACCCCTCCACCTCCTCTTCATTTGTGGAGAGAGCCATCAGAAAGAACTACCACTCCTACCTTACATTTCTGAGAAGAAAACTACCTACCCTTGTGTTGAGATCAAGTTGCTCCACTCCCACCATATGAAACTTGATTTCTAGCCTTCCCAAGTTGCTTTCCACTCAATCCCTTCTTCCACCACAGCCAAATCAGTGAGGAGAGTTGAGTGTTGGGGAGATTATCATTTGAAGCACAAGAGCAAGGAGTTCATCATCACCAACACCATCTATTACCTTTTGGAGGGTGGTGCCTCCTAGATTGGTTAGGTGTCGCTGGGAGCCCCGTCAAGATGTGGAGTTGAACCAAGAAGTTTGTAAGGGCAAGGAGATCGCTTACTGTGAAGATCTACCCCGAGTAAGGCTAGTCCTCCGTGGGCGATGCCATGATGGCATAGACAAGGTTGCTTCTTCGTGGACCCTTCGTGGGTGGAGCCTCCGTGGACTCTCGCAGCTGCTACCCTCCGTGGGTTGAAGTATCCATCAACGTGGATTGACAATAGCACCACCTATCGGAACCACGAGAAAAATCTCCGTGTCTCCAAATTGCGTTTGCTCTTCTCCACCTCTATTTACTACATGTGCAATTTACTTTCCGCTGCCATAACTCTAGAATTGCATGTGTAGGGTGATACTTGACTTGTTCATTATCTTGAAATCTACCAAAACTTGTCTTAATCAAAAGGCTAAACTTTTAAATTGTCAAGTAGTCTAATCACCCCCCCTCTAGACATACTTTCGATCCTACACATACCACCACCAAGCCTTTACTTGAATCGTTTTTTATTATACCACCTCAGTGCGTTTAGCGAAGCGGTTTCCTTGGCACGTCTTGTCGAAGCAGAGATTGTGTTCCCCTTATTCCGGGATTCCCATCAATACGGACGTGGGTAACCCAACCGGGCCATTGATGGTGGCGCTTGGGAGATAAGGGAGTTTTACCAGGCCGGTGGGGACGCATAGTCTTCGTCCGCCTATATATAAGGGGATAACGATCCACCTTTTCACCTACGCCTTCTTCCTCCTTTGCTTATCCATCTCCGCGCACTCGAGCTCCAGCGCCCAAGCCCACACATCTTGTCTCGACCTTCTCCAGTCATGTCCGGAGCGGAAGGCAAGTGGTTGGCTTCCTCCGTTATGGAGGAGCACATAAAGAAGCTGCGCAACGCCGGATACCTGTCCGGCGACATCGCGCATCGGCTGCCCGACAAGGGGCAGCTCATCCCCACCCCCAGGCCCCATGAGAGGGTTGTATTCCTTCCCCACTTCCTCCGCGGACTGGGCTTCCCGTTGTATCCCTTCGTCCGGGGGCTCATGTACTACTACGGCCTTGACTTCCACGATCCGGGCGCCAAACTTCATCCTCAACATCTCGGCGCTTATCGCCAGTGCGAGGCCTTCCTCTGCATCCAGCCCCACTTCGGCTTGTGGCTCAAGACCTTCAACGTCAAGCCAAAGGTAGTGAAGGGCGTCCAGGCGGAGTGCGGAGGCGCTATGTTGGGCAAGATGCCCAACGTCATCTGGCTCGAACGGGCCTTTGTGGAGTCCATCAAGGGATGGCAATCGGGGTGGTTCTACATCACCGAGCCGCGTGACCCTAAATGGGCAGCGGCCCCCGAGTTCAGATCTGGTATCCCCATGCAGCTCACCTCCTGGAAAGCGAAGGGCTTGCTATGGGGCAGTTCAGAGGAGCTGACAGGACTCCAGTCCTGTCTCCAGACCTTGGTGAACAACAAGCTTAGGCTTGTCAATGTGATCCAGGTCATGCTTGTCCGCCGGATTCTCCCCTGCCAACAGCGGGCCTTCAATTTGTGGGAGTTCGATCCGGCACAGCACTGGAACTTGAGCGGGCTCTTCGACACGACATACGAAGATGCCTGGAGGGTGCTGTTCAAGGGCGGAGAAGCCCCCACGTCCGCGAAGGAAGACCGCGGATTCAGCACCAAGCACCCGGCCGGCGAGGTAAGCTTTGTTATCCTCTATGGGACACTTATTTTCTTTCATAGTTTAATTCTATGTGGGATCTAAAACTCCCGATGCCTTTGACAGGACTGGCAGAGGACGTCCGGACAGGTAGACTGTCAGCTCCCTTCCCGAAGACTCCAGCGGACGCCTGCTTAACGGGGTGCTAGTCCCGCACTTTATGTGGTGCCGAGAAGAAGGTTAAGAAGAAGGCCACGGAACTCGAAGAAGTTCCCGGCGCCCGGTGATATCGGACTCATCGTCTGATGGCTCCGAGGCGGACTCCTCCCCCGAAGACGAGGAGAAAGAGGACTCTCCCCTGGAGGGGGGAGAGAGGAAAAGAAAGGCTTCCCCAACGGGGGAGGCTGAAGGGTCCAAGAGGGGACGGACCCTTGCCCCGGACAGCTCCGCCAACGCCAACGTTGGCGATGAAGAGTGGCCATCAAGGGCCAGGCCTCCGGCAAGATCGTAAATATCCGGATCCTGAATAGTTTATAATTTCTCTTTTGCGTCACATAGTGTCCTTCTAATGCCGCACACTACCTGTAGTCCAGCCGATGATGATCTTCCCGCTTCATCGAGCGGGTCCTTGGCTCCGTCGGACGTGGATTCCATTCCGACCACCTCCACCCCTCGTGACGCTGATGACGCCGAGGTAGGATCCCAGGAGGGGACCTGCCAAGAGGGGGAGGCTCCGGAGGTGCCTCAAGGCAGCCTCCCGGACTTCGTGCCGGACTCTGCGCCGGAACCCGCAGTGGTTCCTGAGCCCGGCAGGCGGCCCCTTCATAAGAAGGGCAAGACCGTGACACCGGCAGTCTCCTCCAACCGGAGGCGCCGGACAACTTGTTGGAGGGGCTCAACGGCGCTTCCATCGAGGAAGAACACCGCACTATCATGAGTGCGGTGATTTAGAAGGTTCAGCTCGCCAAGAGCGGGCTGACCGAAGCCTACAGTAGCCTTCTAACAGGCTTTGAGGTAAGAAGTTTAAAATATGTAATGTAATACCGCATAGACAGTAGCCCCTGATGCTCGGTTCGGTGTTCGGAAAGAAAAACCGGACTGAGGATCTATAAAAGATATACGCAGGAGTGCTAAAAATATGTCAATATGGGTTTGCAGGCTGCGCTGCTGACCTCTACGGCACTGACTGCGGAGGTCGGTGCCTTGAAGCAGGACCTCGAGCGGTCCGAGCAAGAGCTTGGCCTTGCCAAGAAGCAGCTCGAGGACAAAGAAGGTGAGTAACACCACTTTGCAATTTGTACCTTACAAAAAAGGATTTCGGTTGCAATAGAAATGACAAGGATAACGTGGGTACTGCAGGGGCCACGAACGAGATGGCGGCCCTGAAGGAGGCCGTGTCCGCGGCCGAACACAGTGCGGGCGCGGAACGAGCGGAGCAAGAGAAGCAGGAGGCGCGGGTGCGGAGGTGCGGCAAGAGGTCCAGGCTCTCATGGAAAAGCATGAGAGCTTGGAGCGCGACTCGAAGACTCGAGAGTCCGAGCTTGCCTCGGCTCTTGAAAGTGCCAAAGCCGCCAAGGCCGAGGCCCATAAGTCCCTCCAGGAGATTGAGGCGATGAGGAAGATAGCGGCGGGTAAGGCATTTTTCATGTAAAGCAAGCATGTGAATGTAAATTACTGTTACATTTACCCGAATCTGAGCTCTCGTAGGCGTTTGCAGATCTGCCTCGCAGCGGTCCGATGTCGCCAGATTCTACCGGGCTGAGGAGGGAGCTCAACGGAGAAGGTCTTCGGTCTCAAGTCATACCGAGGCCGACATCTGGTGCCCCTAGCGACTGGTGAAGCAGCTGGTCGAGCTCCACAAGGTTGCCGAGCAGGCCATGAAGGGCCTCATAGTCCGCCAGGGCTCGAGAGGCCATGCCAGGAGCTACTTGACCCTGCGGCGGCGGCTGGTGGATGCGTGCCCCTGGGTGGAGGTCGTCAAGCGCTCTTCCTGCATTGAAGGTGCCCGTCGGGCCCTTGCCCGCGCAAAGGTGTACTTGGGCAGGCTGGATGCTGAGAGGCTTCTGACGGACGCACCGCCGGCGGGCAAGGAGTATCATACGCCCGAGATGTACTATAAGACTGTCCTGAAGGGTGCCCGCAAGATTGCGGATAAGTGCCCCAGAGATGTAATTATTGAGTAGACTCGCAATGTGTTATCCTGTGCGCTGGAAACTTTGTTCATATGCGCTAAGCAACGCTTATTTGATTTAAAATATTACCTTCTGTGCGGCCGTTTATCAAATCTGAGAGATGGCAAGTCATCGGCTTCAGCCCCCATGCCACGAGTGTTGGGGTGTTCGGGATAAATTTGAGCGCTCTTGTTCCCATTTTTGGGTCCATCTAGGGAGGCGCTCAACACAACGAACATGGGAACCGGACTTATAATGCTTGAACACTCCCACTTAGCCATAGAATTCTATAATTTTAAATTTTGGCGAGGCCCCTAGTGTCGGAAGACCGAGTTCGGGGCGCTATCCACGCCTGGGCCGGACACAATCCGGTTCCTCGCTCTAAGCGGCGTATGTCTTTAGGGACTCGAAAAGACCTCTCGAACAGCGACCAGTCTCTCGCCTTATCATGACAATCGGTTTTAGCTTTCCACCGAGGCGCCGCCCAGCTCAACCGGGCGCAATCGCAGATGGTTCTCCCAGTGCTACCTTAGCCGTGAACGGAACGTAAGGTACCAAAACATGGGAGCCGGGAAAACCCAACTATTGACCCAAGACATGATTCGGAGCCGATTCATATAATGCTATAAGTTCGGAGTGCCGCACTTGTGAAAGTGTTCGGACTTTACACCATAATGCGGGGAATGTGAGCCCCTGGTGTATTCAGCCGTACCAAATTGTACGGATGCAAGATGTCATAAATGAACATATATAAACAAAAGAATGCAATTATAAGCGAAAAAATGATGCATTGTTTATTCAGGGAATTCTGCCATGAGTGCGTAACGATACAAATAGTGCGATAAGCAAGGAGTGGACTATTTTAAACATGTCCCCTCTCGAGGGTGGGCTGCGAATGGTGTAATAAACGGATTTAATGCTCGTAATGGAGACCACCGAGTGTTCGTCAGAGCCCTTGTTCCTCTCTGGCTGTTGCATCGTGAGTTCGGCCGATCTACTGCCGGACAGGACCTCTTGTAAACGGAGTCCTATAGATAAAATAGAAAAAAAAAGAGCGACACACTTAAGAGCCCCTGGTGTGGTTGAGCCGCACTCTGGGCCTGTCGTGGTCGTGCCCCTCCCCCTATGCCCAAGGTATCTCCAGAGCGTAATGATGTACGCGGGGAGTTTGTCTTGCAATCATGCAAGGGCTGGGGTTAGCCGCATTGTCTACGCTGCGTTCGAACGCGTGCAGGTTGTCTTGATGTATGTTGCTCCAGGCGCGTTTAATCGTGTCCGGTCTTTTAATGGTCGGACTCGAGAATTGCCATAAGAGGCTGCTCTGTACTTCTGCCGCGAGAGCCGCTGTGTGTTCCTCCATTCGGAGGGAGCGTTTAGTATTTCCGTTGACCGTGATGACTCCACGAGGGCCTGGCATCTTGAGCTTGAGGTATGCATAATGCGGCACCGCGTTGAACTTTGCAAACGCAGTTCATCCGAGCAGGGCGTGATAGCCGCTGCGGAACGGGACTATGTTGAAGATTAACTCCTCGCTTCAGAAATTATCCGGGGATCCGAAGACCACTTCCAGCGTGACCGAGCCTGTACAATTGGCCTCAACACTTGGTATGACGCCTTTAAAGGTCGTCTTTGTATGTTTAATCCTTGAGGGGTCTATGCCCATTTTGCGATCAGATAATCGATAAAGCAGTGTTCAGTTACTACCGCCGCCCATCAGACTCTAGTGAGGTGAAATCCATCGACGATTGGGTCTAAGACCATCGCGCAAATCCGCCATGGCGGATATGGTCGGTGGTCTCTTCGATCGAAAGTGATCGGGCAAGAAGACCATGGATTGAACTGGGCGACCGCTCCATCGCATATACGTCCTTGCGCACGCTCCGCTCCCTCTTGGGTATATGGGTTGCGATATCATGTTTATCGTCTCGCACTTGTGGGGGAAACCTTCGTCCTCATCGCTCGGGCGCCGAGTCTCCTCGCGTCGCCAGGCAGCCCCTTGTCATTGTTTTCGCAATTAACTTGCTCGCTTGCTTGAATACCTAACAATCTCTGTTGGTGTGATTAGCTGGCTTTTCGGGGTGCCATGTTTCGCAAGAGTGGTCGAGTATTCGGTCCAAATTGACGGACCCGAGTAGTTCTTTTGAATGTCTTCTTCACGACGGGTTTAGAGCCTCGAATCCGCGTTGACCGTCAGATCCTCATTGTTATCGCCCTAACGCGGGCGCTTGTTTTGTTTCGACGCGACCTACCATTGTGGTCCTTAGTATCCGGACTGTCAGCATTTTTGCTAAGGTTGTTGCTACGAGCTAGCCAGGTGTCCTCTCCCACACAGAAGCGGGTCATGAGTGATGTGAGGGCTGCCATGGATTTCGGCTTTTCCTGTCCTAGGTGCCGGGCCAGCCACTCGTCGCAGATGTTATGTTTGAAGGCTGCGAGGGCCTCTGCATCCGGACAGTCGACAATTTGATTTTTCTTTGTTAAGAACTGTGTCCAAAACTGTCTGGCCGATTCGTCTGGCTGCTGAATTATGTGGCTTAGGTCATCAGCGTCTGGTGGTCGCACATATGTGCCCTGGAAGTTGTCGAGGAATGCGGCTTCCAGGTCCTCCCAACACCCAATTGACTCTGCTGGCAAGCTATTAAGCCAATGCCGAGCTGGTCCTTTAAGCTTGAGTAGGAGGTACTTGATGGCGTGGAGATCGTCGCCGCGGGCCATATGGATGTGAAGAAGATAATCTTCGATCCAAACCGCGGGGTCTGTTGTGCCATCGTAGCATTCAATGTTCACGGGTTTAAACCCTTCAGGGATTTGATGATCCATTACTTCGTCTGTGAAGCATAGTGGGTGTGCGGCGCCTCTATATTGGGCAATGTCACGACGTAGCTCAAGAGAGCGTTGTCTGCTGTGTTCGGTCCGGCCAGAGTTGCTGTATCCGGCGCGACGGTAGTCGTCGTGGTTCATGGGGCATCCACGTGATTCGTAGATAGATTTGGATTGTCTTGCCTTGTCCTCCAATATATCCCGCAAGTCCGGCGCATTCCCCCGTGGCTTCGTACTTTTCAAGCGGTGCCGGGGTACGGTCCTTATGGGGGGCCTAGATGCCTCTCTGTCACGACCACGGGGTGGTCGGTCTGCCGTATTATGCGCAGGTGATGAAGGTTTGTATGCTTCCTCCTCTAGTCGGGGGAGCAACTTGCATTTTGGGTAGCTTTTGGAGGGGCGTTCGAGTTCATACTCTTCGGCCGCAAGGACCTCGGTCCATCTGTCGGCCAGCAGGTCTTGGTCAGCTTGAAGCTGTTGCTGCTTTTTCTTTAGGCTGTTCGCCGTGGCCATTAGCCTGCGTTTGAAACACTCTTGCTCGACGGGATCCTCTGGCACGACAAATTTGTCGTCGTTGAGGCTTGCCTCATCTCCGGAGGGAGGCATGTGATTGTCATCCTCTATATCCTCGTCTGTCGCTCTCTCTCGAGGGCTTGCAACTTCATCCTCCTGTGCTGAATCTTGCTGGAGGGGGTTGTCTTCGGCACTCTCTGGGGTGTTATTATCTCCGGTGCCGGAATCTCCATTCTTGTTGTGGCGGGATTTAGAGCGGCGCCGCTGACGACGGCCCTTGGGCTGTTTCTTAGAAGAATCCGCCTCCGCTGCTTCTTCGCCGTCCCCATCCTTTGGGGTGTCCACCATGTATATATCGTATGATGAGGTGGTCTTCCAGTGCCCTGTAGGTGCTGGTTCTTGATCGTCTCCGGCATCGTCGTCCATACCGTCGATGTCTTCGGAGTCATAGTCTAGCATGTCGGTTAAGTCATCGACAGTGGCTACAAAGTGGGTGGTGGGTGGGCTTCGAATTTCTTCGTCGTCCGCATCCCAACCGTCCTAACTGTAGTCCGGCCAGGGTTCTACTGATAACGAGAGATGCTTCAGCGAATTTAGGATGTCGCCAAAGGGTGAGTGCTGAAAGATGTCCACGGTGGTGAACTCCATGATCGGCGCCCAATCGGATTCGATTGGCAGGGGCGCAGGAGGTTCGGAGTCCGGCATGGAGTACGGCGCCTCGGAGTCACGAGCTTTATAAGGGACAAGGTCAGTATTCAGCTCCATCGCCGTGAAAGTTGAAGCTCCCGAGGCGGTGTCCAGCCACCTGTCCTCAATCTGCGCGGTCGGCTCCGAACTATGGGTCAGAGCGGACTTGTGTTCAGCTTCCGTGGTTGCGCCGGTGGCGAGCTAGATCATGCCCATTGTGACAGATCCAAAGACGCTGGTGTGGCTCGACTCCATCAAGATCAAATCCCGCGGATGTCACCGTGAAGTTTAGGCTTCCAAACCTGACTGATGGCTGGGGCGAGCTTCGATCTGCTCCAGTGGCCAAGTGAATTGGCCCAGCAGAAGCCGCCAACACGAAGATATGTCCGGGAGAAAAGTCTCACCGACGGCATTGTTGTTGATTGAAGAAGCCATCTGCCTATCGGTGACGCACACGAGGAACTCTCAATGAAAGCACCAATGTTGGTGTCAAAGCCGCGGATCTCGGGTAGGGGGTCCCGAATCTGTGCGTCTAGGCGGATGGTAACAGGAGACAAGGGACACGATGTTTTTACCTGTGTTCGGGCCCTCTCGATGGAGGTAAAACCCTACTCCTGCTTGATTGATATTGATGATATGGGTAGTATAAGAGTGGATCTACCACGAGATCAAGGAGGCTAAACCCTAGAAGCTAGCCTATGGTACGATTGTTGTAATGGTTGTGTTGTCCTATGGACTAAAACCCTCCGGTTTATATAGACACCGGAGAGGGCTAGGGTTACATAGAGTCGGTTACAATGGTAGGAGATCTACATATCCGTATCGCCAAGCTTGCCTTCCACGCCAAGGAAAGTCCCATCCGGACACGGGACGAAGTCTTCAATCTTGTATCTTCATAGTCTTGGGGTCCGGCTGACGATGATAGTCCGGCTATCCGGACACCCCCTAATCTAGGACTCCCTCACGGACCACTCAGAACGACATCTATGGAGAGAATGCAGCAGCGAATCAGGCAGATCGCCGATGGCGACCAGGCAAAGTTAGCCAGGTTGAAGGAGATCCTTAGTTGGTTTGACAATGAGTGGGAGATTTCAAGGACGGTGCAGGCCATGTGGCAATGTATGGAAAAGAGCGAGACGACAGCGATGGGGGCGGCGATGTGCATGTACTCCTCGGTGGCAGTCATGCTGCAGTCCTCTGAGTTCATCGAGTATCTCCTATGGGCGATGGAGCAGACAGATTTGCCCGAGGGGACAGTCAGGCAGAGGTGGTGGGCATACAGGTCGAAGGTCGAGCACCCAGAGGATAACGAATCGATCGAGTATGGTGTGCCGTTCGTGAGGGTGCAGAGCCAGCCGGAGCCACGGGAGTATTCGTTCTCCCACCGCAAGAGGAGGCCGGATGGCGCGACGTCGCTTCCCCGCCGTTCTCCATGGTTCCCTCGATACTCTTTCTTTATCTACATTAACAATGGGACTAGTTGATGAAACATACTTTAACAAAGAGAAGCACTTTCTTTTTCTACATTGGAAATGAAATGATAGAGATGACACTCGCTCTATTTTAATTGTATTATTACTTCATTTTATCAGTGACACTAGGGTCGAGCAGGTGGCAAACGAGGTGTACCGTGCATCGCAAGGATAGAGGTCGGGGGTGCTTAGACTGGGATGCTGAAGCTGGCTCTTTCAGTAACCAACATGGATGATTAAATTCATGGGACCTTTTGGTGCAGTTCACCTAAAATGAAGCAATGTCTCATGAGCTAGCAGCTTCTTCTTCAATTTTTTTAAGAAAAGGGCTCCAGGCCCGGTTCCGTTTCCATCAGAAAACGAAACCCACAGAGCTTCTTCTTCATTAGTTGCAATAAAATTTTGCAACATCAAGGTTGGTTGTGAAGCTCCTGGAATGCTCAACTATAATTTGGATATCATTTGTGCAGTTCAACTAAGATCGAGCGTGAAATGTATATCTCTGTTTGCACAAAAAAGGTGGAAAGGAGGGTGACCAACAAGTGATGAAACATGCATCTAATGAAAAGAAGCATGTTCCTTATCTGAATGGCAATCCTACAAGGACAGTAGCAATTTCTAAAGCAGTGGCATTGCTAGATATTAGTGTGGGCATTAGGATTAACTATGACAACCGTTAAATACGACATTACTTTGGGCACAGGAGAGTAGGCGGACCAGGACAATTGCATTTCTAACGAAAAGAATCAACTTATCTTAATGGGAAATTTTAGAAGGACATGTAAAGAAGTGCCATTGATTCATATTACTGGAGGCATTACATTGAAAACAACATTGGTTTAACATGTCCTTACTTCTAACAGTGCGACTGCTACATTTTATCAGTGGCATTACATAAGAGTGGCTCAGGGCAACAAACATCATAACAGGATATCTGGGTTGGTCCCATTTTTGTTCGGTATAGCCACCTTATACTGTGTGAGGCTAGCGAATCTAGTGCTGGACTTACCCTGTTGACTTGTCCCCCAGTCCCCACTTTCTTTCCTTTTGCAACCAATAGATCGGGTTTATATTGAGTTTGTACTGCGTTTCCCTTTATTTCCCTATTAGACCTAGAGACCAGTTGGATAGCCATCTCGCTACTTTTCGCACCCATTATTTCCTCTTTCGACCAAGTCCTAGATTCAGTAACAAATCCACCCCCACCCCCACCCCTTTCCTCCTTGTTTGAACCAAGTAGTACTAGATTCAAGTGCATGAACTAGTTTTACCTCTTAAACGTAAAAAAATTAGGTGGTTTTCGAACAGCCGATCGATCCTATCTACGAGGGGGCCTGAGAAATAGTAAAAGATACAAATGCAGCGACGTTAGGAGCTCGGGAAGTAAAGCAAGGCTAGTTTCGAAGGATGTTATACCTGATGGTCGCCGGGATGTTTCTAGGTAGGCGGCAGGAGGCTGGATCTGCCCACACTACGACAGCGAGGAAGAAGGGGTTGGAGGCCCTCCCTCGCCAGCAGTGCTTGGGAGAGAACGGCAAGGCAGGCTGATCGGGACGCGCCTAGCAGTGGGTAAGAGCCGTCGCCGAGGACGACCGCATGAACGTTGCACCTTCTCACCTTCCCCGGCGGAGAGGATCCGGCTGGATCTGTGACCAGCGGTGAGCAGAGAGAGAGAGTGTGGCCACCGATGTCGTGTTTAGATCTGGAGAGGCCGAGACAGTGTGAAGAGAGAAACACTAGCAAGCAAGCGCGGAGGATCCTGCCTATATAGTGGAGTAGTACTTAGTTTTCTTTTGTCTACCGGAGCCGGCTTGACCTCGTCAATGACTGTCGAGAAGTCTTCATGCACATGGCCCGGAGGCGCAGTTGTCGTCATTTTGATCTGAAGCGCCGGATTATAACATTAACACGAAAAAAGCCACATGACAAGAAATCATAACCTCACTGCCCAAAGGAGACAACATGAATCCTGACGGACAAACTAGACGAGGAACAAAGCTCAAATTAAAGATAAACTCGTAGAAAAGGGGTCCGTCGATAGATGTCCTAATTAACATAGCCGGTTTGACTTAGATGGCAGCCAAGTAGTCACTGTTCGTGCATGTGCCCCCAATGACAAGCCCAACTCAGTTGTCACTGTTTAACCCTCGCAGTGATCCGAAGCACATGACACCTAATTTTGCGAGATGACAAGAAACCTTTTTTTAGATTTCTCACTACAACTACAGCCATGTACAACACAGCTTGCATGATATGTAGACAATAGCCAATCCAGGCGTGTCTGTTGGAGTCTGGTCACATGCATGGACGAACTGATCTTCCGTATCTTGCAGGGATCGTCTAGGCACCAACGTAGTACAACACTTCTCTAGTACTATCGCTCGTCTCCCTCTTCTATTAAGTCACCCGACTTGCGGGGCCGGGGAGTGTGCCTATGGTTGGTTCTCATTGCCGTCCCACATGTGTGTGCGAACGCAATATGACGCGTGTTGCATTTGGAGAGCAGCGTGCCAGACCGACCGACCGTCTGGGGTGCGACATGAATGCGACGGGCATGCTGTATACTCCGTACATGTGTACCGCCATTTTCTAGACGCTTTGCTCCATGGCGTGGGCGCAATCCATGGATACAAAATTAGTATACTATATACTATTTAAAAGTCGAGGGCGGGGCTTTTCTTGCGCAGTAGGCGGCGGGGCAGTTCTGCCTAGTCGGTTCGACAGAGACGCGAGAAGACAAGGGAGTAGGCTGCTGCAAATGTAGGGCTGTGTGATTTGACAGCGAGTTACTGCTGGACAGGTGAGGCCCCGTGATTTGACTTGCCATTATCATTTTAACTGCGACGCTACGATCGGCGTGAGTCTCCCGATTCCTGACCACCTCCATATGGGTGCCTCTCCCAATGCTCCACCATGTAGTAGAGGCTGGCTCTTGCATGAGAGCCCACTTCTCCACTTTTTCCTTGCCTCTCTTTTGTCCACATATGCAAAAATGCCATGTAAAGCGCACTATTGTACTTACTTGCTCCTATAGGTGCTAAGCTTGCCACATAGGCATAAAGTCTGATGTGGCAAGTTAATCAAGAAGAGAGAGACTAGTTTGGTGACCCAAGTAAGAAACGGTGCTAAGCACGTGTACCTAGGTGAAAAGACAATTTTGAGTCTATAGCTAATTAAATGAAGCAAACTTAGCAACACCATTTCATTGGAAGAGGTCACTCCTTGGCAAATGCAATAAATACTAGTACTCCCTGTGTCCCATAATATAAGAACGTTTTTGACACTAGTGTTTTGGCACTACACTAGTGTCAAAAACGTTCTTATATTATGGGACGGAGGGAGTACGAAGAAAGAGATAGAGAGGAGTAAAAAAATACACTTATAGCCAACCTTGTTGTAGTATGAGTGACTAAGTGATGACTATGTATGACATGCCAACATCGATAGCCTAACGCACCGTGTTAAATCTCCAAGAAGCGATCGCATGAAAGCGACGCGACGGTCATGGTAGGCGCGACCATGATAGGGGCTGCTGGCAGCCCTTGGATCTGAGATCAAACGGTCGCATGCTAAGTTGCTGAAAAGTTGCAGAATAACCCTCCAGGATAGGATATTCACCCATAGGTCTAGAATCACGCCATGCAACTGTTTGATCTCAGATCCAAGGGCTCTCGGAAGCCCGTATCATGGGAGAATGGAAAGCCACTACCCTGTCATTCGCACGCTGGCAGTTCGCACCTACTCGTCCCCGCACGTCCTTTAATACTACAGTGGTTCACTCCTAGTCGTCCCGTCCATTCACATTACAGCAGTACCACTAATCCTAACCCTCCTCCCAAATCCATGGCGTCCCAAATCTCCCCAATCGGCAGTGAGTACAAGGTTAGAACCATCACCGGTGATGAGTTCGACGTCATCTACACTTGTTCTTCCGCAATGGTGAAAGGATGCCTTTCTCGCTTCAGACGCATGTTCGAAGACTCAGATGATGAGTGGGTCGCTGGGCTAGAAGTTGAGTACACCACAGTCGTAGGACGAGAGAAGGATCTAAAGGACAAAGGGAGGAAGAAGCCCGCCGTGATCCAGGTTTGCGTGCATGACTTATGCTTGGTCTACCACATATGCCATGCCGATGTTGAGTGCCAGGATTTTAAGGACTTCCTCAATAGCAACCTAGTCAAATTCACATCAGAGACTTTGGTAATGACAAAGAGGTCTCGTCGGATAGGCCTCGTTGTAGGCAACACCTTCGACCTCCAAAAGAATCGGTTGGTGTCCTCTCGTCACCTTCACGCCGACCTGGCAGAGCCATGGTTCATACTTCGTACGGTAAACTGGAGAAACCTCCATAGACGTTTCATCGTCATGCATGGCAGCGGAATGTACTAGATCTAGACCACATCCACTACGCTGCAATGGATGGCTACCTTTGTTTCAATATCTACAAGGGTTGGATGAAGATCAACAGCCAAGTTGGCTGTTCAAGCAAAGAAGTATCGGCCAAGAGGAAAAGGGACAAGGACGAAGTCGAGGACATGGACGAGGACTCTGAGTAAGGTGGCAGTGTCATTGCTCATGGTGGTTCTAATGCAGTGTCTACTGGAATAGTTGCAAAGTTTAATTTCAGGTGTGCTTAATTTAATTTGAGGGGTGTGTTGTCTTTGAGCCCCAGCGTAACTATGTTATGTTTCTTCTTGTTACTTTAACTCTTCAGTACGTACATACTAGTATTTCTTACATTTCATCTTTTAGTTGGTATAGTACTACCACTCGTTTCTTCACATTATATACGTACAATATATATGGCCAACATCATATAGCCAGCAGTTTAGTTGTCAAAGAATTTCAGGGTGCTTAGTTTTCTTCAAACAATTCCAGGGTGCTTAGTTTTATTTGAGGGGTGGGTTGTGCTGGACACCATTATTGTGACTAGCCTTTTTAATAGTACTATATGCATAATTTGGCGATGAGCGCTCTCTATATGTACCACCTTTTTTTTAATTTCAAGTTTTGCTCCATGGCACAATCCATCGATATTACTGCTGTACAAAAGTATACATTTTTTAAAAGGATAGAGGGCGGGGCAGTCTAGCTTGGTCGGTTTCACGAGAGGCGAGGGCCTTTGTGATTTGATGGCTCATTACTGCTGGAAGGCGGGGCCTTGTGATTTGACTGCTCGTATAAATGCACCGATGACCTGATCGAGGAGGAGCAAAGAACCATGCGGTACACTCAAGTTTTCCACTGGAGTAGTACTGCGACGGAGGAGCACGAAACACGGCAGCCCAGTGCCACATGGCGATAAAAATGATCTAATTTGCTAGTCATCTCATTGTTACCATTGTTCAATTCATTCCCTCAAAAAAAACATTGTCCTATTCATGCCTTGCAGAGAACATGACACGTGCGGCGAAACACCCGAAGCAAAAGATGAAACACAGCAGCAAAATAAGAAGGAAGAATATCACCCCAAATGATCTAATTCGCCACGGAGTCGTAACTGCTTCTTCATCGCCTCCACGACCTCCATCTCCTTGCGCGTCTCCTCCGCCATCTTGTTCATTTTGTCCATGACGCGGGATTTCTCGACGCGAGCCTTCATCATCTGTTCCACGGCCGCATTACATACCTTGACAGCAACCGGGTGCTTGATGCGGAGCTTCGCCAACTCCTCCTTCTGTTCCATGACGAGGGCCTGCAGCATCTTCATCGAGGAACTACTATTCTGATGCAGCTTCTTCCAGCCGGCGTTCTTCTCCTTCAATAGGTCGATCTCGTGGCAGAGCTTCGCCTTGTCCTCCTGAAGTCGCAGGATTTCGCCGGTCGCCTTCCTCTCCGAGGCAATGCTCTTCTTCAGCAGCATCACCAACACGGTGGTCAACACCCCTTGCTGATTGAGCTCAGCGGGCATGTCGTCGAGGCACTCCTTCAGCAACTCCATCAAGCATTGGATGAACTCCTTCTGCTTATTGAGGTGCTTATTGAGCTGATCGGGAATGCCGTCGAGGGATAACGACTCCAGCTCCGCCGGCTCGGCATGTTCGCCTCCGCGGCTAGGGCGCTCCTGGGAGCCATCGCCTGCCTGTGAGAGATCTTTCGAGGTCTCTACGTGGAGGCGAGCCCTCTCTTTTTTCCGCAGCCTTGGTTGCCACTCCCTTGTTACGAGTAGTTCTCGACCTAGAGCTCTACTCACCGGCCATGGCAGCGACATGCATTTAAGAAGAAGCACTTATGAGGAGGAAAGGTAGAGTAATTTTCGTTAGGTAGTTCCCTTTTATAACCTAGTACTAGCACTAGTACTAATACCGCATAGTGGGAACACGCTCAGGTTTGGTACGTACTAGTAGGTGTGAGCAGGCTTTCGAATGTGATGGGAACAAGGTAAAGATTAATTGATGGTTTTGGTTTCGAGGCCCGAAATGGCTCCCGATGAGTTTAGCGGAACATAAATTTCAAGTACTACACTTCTCAAATGCATAAATATTATGTTACTGTCAAAAATTGGCACAAAATACGAAGGAGACCAATGGAAGTACTACTAGCAACCCACAATTTAACTACTCGCATGCGCGCAGTGGAGTAATAATGTCTTTCTTCCGCCCTCACGTCCACTCAATTTGCATGCGCTGTATTAATTGACCATCAATGAAGTGAACGACTTTACACACGTCAAATTATCACATGGGGTGGATCTTGGTACAAAATTGCGTTCGCCCGTGTACCCGCGTGTGCGTGCGAGGGAATGAGTGCGTGCGTGGCGTGCGTGCACATCTTCGCTTCGTGCATGTACCGCAAGTATGGCTCAGGGAGGACGAGTACATTCTTCTCGAACCAGCAGCACGTCACTGTGATCAATCCACGCAAGGAGGTCGCGACAACGCCTCCACATGTGCCACGTGGCTTCATGAAATGTAAGAGAGAAACTGTGTAGCGTGCCATTGGTATTCTAATTTACGTGTTTTGCACATACTCGAAGTACTAGTAAGGTACACGTGCATTGCATGCATCAGATTTTGCAACCAAATTATGAATAAATACCACACTATAGCATGTAAGCTCTGAGTCATATATGCGTGATGTAGCCCTTCGTTTAATTCTTATAGTTCATCTCATTCAAAATCAATTAGTTTTTATAAAAAAGCTAAGAACGCGGAATAGGAAAAACATGGGATTATAGTGGAATGTCGTCTTGAATCCTACAGGATTGTACGAGTGTTTGATTGTGCATAGAAAAAACGCAGAATTCTTTCAAAGAGGTTTGAGTGGATGAGATGTTTCCTATGAAATCTAGTGCAAATGAATCATATGGAAAAAATTCCTATGGTTTACAATCCTACGAATCAAACAACCAAGATAGGAAAAATTCCTAATGATTAGAATCCTCCAAAATTCCTTTGAGAATCCTTTGAATCAAAGAAGCCCTTAATCTATTTTATGATTCATGGAATTGTGCGTTGTAAAGCATAAAGTAAAAACAAACAATGGCAATTCAACTAGAAAAAAAGTTTGGGCAGTTATGATACGGAAGATTCTAGAACAAAAGAGAACCACTATTGTTTTGAGGTTTGTGCATTATGCTTAAGTTCAACCATGGAGTCTGCTAGATTGTACATGTGGCAAAATTTGGTGGGGGGCTAGAAGATGGTGTGAGGGGCTGAGCGGAGGGAGACTATGAAGGAATGCACAAGTGCGAGATCGATATTTAGAGAGAGGGGGCGAACACGCGCTTGTTGTTAACGTGATGGCGGAGCCATGAAAAATAAATGAGCTAGGGGGCCAAGCATTGCTAATCCTTTACGAGGAGGGTCAATTCATGAAATTAAACCTTTTTTAGCGGCAATTGTCTAATAGTCACATTCATATTAGCCTCGATATATAGTGATGTTAGGGGGGGCAGGGCCCTTACCGCCCCCTGTCTTCGCCATTGTGCACGCATCTGAGAGATGAAGTGGAAGGCATGGATGATGAGGGGGACGTTGGATATATAATTAATGTGGGTGTATTAGCTATATATGTTAATCCTATATAGAGAGGTATAGATTGATCGATGTGGACATGGGAAATAGGGTGAGACCTCACTGGATATATCGATTGATCGGTTTGCGTGGAAAACTATGAAAGACCTAGCTATATACACACATACATAGAGGAACATCAATCGTTGCGCATGCACGCGTGAGAGATAAAGAATGTCCGATATGATGGAGAGCGGGATGTGTGTGGGTATGTGCCTTCATGGGAGACCGACCTGAAGAAAAAGATTGCATGCGTGCGATGGATAATGCCGACTGGTAGTGTGTGTGCATGCATGCACAAGAGAAAGTTACTGGTACAATTATAAAGAGAAGACTACTATGTGGGTGTAAAAGAATAGGTGAGGTCATAAGAAATGTAAAGTTGAATTCAAATATTTGAATAAGAGATCCTGATGTTTGAAACCCATGCATGCATGAATATAACAGAGATCTGCACGGTGTGGTTTGGAAACGAGCATGTTGTAATGTATACACATTGAACAAGGTTAGACAGATTTGAATTTGAGATACCGATGGCAGACATCATTTGGCCATGTCGCATCCGTGCATGGACACACTATTCTAATTGGAGATGATGGGCGGCTTTCGCATCACATATCTATATCTATACCCCTATATATATTATATTATATATTTTTTATATTGTGTGCGGGTAACTTTAACTTTGAAAGATGGTCGTTGGATGAGGCGAATCTGATGGTCCAAAGATGGCAAATTTGAGCACTATTGGCCATTGGATATCATCTAGATTCCACCAGATTTCGCCACATGTATAATCTAGAAGACTCCATGGTTGAACTTAAGCATAATGCACAAACATCAAAACACAAGCACTTCTTATTTGTTCTAGAATCTTCCGTATCAGAATTGCTCAAATGTTTTTCTACATGATTTGCCACTATTTGTTTTTACTTTATGTCTTACAACGCACAATTCCATGAATCTTAAAATAGATTAGCTTTCTTATAAAACCTAGATGATTTTGGATGAAATGAACTATAAGAATTGAACGAACATCTACATCATGCATATATGACTCAAAGCTTGCATGCTATAATGTGGTATTTATTCATAATTTGGTTGCCAAATCTCATGTGTGCAATGCACGTGTACCTTACTCTAGTCTAAATGGTGTTTGTGTGTGTGTTGGGCGTGTTGAGGTGCAAATTGTCTTTTTTTGGTGCACGTTAAGCTTGTTCTTCCAAAATTTCAAGCCGCGCCTTGTTATGCCGAAAATTGAAGCTAGTGTCTCTGTCTATCGTGCTGTGAAACTCCCGCCTCTTCAACCCGCGCCTTGTTAGCCCAAAATATTTAAGATATATCTTTGTCTCGTTGTGCTCCGACAACTCCCTCCATCTCAACCCGCGCCTTGCTATTCCAAAATTACAACGCGCGCGAAAACTCCCACCTCCTATGAAATCCCGACACGCGAAATGCCCGTGGTACCCCTGAACCAAAAGAACCACCTCAAATCAGTGGGGGGTACTTTCATAATTTACCCCACATTTTGGAATTGTGCGTCTTTCGCGCCACCTCTGTCCCCACATCGCTGTCTTCACCTGCACCACCGGAAGAGCATCATCATCACCATTTCCTCGGATGAAGCTGCGGCCTAATCGGCTCCACCAAAGAGGTTGTACACTAATCACCGCATTTTCTTCTTGATTCGATCTCACGATGCTGCCGGCGCTCGGTCCCGAGCCGACACGGCGCGACTCCATCCACGGCGGCGTCGCCGGCCACTTCCTCCACGACATCGCTCCCTCGGCTGCGACGTCCACATCAGTAGGAGCTGCTGCTGCTTTAGATCTCGCTCGCGCTGCTGCTCTGCTCTTGCTCTCGGTCCCTTGCCTGGTCTGCTCTTGCTATTGCTCTTGCTCGCGCTGCTGCTCTTGCTCTTGCTTGCAATGCTGCTCCGATTTGGCTACACTTCATCGATGAATCAACTTTGGGTCATCGATTTTCAAGGGGTGGGCTCATGGGGTGAAGGAAGAACCAACCGCAGCAGGGAGGGGGGCTCGCCGGAGAGGTACCCCACTATCTATCTTAGGGTTCAGGATGGGGGCGGTGGTCGCCGGCGTTGGCGGGGCGTTGGCGGGGCGGTGGCGTGGGGATTGCCGGAGAAAAAGCTCGGCACGGGGGGGGGGGGCCTAGAGGGATGGCCGGGGCGGCGGCGAACCGGTGGTGGGGAGTGTTTTCGGGACGGGTGGGGCGGCGCACCGCCGGCCGTGGGCGGCGGGGGGCTGCTGGCGGCTCAAGGGGGTGGAGGTTGAAGATGAACCGCATGCCCTTGATTTTGTATCCAACGGCTGCAAAATCGACTGACCAGAGATGAAAAAGTCAGTCGACCAACTTGTAACCTCACCTTTCTAGTGCGTTCAGTTTCGACAACAAAATTCAGTTTCGACAGCAAAATTTAGTTTCGACAGTTAAGTTCAGTTTCGATAGTTAAGTTCAGAGATGAGCGGTTGATGTATTTTACATCTAGAACTTTGTGGTTATGTATTTTACGTCATGTATTGGAGATGCTATTAGAATTCCACTCAGGTTAACGTTGTTCGTTGTCTCTCTTGTCCTGCTTCAGCCTCGACGTCGTACAACTCACCGGAGCTGCTCCAACGACAAAACCCTCCATCACAGCGGAGCAGTACCTCGGGCTCCATCTCCAGACGCCTAAGATCTTCTTCCCCTCCTCCGACAAAGAAAGTCAGCCGAGCATCCTCACCGGCCAACCCAATCATGCTGAGATCGACATGGCTTCGCCAAAGAGGTTGTACACTTGTTGCATCTCTTTTTTACTCTACATGTTATATATATTGTCCACTAGCACTCGTAGTAACGGGAAACACGATTATTTTATCCTACTATATGACAAGCAGTGAGGTACCAGGCAACTTAGCTATCCGTGATGGACTCTCTTGAACGCCATCATTATTTATCTCTGCACGTTTGAGCTGTGCATTTGTCGATGGGTGATACGTCCATTTTGCATCATGCTTTTACATCAATATTTATTGCATTATGGGCTGTTATTACACATTATATCTCAATACTTATGGCTATTCTCTCTTATTTTACAAGGTTTACCATGAAGAGGGGGGGATGCCGCAATGGAATTTCGGTGAAAAGGAGCAAACGTTGAAACCTATTTCGCACAACTCCAAAAGTCCTGAAACTCCAGGAAACAACTTTTTGGATTTAATAAGAATTTATGAGCGAAAGAAATAGGCCAGGGGGCCCACACCCTATCCAGGAGACAGGGGGCGCGCCCCCCCCCATAGGGCGGGACCCCCTATCTCCTGGGCCCCATGATGGGCCACCGGCGTCCATCTTCTGCTATATCATCACTTTTACCCTGGAAAAAATTGTGGGCAAGCTTACGGGATGAAACTCCGCCGCCACAAGGCGGAACCTTGGCGGAATCAATCTAGGGCTCTGGCGGAGCTGTTCTGCCGGGGACACTTTCCTCCGGGAGGGGGAAATCACCACCAACGTCATCACCAACGATCCTCTCATCGGGAGGGGGTCAATCTCCATCAACATCTTCACCAGCACCATCTCCTCTCAAAACCCTAGTTCATCTCTTGTATCCAATCCTTTATCAAAACCACAAATTGGTACCTGTGGGTTGCTAGTAGTGTCGATTACTCCTTGTAGTTGATGCTAATTGGTTTACTTGGTGGAAGATCATATGTTCAGATCCTTTATGCATATTATTACTCCTCAGATTATGAACATGAATATGCTTTGTGAGTAGTTACGTTTGTTCCTGAGGACATGGGTGAAGTCTTGCTATTAGTAGTCATGTGAATTTGGTATTTGTTCGATATTTTGATGAGATGTATGTTGTCTTTTCCTCTAGTGGTGTTATGTGAACGTCGACTACATGACACTTCACCATTATTTGGGCCTAGAGGAAGGCACGGGGAAGTAATAAGTAGATGATGGGTTGCTAGAGTGACAAAAGCTTAAACCCTAGTTTATGCGTTGCTTCGTTAGGGGTTGATATGGACCCATATGTTTAATGTTCTGGTTAGGTTTACCTTAATACTCCTTTTTGTAGTTGCGGATGCTTGCAATAGGGGTTAATCATAAGTGGGATGCTTGTCCAAGTTAGGGCAGTACCCAAGTACAGGTCCACCCACATATAAAATTATCAAAGTACCGAACGCGAATCTTATGAACGTGATGAAAAGTAGCTTGACGATAATTCCCAATGTGTCCTCGGGAGCTCCATCTTCATTATTAGAATTTGTCCAGGCATATCCTTTGTTACATAAAGGATTGGGCCACCTTGCTGCAATTTATTTACTTTATTTACTTTTTGCTCGTTACTATTTATCTTATCACAAAACTATCTATTACCTACAATTTCAGTGCTTGCAGAGAAAACCTTACTGAAAACTGCTTGTCATTTCCTTCTGCTCCTCGTTGGGTTCAACACTCTTACTTATCGAAAGGACTACGATATATCCCCTACACTTGTGGGTCATCAAGACTCTTTTCTGGCGCCATTGCCGGGGAGTGTAGCGCTTTTGGTGAGTGGAACTTGGTAAGGAAACATTTATATAGTGTGCTAAAATTTTCTGTTACTTGTCACTATGGAAAGTAATCCTTTGAGGGGCTTGTTTGGGGTATATTCACACCAACCAGAAGAGCAAAGAGATGCTCCTCAACCTACTGAACTTTATGAAAATATTCACTTTGAGATTCCTTCGGGTATGATAGAAAAACTGTTAGCTAATCCTTTTGCAGGAGACGGAACATTGCATCCCGATTTACTTTGTGGATGAAGTTAGTGGATTATTTAAGCTTGCCGGTATTCCCGATGATGTTGTCAAAAGGAAGGTATTCCCTTTATCTTTGAAGGGAGATGCAATGACATGGTATAGGCTATGTGATGATACGAGATCTTGGAATTATAAGCGATTGAAGTTGGAATTTCACCAGAAGTTTTATCCTATGCATCTTGTTCATCGTGACCGTAATTACATATATAATTTCTGGCCTCGCGAAGGAGAAAGCATCGCTCAAGCTTGGTGGAGGCTTAAGTCAATGTTGTATTCATGCCCCAATCATGAGCTCTCTCAGGAAATGATTATTCAGAATTTTTATGCTCGGCTTTCTCTCAATAATCGCAACCTTCTTGATACTTCTGTCTTTGGTTCTTATATGTCAAGACTATTGATTTCAAATGGGACTTATTGAAAGAATTAAACGCAACTCAAGATTGGAGTTCGACGATGGTAAGGAGTCGTATGACACCTAAGTTCGATTGTGTTAAATCTTTTATGGATACTGATGCTTTCCGTGGATTTAGCTCTAAGTATGGACTTGACTCTGAGATAGTAGCTACTTTTTGTGAATCTTTTGCTACTCACGTTGATCTCCCTAAAGAGAAGTGGTTTAAATATAATCCTCCTGTTGAAGTGAAGGTAGCTGCACCTATTACAGTCGAAGAAAAGACTATTACATATAGTGATCCTATTGTTCCTACTGCTTATGTTGAAAAACCTCCTTTTCCTGTTAGGATAAAAGATCACGCTAAAGCTTCGACTTTTGTTCGTAAGAGTAATACTAGGACCTATACACCTCCTGAGCAAATTAATGTTGAACCTAATATTGCTATGGTTAAATATCTCTTGGATGAGGATTTAGATGGGCATGTTATTTCTTTCTTGGGTGAGACTGCTAATATTGCTAGACCTGATATTAAGACACGTAGACCTATTGTAGGCATGCCTGTTATTTCTGTTAAAATAGGAGATCATTGTTATCATGGCTTATGTGATATGGGTGCTAGTGCTAGTGCGATACCTTATGATCTTTATAAAGAAATTATGCACGACATTGCACCTGTTGAATTAGAAGACATTGATGTTACTATTAAGCTTGCTAATAGGATACCATCAAACCTATTGGAATTGTTAGAGATGTTGAAGTTTTGTGTGGGAATGTTAAATACCCTGCTGATTTTCTTGTTCTTGCTTCCCCACAAGATGATTTTTGTCCCATTATTTTTGGTAGACCCTTCTTGAATACTGCTAGTGCTAGGATTAATTGTGAAAGGAATATTGTCACTGTTGGCATAGATGGTCTGTCTCATGAGTTTAATTTTGCTAAGTTTAGTAGACAACCTCGTGAAAGGGAACCACCTAGTAAGGATGAAATTATTGGTCTTGCTTCCATTGCTGTTCCTCCAGCTGATCCGTTAGAACAATATTTGCTAGACCATGAAAACGATATGTTTATGAAGGAAAGGGAAGAAATAGATGAAGTGTTCCTTAAACAGAACCTATCTTTGAAACATAACCTTCCGTTGAAATTCTTGGGGACCCCCCTCCACCCAAGGGTGATCCCGTGTTTGAACTCAAACCATTACCTGATAATCTTAAGTATGCTTATCTTGATGAAAAAGAAATATATCATGTTATTATTAGTGCTAACCTTTCAGAGAAAGAACAAGAAAGATTATTGACAACTCTGAAGAAGCACCGAGCTGCTATTGGATACACTCTAGATGATCTTAAGGGCATTAGTCCCACATTATGTCAACACAAAATCTCAGTGGAGAAAGATGCCAAGCCAGTTAGAGATCTTCAAAGACGATTAAATCCCAAAATGAAGGAAGTGGTAAGAAAGGAGATTCTAAAGCTCCTTGAGGCAGGTATTATTTATCCTGTTGCTGATAGTGAATGGGTAAGCCCTGTCCATTGTGTCCCTAAAAAGGGAGGTATTACCGTTGTTCCTAACGATAAAGATGAACTGATCCCGCAAAGAATTATTACAGGTTATAGGATGGTAATTGATTTCCATAAGTTAAATAAAGCTACTAAGAAAGATCATTAGCCTTTACCTTTTATTGATCAAATGCTAGAAAGGCTATCCAAACACACACATTTTTGCTTTCTAGATGGTTATTCTGGCTTCTCTCAAATACCTGTGTCAGCGAAGGATCAATCTAGAACTACTTTTACTTGCCCTTTTGGTACTTTTGCTTATAGACGTATGACTTTTCGTTTATGTAATGCACCTACTACCTTTCAAACATGCATGATGGCTATATTCTCTGATTTTTGTGAAAAGATTTGTGAGGTATTCATGGATGACTTCTCCATCTATGGATCCTCTTTTGATGATTGTTTGAGCAACCTTGATCGAGTTTTGCAGAGATGCGAAAACACTAGTCTCGTCCTGAATTGGGAAAAGTGTCACTTTATGGTTAATGAAGGCATTGTCTTGGGGCACAAGATCTCCGAGAGAGGTATTGAAGTTGATAAAGCCAAAGCTGATGCTATTGAAAAGATGCCATGTCCCAAGGACATAAAAGGTATAAGATGTTTCCTTGGTCACGCCGGCTTTTATAGGAGGTTCATTAAGGACTTTACTAAAATCTCTAGGCCTCTGACTAATTTATTGCAAAAAGTTATTCCTTCTGTCTTTGATGATGATTGTGTAGAAGCATTTGAAACACTTAAGAAAGCTTTGATCACTGCACCTATTGTTCAGCCACCTGATTGGAATTTACCTTTTGAAATTATGTGCGATGCTAGTGATTATGTTTGAGGTGCTGTTTTAGGGCAAAGAGTCGATAAGAAATTGAATGTTATCCAAGATGCTAGTAAGACTCTTGATACTGCCCGGAGAAATTATGCTACTACTGAAAAAGAGTTCTTAGCAGTTGTGTTTGCATGTGATAAGTTTAGACCTTATATTGTTGATTCCAAAGTTACTATTCACATCGATCATGCTGCTATTAAATATCTTATGGAAAAGAAAGATGCTAAGCCTAGACTCATTAGATGGGTTCTCTTGCTCCAAGAATTTGACTTGCATATTATTGATAGAAAGGAGCTGAGAACCCGTGCTGCATAACTTGTCTAGGTTAGAGAATGTTCTTGATGACCCACTGCCTATTAATGATAGCTTTCCTGATGAACAATTAGCGGTCGTCAATGCTTCTCGTACTGCTCCTTGGTATGCTGACTATGCTAATTACATTGTTGCTAAATATATACCGCCTAGTTTCACATACCAGCAAAAGAAAAAGTTCTCTTATGATTTAAGACATTACTTCTGGGATGACCCGCATCTTTATAAAGGAGTAGATGGTGTTATTAGACGATGTGTGCATGAGCGTGAACAGGAATAGATCCTACGTAAGTGTCACTCTGAATCTTATGGAGGACACCACGCTGGAGACAGAACTGCACACAAGGTACTACAATCTGGTTTTTATTGGCCTACTCTCTTCAAAGATGCTCGTAAGTTTGTCTTATCTTGTGATGAATGTCAAAGAATAGGTAACATTAGTAGACATCAAGAAATGCCTATGAATTATTCTCTTGTTATTGAACCATTTGATGTTTGGGGCTTTGATTATATGGGACCTTTTCCTGCCTCCAATGGTTATACACATATTTTAGTTGCTGTTGATTACGTTACTAAGTGGGTAGAAGCTATTCCAACTAGTAGTGATGATCATAACACTTCTATTAAAATGCTTAAAGAAGTTATTTTTCCAAGGTTTGGAGTCCCTAGATATCTTATGACTGATGGTGGTTCACATTTTATTCATGGTGCTTTTCGTAAGATGCTCGCTAAGTATGATGTCAATCATAGAATAGCATCTCCTTATCATCCACAGTCCAGTGGTCAAGTAGAGTTGAGAAATAGAGAGCTCAAATTAATTTTGCAAAAGACTGTGAATAGATCTAGGAAGAATTGGTCCAAAAAACTTGATGATGCATTATGGGCCTATCGAACTGCATACAAAAATCCTATGGGTATGTCTCCATATAAGATGGTTTATGGAAAAGCTTGTCATTTAACTCTTGAACTCGAACATAGGGCATATTGGGCTATCAAAGAGCTCAATTATGATTTCAAACATGCCGGTGAGAAAAGGTTATTTGATATTAGCTCACTTGATGAATGGAGAACCCAAGCTTATGAGAATGCCAAGCTTTTCAAAGAAAAAGTCAAACGCTGGCATGATAAGAGGATACAAAAGCGTGAGTTTAACGTAGGAGATTATGTGTTATTGTTAAACTCTCGTTTAAGGTTTTTTGCAGGAAAACTTCTCTCAAAATGGGAAGGTCCCTATGTTATCGAGGAGGTCTATCGTTCTGGTGCTATAAAAATCAACAACTTCAAAGGCACAAACCCGAGGGTGGTAAACGGTCAAAGAATTAAGCATTATATTTCAGGTAATCCTATCAATGTTGAAACTAATATTATTGAAATCGTAACCCCCGAGG
Source organism: Aegilops speltoides (assembly GCA_021437245.1). Classification (NCBI taxonomy): domain Eukaryota; kingdom Viridiplantae; phylum Streptophyta; class Magnoliopsida; order Poales; family Poaceae; genus Aegilops; species Aegilops speltoides. The sequence goes on along the minus strand of CM038146.1, from coordinate 348,308,549 downwards.
AATACATAAGGGACACTTTCCAGAACGTTCCGGACTCCGAAAAGGCATAGGTACGTGGTACGGTAAGTAAACCGACTCCAAAACAACTCTAATGGCAATTTTTATCAGTTTTGGACTATTTAAGAATTTTAGGAAGAAGAAGTAGTCCGAAGGGACACGAGGCCCCACGAGAGTGGAGGGCGCCCCCTGTCTCGTGGGCACCTCGTGTGCCTCCGGACTCCGTTTTCGGTATGTTACGATTTTGGTCGGTAAAAATTCATTATATATACTCCCAAAGGTCTTGACCACCGTATCACGCAAATATCCTCTGTTTTTGTTTCGAGCTATTTCTGTTTCAGATCTAGAGCATCATGGCATCTCCAAGCGCTCCCAAGGACAAGTTTTTCAAGAGGGTTATCAACCCCTATCTCGTGGAGGTGCTGCATCATCCTCAAACCATTGAGATGTGTGCAGGGGTGCTGCACATCCGCGATGTAGAGGGACCAAGGCGTACCGGGAGGGTGGAGACAAAGCTCGAAGCCGTGGAACAAGAAGTTTTCAAGTGCCAAGGGATAGTGGAGCGTGGACTCAACGCCAACCAGATAATGATCATGGAGTTCACCAACAACCATAAACTAGATGCTAAAGTCATTGGGGAGACCATCTTCAAGCTCCAAGAGAAAATCGAGCACCTCCAAGCCCAGATCTATGACCTGCAAAACTAGAACTGTGAGTATGAATATAGATTCAAGCGAATGAGTTTGGCTGCAGATTTAAGGATCCCGGAGACTCGATCATCCTTTTATGATGGAGAGCCTATGCCTTGGAAGATGGACGACAAGCCTACATCATCAACAACTCCTACTTCACCACCTCCGAGGAAATAATCACATGGGTATGGGCACTCCCCTTGGCAACTGCCAAGCTTGGGGAGGTGCCCCAGTATCGTACCACCATCACACTCCTATCTTTACCGCTTTATTCAGTTTGATCCTTTTAGTAGTATCTTGATCTAGTAGTTTGAAGTTTTGATATCAAGTAGTTTCGAGTTTTGCATTGCGATCTCTTTATGTAATCGAGTCAGTGTGCTATCTATAATAAAGATTAGTGTTGAGTCAAGGGCTTTGCTTTGTTGCTATGATCTTGAGAAATTAGAAAGAACAAAAGAGTTCATATTGATCTTATGGATAGTGAGAACTTCACATATAGAAAGTATGAGGCATCAAAAAATTTGTTGAGAGTTGATGAACGTAGTCTTGGTCGTTGTTGCAATTAATAGGAAGTGATAAGGAAAGAGGGGTTCACATATAAATACATTATCTTGGACACCTTTTATAATTGGGAGCACTCATTAAGTATGACATGCTAAAAGAGTTGACGCTGGACAAGGAAGACAACGTAATGGTTTATGTTTTCCGACATTTCAGTTAAAGTATATTGTTATTGACCTTCCAAACATGTTGAGCTTGCCTTTCCCCCACATGCTAGCCAAAATTCTTGCGCCAAGTAGAGATACTACTTGTGCTTCCAAACATCCTTAAACCCAGTTTTGCCATGAGAGTCCACCATACCTACCTATGAATTGAGTAAGATCCTTCAAGTAAGTTGTCATCGGTGCAAGCAATAAAAATTGCTCTCTAAATATGTATGACTTATTAGTGCGGAGAAAATAAGCTTTGTACGAACTTGTTGTGGAAGTAATAAAAGCGACGGACTGCATAATAAAGGTCCACATACAAGGGGCAATATAAAGTGATGTTCTTTTGCATTAAGATTTCGTGCATCAACCCTAAACGCGCATGACAACCTTTGCTTACCTCTGCGAAGGGCCTATATTTGACTTTATGTTTTTAATTTATGCTTGAGTCAAGGTGATCCTCACCTTTCCCTTTTTATTTTATCCTTTGGCAAGCTCCTCGTGTTTGAAAGATTATGATGCATATATCCAATTGGATGTAAGTTAGCATGGGCTATTATTGTTGACATCACCTAAAGGTGAATACATCGGGAGGCAACACAATAAGCCCCTATCTTTCTTAGTGTCCGGCTAAAACTCTATAACCACAAGTATTGCATGAGTGTTATCAATTATAAGAGTCTACGAGATAGTTGAGTATGTGAGCTTGCTGAAAAGCTCTATTATTGACTCTTTCTGATGTTACGATAAATTGCAGTTGTTTCAGTGACTTAGATTATAGTTTGTTAGCTCCCAATGAAGTTTTTGAACCATCCTTCACATTGTGAATTGCTTGTTACTTGAGCATAGGAAATCATATGACAAAATCTATTTATGTTGTTGATTTAGAATGATCATGATGCCCTCATGTCCGTATTTTATTTTTATCGACACCTCTATCTCTAAACATGTGGACATATTTTTTGATTTCGGCTTACACTTGAGGACAAGCGAGGTCTAAGCTTGGGGGAGTTGATACATCCATTTTGCATCATGCTTTTATATAAATATTTATTGCATTATGGGCTGTTACTACACATTATATCTCAATACTTATGGCTATTCTCTCTTATTTTACAAGGTTTACCATGAAGAGGGGGGATGACGGCGGCTGGAATTCTGGCTGGAAAAGGAGCAAAAGTTGGAAACCTATTATGCACAACTCCAAAAGTCCTGAAACTCCACGAAACAACTTTTTGGATTTAATAAGAATTTATGAGCGAAAGAATAGGCCAGGGGCCCACACCTGTCCAGAGGCAGGCGCGCCCCTATAGGGCGCGCCCTATCTCCTGGGCCCCCTGGTGGGCCTCCGGCGTCCATCTTCTGCTATATCATCACTTTTACCATGGAAAAAATCGTGGGCAAGCTTACGGGACGAAACTCCGCTACCACGAGGTGGAACCTTGGCAGAATCAGTCTAGGGCTCTGGCGGAGCTGTTCTGCCGAGGACACTTCCCTCCGGGAGGGGGAAATCATCACCAACGTCATCACCAACGATCCTCTCATCGGGAGGGGGTCAATCTCCATCAACATCTTCACCAGCACCATCTCCTCTCAAAACCCTAGTTCATCTCTTGTATCCAGTCTTGTATCAAAACCACAAATTGGTACTTGTGGGTTGCTAGTAGTGTCGATTACTCCTTGTAGTTGATGCTAATTGGTTTACTTGGTGTAAGATCATATGTTCAGATCCTTTATGCATATTATTACTCCTCTGATTATGAACATGAATATGCTTTGTGAGTAGTTATGTTTGTTCCTGAGGACATGGGTGAAGTCTTGCTATTTGTAGTCATGTGAATTTGGTATTCGTTCGATATTTTGATGAGATGTATGTTGTCTTTTCCTCTAGTGGTGTTATGTGAACATCGACTACATGACACTTCACCATTATTTGGGCCTAGAGGAAGGCATGGGGAAGTAATAAGTAGATGATGGGTTGCTAGAGTGACAGAAGCTTAAACCCTAGTTTATGCGTTGCTTCGTTAGGGGTTGATATGGACCCATATGTTTAATGTTGTGGTTAGGTTTACCTTAATACTACTTTTTGTAGTTGCGGATGCTTGCAATAGGGGTTAATCATAAGTGGGATGCTTGTCCAAGTTAGCGCAGTACCCAAGTACAGGTCCACCCACATATCAAATTATCAAAGTACCGAACGTGAATCTTATGAACGTGATGAAAACTAGCTTGACGATAATTCCCAATGTGTCCTTGGGAGCTCCTTCTTCATTATTAGAATTTGTCCAGGCTTATCCTTTGTTACATAAAGGATTGGGCCACCTTGCTGCACTTTATTTACTTTATTTACTTTTTGCTTGTTACTATTTATCTTATCACAAAACTATCTATTACCTACAATTCCATTGCTTGCAGAGAAAACCTTACTGAAAACTGCTTATCATTTCCTTCTGCTCCTCGTTGGGTTCGACACTCTTACTTATCGAAAGGACTACGATAGATCCCCTACACTTGTGGGCCATCAATGGGACAGGGAGTTGAGCTAGTATGGCAGTGGCCTGGGTCCAAAGTAATAGAAGTAGCACAAAAACATTTTTTTAGTGTAGGATTTTCCTTGCTCAAGCCTGCCTACTAGAATCGCCAGTGCTTGAAAGGAAATGTGAATGAAAAACATAGGAATTGGAAAGTTTCCTATGGTACTACTTCTCATGAATTTGGTGCAAAGGAATGGAGCAAAGGAAAACTGTAGGATTTGTTCCTTTAGTGTCTCCTTGAAAGAAAAACCGTAGGAATTCTAATTTCCACTTCTCCTCCTTTTCATATTCCTATTCATCAAGCACAAGACTAAGAGATAGTAGCATAATAGCATTATAACCGTACAATTTCTTTTGGTTTGACTTAATCTCACAATGCTATTTTGCATCCTGTGATCTTCCAATTGTTGTGAATCAAACACCCAGATTGGCAGAAATCTTGTGCTTTTAAATTCTCTGTCTTGCACGTGTGTTCCTATCCTATTCTTATCTATTTCCTATCCATGCATTGTTAGAATCCTCAAATTCAAACAAGCCCTTACTCAATTACTTCTGTTACAGATATGTGTCAAAGAAAACCTTGTGTGGTTTGTCCTGCTCCTGCGGCTCTGTGTTCCACCCCAGCTCAGCTGCTCCAACGACGGAATGGTTCCCCACAGCAGGGATCCGCTCTCCAGACTGCCTTTCGCCGCCTCAGATCTTATTCCCCGCCGCCGGCAGCCACGACAACTGCATTACTATCATCAACTGAGCAGATGACCTTGAGGAGTACACGGGTCCGCAAGAGATGTCGCACTCTTCCGTGTCTGCTTACGTTATGCGTCGCTTAATATGGTGACATGCTACATTATCGTCGTGTTCACCTATTAGACTCCGAGTCAGGTCCAAACTAATGCTGAAACTTGAGTTTTTAAATGGTTGTGGGGTACATATTATGGCAGCAATCGGTACTATCATCTACTATCCGTTAATCTCCGGTGTCTACTATGAGTTTCATGTTGGGTGCAAACAAACATTAAAGGAGCCATTATCCGTATTTTTTAACTAAAGCTATTATCGCTCGCTATCATTGATTTTGGGTCTATCCACAGTTTGCTACCATCACTCTGGATTTGTGCATGCACTCCTTACATAATCTCACTATGTTTTATTCCTATGCATGCCAGTTATTGTACACAATGGAGCTGATCATGTAGAGCAAAAGAGACGAGCCTGGCGTGGCAATAAAATTTCATGCAGACGTCGTTCCATGGTGGGCGCAAAGGCAGCCCCCCTCCATCCATTTCGGATCATAATCAAGAGGAAGATAACTGTTCTAAGGGGGATTCAGAAGGAGAAGACCACTCCTATTTACCCCATGAGGTCTTCGCTCTAACTTGGCATGCTGATGTTGGTAATATCATGCATATGGTGCCTTGCATTGCTTACTGTATACATTAAAGATGTCATCTGCTTAGTTTAGACATGCTTTGTGTCAATGCCATCTATTTAGTTTCTTTATCGTATATGTGAATCATGCAATGCCATCTTGTCTAGCCAGGCATCATATATGTGAATTTTCAATGCCACCCTGGTTAGCCGGTCATCTTATATGTGAATTATATCATGCCATCATTTTTTATTATGTGTTAAATTTGTCAACAATTTTAGTACATTCAATTACTCTTCCTGTGCATCAGCCATTCGGCACGGTCATGGAAAAATCTGGAGTGGAAACAAGGTCTTCAGAGCATACAATGCTATCTAACGAAGCGCATATCTTGCTGGTTACCGATAGCTCCTCATAGGAGGATTCAGAGATAGATGACCAGTCATATCCCCCCCCCCCGAGGTGCGTGCCCTAACTTGGCAGGGTTATGTTACTCATATCGTGCGTATGGTATCTTGCATTGCTATGTCATTTGCTTAGTTTAGACATGCTTTGTGTGAATGCCACCTGTTTAGTGTCTAATTACCATATATGTGAATTATGCAATGCCATCTTGTTGCAAGACATTATATATGTGAATTATGCAATGTTATCTTGTTGCAAGGCATTATGTATGTGAATTATGCAATGCCATGCTGTTTAGGCAAGCGTCATATATGTGACTTATATCATGCATGCCGTCCTTTTTTGTATTTCTCATTGCTTTTGTTGACAATGTTTGTATATTCAACTGCTCTTCATGTGCATCAGCCATTTGAATTGGTGATGGAGAAATATGGAGTGAAAACAAGGTCTTCAGAGTAGAGAATGCTACCTGCTGAAGCAGATATCTTGCTGGTTACAGATAGCTCTTCAGAGGAGGATTCAGAGGCAGATGACCAGTCCTATTATCCCCGAGGTGTATGCTCAAACTTGGCAGGGTTATATTACTCATATAATGCATATGTTGTATTGCAATGCTTAGTTTTTACATCATATACACAATATTGAATGCCATCTCCTTAGTTGACACATCATATATGTGATTGCCCTCTGCTCACTTCCTTAGTATATAAATCATATATTTTAATTATGTCATGCCATGATGTTTACATAGACAGCATGTATCTGAATTATGGCATGCCAACCCATTTTCTAAAGACATAATATAGTTATATCATCTCATCCTGTTTACATAGTCATCATATTTTAAATTATGTCATTCTATCCATGAATTATATCATGCCATCATGTTTCCATCGACGGCATGTTTGTGATTTATGGCATGCCAACCACTTTAATAGACACATCATATAGTTATATCATGTCATCTTGTTTACATACTCATCATATTTTTAAGTATGTCATTCTATCCTGTTTAGTTAGCCATCATACCTGTGAAATTGTGTCATGCTATCCTGTTTAATTAGCCATCATATATGTGAAATTATGTCCTGCTATTCTGTTTGCTTAGACAACATAAATGTGAATTATTTCATGCCCTGTTTTCTTCCCTACTATCCATTGCACTGTCTATCTTACAATGTCTCGTACATTCAATTACTTTTCTTGTTTATCAGCCATTTCAATTGAGGGAGTGATGGCGATATCTGTGGGAGTAAAACACGGTCTTCAGAAAAGATCGTGCTACCTATCGATGCAGATAGAACCACGGTTGTACTTGCCCAAGAACCGGCCCCACCACACATAACTCACACTCATGCAGATTGTACCCCTACCCAGTTGGACAGAGAACTAGCTACACCCCTTCTAATGCCAACCCCAGTAGATAGACACCCAGTTCCCGTTGACACAGCACCGTCTCCACCACAGAGCACCCAAACACGAGCAGTTAGTAAGGCAACTGCAGTGCCCAAATCACGAGGACCACCACTCCGAACTCAAGTCAACGCTTAAAGCGAAGAAGAATTGTTCTCGTGTCGGGTTCCGTAGCTATGGTTCATACTACTTTGCTCTTGCATCATCAGATTCTCGATACCAACCAATTTCAAATTTGAAGGATGCAATTGAAACTCCAATGGCGCAACAGGTATGTTTTAAACCTATTTCTTCAATGTGTTTGGCTGTTTGCTGTTGTAACTTGCTGTATGTTGATTTCAGTTTCAATTGAATAAACAGTTATGTTCTCATGCCATGCACATTACAAGTGTTGTTATTGTTGTGTAGTTTCCCACACTTATATTCTATCTATGCTGCTTTGTCTTAAATAGATATGATTCGAACTGTATCTATCTTGATTTGGCAACATAAACTAGAATGATATAGACCATACAGTGACCATACTACATAGACATATGTTTGTTTCATGTTGTTATCATGTCCGCCTTACTACTGAACTGGTTTACCAAAATGAGTTTCATATACTACATTGTAAACCTGAGATGTGTTTGTTTGTTTCTCTTTTAGAACGCGGATAAAATATTGGAGAAGAGTACCTTGTTATGCATTGGTAAAGGAAGTAATGCAGATAAGGTTCAAGATAGTGAGACATCCCTATTGGTCTCCAAGAAAGCTGATAAAAACTATATTGAGGACACTGAGACAATCCCAAAGTCATGTCTTGATGTAGTGTTCGAGTTACTGGCTACCACTGCTGGCACCAGCTCTTCGAACTCGTTGCCTGAATCAGTTCGACTTCTTGAGTCTCAACTTCAAGTTGAAAGACATCGATCAGATGTTATGCGACAGGAAGTCGAAGGACTGAGGAAGTTCCTACAGAATTCAGATGCATACTTTCTGGTGCAACAACAAGCGCTGGAGGACTTAAGCGCCAAACAAGAGAAAGTTAATAAGCTTGCTAAGCATCTTGCCAGCATTATGGGTACCCAGGATATTTTTTCTTGAGCTCTTCTAAAGTGGTTTTAATTTTGGACTTGTTTTGCTGCGGCGTTTATATGCTGTTGTGTTCCCTATATTTGCACTGGTGGTGAACCTTGATGCCCAGTGGATGTAATAAGTGTAATAGCCGTGATAGCCTAGTCTAAGTTGCTTGCTTATTTATTTCCTTGTTGTCTTGTTTATTTGTTTCCTTGTAGTCAGTGCAGTTCTTTTTCTGCGGTTTGCTACCGGCTGCAATAACCTATTTTTTAAAACTAGGCCACAATAACCATGGGCTAATATTTACTGTAGTGACACTGGACCTACGGGCCGTAGAAACAGTGGGCCTTCTACGGGCCGTATAAACAATGGGCCTTCTACGGGCCGTAGAAACAGTGGGCCTTCTACGGGCCGTAGAAACAATGGGCCTTCTACGGGATGTATCATCAATGGGCCTTATACGGGACGTATGATCGATTGGCCAAACATGGGCCAAACAGACCGCATTCTGGCCGTAAATGGGCTATAGTTGGAATCGTCCATTCATGGGCCGACCATAACGGGCCATCGTTAATAGGCCGTATTTGATGACGCTATGAAAATGGCCCAACGTTTAACGGACCACAAACGGGCCGACTGTAACCACGGGATGAATTTGGCCCACAAGAAGAAAATGACAGTAACGGGCCGTAACTAAACGAATGCTGGAAATGAGCCCAAGAATAAATGGGCTCTGAGAAGGCCGAAAGATAACATGGGCTGGAAACGGCCCAACGGAATAACGGGCCGTTAATGGGTATAAAGTGATACACTGTTCTATACGGGCCAGTTTCACCACGGGCCGTTAATGGGTGTAAAGTGATACACTGTTCATTACAGGCTAGTTTCACCACGGACTGTTAATAGGCCAAGAGTTACATAGGGCCTCATATGGGCCGAAAGACGTCATGGGCCATACATGGGCCAGAAGTGAAAAGGGGCTGGAATCATATTGGATGGCCCAGATGACGCTACTAGGCCTAATTCGAATAGGGCGTAACGGGCCTTGGGTTTGTGGGCTATAAATGGGCTATATGCGAACAGGCCGTTAACAGGCTTTTCATGGGCCGGCCCGCCACCTTTTGAACAAGTCAAACGGGCCGGCCTTTTCACAGCAATGGGCCTCTGTTGGGCCGTGCCACGTGTCGACGTATCATAGGCGCCTTCTGTCCAATGAGTTTATGACATCTGTCCCAGCGATGAGCCGACACGTGTTTCCTCCAGCCAATGATGATTTTACACGTGGAAAATCCCCATTGGCCGGGGCTATTAACGGGTTATCGGATCCAAAACCCGACCCGATAGCTTAACGGCATTCCGTCACGGTGGATGCCACGTGTCGGTCACCCTTGACGAAAGCACTTCTGTGACGCGCGATTTATCGTCATGGAAGTGGACACTTCCGTGATGATAATTTTGGTAATGTCATGGAACACTTCTACAACAGCACAGGTATGACTATCTTGATTCTGTCATAAATTTGTCATGGATGTACATGCATGACAAAAAAATGCGACCCTACTGTGACAAACACGTATCATCACGGAAGTGTATTTTTTTTTGTAGTGTCAGTCCATCTATCAGTTAGCAGATCTTGATCAGCCTGAAGCTGTTGCTGCTTTTTCTTCAGGCTTTTTGCAGTGGCTATAAGCTGGCGCTTGAAGCGCTCCTGCTCGACGGGATCCTCAGGCATGATGAATTCTTCGTCGCCAAGGCTCACTTTGTCTTCGGAGAGAGGCATGTAATTATCATCCTCTGATTCTCCATCTGTTGCTTGTTCTTTAGGGCTAGCTTGCCCATCTTCTTGCTCGTCCTGCTTGAAGCTTGGCTGGGCAGGATTGTTTTCGTCTTCGGCATCATCTGGAATGTTATCATCTCTTGTGACGGTATCGCTATTTTTGCTATGGCGGGGCTTGGAGCGGCGCCTATGACGCCGGTGCCTAGATTGCTTCCCCAGGGGATTATCTTCTGTTGCCTCATCGCCATTGTTTTCTTTGGGGGTGTCCACCATGTATATATCATATGATGAGGTCGCTGTCCAGTGCCCTATAGGTGGTGGTTCCTATTCTTCTCTGGCATCTTCATCCATACCGTCGATGTCTTCAGAGTTGAAGTCAAGCACGTCGGTTAAGCCATCGACAGTGGCTATTAAGTGGGTGGTGGGTGGGGAACGAATTTCCTCGTCGTCCGCTTCGCACTTGAGCCGGACATAGTTCGTCCAGGAGTCTCCTGGCAAGGAGAGAGACCTTAGTGAATTTAGAACATCGCCCAAGGGTGAGTGCTGAAAGATATCCGCGGAGGTGAACTCCATGACCGGTGCCCAATCAGATTCAATAGGCACGGTCGTACGCGGTTCAGATCTTGCAGCTGGAGTCGAGTCCGAGGGTCCGATGATACCGGCCTCATAGGAGGTGAGGTCATGTTCGGCTCCAACACCGAGGAGTGTTCGGCCTTCGTGGCAGGGTCCATCCACCCGTCCTCGGATGGCATGATCTGCTCCGGATTGATTCCTGGTGCTGCCGCAGGCGTGATCTCCTGAACAATGTCCGATGGAAGATCTAAGTCATGCTCGTCGTGACCGTTCGGCGCACCCGACATGGGCTCGAATCCATCGAAGATCAAGTCTCCGCGGGTGTCAGCAGTATAGTTCAAGCTTCCAAACCTAACCTAATGGCCAGGGGCGTAGCTATCGATCTGCTCCAGATGGCCAAGCGAGTTGGCCCGAAGTACGAAGTCGCCGAATAGGAAGATCTGTCCGGGAAGGAAAACCTCCCCTTGGACCACGTCGTTGAAGATGATTGAAGGAGCCATCAAGCCTTATCGCGAAGGCACAGTTGAACTCTCAATGAAAGCACCAATGTCGGTGTCAAAACCGGCGGATCTCAGGTAGGGGGTCCCGAACTTTGCGTCTAAGGCTAATGGTAACAGGAGGCAGGGGACACAATGTTTACCCAGGTTCGGGCCCTCTTGATGGAGGTAATACCCTACTTCCTGCTTGATTGATCTTGATGATATGAGTATTACAAGAGTTTATCTACCACGAGATCGTAGAGGCTAAACCCTAGAAGCTAGCCTATGATTATGATTGTTGTTGTTCCTGTCCTACGGACTAAACCCTCTGATTTATATAGACACCGGAGGGGGCTAGGGTTACACAGAGTCGGTTACAGAGAAGGAGATCTACATATCCAAATTGCCAAGCTTGCCTTCCATGCAAAGGAGAGTCCCATCCGGACACGGGATGAAGTCTTCAATCTTGTATCTTCATAGTCCAACAGTCCGGACAAAGTATATAGTCCGGCTGTCCGAGGACCCCTTAATCCAGGACTGCCTCAACCGGCGCGACACCTTGATCTCCATCGTAGCATCGTTGTCGTCTCGCCAACTATTGCTTCTACGACTATTGCTACCGCTTAGAGATAAAGTAAAGCAATTACAGGGCGATTGCATTGCATACAATAAAGCGACAACCATATGGCTCCTGCCAGTTGCCGATAACTTTGTTACAAAACATGATCATCTCATACAAAAATTTATATCTCATCATGCCTTGACCATATCACATCACAGCAAGCCCTGCAAAAACAAGTTAGACGTCCTCTACTTTGTTGTTGCAAGTTTTATGTGGCTGCTACGGGCTTAGAAAGAACCGTTCTTACCTACGCATCAAAACCACAACAATTTTTCATCAAGTGTGTTGTTTTAACCTTCAACAAGGACCGGGCGTAGCCACACTCGATTCAACTAAAGTTGTAGAAACTGACAGTCACTAGCCACCTGTGTGCGAAGCACGTCGGTAGAACCAGTCTCGCGTAAGCGTACGCGTAATGTCGGTCAGAGCAGCTTCATCCAACAATACCGTCGAATCAAAGTATGACATGCTAGTAAGTAGTATGACTATTATCGCCCACAACTCTTTGTGTTATACACGTGCATATAACATCAACGCATAGACCTGGCTCGGATGCCACTGTTGGGGAACACAGTAATTTCAAAAAACTCCTTCGATCATGCAAGATCTATCTTGGTGATGCATAGCAACGAGAGGGGAAAGTGTTGTCTACGTACCCTAGTAGACCGAAAGCGGAAGCGTTATGACAACACGGTTGATGTAGTCGTACGTCTTCATGATCCGACCGATCGTAGCACCGAAGGTACGGCATATCCGCGATCTACACACTTCAACTCGGTGACGTCCCACGAACTCTAGATCCAGCTGAGGTCGAGGGAGAGTTTTGTCAGCATGACGGCGTGATGACGGTGATGATGAAGGTATCAACGCAGGGCTTCGCCTAAGCACTACAATGATATGACCGAGGTGGAAATCTAAGGAGGGGGGCACCGCACATGGCTAAACAATCAACTTGTGTGTCTATGGGGTGCCCCCCTCCCCCGCATATAAAGGAGGGGAGGAGGGGAGGGCCGACCCTCTATGGTGCGCCCAAGGCGGGAGTCCTACTCCCAGTAGGAGTAGGTTTGCCCCGTTCCCTAGTTGGAGTAGGAGAAGAAGGAAGAGGGAGAGAGAGAGAAGGAAAGGGGGGCCGGCCCCCTTCTTAATTCTGATTGGGCTTGGGGGCGCCCCCACCTTGACCGCCTCCTCCTCTCTTCCACCATGGCCCATTAAGGCCTATTAACTCCCCGGGGGGTTCCGGTAACCTCCCGGTACTCTGGAAAAATGCCCGAATCACTCTTTCCGGTGTCCAAACATAGCCTTCCAATATATCAATCTTTATGTCTCGACCATTTAGAGACTCCTCGTCATGTACATGTTCACATCCGGGACTCCGAACAACCTTCGGTACATCAAAACACATAAACTCATAATACCGACCGTCATCGAACGTTAAGCGTGCGGACCCTATGGGTTCGAGAACTATGTAGACATGACCGAGACTCACTTTCGATAAATAAGCAATAGCGGAACCTGGATGCTCATATTGGTTCCTACATATTCTACGGAGATCTTTATCGGTCAAACCACATAACAACATATGTTGTTCCCTTTGTCATCGGTATGTTACTTGCCCAAGATTCGATCGTCGGTATCTCAATACCTAGTTCAATCTCGTTACCGGCAAGTCTCTTTACTCGTTCCATAGTACTTCATCCCGCAACTAACTCATTAGTCACAATGCTTGCAAGGCTTATAGTGATGAGTATTACCGAGAGGGCCCAGAGATACCTCTCCGAAACACGGAGTGACAAATCCTAATCTCGATCTATGCCAACCCAACAAACACCTTCGGAGACATCTGTAGAGCACCTTTATAATCACCTACGTTGTGACGTTTGGTAGCACACAAAGTGTTCCTCCGGTATTTGGGAGTTGCATAATCTCATAGTCTAAGGAACATGAATAAGTCATGAAGAGAGCAGTAGCAATGAAACTGTAATGATCATAATGCTAAGCTAACGGATTGGTCATGTCCATCACATCATTCTCCTAATGATGTGATCCCGTTCACCATAAGCCTGAAAATCATGAAACTTGGCATGGCGTCCTGACATGGCACCAACATGTTGTGGTAATTTTTTTGTCCGATTTGCGAAGGCGCACACATTAAAAATCAACAAAGTCATTTAGGAACAAGTGTTGTCACGTTACAAATCGGAAAGACAACTATTATTGAAACCATGGGCATTCTACTTACCAATTATGAGCCGCCACGCGTCCCTTTTTTATTGGCTAGGAGGTGTCGTGCAGGATAGCTATTTGAGTATGGGAGGCGTGTGATCAGACCCCTACGCGCGCTCATCAAGAGGAGAGCCCTTTGACCTCTATCCGCCGCGCACCTTCCTCCCAACGTCTTCATTAATGGTGCCCGAGCCCCTGTTTCACAGCGTGGCTATGTCTCATTGGACTGAGATTTAAGAGAGAAAAGTGAAAATCTGAAAAGAAAGTTTTGCAGGGATCTTGATGTAAGATCCGACGGACCTATATAGCATCGACTGTGACTTATAGCAAGCATGATGAATATAAGGACGGTGACAGTGGATAATAATTGTCTTACATATCTAGGAAGATAACTAAAAAAGCCACATGCAGCTACACCTGAAATACACAAGGGCAAAATAAGAACGAAGACACATACAACGATCTGGCTCGCTGATCTCTACTTTCTTCATGCGCTGCAGGTCGCGGAGACTAGTTCTTGCGGCGAGCGGCGATGATCTCTTTCATCAGTTTCATGTCCTTAATATGCTGCTCGGAAGCAACCACGGATTCCTCCACCAGCCTTTCGAGCTCGATGCGGAGCATGGCATTCCCGTCCATAAGTTTCTTGACGATGACGCCCGTCCTCTTCAACAAGGCAGCGTCTCCTCCGCCTGCTCCGACCTTCCGGCAATCTTCACCCTCAGCAGGTCACGCTCGGCCCGTAGTTGTCCAAACGAGGCATCCAACTAGTCCTGCAGCTTCATCCAGCCGGAGATCTGATCCATCTGGCTATGGACGATCGCATGCATGCGCCTGTAAGAACCCCCGCCTACTCGCGAGAGATTTTCCCAGGTCACCGCGGCACGGGAGGACATCTTTGCTTCATTCGTGGTGTGGTAGGACATCTCTGCTACTTCCGCGGCACAACCGGACCAGTCTGCTGCATCGACGGTGCAGCGGGACCTCCGTGCTGCTTCATCGGCACGGCGAGACCTCTGTGTTGCTTCAGCGGCGCGGCAGGACATGTCGGTGAAGGAAATATGCCCTAGAGGCAATAATAAAGTTGTTGTTTATATTTCCTTATATCATGATAAATGTTTATTATTCATGCTAGAATTGTATTAACCGGAAACTCAGTCCATGTGTGAATACATAAACAAAACATAGTGTCCCTAGTATGCCTCTACTTGACTAGCTCGTTGATCAAAGATGGTTATGTTTCCTAAACATAGACATGTGTTGTCATTCGATGAACAAGATCACATCATTAGGAGAATGATGTGATGGACAAGACCCATCCGTTAGCTTAGCATTATGATCGTTACAGTTTCATTTCTAGTGCTTTCTTCATGACTTATACATGCTCCTCAGACTATGAGATTATACAACTCCCGAATACCGAAGGAACACATTGTGTGCTATCAAACATCACAACGTAACTGGGTGATTATAAAGATGCTCTCCAGGTGTCTCCGAAGGTGTTTGTTGGGTTGGCATAGATCGAGATTAGGATTTGTCACTCCGAGTTTCAGAGAGGTATCTCTGGGCCCTCTCGGTAATACTCATCACTATAAGCCTTGCAAGCAATGTGACTAATGAATTAGTTATGGGATGAAGTATTAGGGAACGAGTAAAGAGACTTTCCGGTAACGAGATTGAACTAGGTATGATGATACCGACGATCGAATCTCGGACAAGTAACATACCGATGACAAAGAGAACAACATATGTTGTTATGCGGTTTGACCGATAAAGATCTTCATAGAATATGTAGGAGCCAATATGAGCATCCAGGTTCCACTATTGGTTATTGATCACAGATGTGTCTCGATCATGTATACATAGTTCTCGAACCCGTATGGTCCGCAAGCTTAATGTTCAATGACGATTTGTATTATGAGTTATGTGTTTTGATGACCGAAGTTTGTTCGGAGTCCCGGATGAGATCACAGACGTGACGAGGAGTCTCTAAATGGTCGAGACATAAAGATTGATATATTAGAAGGCTATTGAGGGAGTCCTGGACTAGGGGGTGTCCGGACAGCCGGACTATCATCGTCAGCCGAACTCCAAGACTATGAAGATACAAGATTGAAGACTCCGTCCCGTGTCCGGATGGGACTTTCCTTTGTGTGGAAGGCAAGCTTGGCAATACGGATATGTAGATCTCCTACCATTGTAACCAACTCTGTGTAACCCTAGCCCTCTCCGGTGCCTATATAAATCGGAGGGTTTTAGTCCGTAGGAGGAACAACCATTACAACAATCATACCATAGGCTAGCTTCTAGGGTTTAGCCTCCTTAATCTCGTGGTAGATCCACTCTTGTACTACCCATATCATCAATATCAATCAAGCGGGAGTAGGGTTTTACCTCCATCGAGAGGGCCCGAACACAGGTAAAAACATCGTGTCCCTTGTCTCTGTTACCATCCGCCTAGACGCACGTTCGGGACCCCTACCGAGATCCGCCGGTTTGACACCGACATTGGTGCTTTCATTGAGAGTTCCTCGTGCGTCGCCGATAGGAAGGATGCCTCTTCCGTCTTCAAGGGCGGTATCTTAATAAAGGAGCCTTGGCCACCGGCCAAACTATCCGGCTAGGTGGTTTTCTCATGACCGCCTGTCCGGACACCGCTTCGACAATGACCTCTCAGGTCGTCAAAAGCAATCTTCACGTCAGCTCGGGATTCGCCGAGCGGCTGGATCCAATAGAGCTCTCGTCCGTAAACGAGCTCTTGGATCGCATCGCCGCCCTGGGAGTCGCTACAGACTACAATCAGATTGGGCTTAAAACCGATCGAGAGAGATCAACTCTCCCGGTCACCCTGCGTTGCGGTGGTAGAGGAACAACGGTGACTCTCCTCCTGTATTGAAAACTAGTCATGTCCAGGATCCCGAACCCTCCATGCCGGATTCCCGCGGAGGGGCGGACTTTGATCAAGCACTGAACCTAAAGTCAGGCACCGGACCGGACTCGTTGGACAACATCCAGCAATCCAAGCTTCCAAATTTGGAAACTCCTCAGCCCTTGGGCCTCGAGATGGGTAGGGTTCCGGACTTAATTCCACCCACCCGCCCAGACATATGCGATCTATCTCTAATCCGGCAAGAGCCCATTGAAATAGTACATCATTATTGGGCCAGATTCCTCCTGGTTATGGACAGGATAAAGGACTGCCGAGAGGAGAACGCAATCTCAATCTTTTGCAATAATTGCACGGACGAGGGAATCTTGAACGCCATCAGCCGTCGTGAAGTTACACGCCACGACAGCATCCATAATCTGAAATCTTGTGCGATGGAGAGTTTCGAAAACCGAAAATAAGTTTTGGGACAATCCGGCCCGAATACATCCCTAGTCCACAACAAAGGGTGCATTACACTCGTGCACGGTACAAAAACCAAAAAGCAAAAACCCCACAAAGGACGCGGAACCGTCTTGGAGGGATGGCTTAGCGGACCTGTAAAATTCACAAGATCTGAGGGTGCCATCCCAACACATAGCCTTCGAGCATGTTGGATATTACGGCGGTGGCCAAAAGTGGCGAGGAGCTTCTAGCCCCGAAAACCACTCAAACAATACCGATGCGGTATCAGCGATCTTCGAGACTTTCGCATCAAATAATATGCGAAGCGAACAATCCGCAGCCTCGCGAAGTCTACCAAGTAGCAACAACAAATCCATGGAGCAACACAGCCATCACCTTCAACGCCCGACGAACCTAAATTCGAACAGCCCGAGCACCGGCCCAAGACCGGTACTTAGTCCAATAGTGGGCGGCTTTCGACTTACCAAGGTCCTCATGGATGGCGGCAGTAGATTAAACCTCATCTACGAGGAAACTCTTCAAAAATGGAAATAGGCGGAGCCGCATTGAGCGAAGCAGCACAACCTTCATAGGAATAATCCCTAGCCGAAGCGCGTTGCACGGAAAAATCACACTCGATGTGGTGTTCGCTCACGGACAATTACAGATCCGAAGAAGTCACGTTCCAAGTGGCCCCGTTCAACAGCGGATATCACGCTATATTAGGATGAGAGGCATTCACAATTTTTCAAGCCGTACCCCATTACGGGTACATGAAGCTCAAAATGCATGGGCCCGGCAGAATAATCACTCTCGCTAGTGATCCGGACATAGCACTACGCGCCGAAAACAAGACAGACGCATTAGCCCTGGAGGCACTATCCGAAGCCCTAGCGGCAGAAGAACTCACCGCGCTATGCTCTACGGTGAATAGAGACGATGTGATACTCGATAAGAGATCCAAGTCCACCTCCTTTAAACCAGCGGACGAAATAGTAAAATTCCAGGTCCATCCAACGGACCCGACAAAGACGGCCTCCATCGGGGCACAGTTGAACCCCAATGTAGGCGCCAGATCGCGAGAATTCCCCGGAAAATTGGGACATTTTCGCCTGGCACCCTTCGGATATGCCCGGAATCCCACGCAGATTGGCAAAACACAGCCTAAAAATCCTAAAAGGATTTAAGCAAGCCAAACAGGCTCTTCGACGATTTTCCGAACCCAAAAGACAGGCAATGGGAGAAGAGCTAGCCAAACTATTGGAAGCCGGATTCATCGAGACATCAAACATCCGGATTGGCTAGCAAACACGGTAATGGTACCAAGAAGGACAAATCTGGCGCCTATGTGTCGATTTTAAAGACCTCAACAAGGCCTGCCCAAAGGATCCTTCCCCTCCCTGCATCGACCAGATAATCGATGCTACCGCATGACACGATTCATTGTGCTTCCTTGACGCATACTCCGGCTACCATCAAATCAAGATGGCGGAAGCGGACCAAGCCGCAACGGCATTCATCACTCCATATGGACCATTACGCTTCAAAGACGATGCCCTTCGGACTTAAAAACGCCGGCGCAACATATCAGCGCATGATTCAAACATGTCTGCCACCCCGATCGGCAAAATAGTAGAGGCATACGTAAGACGCCGTGGTCGTCAAAACCAAACACGTCGAAACTCTAGTAGACGACTTGAGGCTCACATTCGACAACCTCAGAGCATATGACATCAAGCTGAATCCGGAAAAATGCGTTTTCGGCGTACCAGCCGGAAAGCTCCTGGGCTTCATTGTATCCGGCAGAGGAATCGAAGCGAACCCAGCCAAGATCCGAGCTCTGTCACAGCTGGATATCCCAAAGGACCTCAAACAAATACAAAAATTGACTGGATGCGTGGCGGCTCTAAGCCGCTTTATCTCCCGCCTAGGAGAAAAGGCATTGCCCCTCTATCGCCTCCTTAGGCGCACCGAACACTTCGAGTGGACGGATGCTGCCACCGCCGGACTCGAAGAAATAAAAGCCATATTGGCAACAAATCCGGTCCTGGCTGCGCCCAACCTAGGCGAACCAATGTTGTTATACATCGCGGCAACACATCAAGTTGTAAGCGCGGTACTCGTCGTCGAACGAGAGACAGAAGGGCATAAATTCCCTCTTCAAAAACCAGTGTACTACGTATCCACTGTGTTAACCCCCTGCAAGTCCCGTTACCCGCACTATCAAAAGATAGCGTATGCGGTGTTCATGGCATCCCGGAAGCTCCGACACTACTTTCAAGAGTGTTCGATAACAGTGGCCTCTGAAGTACCCCTCAACGACATTATAAACAACCGCGACGCGACGGGCAGGATTGCAAAATGGGCCATTGAGCTCTTACCATTCGATATAACTTACAAACCTCGGCGAGCTATAAAGTCACAAGTTTTGGCTGACTTTGTCGCTGAATGGACCGAAGCCGAACTCCCTAAAGAGTACGGCGCATACTACAATTGGATTATGCACTTCGACGGCTCTAAAATGTTGGCCGGATTGGGGGCTGGCGTCGTATTGACGTCCCCAACCGGGGACACGATCAATCGTACTTCAAATAATGTACACGGACTCCAACAACGCAGCCGAATACGAGGCCCTTTTACATGGCCTCCGGATGGCAATCTCCATGGGCATTCAACGCCTAGAGGTGCACGGGGATTCAAACCTTGCAATATCCCAAGTAAATGGAAACTTTGATGCCAAGGATCCGAAAATGGCAGCCTATCGTAACGCTGTCCTCAAACTGTCAGCTCGGTTCGAAGGACTCGAATTCCACCATGTAGCCCGGGATAATAACCAAGCAGCCGACGTACTGGCACGCATCGGTGCAAAACGTGACGCTGTCCCTCCAAACATCTTCCTAGAACGGCTCTTTAAGCCATCCGTACTATGGGAAGAGGAGTCTGGATATAACAAACCGGAAGCAGCCGCACCAACCGACACAGAGCAATCTGACATAACCGGCAATTCAGCCGATGAAATAACACCTTCAGCCCACGACATAATGGCAGTAATCGCCCCGTGGACAGAACCATTCCTAGCCTACTTGCTTAGGCAGGAACTCCCGAAGACCAAAATGAGGCCCATTGCATAGTCCGGCGATCTAAAGCCTACAAGGTCCATGAGGAGAACTCTATAAGAAAAGCACAACCGAGTCCTTCAAAGGTGTATCTCCAAGAGGAAGGGCGAAACCTTCGCTGAAATTCATGCGGACTAGGCGGACACCACGCCGCAGCTCGGGCCCTTGTAGGAAAGGCATTCCGACAGATTTTATTGGCCGACGGCCGGGTAGATGCTCGGGACTTAGTCCAAAGATGCGCCGGTTGTCGCTCTTTGCTAACGAGCCATATGCCACCCACCGCCCTCAAAACTATACCCATTACCGCCGTTCATGTGCGGGGCTTGATATGGTTGGACCCTTAAAGGGGGAACCCACAAGCAAAGGTACCTACTGGTCATGGTGGATAAATTCACCAAATGGATAGAGGCCAAGCCAGTTAAAACGGCAGAGTCCGGACCAGTGATAGACTTCATATCCGGGGTAGTACACCGTTATGGTGTCCCCCACAACATCATCACCAATAATGGCACGAACTTCACAGCCGACGAGGTTAAATCATGGTGGAAAAATATGGGCATTAAGCTCGATTACGCTTCAGTCTATCATCCTCAAACCAACGGTCAAGTGGAACGAGCGAATGGTCTAATAATGAGCGGCATCAAACCCAGACTAGTGCGGTCACTTGCGAAATCTGACATGCACTGGGTAGACGAGCTCGACTCTGTACTCTGGGGGCTGCAGACGACGCCCAACCGTACTACCGGATTCACACCATTTTTTATGGTATACGGTGCAGAGGCAGTTCTGGCCTGCGACATCATTCATGACTCACCTCGAGTGCGCATGTACGAAGAAAGAGAAGCCGAGCTGGATCGGCAGGACAGCTTGGACGCATTGGAGGAAGAACGCGACGTCGCCAAGGCTCGTTCCGCATTCTATCAGCAGCAGGCTCGAAGATATCAAAGCAGAGAAGTACGGGCCAAGACTTACAACGTTGGCGAACTAGTTCTACGCCTGCCGGACAAGAAAAAGGACAAGCTCAAGCCCAAATGGGAGGGGCCCTTCATTATCGATCAAGTCTTGACCGGCGGAGCGTACCGTCTACGAAATGCGTCGGACAACCGACTTGAGCCGAACCCATGGAACGCCGCCCGCCTCCGAAGATTCTACACGTAGCGTCGGACTAAGAGTTCGTCCCCTTCCCCCATCCAAATTTTTACACTTCAGCTGTCTTTTGTTTCTCTTTCTTCTCTCACCCCTTTTCCTAAAAAGCCCTTGAAGGCCTACTTGCGCATTGTTCGCACACACTTGACGTGCCATCCGCACTCATTATACCTGGGGGCTTCTTTACCAAAAGCTTAATTATAAGGGCTTCATGCCCAACACATGTGTCAAACTTCCACATGTACCTTTTATTCACCATTATATGCATCGATATGACTTAAGTTTTGGCCAAGCTGGGTTGCCTGGCTCCTGTGCTTACCCCTGCGTTCCCGATTGTTCGGCTAGGAGGTAAAGGGAGCACCTCCGCGATTATTCTTGCGGGTCGGTGGATGTGTACCTCGACCGGGTGAAGCCGAAAGCTAGAGTTCTTAAGGGAATATTCGGTCGGTGACTTGAAAGATGATTTTTACCTACTTATTTATCTGCCCCAGATGTTTTTCGCTCTTTTGCAGTCCGGACATGCACTTTAGGGCATGCCTCCTGTGGAAAGGAACCCTTAACGGAACTATTCTCCTGGAAGATGTTTCTTACTAACCATGTAATATAACATAACTAGTTGGGCACTTGTATGATAAAGCACTAATGACCCCTACGCCTGGTCTCCATGCATGCCCCGGTTGTACCGTAACCGAGAAGGTATTCGGACACACTCCGGACTCTAGGGTCCCGACGTTGAAGCGAAAAGGTCGGCAAAGACAAACAATCTACAATCCGGCTAGAAGGCATTTTACATGTCATTTTAAAATACATTGTCAAATCGACCGATGTATTCCTCCTCAATCCCGCCTAACAGGCTGTCTAATTTACTGATCCGTTGGGAAAATTTAGCGCCAACTCTACTTGGCCGTATACTAAACTCACAGGATCTCCTTCCCACGGGCCCCACAGTCCGACCTCGGCCATGTGGTTGGGATCCGCCTTCTTGTACAGCGTCTTCACCATGGCCCAGCCTCCACGGCACCTTGGCGGCAGGCGAAATCTTCCATAAGCGGAAGCGCTGCCGCACTCCCTGAAGCTTCTGTGCAAGCTCCCCAAGGCCCTCGGGTAGGGAGAGGGCTGGCCATAAAGCCTGGACGACACCGCTCATTGCCTGCCGAACTCGTTCGAACAGCTGCAACAGCTCGGGAAGTTGATCACCCGTCGTCTGGGCATCTCCTCCAGCAGGCGACTGTGATTATACCTCTGGACATATTTTGTCAATTGACTTCCTCGCGAACTCTTCTATTCAAAGGAGTTCGCTCAAGCACTACTATAGATCTTTGCGACGGCGTGATTCTCCTTAACGGAGCTGGACAGCTAGGCCCGAACGCCTTTCAGCTCTTCTCCAAGCTGGGCGTGGGCATCCTGGAGCTTGTTCCTTTCCTGCTGCACCTTATTCAGCACCCTCTCGCCGGCCTTCAGCTGGCGCAGTAGTTCTTGCCTGTCCGGATCTTGTCCGGTAGCACTTGCAATGTCATTATTAGACTTGCGCGCATGCCGCACACCACTTATGTTTTTAAAAATAATGTGTTACAAGGAGGGGTCTCTGTGTTTCCTCCTGCGGCAGCAAGTGCGGCCTCGAGTTGGGCCTTACACTCTTGCAGCTCCAGAGACAGCTGGGTATTCTTCTCCGTAAGATCATGCGTTTCAAATGATCCTTAAATCAGTTAATATAACTACTTTAAGTCTCGGGGGCTACTGGCATATACAACTATTAAATTCTCTTACCCGTATGTCTTTTACATACTGCTCCGTGGCTCTGGTCAAACCATCTTGAGCAGCACGGAGGTGCGCGTCCCCCGCGTTAAAGGCATTCAACGCCTCAGGGGAGAAGCACGCCTGTGGTTCATGGCGCTCTCCACCTCAGACTTGGAATTGGTGGCGGACAGTCTGTCGGCATCCTCCGTTGGAGGAGTATCCGGCTCGCGCCTTGCGCTCGCCTCCCCCTCGAGACCAGTCTTTGGAGCTTGGTAGTAGAGGCTGGGTTGGCAACTTCTCGCCCTTGATGCCGAGGGCGCTTTTCTCCTACAAAAGTCATGAGCATTCAGACGCTTCCTAGGAACGTTGCTCTAAATAACAAACTGCGAGCTATACCTTTGCGGCGACGTTTCAATCCACGCCGCACTCCTCTTCCGCCTACTGGGCCGGACTGACCCCTGTTGGTCAACCGCCGCGGGCTCGGCTTCCCGCCTTGGAGGCGCCTCCTGCAAAGCGCCATCGTATACGGTGGTCATAAATGAGCAAGAAAGGAATAATGGTGTCAGGACTTCGGTCACAATCACCTGGGAAGCCAGATATAGTCCGGGGTAGTCAGCCGTAATGGCGACTAAAGCATTATCCAGGCTAAGCTGGTGGAACACCCCGTCGATTAGCGCCACCTTTATGTCCGGATCCTCTTCGGAGGCCGGATCCTGGGATCTCTCTGGATCCTCGGGTTGCGGAGCTGGACTAAGCATGCCCTCCACGACCCGACCCAGCTCTGCGTCGAAAACATAATATAAGAAACTTAAACTTGAAAGCATGGGTCGGGCACGAGTGTTCGCTACCCAACGCGGGGATTATTCATGGAGAACCCATTCAGCGGGTTAAATGCGAGGAAATCCTCCTTCTCCCCCTTGTACAGGCCGGACAGGATCTTCGCCAGGTCTTCGGCCGAACCCGGCCCTTTGCGGCCATGACGGGTGGCATCGTCCTCCCCGTTGAAATCCCACATAGGGTGGCCCATGTATTGTAGCGGCTACACCCCCTGCACAATGCATGTTTCCATGACTCCAATCATGGTCAACCCGGAATGGGCCAGTAACCTTATCCAGCCCATCAAATAATGGACGCTCTTGTCTTCCTCCAGTTGAGGGCTCCGTGGGCGCCAACTAAGGCGTTTCTTCATAGGAGCATTACTGAACTCCGGGAGGCCGATCCGAATAGGGTCCGGCAGCGAAGCGTTTTCTATGTAAAACCATTCCGAAGGCCAGTCTTCGTACACCTTCTTAGGGGTTCCGGATGGATATCCGGTCCCGGCGATGCGCCATATTTCAGCGTCGCCCACTTGATATATGGACCCCTCGTGAGAGCAGGGTACAAGGCAGAACAACCTCTTCCACAGCGCAAAATGGGGCTCGATGCCCAGAAATAGCTCGCAAAGAGCTACGTAACCCGCGATATGCAGGATTGAGGCGGGCGTGAGGTGGTGGAGCTGGAGTCCGTAGAACTCCAGGAGCCCGCGGAGGAACGGATGTATAGGAAATCCGAGCCTCCTTTTCAGATAGGGGACGAAGCATACCCGCTCCCCTTTGTTGGGATTTGGGGTAGCCTCCGCTTGCTTCCCACCTTGGTAGGTGGCCAGCCCGGCTCGAACCGGGACCATGAAGGCCGGAGGAGATATCCCTCCGCTTGAGCGTCACCAGCTCATTGTCAAGGGACAGAACATCTCCGCCAGATCTCTGGCAGAGGGCTGGGAGGCGAGAGGAGGAGCAGCGTTGACGGTCCATGATGGAATGGATTTTTGGTCGGAAGCGCTCCGATGAGTACTCGCGGAAGGAAGATGGTGTGATTTGGATTTGGATTCTTGCCTCTCTTATAGGCAGATTATTTGCACAGCTAGGGGGTAAAACATAAAAGATACCCTGGCTTTTCGCATTCGTGCGATGCATGGAAGATGGCCATTATTTGGCGTGGAAGCCAAGAAGCGCAACATTGATAAGGAAGCCGGACATTGTTCGGCAGGTACATGGAACTTAAGGGAGAACCCGCCTTGCAACGCCGAAGACTACATACGCGCTGGACTTATCGTCATTGAAGCCTGGTTCGGGGGCTACTGAGGGAGTCCTGGACTAGGGGGTGTCCGGACAGCCGGACTATCATCGTCAGCCGGACTCCAAGACTATGAAGATACAAGATTGAAGACTCTGTCCCGTGTCCGGATGGGACTTTCCTTGGCGTGGAAGGCAAGCTTGGCGATACGGATATGTAGATCTCCTACCATTGTAACCGACTCTGTGTAACCCTAGCCCTCTCCAGTGCCTATATAAACCGGAGGGTTTTAGTCTGTAGGAGGAACAACCATTACAACAATCATACCATAGGCTAGCATCTAGGGTTTAGCCTCCTTGATCTCGGGGTAGATCCACTCTTGTACTACCCATATCATCAATATCAATCAAGCAGGAGTAGGGTTTTACCTCCATCGAGAGGGCCCGAACCTGGGTAAAAACATCGTGTCCCTTGTCTCCTGTTACCATCCGCCTAGACGCACAGTTTGGGACCCCCTACCCGAGATCTGCCGGTTTTGACACCGACAGCTATATTCGGACATCGGAATGGTTCCGGAGAAGTTCGGATATTTTCCGGAATACGGGGAGGTTACGAGAAACCCCCGGGGAGTTGATAGGCCTTAGTGTGCCTTAGTGGGAAGGAGAGGCCGCGGCCAGGAGGTGGCGCCCCCCCCCCCAAGCCCAGTCCGAATTGGACAAGGGGTTGGGGGTGCGTCCCCCCTCTCCCTTCGTTCCCCCTTCTCCTTTAGGTGGAAACCTACTAGGACTTCGAGTCCTAGTAGGATTCCCCTCTCCCGACGCGCCTACCAAGGGCCACCCGTTTTGGGGAACGTAGTAATTTCAAAAAAAATCCTACGCACACGCAAGATCATGGTGATGCATAGCAACAAGAGGGGAGAGTGTTGTCCACGTACCCTCGTAGACCGAAAGCGGAAGCGTTAGCACAACGCGGTTGATGTAGTCGTATGTCTTCACGATCCGACCGATCCAAGTACCGAACGTACGGCACCTCCGAGTTCAGCACATGTTCAGCTTGATGACGTCCCATGAACTCCGATCCAGCAGAGCTTTGCGGGAGAGTTCCATCAGCACGACGGCGTGTTGACGGTGTCGATGATGCTACCGACGCTGGGCTTCGCCTAAGCACCGCTACGATATTACCGATGTGGAATATGGTGGAGGGGGGCACCGCACACGGCTGGGAGAGATCAACAGATCAACTTGTGTGTCTAAAGGTGCCCCCTGCCCACGTATATAAAGGAGCAACGTGGAGAGGCAGTCGGCCAAGGAGGGCGCGCCAAGGGGGGAGTCCCACCCCCACCGGGAGTAGGACTCTACCTTTCATTGTTGGAGTAGGAGAAGGGAAGGAAGGGAGAGAGGAGGAGAAGGAAAGAAGGGGGGCGCCCCCCCTCCTCCTTGTCCAATTCAGACTAGAGGGGGAGGGGGTGCGCAGCTGCCCTGGCCGCCCCTCCTCTTCTCCCACCAAGGCCCATTAGGCCCAATATACTCCCCGGGGGGTTCCGCTAACCCCCCGGTACTCCGGTAAATGTCACAAACCTCCCGAAACACTTCCGTTGTCCGAACATAGTCATCCAATATATCGATCTCTACGTCTCGACCATTTCAAGACTCCTCATCATGTCCAGGATCGTATCCAGGACTCTGAACTACCTTCGGTACATCAAAACACAAAAACTCATAATACCGATCGTCACCAAACTTTAAGAGTGCAAACCCTACGGGTTCGAGAACTATGTAGACATGACCGAGACACGTCTCCGGTCAATAACCAATAGCGGAACTTGGATGCTCATATTGGTTCCCACATATTCTACGAAGATCTTTATCGGTCAAACCGCATAACTACATACGTTGTTCCCTTTGTCATCGGTATGTTACTTGCCCGAGATTCGATCGTCGGTATATCGATACCTAGTTCAATGTCATTACCGGCAAGTCTCTTTACTCGTTATGTAATGCATCATCCCGCAACTAACTCATTAGTCACATTGCTTGCAAGGCTTATAGTGATGTGCATTACCAAGAGGGCCCGGAGATACGTCTTCGACAATCGAAGTGACAAATCCTAATCTCGAAATACGTCAACTCAACAAGTACCTTCGGAGACACCTGTAGAGCACCTTTATAATCACCCAGTTATGTTTTTATGTTTGGTAGCACACAAAGTGTTCCTCCGGTAGGCGGGAATTACATAATCTCATAGTCATAGGAACATGTATAAGTCATGAACAAAGCAATAGCAACATACTAAACGATCAAGTGCTAAGCTAACGGAACGGGTCAAGTCAATCACATCATTCTTCTAATGATGTGATCCCATTGATCAAATGATAAATCATATCTATTGTTAGGAAACTTAACCATCTTTGATCAGTGAGCTAGTCTAGTAGAGGCATACTAGTGATACTATGTTTGTCTAGTATTCACACATGTATTATTTTTTCGGTTAATACAATTCTAGCATGAATAATAAACATTTATCATGATATGATGAAATAAATAATAACTTTATTATTGCCTCTAGGGCATATTTCCTTCAGTCTCCCACATGCACTAGAGTCAATAATCTAGATTACACAGTAATGATTCTAACACCCATGGAGTCTTGGTGTTGATCATGTTTTGCTCGTGGAAGAGGCTTAGTCAACGGGTCTGCAACATTCAGATTGGTATGTATCTTGCAAATCTCTATGTCTCCCACCTGTACTTGATCCCAGATGGAATTGAAGCGTCTCTTGATGTGCTTGGTTCTCTTGTGAAATCTGGATTCCTTTGACAAGGCAATTGCACCAGTATTGTCAAAAAGATTTTCATTGGACCTGATGCACTAGGTATGACACCTAGATCGGATATGGACTCCTTCATTTGCTGCTTCCGAAGCAGCTATGTACTCCGCTTCACACGTAGATCCCGCCAGGACGCTTTGTTTAGAACTGCACTAACTGACAGCTCCACCATTCAATATAAACACGTATCTGGTTTGCGATTTAGAATCGTCCAGGTCAGTGTTAAAGCTTGCATCGACGTAACCATTTAAGACTAGCTCTTTGGCACCTCCATAAATGAGAAACATATCCTTAGTCCTTTTCAAGTACTTCAGGATGTTCTTGACCACTATCCAGTGATCCACTCCTGGATTACTTTGGTACCTCCCTGCTAAACTAATAGCAAGGCACACATCAGGTCTGGTACAGAGCAATGTATACATGATAGAGCCTATGGCTGAAGCATAGGGAACATCTTTCATTTTCTCTCTATCTTCTGCAGTGGTCGGGCATTGAGTCGACTCAACTTCACACCTTATGTCTGTGCAAGAACCCTTTCTTTGCTTGATCCATTTTGAACTTTTTCAAAACTTTATCAAGGTATGTGCTTTGTGAAAGTCCAATTAAGCGTCTTGATCTATCTCTATAGATCTTGATGCCCAAGATATAAGCAGCTTCACCGAGGTCTTTCATTGAAAAACTTTTATTCAAGTATCCTTTTATGCTATCCAGAAATTCTATATCATATCCAATTAACAATATGTCGTCCACATATAATATCAAAATGCTCTGAGCTCCCACTCACTTTCTTGTAAATCTGAGTTTCTCCAAAAGTCTGTATAAAACCATATGCTTTGATCACACTATCAAAGCGTTTATTCCAACTCCGAGAGGCTTGCACCAGTCCATAAATGGATTGCTGGAGCTTGCACACTTTGTTAGCACCTTTCGGATCGACAAAACCTTTTGGTTGCATCATATACAACTCTTCTTCCAGAAATCCATTCAGGAATGCAGTTTTGACATCCATTTACCAAATTTCATAATCATAAAATGCGGCAATTGCTAACATGATTCGAACAGACTTAAGCATCGCTACGGGTGATAAAGTCTCATTGTAGTCAACCCCTTGAACTTGTCGAAAACCTTTCGCAACAAGTCGAGCTTTGTAGACAGTAACATTACCATCAGTGTCAGTCTTCTTCTTGAAGATCCATTTATTCTCGATGGCTTGCCGATCATTGGGCAAGTCAAGCAAAGTCCACACTTTGTTCTCATACATGGATCCCATCTCAGATTTCATGGCCTCAAGCCATTTTGCGGAATCTGGGCACATCATCGCTTCCTCATAGTTCGTAGGTTCACCATGGTCAAGTAACATGACCTCTCGAATAGGATTACCGTACCACTCTGGTGCAGATCTTACTCTGGTTGACCTACGAGGTTCGGTAGTAACTTGATCTGAAGTTTCATGATCAATATCATTAGCTTCCCCACTAATTGGTGTAGGCGTCACACGAACCGATTTCTGTGATGAACTACTTTCCAATAAGGGAGAAGTATAGTTACCTCATCAAGTTCTACTTTCCTCCCACTCACTTCTTTCGAGAGAAACTCCTTATCTAGAAAGGATCCATTCTTAGCAACGAATGTCTTGCCTTTGGATCTGTGATAGAAGGTGTACCCAACAGTTTCCTTTGGGTATCCTATGAAGACACATTTCTCCGATTTGGGTTCGAGCTTATCAGGTTGAAGTTTTTTCACATAAGCATCGCAGCCCAAAACTTTAAGAAATGACAACTTTGGTTTCTTACCAAACCATAGTTCATAAGGCGTCGTCTCAACGGATTTTGATGGTGCCCTATTTAACGTGAATGCAGCCGTCTCTAAAGCATAACCCCAAAACGATAGTAGTAAATCAGTAAGAGACATCATAGATCGCACCATATCCAGTAAAGTGCGATTACGACGTTCGGACACACCATTACGTTGTGGTGTTCCGGGTGGCGTGAGTTGCGAAACTATTCCGCATTGTTTCAAATGTAGACCAAACTCGTAACTCAAATATTCTCCTCCACGATCAGATCATAGAAACTAAATTTTCTTGTTACGATGATTTTCCACTTCACTCTGAAATTCTTTGAACTTTTCAAATGTTTCAGACTTATGTTTCATTAAGTAGATATACCAATATCTGCTCAAATCATCTGTGAAGGTGAGAAAATAATGATACCCGCCACGAGCCTCAATATTCATTGGACCACATACATCAGTCTGTATGGTTTCCAATCAATCTGTTGCTCGCTCCATAGTTTCGGAGAACGACGTTTTAGTCATCTTGCCCATGAGGCATGGTTCACAAGTACCAAGTGATTCGTAATCAAGTGATTCCAAAAGTCCATCAGTATGGAGTTTCTTCATGCGCTTTACACCAATATGACCCAAACGGCAGTGCCACAAATAAGTTGCACTATCATTATCAACTCTGCATCTTTTGGCTTCAACATTATGAATATGTGTATCACTACTATCGAGATTCAAAAAATAGACCACTCTTTAAGGGCTCATGACCATAAAATATATTAATCATATAAATAGAACAACCATTATTCTAAGATTTAAATGAATAACCGTCTTGCATTAAACAAGATCCAGATATAATGTTCATGCTCAACGCTGGCACCAAATAACAATTATTTAGGTCTAAAACTAATCCCAAAGGTTGATTTAGAGGTAGCGTGCCGATGGCGATCACATCGACTTTGGAACCATTTCCCACGCGCATCGCCACCTCGTCCTTAGCCAGTCTTCGCTTAATCTATAGCCCCTGTTTCGAGTTGCAAATATTAGCAACAGAACCAGTATCAAATACCCAGGTGCTACTGCGAGCCCTGGTAAGGTACACATCAATAACATGTATATCACATATACCTTTGTTCACCTTGCCATCCTTCTTATCCGCCAAATACTTGGGGCAGTTCCGCTTCCAGTGACCAAAATGCTTCCAGTAGAAGCACTCAGTCTCAGGCTTAGGACCAGACTTGGGTTTCTTCTCTTGAGCAGCAACTTGTTTGTCGTTCTTCTTGAAGTTCCCCTTCTTCTTCCCTTTACCCTTTTTCTTGAAACTGGTGGTCTTGTTGACCATCAACACTTGATGCTCCTTCTTGATTTCTACCTCCGCAGCCTTTAGCATTGCGAAGAGCTCAGGAATTGTCTTATTCATCCCTTGCATATTATAGTTCATCACGAAGCTCTTGTAGCTTGGTGGTAGTGATTGAAGAATTCTGTCAATAACACTATCATCCGGAAGATTAACTCCCAGTTGAATCAAGTGATTGTTATACCCAGACATTATGAGTATATGTTCACTGACAGAACTATTATCCTCCATCTTACGGCTGTAGAACTTATTGGAGACTTCATATCTCTCAATCCGGTCATTTTCTTGAAATATTAACATCAACTCCTGGAACATCGCATATGCTCCATGACGTTCAAAAAGTCGTTGAAGTCCCGGTTCTAAGCCGTAAAGCATGGCACACTGGACTATCGAGTAGTCATCAGCTTTGCTCTACCAGACTTTCTTAACGTCGTCAGTTGCATCTGCAGGAGGCCTGGCACCTAGCGGTGCTTCCAGGATGTAATTCTTCTGTGCAGCAATGAGGATAATCCTCGTTATTCTGGACCCAGTCCATGTAATTGCTACCATCATCTTTCAACTTTGCTTTCTCAAGGAACGCATTAAAATTCAACGGAACAACAACACGGGCCATCTATCTACAACAACATAGATAAGCAAAGTACTATCAGGTACTAAGTTCATGATAAATTTAAGTTCAATACTTAAGAACTCCCACTTAGATAGACATCTCTCTAATCATTTAAGTGATCACGTGATCCAAATCAACTAAACCATAACCGATCATCGCGTGAAATGGAGTAGTTTTCAATGGTGAACATCACTATGTTGATCATATCTACTATATGATTCACGCTCGACCTTTCGGTGTCAGTGTTCCGAGCCCATATTTGCATTTGCTAGGCTCGTCAAGTTTAACCCGAGTATTCTGCGTGTGCAAAACTGGCTTGCACCCGTTGTAGATGAACGTAGAGCTTATCACACCTAATCATCACATGGTGTCTCGGCACGATGAACTTTGGCAACAGTGCATACTCAGGGAGAACACTTTTACCATGAAATTTAGTGAGAGATCATCTTATAATGCTACCATCAATCAAAGCAAAATAAGATGCATAAAGGATAAACATGACATGCAATCAATATAAGTGATATGATATGGCCATCATCATCTTGTGCCTGTGATCTCCATCTCCGAAGCACCGTCATGATCACCGTCTTCATCGATGCGACACCTTGATCTCCATCATAGCATCGTTGTCATCTCGCCAACTATTGCTTCTACGACTATCACTACTGCTTAGAGGTAAAGTAAAGCAATTACAGGGCGATTGCATTGCATACAATAAAGCGACAACCATATGGCTCCTGCCAGTTGCCGATAACTTTGTTACAAAACATGATCATCTCATACAATAAAATGTAGCATCATGTCTTGACCATATCACATCACAACATGCCCTGCAAAAACAAGTTAGACGTACTCTACTTTGTTGTTACAAGTTTTACGTGGCTGCTATGGGCTGAGATAGAACCGTTCTTACCTACGCATCAAAACCACAACGATATTTCATCAAGTTAGTGTTGTTTTAACCTTCTCAAGGACCGGGCATAGCCACACTCGGTTCAACTAAAGTTGGAGAAACTAACACCCGCCAGCCACCTATGTGCAAAGCACGTCGGTAGAACCAGTCTCGCGTAAGTGTACGCGTAATGTCGGTCCGGGCCGCTTCATCCAACAATACCGCCGAACCAAAGTATGACATGCTGGTAAGCAGTATGACTTGTATCGCCCACAACTCACTTGTGTTCTACTCGTGCATATAACATCTACGCATAAAACCTGGCTCGGATGCCACTATTGGGGAACGTAGTAATTTCAAAAAAAATCCTATGCACACGCAAGATCATGGTGATGCATAGCAACGAGAGGGGAGAGTGTTGTCCACGTACCCTCGTAGACCGAAAGCGGAAGCGTTAGCACAACGCGGTTGATGTAGTCGTACGTCTTCATGATCCGACCGATCCAAGTACCGAACGTACAGCACCTCCGAGTTCAGCACACGTTCAGCTCGATGATGTCCCATGAACTCTGATCCAGCAGAGCTTTGCGGGAGAGTTCCGTCAGCATGACGGCGTGTTGATGGTGTCGATGATGCTACCAACGCAGGGCTTCGCCTAAGCACCACTACGATATTACCGAGGTGGAATATGGTGGAGGGGGCACCGCACACGGCTGGGAGAGATCAACAGATCAACCTGTGCGTCAAGAGGTGCCACCCTGCCCCCGTATATAAAGGAGCAAGGGGGAAAAGGCGGCCAACCAAGGAGGGCACGCCAAGGGGGGAGTCCTACCCCCACCGGGAGTAGGACTCCACCTTTCCTTGTTGGAGTAGGAGAAGGAAAGGAAGGGAGAGAGGAGGAGAAGGAAAGAAGGGGGCGCCCCCCCCCCTCCTTGTCCAATTCGGACTAGAGGGGGAGGAGGCGTGTGGCTGCCCTGGCCGCCCCTCCTCTTCTCCCACCAAGGCCCATTAGGCCCAATATACTCCCCAAGGGGTTCCGGTAACCCCCCGGTACTCCGGTAAATGTCCGAAACCTCCTGAAACACTTCCGGTGTCCGAACATAGTCATCCAATATATCGATCTTTACGTCTCGACCATTTCGAGACTCCTCGTCATGTCCGTGATCATATTCGAGACTCCGAACTACCTTCGGTACATCAAAACACAAAAACTCATAATACCGATCGTCACCACACTTTAAGCGTGCGGACCCTACGGGTTCGAGAACTATGTAGACATGACCGAGACATGTCTCCGGTCAATAACCAATAGCGGAACCTGGATGCTCATATTGGTTCCCACATATTCTACAAAGATCTTTATCGGTCAAACCGCATAACTACATACGTTGTTCCCTTTGTCATCGATATGTTACTTGCCCGAGATTCGATCGTCGGTATCTCAATACCTAGTTCAATCTCGTTACCGGCAAGTCTCTTTACTCATTATGTAATGCATCATCCCGCAACTAACTCATTAGTCACATTGCTTGCAAGGCTTGTAGTGATGAGCATTACCGAGAGGGCCCGGAGATACCTCTCCGACAATCAAAGTGACAAATCCTAATCTTGAAATACATTAACTCAACAAGTACCTTCAGAGACACCTGTAGAGCACCTTTATAATCACCCAGTTACGTTGTGACATTTGGTAGCACACAAAGTGTTCCTTCGGTAAGCGGGAGTTACATAATCTCATAGTCATAGGAACATGTATAAGTCATGAAGAAAGCAATAGCAACATACTAAACGATCAAGTGCTAAGCTAACTTAGTGGGTTAAGTCAATCACATCATTCTTCTAATGATGTGATCCCATTATTCAAATGATAACTCATATCTATGGTTAGGAAACTTAACCATCTTTGATCAATGAGCTAGTCTAGTAGAGGCATACTAGTGACACTATGTTTGTCTATGTATTCACACATGTATTATGTTTCCGGTTAATGCAATTCTGGCATGAATGATAAACATTTATCATGATATGAGGAAATAAATAATAACTTTATTATTGCCTCTAGGGCATATTTCCTTCAGGCCGGCCTCCCCCTCCCTCCTTTATATACGGGGGCAGGGGGCACCCTATGACACACCAAGTTTTGCCTTAGCCGTGTGCGGTGCCCACCTCCACAGTTACACACCTCAATCATATCACCATAGTGCTTAGGCAAAGCCCTGCGCCGGTAACATCATCATCATCGTCGCCATGCCGTCGTGCTGACAGAACTCACCCTTGTCCTCAACTAGATCATGAGCACGAGGGACGTCATCGAGCTGAACGTGTGCTGAACGCGGAGGTGTCGTACGTTCAGTATTTGGATCGGTTGGATCGCGAAGACGTTCGACTACATCAACCGCGTTACTAAACGCTTCTGCTTTTGGTCTATGAGGGTACGTGTTCACACTCTCCCATCTTGTTTCTATGCATCTCCTAGATAGATCTTGCGTGATCGTGGGATTTTTTTGAATTACTATGTTTCCCAACAGTGGCATCAGAGCCAGGTCTATGCGTAGATGTTTTATGCACGAGTAGAACACAAAGAGTTGTGGGCGATAATAGTCATACTGCTTACCAGCAATGTCTTACTTTGATTCGGCGGTATTGTTGGATGAAGCAGCCCAAACCGACATTACATGACCGCATTCATGAGACTGGTTCTACCGACGTGCTTTGGCACATAGGTGGCTGGCAGGTGTCTGTTTCTCCAACTTTAGTTGAATCGAGTTTGACTATGGCCAATCCTTGTTGAAGGTTAAAACAGCACACTTGACGAAAAATCGTTGTCGTTTTGATGCGTAGGTAAGAATGGTTCTTTCTACAAGCCCGTAGTAGCCACGTAAAATTTGCAACAACAAAGTAGAGGACGTCCAACTTGTTTTTGTAGGGCTTGGTGTGATGTGATATGGTCAAGACATGATGTGTTATATATTGTTGTATGAGATGATCATGTTTTGTAACAGAGTTATCGGCAACTGGCAGGAGCCATATGGTTGTCGCTTTATTGTATGCAATGTAATCGCCATGTAATTTCTTTACTTTATCACTAAGAGGTAGCAATGGTCGGAGAAGCAATAGTTGGCGAGACAACAACGATGCTACGATGGAGATCAAGGTGTCGTGCCGGCGACGATAGAGATCATGACGATGCTTCGGTGATGGAGATCATAAGCACAAGATGATGATGGCCATATCATGTCATATATTTTGATTGCATGTGATGTGTATCTTTTTTGCATCTTATTTTGCTTAGTACGACGGTAGCATTATAAGATGATCCCTTACTAAATTTCAAGGTATAAGTGTTCTCCCTGAGTATGCGCCATTGCTATAGTTCATCGTGCCGAGACACCACGTGATGATCGGGTGTGATAAGCTCTACATTCCCATACAATGGGTGCAAGCCAGTTTTGCACACGCAGAATACTCGGGTTAAACTTGACGAGCCTAGCATATGCAGATATGGCCTCGGAACAATGAGACCAAAAGGTCGAACGTGAATCATATAATAGATATGATCAACATAGTGATGTTCACCATTGAAAACTACTCCATCTCACGTGATGATCGGACATGGTTTAGTTGATTTGGATCACATGATCATTTAGATGACTAGAGGGATGTCTATCTAAGTGGGAGTTCTTAAAGTAATATGATTAATTGAACTTTAATTTATCATGAACTTAGTCCTCATACTTATTTTGCATGTCTATATTATTGTAGATCAATGGCCCGTGTTGTCGTTTCTTTGAATTTTAATGCGTTCCTAGAGAAAGCTAAGTTGAAAGATGATGGTAGCAATTACATGGACTGGGTTCGTAACTTGAGGATTATCCTCATTACTGCACAGAAGAATTACGTCCTAGAAGCACCGCTAGGTGCAAGGCCTGCTGCAGACGCAACTGCGGATGTTAGGAATGTCTGGCAGAGCAAAGCTGATGACTACTCGGTAGTTCAATGTGCCATGCTTTACGGCTTAGAATCATGACTGCAAAGACATTTCGAACGTCATGGAGCATATGAGATGTTCCAAGAGTTGAAGTTAATATTTCAAGCAAATGCCCAAGTTGAGAGATATGAAGTCTCCAACAGGTTCTATAGCTGCAAAATGGAGGAGAATAGTTCTTTCAGTGAACACATACTCAGAATGTCTGGGTACCATAACCACTTGACTCAGCTGGGAGCTAATCTTCCTAATGATAGTGTCATTGACAGAGTTCTTCAATCACTGCCACCAAGCTATAAAGGCTTTGTGATGATTTATAATATGCAAGGATGAAC
Organism: Aegilops speltoides; assembly: GCA_021437245.1. Taxonomy (NCBI): domain Eukaryota; kingdom Viridiplantae; phylum Streptophyta; class Magnoliopsida; order Poales; family Poaceae; genus Aegilops; species Aegilops speltoides. Next base: position 348,271,529 of record CM038146.1, on the reverse strand, counting down.
AAGACAATTCCCGAGCTCTTCGCGAAGCTAAAAGCTGCGAAGGTAGAAATAAAAAAGGAGCATCAAGTATTGATGGTCAACAAGACCACTAGTTTCAAGAAAAAAGGCAAAGGAAAGAAGGGGAACTTCAAGAAGAATGGCAAGAAAGTTGTTGCTCAGGAGAAGAAACCCAAGTCTGGACCTAAGCCTAAAACTGAGTGCTTCTACTGCAAAGGGACTGGTCACTGGAAGCAGAACTGCCCCATGTATTTTGCGGATAAGAAGGATGGCAAAGTGAAAGGTATATTTGATATACATGTTATTGATGTGTACCTTACTAATGCTCATAGTAGCGCGTGGGTATTTGATATTGGTTTTGTTGCTCATATTTGCAAGTCGAAACAGGGACTATGGATTAAGCGTAGACTGGCTAAGGACGAGGTGACGATGCGCGTAGGAAATGGTTCCAAAGTCGACGTGATCGCCGTCGGCACGCTACCTCTACATCTACCTTCGGGATTAGTTTTAGACCTAAATGATTGTTATTTGGTGCCAGCGTTGAGCATGAACATTATATCTAGATCTTGTTTAATGGGAGATGGTTATTCATTTAAATCAGAGAATAATGGTTGTTCTATTTATATGAATAATATCTTTTATGGTCATGCACCCTTGTTGAGTGGTCTATTTTTGTTGAATCTCGATCATGATGATACACATGTTCATAATATTGAAGCCTAAAGATGCAAAGTTGATAATGATAGTGCAACTTATTTGTGGCACTGCCGTTTAGGTCATATTGGTGTAAAGCGCATGAAGAAACTCCATGTTGATGGGCTTTTGGAATCACTTGATTATGAATCACTTGGTGCTTGCGAACCATGCCTCGTGGGCAAGATGACTAAAACTACGTTCTCCGGAACAATGGAACGAGCTACTGACTTATTGGAAATAATACATGCCGATGTATGCGGTCCAATGAGTGTTGAGGCTCGTGGCAGGTATCGTTATTTTCTTACCTTCACCGATGATTCAAGCAGATATGGGTATATCTACTTAATGAAGCATAAGTCTGAAACGTTTGAAAAGTTCAACGAATTTCATAGTGAAGTGGAAAATCATCATAACAAGAAAAATAAAGTTTCTTCGATCTAATCGTGGAGGAGAATATTTGTGTTACGAGTTTGGTCTTCATTTGAAACAGTGTGGAATAGTTTCACAACTAACGCCACCTGGAACACCACAGCGTAATGGTGTGTCCGAACGTCATAACCGTACTTTATTAGATATGGTGCGATCGATGATGTCTCTTACTAATTTACCACTATCATTTTGGGGTTATGCTTTAAAGACGACTGCATTCACGTTAAATAGGGCACCATCAAAATCCGTTGAGACGACACCTTATGAACTGTGGTTTGGCAAGAAACCAAAGTTGTCGTTTCTCAAAGTTTGGGGTTGCGATGGTTATGTGAAAAAGCTTCAACCTGATAAGCTCGAACCCAAATTGGAGAAGTGCGTCTTCATAGTATACCCAAAGGAAACTGTTGGGTACACCTTCTATCACAGATTCGAAGGCAAGATATTCGTTGCTAAGAATGGATCCTTTCTAGAGAAGGAGTTTCTCTCAAAAGAAGTGAGTGTGAGGAAAGTTGAGCTTGATGAGGTAATTGTACCTTCTCCCGAATTGGAAAGTAGTTCATCACATAAATCAGTTCCTATGATTCCTGCACCAATTAGTGAGGAAGCTAATGATGATGATCATGAAACTTCAGATCAAGTTACTACAGAACCTCGTAGGTCTTCCAGAGTACGTTCGCACCAGGTTGGTACGGTAATCCTATTCTAGAAGTCATGTTACTAGACCATGATGAACCTACTAACTATGAGGAAGCGATGATGAGCCCAGATTCCGCGAAATGGCTTGAGGCCATGAAATCTGAGATGGGATCCATGTATTAGAATAAAGCCCAGATTGCTGGATTTGCCCGATGATCGGCAAGCCATAGAAAATAAATGGATCTTCAAGAAGAAGACTAACGCTAATGGTAATGTTACTATCTACAAAGCTCGATTTGTTGCGAAAGGTTTTTGACAAGTTCAAGGAGTTGACTACGATGAGACTTTCTCACCTGTAGCGATGCTTAAGTCTGTCTGAATCATGTTAGCAATTGCCGCATTTATGATTATGAAATTTGGCAGATGGATGTCAAAACTGCATTCCTGAATGGATTTCTAGAAGAACAGTTGTATATGATGCAACCAGAAGGTTTTGTCGATCCAAAGGGTGCTGACAAAGTGTGCAAGCTCCAGCGATCCATTTATGGACTGGTGCAAGCCTCTCGGAGTTGGAATAAACGCTTTGATAGTGTGATAAAAGCATATGGTTTTATATAGAATTTTGATTTTCTCAACTGTAGCGATGCTTAAATCCGTCTGAATCATGTTAGCAGTTGCCATATTTTACGAAATCTGGCAAATGGATGTCAAAACTGCATTCCTTAAATGGATATTTCTTAAAGAAGAGTTGTATATGATGCAACCAAAAGATTTTGTTGATCCAAAGGGTGCTAACAAAGTGTGCAAGCTCCAGCAATCCATTTATGGACTGGTGCAAGCCGCTCGGAGTTGGAATAAATGCTTTGATAGTGTGATCAAAGTATATAGTTTTATACAGATTTGCGGTGAAGCCTGTATTTACAAGAAAGTGAGTGGGAGCTTTGTAGCATTTCTAATATTATATGTGGATGACATATTGTTGATTGGAAATGATATAGAATTTCTCGATAGCATAAAGGGATACTTGAATAAGAGTTTTTCAATGAAAGACCTCGGTGAAGCTGCTTACATATTAGGCATCAAGATCTATAGAGATAGACTAGGACGCTTAATTGGACTTTCACAAAGCACATACCTTGATAAAGTTCTAAAGAAGTTCAAAATGGATCAGTCAAAGAAAGGGTTCTTGCCTGTGTTACAAGGTGTGAAGTTGAGTGAGACTCAATGCCTGACCACTGCAGAAGATAGAGAGAAAATGAAAGTCATTCCCTATGCTTCAGCCATAGGTTCTATCATGTATGCAATGCTGTGTACGAGACCTGATGTGTGCCTTGCTATAAGTATAGCAGGGAGGTACCAAAGTAATCCTGGAGTGGAGCACTAGACAACGGTCAAGAACATCCTAAAATACCTAAAAATGACTAAGGATATGTTTCTCGTTTATGGGGGTGACAAAGAGCTCATCGTAAATGGTTACGTCGATGCAAGCTTTCACACTGATCCGAACGACTCTAAGTTGCAATCCGGATACGTATTTTTATTGAATGGTGGAGCTGTCAGTTGGTGCAGTTCCAAACAGAGCGTCGTGGCGGGATCTATGTGTGAAGCGGAGTACATAGCTGCTTCAGAAGCAGCAAATGAAGGAGTCTAGATGAAGGAGTTCATATCCGATCAAGGTGTCATACCTAGTGCATCGGGTCCAATAAAAATCTTTTGTGACAATACTGGTGCAATTGCCTTGGCAAAGGAATCCAGATTTCACAAGAGAACCAAACACATCAAGAGACGCTTAAATTTCCAACCGGCATCAAGTCGCGGAGGGAGACATAGAGATTTGCAAAATACATACGGATATGAATGTTGCAGACCCATTGACTAAGCCTCTTCCACGAGCAAAACATGATCAACACCAAGACTCCATGGGTGTTAGAATCATTACTGTATAATCTAGATTATTGACTCTAGTGCAAGTGGGAGACTGAAGGAAATATGCCCTAGAGGCAACAATAAAGTTGTTATATATATTTCCTTATATCATGATAAATGTTTATTATTCATGCTAGAATTGTATTAACCGGAAACTTAATACATGTGTGAATACATAGACAAAACATAATGTAACTAGTATGCCTCTACTTGACTAGCTCGTTGATCAAAGATGGTTATGTTTCCTAATCATAGACATGTGTTGTCATTTGATGAATGGGATCACATCATTAGGAGAATGATGTGATGGACAAGACCCATCCGTGAGCTTAGCATTATGATTGTTATAGTTTCATTGCTAGTGCTTTCTTCATGACTTATACACGTTCCTCAGACTATGAGATTATGCAACTCTCGAATACCGGAGGAACACCTTATGTGCTATCAAACATCACAACGTAACTGGATGATTATAAAGATGCTCTACAGGTGCCTCCGAAGGTGTTTGTTGGGTTGGCATAGATCGAGATTAGGATTTTTCACTCCGAGTTTCGGAGAGGTACCTCTGGGCCCTCTCGGTAAAACTCATCACTATAAGCCTTGCAAGCAATGTGACTAATGAGTTAGTTGTGGGATGAAGTATCACGGAACGAGTAAAGAGACTTGCCGGTAACGAGATTGAACTAGGTATGATGATACCGACGATCAAATCACGGGCAAGTAACATATCGATGACAAAGGGAATAACGTATGTTGTTATGCTGTTTGACTGATAAAGATCTTCATAGAATATGTAGGAGCTAATATGAGCATCCAGGATCCACTATTGGTTATTGATCGAAGATTTGTCTCGGTCATGTCTACATAGTTCTCGAACCTGTAGGGTCCGCACGCTTAACATTCAATGACGATTTGTATTATGAGTTATGTGTTTTGATGACTGAAGTTTGTTCGGAGTCTCGAATGAGATCACGGGCGTGACGAGGAGTCTCGAAATGGTCGAGACATGAAGATTGATATATTAGAAGGCTATATTCGGACATCGGAATGGTTCCGAAGAAGTTCGGGTATTTTTCCAGAGTATTGAGAGGTTACCGGAACCCCCATGGATTTGATGGGCCTTAGTGGTAAGGAGAGGCAGTGCCAAGAGGTGGCTCCCCCCCCCAAGCCCAGTCTGAATTGGATAAGGGGTTGGGGGCGCGGCCCCCCTCTCCCTTCCTCCCCCTTCTCCTTTAGGTGGAAACCTACTAGGACTTGGAGTCCTAGTAGGATTCCCCTCTCCTGGTGCGCCTAGCAAGGGCCAGCCGGCCTCCCCCTCCCTCCTTTATATATGGGGGTAGGGGGCACCCAGTGACACACCAAGTTTTGCCGTAGCCATGTGCGGTGCCCTCCTCCATAGTTACACACCTCAATCATATCACCGTAGTGCTTAGGCGAAGCCCTGCGCCGGTAACATCATCATCACCGTCGCCAGGCCGTCGTGCTGACGGAACTCACCCTCGTCCTCAACTGGATCAAGAGCACGAGGGACATCATCGAGCTTGATGTGTGCTGAACATGGAAGTGCCGTACGTTCGGTACTTGGATCGGTTGGATCGCAAGACGTTCGACTACATCGACCGCATTACTAAACGCTTCCACTTTCAGTCTATGAGGGTACGTGGACACACTCTCCCATCTCATTGCTATGCATCTCCTAGATAGATCTTGTGTGATCGTAGGATTTTTTTTGAATTACTACGTTTCCCAACAGTTGGCTGCTTTTGCGGCTAAGCGGGACATCTCTCGTGCTTCCACTTCCATGCTCGCCTCTCCGTGGTGGTAATCTCTTGACCGAGAACTCAACCTGGCCATGGTAGACGCAAGAGAATGATGTTGAATGACTTGTTTGCTTTTGTGGATGAGGAGTTGAGGAACGAATGTGCAGTCATCTTGTCATAGTACAATATTTATAACCGAGTACTAATACGCTCCTAAGTGGGAAACCGTTTAGGTTTTGATCGGTGTGAACAGGTTTGCAATTTGGAAGGTGACGGTGTCACGCCCAATATGCGATACTATCCTAAAGAGACTCGAAGGTCCCACCAAGGATAGAACCGCATATTGATACGCTTTTGCAAGGTGGATATCATTACATCAACATTACAGAATAGATAGGGATGCATACAAAAGACATACAATGCCACACGAATACAACATCATCTTACATAAGAGCACCATCCGGCTACGGATGAAACACAAACAGAAACTCAAACAACATCCACCCTACTAGCCCAGGCTGCCGACCTGGAACCTATCCCCTGATCAAAGAAGAAGTAGAAGAAGAACTCCAAAACAAGCAAACATCGCTCTTGCATCATGATCATCGCATAACCTGTACCTGCAACTGTTGTTGTAGTAATCTGTGAGCCACGAGGACTCAGCAATCCCATAACCATGGGTGTCAAGACTAGCAAAGCTTAATGGGTAAGGAAGGGGTAAAGTGGTGAGGTTGCAGCAGCGACTAAGCATGATATGGTGGCTAACATACGCAAATAAGAGCGAGAAGAGAAGCAAAGGAACGGTCGTGAAGCTAGCAATGATCAAGAGGTGATCCTGAACTCCTACTTACGTCAAACATAACCCAAAACTGTGTTCACTTCCCGGACTCCGCCGAGAAGAGACCATCACGGCTACACACATGGTTGTTGCGTTTTAATTCGTATCTGGTGTCAAGTTATCTACAACCGGACATTAACAAATTCCCATCTGCCACATAACCGCGGGCACGGATCTCGAAAGTTTATACCCTGCAGGGGTGTCCCAACTTAGCCCATGATAAGCTCTCGCGACCAATGAAGGATATTCCTTCTCCCGGGAAGACCTGATCAGTCTCGGAATCCTGGTTTACAAGACATTTCGACAATGGTAAAACAAGACCAGCAAAGTCGCCTGATGCGCCGACAATCCCGATAGGAGCTGCACATATCTCGTTCTCAGGGCAACACCAGATAAGTCAAGCTATGAGTAAAACTAGACCTCGAGTTTCCCCGAGGTGGCCCCGCAGGCTGCTCGGTTCGAACCAGCACTGAGAGAAGCACTGGCCCGGGGGAGCAAAATAAAGATGACCCTTGGGTTAATTACTCCCAAGGGAACGGTATAGGTAGTAGGCAAATGGTAAAACCAATGTTGGGCTTTGCTGGAGGAGTTTTATTCAAGGCGAACTGTCAAGGGGGTCCCATAAATCACCCAACCGCGTTAGGGACGCAAAATCCAGGAACATAATACCGATATGACGGAAACTAGGGCGGCAAGAGTGGAACAAAACACCAGGCATAAGGCCGAGCCTTCCACCCTTTACCAAGTATATAGATGCATTAATAATATAAGAGATATTGTGATATCCCAAATAATCCTGTCCACCATGGAGCAATCTTCAACTTCACCTGCAACTAACAACGCTATAAGAGGGGCTAAGCAAAGCGGTAACATAGCCAATCAACGGTTTGCTAGGAATGGTGAAAAAGGTTAGAGGCTGACATGGCAATCTAGGAGGCTTGATAAGCAAGTGGTAGGTAGCGCGGCAAAGCGATAGAACGAAGCAACTAGCATAGCAATGATAGTAGTGAGATCCAAGGTGACGGTCATCTTGCAAGCATCAAAACAACATGCTACAACATCCTAACAAGATAGCAAAAGGCATGGGCATGAATTAAAGATAAAGCATGACAAAACATGAACACAGAGCTATCTCCAGAAAACACTATAACATGCTCAAAAGGACATGGCAAGATTGCAAATAATAATAGTCTGACTTAGCAGAAATAGCATCAGGTTGCAATGTTTAGAGCTATCAAACAACATGTTACAGGAAGTTAACATGGCAAACAAAGGCATGGCATGCTAGTACTAAAGACAAAGAACAAAACTCCCTTACTGAACTAATTCTAAAGATCAACAGAAAATATGGTATCATCCATGCAAACATGGCAAATGATATGACAGATTCATACATGGCAGGAACAACAATAAGTAGGCATGTTGGTGAGCTTGTACCACTCACCACAGAGCAATACATAGCATGGCCAGGTGACCAATAGTAAGATGGCATATTAATGAAGCTAAACATGGCAAGAGCAAGTTGATAGGATACATGGGTCACTAACAACAATCATGGCAACATTGAACTTAATGTTAACAGGCTGACAGCAACATTATTTAGCAAGTTTGGAGCAAGATAAAAACATGTTACAGCAGGCTATAAATGCAACCAGGGGCATCAACAGATAGAGCATGATATGTATAACAAAACATCCTTAGTGAACATCTCCAGATTATGCATATAATGACTTGTAGCAGCAGGTTTACATAGCATCATGATATAGCAGATTCAACCTAGCAAAACAGTAACAGCAAGTACCCTACTTCACGAGCTTGATACACTCATCACAAGGCACACAAAAATACATGGATGGAAACACTGTAAACATGGCATGATGTATTTCAAAACTCATGTAGACATCAAGCTCATAGGATGCACACACAAAATGCAACGAAAAAGACAAAACAGCAAGTTATAACAGTTTCAGCAGGTTAACATCATATAGCACTCTTGCAATGATGATTAGGGCATCGATACAGACTCAAACAAGCATGGCACACTGGAATGAAATGAAGAGCATCTCATGATGAACATTTTGATATATTACACGCAGCAAACGGAGCAACACACATCAAGATATGGCAGGTCAAACATGGCACCAGAATGCATAAATTTCAGGACTTGGGGAAAATTCGGGGGAGGGGGAAAGTCAACCTTCGGATCTGGATCTGGATCTGGGCCGCACCGGGCCCGAGGTTCATCGGGGAAGAAGAAGAACGTGGCGGCCGGAGTAGAGGAGGACGAAGCCGAAGAGGGGCGGAGCGGCGCGGACGGGTGCCGGCGGCGGAGGGACCCGCGGCGCGGCGGCGCTGGCGAGGAGGGCCGAGGCGTGCCGGGCGAGGCCGGGCGGGCGGCGGCGCTACGCTACTGGGCGGCGGCGGCGGGAAGCCAGCTGCTGGCGGCGAAGCGGGAGGCGCCGGCGCGGGTTCCGACGAGGCGCGAGGCGGCGCGCGGGCGAGGCGTCTGGCGGCAAGGGCGGCGCGGCGAAGCGAGGGTTCGATCCGGCCCCGGGCGGCCGCAGCGGTGCGGGAGGAGAGAGAAGGCCGGCGCTCCACTTGGCGGCGGCGGATTGGTCGCAGGCGGCAGCGAGATCTGTCCGGCGGGCGCGGATATGTCCAGCGGACGAGAGGAGCGGCCCTAGGGTTTCGGGACCCGGGATTTCGGAGGAGAAGACATATTTATAGCTAGAGGGAGCTAGGAGGCTCCAAATGAGGAGCGGTTTTCGGCCACTCGATCGTGATCGAACGACCGAGAGCATGGAAGGGGTTTGGATGGGTTTTGGGCCACCTTGGAGGGGTGTTGGGCTGCAACACAATGAGGCTTTTGTGGTTACCCGGTTAACCGTTGGAGTATCAAACGGACTCCAAATGGCACGAAACTTGACAAGCGGTCTACCGGTGGTATACCAAGGCCTCTTGGTAAACCTCGGTCCATTCCGAGAATATTTAACACCCGCTCACAACAAGAGACAAAAGGGGGACGCCGGAGGACATAGGAGTGTCGGATTGCAAAACGGACAACGGGGAAAAAGCTCGGATGCATGAAACGAACACGTATGCAAAATGAAATGCACATGATGACATGGCAATATGCAACAAACAAGCAAATGACAAGGCAACGATAGCGAATAACTGGCAGACACCTGGCGCAACGAATTCGGGGCGTTACAGACGGGATGCAAGCTCAAAATTTATTGACGGTTCTATAATTTCTAAGTGCGGCACTATTCCCAGACGGCGTAACGTGGGCACTGTCGGTGTCAAAACCGGCGGATCTCGGGTAGGGGGTCCCGAACTGCGCGTCTAGGCGGATGGTAACAGGAGACAAGGGACACGATGTTTTTACCCAGGTTCAGGCCCTCTCGGTGGAGGTAAAACCCTACTCTTGCTTGATTAATATTGATGATATGGGTAGTACAAGAGTAGATCTACCACGAGATCAGAGAGGCTAAACCCTAGAAGCTAGCCTATGGTATGATTGTTGTTCGTCCTACGGACTAAAACCCTCCGGTTTATATAGACATCGGAGAGGGCTAGGGTTACACAGAGTCGGTTACAATGGTAGGAGATCTACATATCCGTATTGCCAAGCTTGCCTTCCACGCCAAGGAAAGTCCCATCTGGACACGGGATGGAGCCTTCAATCTTGTATCTTCGTAGTCCAGGAGTCCGGCCAACGATGATAGTTCGGCTATCCGGACACCCCTTAATCCAGGACTCCCTCAGTAGCCCCCGAACCAGGCTTCAATGACGATGAGTCCGGCGCGTAGATTGTCTTCGGCATTGCGAGGCGGGTTCTTCTCCAAATTCCATATACTTGTTGAATAGTGTCCGGCTTCTTATAAATGCTGCGCTCCTTGGCTTCCACGCCCAATCATGGCCATCTTCCATGTGTCGAACGAATGCAAAAAGCCAAGGTATTTTTACATTTACCCCCCTAGCTGCGCAAATGAGCCGCCTATAAAAAGAGACAAGGATCTAGATCCGAATCACACCATCCCCCCTCCGCAAGCTTTCATCGGAGCGCCTCTGACAAAAAATCCATTCCATCATGGACAGTCGACGCGGCTCCTCCTCTCGCGCTCCCAGCCTTTAACCCGGGGATTGGGAGAGATGCTCAGTCCCGCATAGCAAGCTAGTAACGCTCCAAACCAAGGGTTTTCTTCCCCCAGCCTTCATGGTTCCGGTTCGAGACAGACTCGCCACCTATAAGGGCGGAAAGCAAACGGAGAGCGTCCCCGATCCTTCCAAAGGAGAGCGGGTATGCTTTGTCTCTTATTTGATAAGAGGACTCCGATTTCCAATGCATCCGTTTCTCCGGGGGCTCCTGGAGTTCTACGCCTCCAGCTGCACCACCTTACGCCTGCCTCCATTCTGCACATCGCGGGCTTCGTGGCCCTTTGCGAACTGTTCTTGGGCGTCGAGGCTCATTTTGCGCTGTGGAAGAGATTATTCTGCCTCGTACCCCGTTCTCATAAGGGGTCAATATATCAAGTGGGCGGAGCCGAGCTATGGCGCATCGCCGGGACCGGATATCTATCTGAAACCCCTAAGAAGGCGTCCGAAGACTGGCCTTCGGAATGGTTTTATATAGAAGACACACCGCTACCGGATCCCATTCGGACCGGCCTCCCGGAGTTCAGCAATGCTCCCTTGAAGAAACGCCTAAGTTGGCGTCCGCGGAGCTCTCAAAGGGAGAATGACAGGGACGTCCTTTACCTGATTGGCCGAATAAGATTATTGTCTCATTCCGGACTGACCATGATCGGGGTCATGGCCACATGCATTATGCGGGGCGTGCAGTCGCTACAGTATAGGGGCCACCCCATGTGGGATTTCAATGGGGAGGATGATGCCACCCGCCATGGCCGTAAGGGGCCGGGATCGGTCGTCGATCTGGTGAAGATCTTGTCCGGCCTGTACAAAGGGGAGGAGGAGGACTTCCTCCGTGCCAGTCCATTGAATGGATTTTCTATGAATAACCCTCGAAGCTGGGTAAGCGAACATTTCTTTTTGCCTATCCGATCCATATTCCCATGGTTAAGTACCTCATTTTGTGATTCCAATGCAGGAACTGCGCCGGGCTGTAGAGGATATACACAGCCCGCCACCACAACCCGAGGACCCGGAACGGTCCCTCGATCCGGCCTTCGAAGAGGATTCGGACATAAAGGTGGAGCTGATCGATGGGGTGTTCCACCAACTTAGCATCGACAATGCTTTGGTCGCCATTACGGCCGACTACCCCGGAATATTTCCAGCTTCCTAGGTAACTGTGACCGAAGTCCTGATACCATGACCCATCCGTGCTTATTTCTGATCACTGCATACCAATGGTGTTCCACAGGAGGTGCCTTTGAGGCGGGAAGCCGAGCCCGCGGCGGCTAGCCAACAAGGGGCAGCTCGGCCCAGCAGGCAGAAAAGAAATGCGGTGCGGATCGAGACGTCGCCGCAACAGTATGGCGCGCCACCATGTTCCAAGGGAAGACCCCTGGAAGGCATACTAACGCTCGTTATCTTTTCAGGAAGAAGAGCGCTCGCCGGACTGTGTCCGGGGAGGTAGCCAATCGAGCCTCCGCCAGCCAGGCTCCAACGCCAGGTCCGGAGGGGGAGGCGGACACAAGGCGCGCGTCGGATGCTCCTTCAACGGAGGATGCCGACAGATTGTCCGCAACCAAATCTGAGGTGGAGAGTGCCATGAATCATAGGTGCCACCGGACAATCCTTCGTGACGCATGTTTCTCCCAAGAGGCATTGAATGCCTTTAATTCGGGAGATGTGCACCTCCCTGCCGCTCAAGATGGTCTAGCCAGAGCCACGGAGCAGTATGTGAAAGACATACGGGGGAGGAATTTTGACGGTTATATATGCCAGTAACCCCCGAGACTTAAAATAGTTAGAATAACTGATTGAAGGATCATTTGTTATGCAGGATCTTACAGAAAAGAATACCCGCTGTCGGGAGCTTCAAGAGTGCAAGGCCCAACTTGAGGTCAAGACTAGCCGCCACATGTGGGGAGCCACAGAGACCCCTCCAAGAATATATACTTCGAAAGATAAGTAGTTTGTGTAGTGCGGCGTGTGTATAAGTCTGACAATAATATTGCAGATGGAGCCGGACTAGATCCGGACAGGCAACAGCTACTATGCCAGCTAAAGGCCGGTGAGAAGGTGCTTACAAGGGTGAGGCAAGAGAAAAATAACCTCCAAGATGCCAACAGCCAGCTGGGCGAGGAACTAAAAGATGTTCGTGCTCGGTGTGACTCCGACCAAAGGAGAATCGGTGACCGTCGCGGCATTTACAGTAAGTGCTTGAGCGAACTTTTGAAAAGAAGAGTTCAGCGAGGAAGTCGATTGACAGAAATATGTCTCTAGGTATGCTCACAGATCGTCCTGCAGAGGAAATGCCTGGTTCAACGGGTGACCAACTTCCCGAGCGGCTGCAACTGCATGAACGAGTTCGGCAGGTGATGAGAGGCGTCGCCCAGGCCTTGTGGCCCTCCGTCTCCCTACCCGAAGGCCTTGGAGAGCTTGCAGAGAAGCTTCAGGGAGCACGGCGGTGCTTCTGGCTTTGGAAGATATCGGCCTGCCGTCAAGGCGCCAGGGAGGCCTGGGCCATGGTGAAGACGCGGTACACGAAGGCTGACCCAAACCACATGGCCGAGGTCAGACCTATGGGGCCCGATGGGAAGGAGATCCCTGTGAGCTTAGTGTACGGCCAAGTAGAATTGGCCGCAAAGTATTCCCAGTGGGACTGTAAACTAGACAGCCTATTAGATGGTATTGAAGAGGAATACAATCAGTCAATTTGACTATGTACTTTAAAGTGACATGTAAAATGCCTTCTAGCCGGATTGTAGATCGTTTGTCGTAGCGGACCTTTTCGCTTCAACCTCGGGACCCGACAGTCCGGAGTGTGTCCGAATACCCTCGCGGTTATGTAAGAACCGGGGCATGCATGGAGACCAGGCGTAGGGGTCATGAGTGCTTTATCAGACAAGTGCCCAACTAGTTATGTTATATTACATGGTTAGTAGGAAACATCTTCCAGGGAGAATAGTTCCGTTAGGGGTTCCTTTTCCTGGGAGGCATGCCCTAAAGTGTATGTCCGGACTGCGAAAAAAGCAGAAAAACATCTGGGGGCAGATAAATGAATAAGTAAGAATTCGTCTTTTAGTTCACCGACCAAATATTCCCTTAAGAACGCTAGCTTTCGGCTTCACCCAGTCTGAGGTACGCGTCCGGATGACTCGGCGGTAACAATCGCAGAGGTGCTCCCTTTACCACCTAGCCGAACAATCGGGAACGTACGGGTAAGCACAGGAGCCAGGCAACCCAGCTTGGCCAAAACTTAAGTCATATCGATGCATATAATGGTGAATAAAAGGTACATGCGGAAGTGTGACACATGTGTTGGGCATAAAGCCCGTATAAATAAGCTTTTGTTAAAGAAGCCCCCAGGTATACTTAGCGCGAATAACGTGTCAAGTGTGTGCAAACAATGCGCAAATGAGCCTTCAACGGCTTCAGCAAAAAGGAGGGAGAAGGAGAGAAATAAAAGGCAGTTAAAGTATAAAATATAGACGGAGGAAGGAGACGAACTCAGAGTCCGGCGCTAGGCGTAGAATCTTCGGAGACGGGCTGCGTTCCATGGGTTCGGCGCAAGTTGGTTATCCGATGCGTTCCACAGATGGTATGCTCCGCCAGTCAGGACTTGGTCGATGATGAAGGGACCCTCCCATTTGGGTTTGAGTTTGCCCTTTTTCTTGTCCGGCGGGCGTAGAACTAATTCGCCAACATTGTAAGCTTTGGCCCATACTTCTCTGCTTTGGTATCTTCGAGCCTGCTGTTGATAGAATGCGGAACGGGCTTTTGCCACGTTGCGCTCCTCCTCCAAGGCGTCCAGACTGTTCGGCCGATCGAGCTCGGCTTCTCTTTCTTCGTACATGCGCACGCGAGGTGAATCATGAATTATGTCGCAGGGCAAGACTGCCTCTGCGCCGTATACCATAAAAATGGTGTGAACCCGGTAGTACGATTCGGCGTGGTCCGTAGCCCCCAGAGTACGGAGTCGAGCTCCTCTACCCAGTGCGTATTAGATTCCTTGAGGGACCGCACTAGTCTGGGTTTAATGCCGCTCATGATTAGACCATTTGCTCGTTCGACTTGACCGTTAGTTTGAGGGTGATAGACTGAAGCATAGTCGAGCTTGATGCCCATGTTTTTGCACCAGAGTTTAACCTCGTCGGCCGTGAAGTTTGTGTCGTTATCGGTGATGATGCTATGGGGACGCCAGAACGGTGTACTACCCCGATATGAAGTCTATCACGGGTCCGGATTCGCCGCCTTAACGGCTTGGCCTCTATCCATTTGGTGAATTTATCCACCATGACCAATAGGTATTTTTGCTTGTTGGTTCCTCCTTTAAGGGCCCAACCATGTCAAGCCCCTGCACATGAACAGCCGGTGATGGGTATAGTTTTGAGGGCGGTGGGTGGCATGTGGCTTTGATTAGCAAAGAGTTGGCAACCGACGCATTGTTGGACTAAGTCCTGAGCATCTGCCCGGGCCGTTGGCCAATAAAATCCTATATGGAAGGCCTTGCCTACAAGGGCCCGGGCTGCGGCGTGGTGCCCATCGAGTCCGGCGTGAATTTCAGCTAGAAGATTTCGCCCTTCCTCTTCGGAGATACACCTTTGAAGGACTCCGGTTGTGCTTTTCTTATAAAGCTCTCCCTCATGGACCTTATAGGCTTTAGATCGCCGTACTATGCAGCGGGCCTCGTTTTGGTCCTCGGGAAGTTCCTGCCTAGTTAAGTAGGCTAGGAATGGTTCCGTCCACGGGGCAATTACTGTCATTATTTCGTGGGCTGAATGTGTTATTTCATTGGCAGAACCATCGATTGTGTCAGAATGTTTGGTGTTGGGTGGTGCGGTTGTGTCCGGATTGTTGTTTCCGGACTCCCCTTCCCATAGTACGGATGGCTTGAACAGCCGCTCTAGGAAGATATTGGGAGGGACGGCATCGCGCTTTGCGCCAATGCGTGCCAATACATCCGCCGCCTGGTTATTATCCCGGGCTATATGGTGAAATTCAAGCCCTTCAAACCGAGCTGACATTTTTAGGACGGCGTTACGGTAAGCTGCCATTTTCGGATCGTTGGCGTCAAAGTCTCCATTTATTTGGGATATCGCGAGGTTCGAATCCCCGCGCACCTCTAGGCGTTTAATGCCCATGGAGACCGCCATCCAGAGGCCATGTAGAAGGGCCTCGTATTCGGCTGCGTTGTTGGAGTCCGTGTACATTATCTCGAGTACATATTGGGTGTGTTCACGGTTGGGGACGTCAGACGACGCCAGCCCCGTGCCGCCAACATTTTGGAGCCGTCGAAGTGCATGATCCAATTGGAATATGCGCCGTACTCTTTAAGGAGTTCGTCTTCAGTCCATTCGGCGATGAAGTCAGCCAAAACTTGCGACTTGATAGCTCGCCATGGTTTATAGGTTATGTCGAATGGGAGGAGCTCGATGGCCCATTTTGCAATCCGGCAAGTCGCGTCGCGGTTGTTTATAATGTCATTAAGAGGTACTTCGGATGCTACTGTTATCGAACACTCTTGAAAGTAGTGTCGTAGCTTCCGGGATGCCGTGAACACCGCGTACGCTATCTTTTGATAATGTGGATACCGGGACTTGCATGGAGTTAGGACAGTGGACACATAGTAAACTGGTTTTTGAAGGGGGAACTTGTGTCCTTCCGTTTCTCGTTCGACGACGAGCACCGCGCTTACAACTTGATGTGTTGCCGCGATATATAATAACATTGGTTCGCCCATGTCGGGCGCGACCAGGACCGGATTTGTAGCCAATATGGCCTTTATTTCTTCGAGTCCGGCCGTGGCGGCATCCGTCCACTCGAAGTGTTCGGTGCGCCGGAGGAGGCGATAAAGGGGTAATGCCTTTTCTCCCAAACGGGAGATAAAGCAGCTTAGAGCCGCCATGCATCCAGTCAATTTTTGTATTTGTTTGAGGTCTTTTGGGATATCCAATTGTGACAGAGCCCGGATCTTGGCTGGGTTTGCATCAATGCTTCTACCGGATACAATGAAGCCCAAGAGCTTTCCGGCTGGTACGCCGAAGACGCATTTTTCCGGATTCAGCTTAATGTCGTATGTTCGGAGATTGTCGAATGTGAGCCTCAAGTCGTCTACTAGAGTTTCGACATGCTTGGATTTGACGACCACATCATCTACGTATGCCTCCATTATTTCGCCGATCTGGTTTGCCAGACATGTCTGAATCATGCGCTGATATGTTGCGCCAGCGTTTTTGAGCCCGAAGGGCATTGTGTTGAAGCAGAATGGGCCGTATGGAGTGATGAATGCCGTTGCGGCTTGGTCAGCTCTGCCATCTTAATTTGGTGGTAGCCGAGTATGCGCCGAGGAAGCACAATGAATCGTGCCTGGGAGCGCCGATAATTTGATCGATGCGGGGAAGGGGGAAGGGATCCTTTGGGCAAGCCTTGTTAAGGTCCTTGAAATCGACACACAGGTGCCAGGATTTGTCCTTCTTTGGTACCATTACCAGGTTTGCTAGCCAGTCCGGATGTTTTATATCTCTGATGAGTCCGGCCTCCAATAGTTTGGCTAGCTCCTCTCCCATTGCCTGTCTCTTGGGTTCGAAAAATCGCCGAAGAGCCTGTTTGACTGGCTTGAATCCTTTTAGGATATTTAGGCTGTGCTCGGCCAGCCGGCGTGGGATTCCTGGCATGTCTGAAGGGTGCCAGGTAGGGCTGGACTAACGAGCTACTTGGATCGTTAAGGCTCGGCTCATTATGACTCATGATCGTGAAGGCTCGGATCGTTAATCTTGTTAAGGATATCGAGCTAAATTTAAGGATTGGCTCGATTCGTTATATGTTCGCGAGCGCTCGTGAGCAGCTCGTTAAAACTCATTAAGAAGATGTATCAGGGTATTCATCTAATGAAGAAAGCTACATGGAAGTATCAGGAGCAACAAATTTTGAACATATATATAGTTACAAAAATATGCTGACATGCACTTGTCAAAGACCTACCGTCTGCAAAAATACTTAAAAGATGCAGATTTGTAGCCTACTGCCACGATTTATAGCCTACTGACACGTTGCTACTGAGCTTAACGAGTAGCTCATGAAACTTGTTAGTTCGATTGCTTAACTCGTTAGTGTTAACGGGCTAAAATTGCTGCTCAGCTCGGTTCATTAAGAAAATCAGTCGAGCTCATACGAGTCGAGTTACCGAGTGCTCATTAAGCTCACCGAGCTTCGAGCTTTATGTCCAGCCCTAGTGCCAGGCAAAAATGTCCCAATTTTCCCGTAGGAATTCTCGTAGTGCGGCGTCTACATCAGGGTTTAATTGTGCCCCAATGGATGCCGTCTTTGTAGGGTCCGTTGGATGGACTTGGAATTTGACTATTTCGTCCGCTGGCTTAAAAGAGGTGGACTTGGATCTTTTATCGAGTATCACATCATCCCTGTTCACCGTGGAGTGCAGCGCAGTGAGTTCCTCGGCCGCTAGGGCTTCAGATAGTGCCTCTAGGGCTAGTGCAGCTGTCTTATTTTTGGCGTGGAGTGCTATGTCCGGATCACTGGCAAGAGTGATGATTTCGTTGGGCCCGGGCATTTTGAGCTTCATGTACCCATAATGGGGTATAGCTTGAAAAATTGTGAATGCCTCTCGCCCTAATAAAGCGTGATATCCGCTGCTGAACGGGGCCACTTGGAACATGACCTCCTCGGACCTGTAATTATCCGGCGAGCCGAACACCACATCCAGTGTGATTTTTCCTGTGCGGCATGCTTCCCGACTAGGGATTATTCCTCTGAAGGTTGTGCTGCTTCGCTCAATGCGGCTCCAGTCTATTTCCATTTTTTGAAGGGTTTCCTCGTAAATGAGGTTTAATCCACTGCCGCCGTCCATGAGTACCTTAGTAAGGCGAAAGCCGTCCACTATTGGACCGAGGACCAATGCGGCTGGTCCTCGGGCTGTTCGGAATTTAGGTTCGTCACTGGCATTAAAGGTAATAGCCGTGTCACTCCATGGGTTTATTGTTGCTACTTGGTAGACTTCGGCAAGGCTGTGGAGTGTTCGTTTCCACATATTATTTGATGCGAAAGTCTCGAAGACTGTTAATACCGTACTGGTGTTGCTGGGCTGGTTCTCTGGAGCTAGAAGCTCTTCGCCACTTTTGGCCACCTGCCGTAGTATCCAACATGCTCGAAGGCTATGGGTTGGAGTGACGCCCTCTGTACTATGAATTTTGCAGGGTCCATTGAGCCATCCCTCCAGTACGGTTCCGTGCCCTTTAGGGGGGTTTTGCTTTTTGGTATTTAACCCAGGTGCATGGCGATGATGCACCCTTTTATTTCGGACTAGGGTTGTATTCAGGGCCAGATTATCCCAGAATTTGGTTTCGGTTTTCCAGGCGCTCTTCATCGCACAGTACTTTCATACTATGGACACGAGGTCGGCAAAGCGTGTAATTTCACGACGACTTATGGCGTTTAGGATTCCCTTGTCCGTGCAATTATTGCAGAAAAGTGCAATTGCGTCTTCCTTGCGGCGGTCCTTTATCCTGTCCATAACCAGGAGGAATCTGGCCCAGTAATGGTGTACTGTTTCAGAGGGCTCTTGCCGGATTTGGTATAGATCGCTTATGTTTGGGTGGGCGGGTCGAATTAAATTCGGATCCCCGTCCAATCTAAGACTCAAGGGCCGAAAATTTTCCGAACTTGGAAGCGTCGGTTTTTGGATATTGTCCAATGAATCCAGCCCGCTATCTGACTTTAGGTTCAGGAGTTGATCGACGTCCGTCCCTCCGCGGGAATCCGGCATGGAGGGGTCGGGAATCCGGACATAACTAGTCCTTAATATAGAAGAAGAGTCGCCGTATTGTTCCTCCACCACAGCGACGTGGTGGGTAGCCTGGGGAGAATTGATCTCTCTCAGATTAGTTTTAGGCCCGATCTGATCGTAGTCTGTAGCGACTCCCAGGGCGGCGATGCGATCCAAGAGCTCGTTTAAGGAGGAGAGCTCCATCGGATCTAGCTGCTCGGCGAGTTCCGAGTTGACGTGAAGATTGCTTTGGATGACCCGAGAAGTCATCGTCGGTGGCTGGCGCCGAACAGCGGTCATAAGAAAACCGCTTAGCCGGAGAGTTTGGCCGATGGCCAAAGCTCCTTTAGCAACGGTGCCGTCTTTAAAGACGGACGAGGCATCCTTCCCGATGGCGCACGACTACGCAGGAACTCTCAATGAAAGCACCAATGTCGGTGTCAAACCGTGGATCTCGGGTAGGGGGTCCCGAAGCTGTGTGTCTAGGCGGATGGTAACAGGAGACAAGGGACACGATGTTTTTACCTGTGTCCGGGCCCTCTCGGTGGAGGTAAAACCCTACTCCCGCTTGATTAATATTGATGATATGGGTAGTACAAGAGTAGATCTACCACGAGATCAGAGAGGCTAAACCCTAGAAGCTAGCCTATGGTATGATTGTTGTTCGTCCTACAGACTAAAACCCTCCGGTTTATATAGACACCGGAGAGGGCTAGGGTTACACAGAGTCGGTTACAATGGTAGGAGATCTACATATCCGTATTGCCAAGATTGCCTTCCACGCCAAGGAAAGTCCCATCCGGACATAGGACGGAGTCTTCAATCTTGTATCTTCATAGTCCATGAGTCCGGCCAACTATGACAGTTCGGCTATCCGGACACCCCTTAATCCAGGACTCCCTCAGGCACGCTTTCTCGGCCGCGTACGTGGTGTTTGGTGCACCGCAATAGGCAATGTCAGCACACGTCTTGTTGCAAGAACCGTGTGCGCTCGTTATTACCATCTCGCACGCTTATTTTAGTTAACATGTGTGCCCGTCTAGCACACACACGTTGATCTGTCTAACTGTTTCTGTTTGTTATGGCTAATCGCAAATAGTTCATCCGTGTGAAGTGTATGCCATCAATCGCACACACCTTTGATCTGGCTGACCGTTTCTATTCTGTTGCCTAATCACAAATAGTTAATCCTTCTGAAGTGTATGCCCTCAATCGCACACACCTTTATCTAGCTGTCTATTTCTATTGTTCCGGCTCATCACAAAAAGTTAATCCGATTGAACTGTATGCCGTATATCGCACACGCCTTCATCTGGCTGCCCGTTTTCGTTCTTCTTCCTTATCGCAAACAATTCATTGAACTAAACCGTATGCCGTGCATCTCACACGCAACTAAAATCCGAACCGTGTTTGATGCATCCGTCATCGCAAACGTTTTGCACATTTTTGACGGATTTCTTACACCACCTTTTGGGATTATTGCATCACACACAGTTTCTCGAAGGGTCTCTGGTCGTAGTGTCACGTTAGCAGCATCCTTCAGTAATGTCACCTAACCCTCAAAAACATAGACAACACATAGTATGGGTTAGTACAGAGAGTGCAATTGATAATTTCTTATCATACCACAAGATCCTATGTGGTGCACCGTTTGCGCTTGTGTGTTGACCATTTAGAGTTCGATCTCCGAGCTTCATCTTGGTCAACTGATATCTCTACTCCATGTTTAATATTGACGTCATGAAGGGTATATTGAATTCTTCACTTGAATAGATTTCTTGAATACTTGATCAATCATGACTCAACACATGAGTCCATTATGATCATATCTTTGAGCCACTCCTAGAATTCATCATTCAAATCATCCTGTTAAGATCTTGATCCATTATGGCTCAAACCATAGCTCTAATTATGGCAATCCTTAAGATACTCCAATGAACTCCATTTTGATCATCTCGATGTAATTGTTGCTTCAAAGGAGTTGTCTTCCATTATTCTTCAATCATTTTTCAATGGGACTAACCTTCAAATGTATATCTCAATGCAAACATTAGTCCATAAGGATTGTCATTAATTACCAAAACCACACACGGGGACTACATGTACTTTCACTAGGTTCTAATTTAATTTGTTCCGAGGGTCTAGGTATTCTAATATTATATTTGTTAACCACGGTTGAGATTTTAGCATGTTCGTTTATCCTAACACGGAAAGGTGGTTTTTCAGTATAAGCAGTAGGCACAACTGGATCAACATTGTAAATGATAGTTTCATCTTTAACTATGACTAGCTCCTTAATATTTTCTTTAATAGGGTGATGATATTTAAACCACTTATCTTTAGGGAGGTCAACATGAGTAGCAAATGATTCACAAAAAGAGGCTACTATCACAGAGTCAATTCCATATTTAGTGCTAAACTTGTGAAAAGCATCAGTGTTCATAAAATATTTAACACAATCAAACTCTACCTGACTCTTTACCTTCGCCGAGTTCCCAATCTTGAGAGTTGCATTTAATTATTTTCAAAAGATCCCACCTGAATTCAATAGTCTTCTTCATAAAAGAACCAGTACAAGAAGTATCGAGCATGGATTGATCATTATGAGAAAGCCGAGCATAAACATTATGTATAATAATTTCTCTTGAGAGGTCATGAGTGGGCATGAATATAACATTGATTTAAGCCTCCCCCAATCTAGAGCAATACTTTCTCCTTCACGAGGCCAAAAATTATATATATAATTCCGATCATGATGAACTAGATGCATAGGATAAAACTTTTGGTGAAATTCCAATTTCAAACGATTCCAATCCCAAGCTCCAATATCATTACATAGTCTATACCATGTCAATGCTTTTTCACCCAAAGATAAAGGGAAAATCCTCTTCTTGACTTCATCTCTGGGTAAATTTGCAAGCTTAAATAACCCACAAACTTTATCCACATAGATTAGGTGCATATCAGGATGTAGTGTTCCATCCCTGCAAAAGGATTACCTAGCAGTTTCTCTATCTCATACCTGAAGGAATTTCATAACCAAAATTTTCAGTAGGTGCGGTAGGTTTAGGGGTAACTCTTTGTGTTTCCGGTCGAGGTGGAGATACCCCGAACAAACCCCTCAAAGGATTGTTTTCCATAGTAACAAGTAACAGTAAATTTCAGTATGTTATATAAATTTTTCCTTGCCGATTTCCACTTACCAAGAGCACTTCACTCCCCAGCAACGGCGCTAGAAAATAGTCTTGATGACCCACAAGTATAGGGGATCAATCATAGTCCTTTCAATAAGTAAGAGTGTCTAACCCAACGAGGAGCAGAAGGAAATGACAAGCGGTTTTCAGCAAGGTAATTTCTGCAAGCACTGAAATTATCGGTAACAGGTAGTTTGATAGCAAGATAATTTGTAACAAGTAATAAGTAGAAATAGTAACAATAGGTGCAGCAAGGTATCCCAATCCTTTTTGTAGTAAACGATAGGACGGAACGGTCTCTTATAATAAGCAAAGCGTTCTTGAGGACACACGAGAATTTCATCTAGTCACTTTCATCATGTTGGTTTGGTTCGCGTTCGCTACTTTGATAATTTGATATGTGGGTGGACCGGTGCTTGGGTGTTGTTCTTACTTGAACAGTCCTCCCACTTATGATTAACCCCTCTCGCAAGCATCCGCAACTACGAAAGAAGAATTAATATATAATTTAACCATAGAATTAAACATATGGATCCAAATCAGCCTCTTATGAAATAGCGCATAA
Source organism: Aegilops speltoides (assembly GCA_021437245.1). NCBI lineage: Eukaryota > Viridiplantae > Streptophyta > Magnoliopsida > Poales > Poaceae > Aegilops > Aegilops speltoides. Next base: position 348,248,572 of record CM038146.1, on the reverse strand, counting down.
ACTAGGGTTTCCCAAAGTGTCATGTACTCAACGTTCACATAACACCACTAAGGGAATCACAACATACATATCATCAAATATCGAACAAATATCAAATTCACATGATTACTTGCAACATGAATTCTCAGATGTCCTCAAGAACGAAAGTAACTACTCACACAACATAATCATGCTCAAGATCATAGGAGTAATAAATAGAATAATGGATTGACATATAATATTCCACCAAATAAACCTGCTAGCATCAACTACAAGATGTAATCAAAATTACTAGTCACCCATAGGTACCAATCTGAGGTTTTGATACAAAGATTGAACACAGGAGATGAACTAGGGTTTTGAGATGAGATGGTGTTGTTGAAGATGTTGATGGAGATTGGCCCTCCCACGATGAGAGGGTTGTTGGTGATGACAATAGCTTCGATTTCCCCCTCCCAGAGGGAAGTATCCCCGGCGGAATTGCTCCGCTGGAGAGCAAAAGTTCTCCTGCCCAAGTTCCGCCTGAAGACGGCGGCGCTCTGTCACGAAAGTCCTCTCCTTGTTTTTTCTAGGTCAAAAGACCTTATGTACCAGAAGATGGGCACTGAAGGTGGGCCAGGGCCCCCACTACCCACCAGGGCGCGCTAGGACGGCAGGCGCGCTAGGGCGGCAGGCGCGCCATGGTGCATAGTGGGCACCTGGGTGGCCCCCTCTGGTATTTCTTTTCTCTAGTATTTTTTATGTATTCCAAAGTAATTCTCCGTAAAATTTCAGCTCATTTGGAGATGTTCAGAATAGGTATCTCTGACGCAGCTTTTTCAGGTCCAAAATTCCAGTTGCCAGTATTCTCCCTCTTCGTGTAAACCTTGCATATTTTGAGAGAAAAGGCATTAGAATTACTCAACAAAGTGTTATATTGAATAAAAACACTATAAATAACAGTAGGAAAACATGATGCAAAATGGACGTATCAGCATCACGTCCAAGATTAGTAGACCAAAACGATTCTGCATCTACTACTATTACTCCACACATCGACCGCTATCCACCATGCATCTAGTGTATTAAGTTCATGGAAAAAAGGAGTAATGCTTTAAGTAAGATGACATGATGTAGACAAGATAAACTCACGTATGAATAAACCCCATCTTGATACCCTTAATAGCAATGATACATGCGTGTCATGTCTCTTTCTGTCACTGAGATTGAGCACCGCAAGATCAAACCCTTCACAAAGCACCTCTTCCCATGGCAAGATAAATCAATCTAGTTGGCCAAACCAAACTAATAAATCAGAGAAGAAATATGAGGCTATAACAATCATGCATAAAAGAGTTTAGAGAAAACTCAAATAATATTCACGGATAGATCTAATCATAAACTTATCGGATCCCAACAAACACACCGCAAAAAGTCATTACATCAAATAGATCTCCAAGAACACTGAAGAGAACATTATATTGAAGAACAAAAAGAGAGAATAAGCCATCTAGCTACTAACTATGGACCCATCGGTCCGTGGTAAACTACTCGCGCGTCATCGGAGGGCCAGCAAGGATAACGAAGAACCCCTCCGTGATTGTTTCCCCCTCCGGCAGAGTGCCGGAAAAGGCCTCTAGATTGGATCTCGTGCTTCTAGAACTTGCGGCGATGGAAAAAATATTTCGTGGACTCCCTGGTAGGTTTTGAGATTTTAGAGTATTTATAGAGGAAAAGGTAGGTCAAAAGGAGGCTCATGGGCCCCGCTACCCACAAGGGCGCGCCAAAGGCCCCTGGCGCGACATGGTGCATAGTGGGCCACTCCTTCATCTTCTGGTTCCCTCCCGAAGCTTCCAAGGTCTCTTATTGCCAGGAAAAAAATCTCCAAAAAATTTCATGGCATTTGGACCTTGCTTGGTACGGATATTCTGCAAAGTAAAAAACAAGCAAAAAACAGCAACTGACATTGGGCACTAAGTTAGTAGGTTAGTCCCAAAAAATGATATAAAGTTGCTTGTAAATGTATATAAAACATCCAAGATTGATAATATAATAGTATGGAACAATAAAAAATTATAGATACATTGGAGACGTATCAAGACGCTTCTAGTGATGCTATGGCCCCGGTTCTATTTTGCTACCATTGCAACCACTCATTATTATTGTTTTTTATGTCCCATATTATTTATCAAATCTATTTATCACTTTCTACCATACCATACAATTTTCCCTTGTTACTAACAAGACAAGAAGTTTGACAACCTTCTTCGTTGGTGCAAGTTTGTTTTGTGTGTTGTGTGCAGGTGCCGATCATTAGTTGTTGCAGAGATAACTTCTACTGGTTCAATAAACCTTGGTTCTCAATCAAGAAAAAAAATACTTAGTGCTAGGTTGCATCACCCTTACACTTAGGGGTTGCCCAACCACTCCTATGGAAGAGCAAGCATGGCCTCTTGATGGGAAGCCTGGCAGCAGGCTTGCTTCTAGTCCCCTCACGATTAAGGCCCTGTGATTTCAAAAGTTTCATAAGCACCACGTGGGAATCCGATTTGCAGGAGCCGCCTTCATGGGATGACTTCATCATGGAGATCAACTATCTACATCAACAATTCATGACTAAGTGAGCTTCATGAACCGGTTTCAACAAGCTTGCACAGGCCGGCTCCAGCAGATCGACCCTGGCCAAGAAACAACTAGATTTGAAGACTAGTTCGAAGGCTATTGGCGGTGTTGTGGCACAGGGGTGCACCACCTTACAGAAGTCGTCCTAACTAGGATAATCGGTCAGGGGCCCATCAGCCCCCGCTATGGCCCTACACTATGGTGGCCTCGAAAGACTTGGAGTAAAAGACAAGACAACCAGCGTCCGGAGGACTCCTTACTGACTTAGATCATGTAACCCCAGACTCTAGTACCCATATATGACGGGGTCAGCCTAGTTTAATAAACAACATTAAACCCATAGAGCTTTCCTTAATCCTCAATTTTTGTAACCCCTATACAATCAATATACACGAGCATGAGTAGTGTATTACCTCGTCTATCAATGGCCTGAACCTGGGTAATCCACTAGTCTCGTCGGATACCCTATCGAGGGATCTGTCGAAAAATACCCCGACAAAAGGTTTAAACAAACGAGGTCGTACTGAGGGATTTGGAAGTTTATATCAATCCTCATTGATCGCCGCCATTATTGCTATGTTATCATCGCTAACATTGTCTCACAACCATTTCAACAAAATTTCCTCCCTGAACCACTTCCCTCAGTTGGATACGTCAACACCACGAGGTTCACCTTGTCAAATGCATGAATGCGAAGACAGTTCCGAAGTCTATTTGGACTAGCACCTGAAGAAGGAATTCGGATTTTTTACCATGTCAAATTGAATGTTGAAACGCCCTCGATGCGGCTATATCTCCCACGTGTCGAAGCACGACTTAGAGGCATAACCGCATTGAAAGCAATGTCGCAAGTGAGGTAATCTTCACACAACCCATGTAATACATAAGGGAAAGAGATACATAGTTGGCTTACAGTCGCCACTTCACACAATACATAAATAAACATCCATCATTCAGTTTACACTCAAGGTCCGACTACGGAACCAAAATAAAAGAAGACTACCCCAAATGCAACACAGATCCCCGATCGTCCCAACTGGGCTCCACTACTGATCGTCTGGAAATGAAACATAGTAACGACCAAGGGCCTCGTCAAACTCCCACTTCAGCTCAGTTGCGCCATCTGCGCTGGTATCACCGGTACATGCATCTGTTTTGGTAGAATCTGTGAGTCACGGGGACTCAGCAATCTCACACCCGCGAGATCAAGACTATTTAAGCTTAAGGGAAGGGTGGTGTAATGAGGTGGAGCTGCAGCAAGCGACTAACATATATGGTGGCTACGATCGCAAAAGAGAGCAAGAAGAGAAGCAGGGCACGGTCGTGAAGCTAGTAGTGATCAAGAAGTGATCCTGAAACTACTTACGTCAAACATAACTCCAACACCGTGTTCACTTCCCGGACTCCGCCAAGAAGAGACCATCACGGCTACACACGCGGTTGATGTATTTTAATAAAGGTCAACTTCGGGTTTTCTACAACCGGACATTAACAAATTCCCATCTGCCTCATAACCGCGGGCACGGCATTCGAAAGATAATACCCTGCAGGGGTGTCCCAACTTAGCATCATAAGCTCTCACGGTCAACGAAGGATAAACCTTCTCCCGGGAAGACCCGATCAGTCTCGGAATCCCAGTTCGCATGACATTTCGGCAATGGTAAAACAAGACCGGCAAGACCACCCGACTGTGCCGACAAATCCCGATAGGAGCTGCACATATCTCGTTCGTGGCACAACGGATGAGCAATCCGCATAACTAAAACCAGACCTCAAGTTTCCTTGAGGGGGCGCTGCAAAGGGCTCTAGTTTGGACCAACACTCAGAGGAGCATTGGCCCGGGGGGTTAAATAAAGATGACCCTCGGGCTCGCGAAAACCCAAGGGAAAAAAAGGCTTAGGTGGCAAATGGTAAAACCAAGGTTGGGCCTTGCTGGAGGAGTTTTATTCAAAGTGAACTGTCACGAGGGTCCCATAAATCACCCAACCGCGTAAGGAACGCAAAATCAAGGAACATAACACCGGTATGACGGAAACTAGGGTGGCAAGAGTGGAACAAAACACCAGGCATAAGGCCGAGTCTTACCAAGTATATAGATGCATTAATTAAAACAATAGATATTGTGATATCCCAAAATATCCATGTTCCAACAAGGAACAAACTTCATCTTCACCTGCAACTAGCAACACTATAAGAGGGGCTGAGCAAAAGCGGTGACATAGCCAAACAATGGTTTGCTAGGAAAGGATGGTTAGAGGTTTGACATGGCAATATAGGTGGCATGATATAGCAAGTGGTAGGCAACGTAGCATAGGCATAGAAAAAGAGCGAGCATCTAGCAAGCAAAGATAGAAGTGATATCGAGGGTATGGTCATCTTGCCTGCAAGGTTCTCAGAGTTGTCGAAGGCTTGATCCTCGTAGGCGTTCTCAACAGGTTCCTCATACAAGTACTCGTCTCCCGGCTCTACCCAAAGCAAGAACACAAGCAATGGAACAACAATCAATCAAGGAGCAATGCACAAGCAATATGATGCAATACATGACATGCTATGCGAGATGTGATATGCAATGCATATGTGTGCTCGGAAGGAAAATGATGAACTGGCATCAACTTGGCAAACCAAGTATGCCGCTGAATGATGAGATGATTTCGCTGAAATCGATATGAAGATCACCGGAATAGGATGCACGGTTTGCAAATGGCAAACAAAACAATAATGGCACAAATCTGTGTTTAACAGCACGATGCTACTTAGCATGCAACAAGAAACTATGCTACAGCACCCCAACATAAGAACAAAGCATATGGCAGTGATCTACAGGAGATGCTTAACAAAAGAGGAACACTGAGCTACGGCTAAATCATATCATAACAGGCTCAAACAAGTATGGTGAAAGTGCAAAAAATATCAGGTTCACAGACTTAGTGAAAATACTAGTATGCCAGAAATTAACATCAGGAAGGCATGTTTAGAGCAAGCAAACAACAAGCTACAGGAACTTATAATAGCAAAACAAGACATGGCAGGAATCTACTCAAAGCATAGATCAAAAGTCCCTTACTGACCATAAGCCAAAAAGGACTAGAGGATATGCTGGCACCCATGTAAACATAGCAAGTTTCATTACAGATCTCAGACTTAGCAGAAAAACTGGACATGGCAAAAACAAATAACAAGTAGGCATGTTCGTGAGCTCGATGCACTCACTACAGGGCATCTCATGATAAACTAAGCATACATCCATCAAGAAGACATGGCATAGAAGCTATACATGGCAAGAACAACATCATAGCATACACGGATCAACTACAACAACCTTGTGAAAATTGAATCTCATGTAAACAATCTGCCAGGAAACATTTTGACGCAAAGGTAGAGCACGAAAATGACATGCTAGACTACTCCTTAATTGCCAACAAAGGCATGGATGGATAGAGCACATCCATATGTTCAAAACACCCTTACTGATCATGCTCAAAAAGGGCATAGATCTCTCTGTAACAACATGAACACATGGCATAAAAATAACAGCAGGAGATGACTTAGTGAAAACACTAAGTTCCTGAAATCAGCAACATTATCATCCCTAGTTTGCATGCTTGTGCTAGTCACCACAGAGATCACAAAAATACATGGCATACACCCCTGTAAAGCTGGCATGGCATAGATCAAAACATATGTAGGACTCAAGTTCATAAGGTGCACACATTAATCATGGCAAAAATGACAAAAGTGCAAGTTCTGTTAAGAAACAGAAACTAACATCACATAGCCCTCTTACAACAGAATTTCGGGCATCAAGATGAGCTCAAATGAAAATGGTGCAATGAGATGAAACGATGTACTCATTGCGGCGAACAATTTGACATATTATACGCACAAAACGGAGCTACGGGTGCAAAGATGTGATGCGATGAAAATGCAACAATATATTGGCAGAAAAGGACAGTGGAATTCGGGGAAGAAGAAAGTCAACCGCGTCTGTCCCGATCGGATCTGGGCGCGCTGATCGAGGTTCGCCGGCCGGAGTTGGAGCTCGGGCCGGAGGAGGACGTGGTCGAGTCGGCGGCGCCAGATCCGCCCGGCGCCGGGCGACGAGGCGCTCGAGGCGGCGACGAGTGGCGAGCCTTGGCGCGCGACCGAAGCTCGCCGGAGGGCGGCGGAGGCGACGGCGGCCGAGGAGGCGGGCGGCGGGCTGCGACGGAGGCGGCGCGGATCATGGGCGGCGGGCGCGCCCGGAACGAACGCAGGGAGGGCTCGCGCGGGCTCAAGGGCCATGGGCAAGGGCTGGTGCGGCGGCGACACGTGGCGGGCTGCGGTTCGCCGGCGCTGGCGGGCGACGCGTCCGGCTCCGTCCGGACGTGTCCGGCGTCCCGGAGAGGAGCGGGGCTAGGGTTAGGGTGGATTTGACCCGGGATTTCGGGGGAGGGGGTGTTTTTATAGGTAGAAGGAGCTAGGAGGCTCCAAATGGAGTGCGGTTTTCGCCCACACGATCGTGATCCGACGACGGAGAGCATGGAAGTGACTTAGATGGGTTATTGGGCTGTTTTGGAGGGGTGTTGGGCTGCAAGCCAGAAGAGGCCTTTGCGGTTACCCGGTTAACCGTTGGAGTATCAAACGAGCTCCAAATGACCCGAAACTTGACAGGTGGTCTACCGGTGCTATACCAGGGCCACTTGGAAAGGCTCGGTCCATTCCGAGAAAGTTTAATACCCGCTCATGGAAAAAATGTAAAAGGGGACGCCGGGTAACATAGGAGTGCCGGATTGCAAAACGGACAACGGGGAAAATGCTCGGAATCATGAGACGAACACGTATGCAAATGCGATGCACATGATGACATGATATGAAATGCATGACATGGACAAAATGCAAAATGAAGAAAAACCCAAGCACGAAGGGAATATCATATCACAATGTCGAAAACGGCAAGAGTTGGAGTTGCAAATATGGAAAGTTACATCCGGGGTGTTACAACACTCCACCACTACAAGAGGATCTCGTCCCGAGATCTAGGACTGAAAGAACTCCGGATATTCGGAAACTGGGTCGATACAACTAAAAAAACTGCTTACTTATCCCATGATATGGGGCAAAATTCGGAGGTGATCCTCGCGCTCCCAGGTGGCTTCTCGGTCGGAATGGTGTGACCACTTCACTTTCAGGAATTTGATTGACTTGTTGCGAGACTTGCGCTCGGTTTCTTCGAGAATAGCAACGGGGTGCTCATGATAAGAGAGATCTTCTTGGAGGTCAATTTCTTCAAAGTTGATAGTGCGTTCAGGAATCTTGAAGCACTTGCGAAGCTGTGACACGTGAAACACATCGTGCACGTTTGCAAAGTTGGATGGAAGCTCAAGTTGATAGGCGAGATCGCCTCTTTTGCCAATGATCTTGAAAGGACCCACGTATCTAGGGGCAAGCTTCCCTTTGATACCGAAGAGACGAGTGCCTTTCATTGGAGAGACGCGGAGGTAGACATGGTCTCCGATTTCAAAAGCCACATCACGGTGATTGTCATCATAATAGCCCTTCTGGCGCGATTGCGCGGCTTTGAGATTCTTACGAATGATTTTGCACATTTCTTCGGCTTCTATGATCAAGTCGTTGCCAAGAAGTTGGCGTTCACCTGTCTCGGACCAATTGAGAGGAGTACGACACTTTCTGCCATAGAGAATTTCGAATGGGGCCTTGCCCGAACTCGCTTGGAAACTTTTTTTGTAGGAGAACTCGGCATATGGAAGACAATCTTCCCACTTCATGCCAAAGGAAATGACACAAGCCCTGAGCATATCTTCAAGGACTTGATTGACTCGCTCGACTTGGCCACTTGTTTGAGGATGGAAAGCTGTGCTGAAACGAATGTTGGTGCCCATGGCCTTCTGAAAGGAGTCCCAGAACTTAGAAGTGAAGATGCTTCCACGGTCTGAAGAGATCAATTGCGGAATACCATGCAAGGAGACAATTATGGAGGTGTATAGCTCTGCCAACTGAGCTGCTGTGATAGATTCTTTGATAGGAAGAAAATGAGCCACTTTAGTAAGCTTGTCAATGACAACAAAGATAGCATCATTTCCACGCTTGGACTTAGGAAAACCATGAAGGAAATATGCCCTAGAGGCAATAATAAAGTTATTATTTATTTCCTTATTTCATGATAAATGTTTATCATTCATGCTAGAAGTGTATTAACCGGAAACATGATACATGTGTGAATGCATAGACAAAACAACATGTCACTAGTATGCCTCTACTAGACTAGCTTGTTAATCAAAGATGGTTAGGTTTCCTGACCATGAACAAGGAGTTGTTATTTGATTAACAAGGTCACATCATTAGTAGAATGATCTGATTGACATGACCCATTCCCTTAGCTTAGCACACGATCGCTTAGTATGTTGCTACCGCTTATCCATGACATATACATGTTCCTGTAACTATGAGATTATGCAACTCCCTTTATCGGAGGAACACTTTGGTGCTACCAAACGTCACAACGAATCGGGTGATTATAAAGGAGTACTACAGGTGTCTCCAAAGGCGATGTTGGGTTGGCGATTTCGAGATTAGGTTTTGTCACTCCGATTGTCGGAGAGGTATCTCTGGGCCCTCTCGGTAATACACATCACGAAGCCTTGCAAGCACTACAACTAATGAGTTAGTTGTGAGATGATGTATTACGGAACGAGTAAAGAGACTTGCCGTAACGAGATTGAACTAGGTATTGATACCGACGATCGAATCTCGGGCAAGTAACATACCGATGACAAAGGAACAACGATGTTGTTATGCGGTCCGACCGATAAAGATCTTCGAGAATATGTAGGAACCAATATGGGCATCCAGGTCCCGCTGTTGGTTATTGACCGTGAATAGTTCTAGGTCATGTCTACATTGTTCTCGAACCGTAGGGTCCGCACGCTTAAGGTTTCGATGATGCTTATTATGAGTTTATGTATTTTGATGTACCGAAGAAGTTCGAGTCCCGGATGTGATCACGGACATGACGAGGAGTCTCAAATGGTCGAGACATAAAGATTGATATATTGGAAGCCTATGTTTGGAGTTCGAATGGTTCCAAGAAAACGGAATTTACCGAGTACCGGAGGTTACGGAACCCCGGGGTAAATGGGCCTCGGTGGGCCTCGAGGAGAAGAGGAGGGGGCCGGCCAGAGGTGGCCGCGCCTCTCCCCCAGTCCGAATAGGACAAGGAGGGGGGCGCCTCTCCTCTTCCCCTCCCCCAATCCTATTCCAACTAGGAAGGGGGAGTCCTACTCCGGTGGGAGTAGGACTCCTGCCGCCTCTCTAGGCCGGCCGGCCCCCCCTCCCTCCTTTATATACGGGGCAGGGGGGCACCTTGAACACACAAGTTTGATCTTTAGATCGTTCCTTAGCCGTGTCGGTGCCCCTCCACCATATTCCACCTCGGTTATACCGTCGCAAGCTTAGGCGAAGCCCGCGCCGTGAAACATCAAGATCGCCACCACGCCGTCGGTCGACGAAACTCTCCTCGACACTCGGCTGGATCGGAGTACGAGGGACGCCATCGAGCTGTACGTGTGTCAAGAACTCGGGGCGCCGAGTAACGGCGCCGGATCGGTCGGATCGCGAGGAGAACGACGACTACTTCCTCTACGCCAGATCGCTTCCGCTTGGTTCACGAGGGTACGAGACAACACTCTCCCTCTCGCTATATCGTCACCATGATCTTGCGTGTGCGAGGAAAATTTTTGAAATTACTACGTTCCCCAACAAAGGGTATCGAGCCTCAGGTTTTTCTATGGTTTGATGTTTTGCACGAGTAGAACACAAGTGAGTTGTGGGCGATACAAGTCATACTACCTACCAAAGATGTCATACTTTGGTTCAGTGGTATTGTGAGATGAAGCGCCTGCACCGACATTACGCCAGACGCTTACGCGAGACTGGTTTCACCGCCACGAGCACTCGTTGCTTAAAGGTGACTGGTGGGTGCTGTCTCTCTCACTTTAGTTGAACTGAGTGTGGCTACGCCCGGTCCTTGAGAAGGTTAAACGAGTCTATTTGACGAAGTATCGCTGTGGTTTTGATGCGAGGTGAGACTGGTTCTTGCTTAAGCCCGTAGCAGCCACGTAAAATTTGCAACAACAAAGTAGAGGACGCCTAACTTGTTTTTGCAGGCATGTTGTGATGTGATATGGTCAAGACGTGATGCTATATTTTATTGTATGAGATGATCATGTTTTGTAACCGGTTATCGGCAATCGGCAGAGCCATATGGTTGTCGCTTATTGTATGCAATGCATCGCCTCGTAATGCTTTACTTTATCACTAAGCGGTAGCGATAGTCGAGAAGCATAAGTTTGGCGAGACGACAACGATGCTACGATGGAGATCAAGGTGTCGCTACCGGTGGCGATGGTGATCATGGTGGTGCTCCGGAGATGAAGATCACGAAGCACAAGATGATGATGACCATATCATATCACTTATATTGATTTGCATGTGATGTTTATCCTTTATGCATCTTATCTTGCTTTGATCGACGGTAGCATTATAAGATGATCTCTCACTAAATTATCAAGAAGTGTTCTCCCGAGTATGCACCGCTGCCAAAGTTCGTCGTGCCTGCACACCACGTGATGATCGGTGTGATAAGCTCCACGTCCATCTACAACGGGTGCAAGCCAGTTTTTGCACACGAGAATACTCTGGTTATACTTGACGAGCCTAGCATATGCAGATATGGCCTCTAACACGGAGACCGAAAGGTCGAGCGTGAATCATATAGTAGATATGATCAACATAAGATGTTCACCATTGAAAACTACTCCATTTCACGTGATGATCGGTTATGGTTTAGTTGATTTGGATCACGTGATCACTTGGATGACTAGAGAGATGTTTTTCTAAGTGGGAGTTCTTAAGTAATATGATTAATTGAACTTAAATTTATCATGAACTTAGTACCTGATAGTATCTTGCTTGTTTATGTTTGATTGTAGATAGATGGCTCGTCTTTGTTGTTCCGTTGAATTTTAATGTGTTCCTTGAGAAAGCAAAGTTGAAAGATGATGGTAGCAATTACACGGATCGGGTCCGAATTTGAGGATTATCCTCATTGCTGCACGTAAGAGTTACGCCTGGATGCACCGCTAGGTGCAGCTCGCTTGCTAATGCAACCGCAGATGTTATGAACGTCGCGCGAGCAAAGCTGATGACTACTCTATAGTTCAATGTGCCATGCTTTACGGCTTAGAACCGGGACTTCAACGATGTTTTGAACGTCATGGAGCATATGAGATGTTCCAGAGTTGAAGTTGATATTCCAATGTAATGCCCGGATTGAGAGATATGAAGTCTCCAATAAGTTCTATAGCTGCAAGATGGAGGAGAATAGTTCATTAGTGAGCATATACTCGTAATGTCGGGTACTACAATCACTTGACACAATTGGGAGTTAATCTTCCGGATGATTGTGTCATTGATGTAATTCTTCAATCAACGCCACCAAGCTACAAAGGCTTCGTGATGAACTATAATATGCAAGGGTTAGTAAAGACTATACCGAGCTCTTCGCAATGCTAAAGGTCATGGAGGTAGAAATCAAGAAGGAGCATCAAGTGTTGATGGTCAATAAGACCACTAGTTTCAAGAAGAAAGGCAAAGGGAAGAAGAAGGAACTTCAAGAAGAACAGCAAGCAAGTTGTTGCTCAGAGAAGAAACCCAAGTCTGGACCTAAGCACAAATCGAGTGCTTCTACCGCAAGCGCATCGTCATCGAAGCGGAACTGCCCCAAGTATTTGGCGGATAAGAAGGATGGCAAGGTGAACAAAGGTATATGTGATATACATGTTATTGATGTGTACCTTACTAGAGCTCGAGTAGCACTGGTATTTGATATCGGTTCTCTGCTAATATTTGCAACTCAAACAGGGACTACTGATTGCTTAACTCGCAAAGGACGAGGTGACGATGCGCGTGGGAAATGGTTCCAAAGTCGATGTGATCGCGGTCGGCACGCTACCTCTACATCTACCTTGGGATTAGTTTTAGACCTAAATAATTGTTGTTTGGTGCTGCGTTGAGCATGAACATTATATCTGGATCTTGTTTGATGCGAGACGGTTATTCATTTAAATCGAGAATAATGGTTGTTCTATTTACATGAGTAATATCTTTTATGGTCATGCACCCTTGAGGAATGGTCTATTTTGATGAATCTCGATAGTAGTGATACACATATTCATAATGTTGAAACCAAAAGATGCAGAGTTGATAATGATAGTGCAACTTATTTGTGGCATCGCCGCTTAGGTCATATCGGTGTAAAGCGCATGAAGAAACTCCATACTGATGGACTTTTGGAGTCACTTGATTATGAATCACTTGGCACTTGCGAACCGTGCCTCATGGGCAAGATGACTAGAACACCGTTCTCCAGTACTATGGAGAGAGCAACAGATTTGTTGGAAATCATACATATGTATGTATGTGGTCCAATGAATGTTGAGGCTCGTGGCGGATATCGTTATTTTCTCACCTTCACAGATGACTTGAGCAGATATGGGTATATCTACTTAATGAAACATAAGTCTGAAACGTTTGAAAAGTTCAAAGAATTTCAGAGTGAAGTTGAAAATCATCGTAACAAGAAAATTAAGTTTCTACGATCCGATCGTGGAGGTGAATATTTGAGTTACGAGTTTGGTCTACATTTGAAACAATGCGAATAGTTTCAAGAACTCACGCCACCCGAACACCACAACGTAATGGTGTGTCCGAACGTCAGAATCGTATTTTACTAGATATGGTACGATCTATGATGTCTCTTACTGATTTACCGCTATCGTTTTGGGGTTATGCTCTAGAGACGGCCGCATTCACACTTGAATAGAACACCGTCGAAACCGCTGAGACGACACCTTATGAACTATGGTTTGGCAAGAAACCAAAGTTGTCGTTTCTTAAAGTTTGGGGATGCGATGCTTATGTGAAAAAGCTTCAACCCGATAAGCTCGAACCCAAATCGAGAAATGTGTCTTCATAGGATACCCAAAGGAGACAGTTGGGTACACCTTCTATCACAGATCCGAAGGCAAGACATTCGTTGTTAAGAATGGATCCTTTCTAGAGAAGGAGTTTCTCTCGAAAGAAGTGAGTGGGAGGAAAGTGGAACTTGATGAGGTAATAGTACCTTCTCCCTTACTTGAAAGTAGTTCGTCGCAGAAACGGTTTTCGAGACACCTACACCAAGTAGTGAGGAAGTTGATGATGTCGATCATGAAACTTGAGATCAAGTTTCGCAGAACCTCGAGATCAACCAGAGTAAGATCCGCACTGAGTGGTACGGTAATCCTGCTCGGAAATCATGCTACTAGATCATGATGAACCTACGAACTATGAAGAAGCGATGGTGAGCCCAGATTCCATAAAATGGCTTGAGGCCATGAAATCTGAGATGGGATCCATGTATGAAAACAAAGTATGGACTTTGGTTGACTTGCCCGAGGGTAGGCAAGCAATAGAAAACAAGTGGATCTTCAAGAAGAAGACCGACGCCGACGGTAATGTTATCGTCTATAAAGCTCGACTTGTCGCAAAGGGTTTTCGACAAGTTCAAGGGATTGACTACGATGAGACCTTCTCACCGAAGCGATGCTTAAGTCCGTCCGAATCATGTTAGCAATTGCCGCATTTTATGATTATGAAATTTGGCAAATGGATGTAAAGACTGCATTCCGAATGGATTTCGGAAGAAGAGTTGTATATGATGCAACCGAAGGTTTTATCGATCCAAAGGAGCTAACAAAGTGTGCAAGCTCCAGCGATCCATCTATGGACTGGTGCAAGCATCTCGAGTTGGAATAAACGCTTTGATAGTGTGATCAAAGCATTTGGGTTTGTACAGACTTTTGGAGAAGCTCTGATTTACAAGAAAGTGAGTGGGAGCTCAGAGCATTTTCGATATTATATGTAGATGACATATTGCTGATCGGAAATGATATAGAATTCTGGATAGCATAAAAGGATACTTGAATAAGAGTTTTTCAATGAAAGACCTCGGTGAAGCTGCTTACATATTGGGCATTAAGATCTATAGAGATAGATCAAGACGCCTAATTGACTTTCACAAAGCACATACCTTGACAAAATTTTGAAGAAGTTCAAAATGGATCAAGCAAAGAAAAGGGTTCTTGCTCGTGTTACAAGGTGTGAAGTTGAGTAAGACTCAATGCCCCACCACCGCAGAAGATAGAGAGAAAATGAAAGATGTTCCTATGCTTCAGCCATAGGCTCTATCATGTATGCAATGTTGTGTACTGCACTGATGTGTGCCTTGCCATAAGCCTAGCAGGAGGTACCAAAGTAATCCAGAGTGGATCATCGACAATGGTCAAGAACATCCCGAAATACCGAAAAGGACTAAGGATATGTTTCTCGATATGGAGGTGAAAAGAGCTCATCGTAAACGGTTACGTTGATGCAAGCTTTGACACCGATCCCGGACGATTCTAAATCGCAGACCGGATACGATTTACACTAAACGGAGGAGCCGTCGGTTGGTGCAGTTCTAAACAAAGCGTCAGCGGGATCTACATGTGAAGCGGAATACATAGCAGCTTCGAAGCAGCTAATGAAGGAGTCGGATGAAGGAGTTCATATCCGATCTAGGTGTCATACCTAGTGCATCGGGTCCAATGAAAATCTTCGTGACAATATCGAGCAATTGCCTTAGCGAAGGAATCCAGATTTCACAAGAAAGGACCAAGCACATCAAGAGACGCTTCAATTCCATCCGGACTTAGTCCGTGGGAGACATAGAGATTTGCAAGATACACACGGATCTGAATGTTGCGCACCCGTTGACTAAGCCTCTTCCACGAGCAAAACATGATCAGCACCAAGACTCCATGGGTGTTAGAATCATTACTATGTAATCTAGATTATTGACTCTAGTGCAAGTGGGAGGCTCAAGGAAATATGCCCTAGAGGCAATAATAAAGTTATTATTTATTTCCTTATTTCATGATAAATGTTTATCATTCATGCTAGAAGTGTATTAACCGGAAACATGATACATGTGTGAATGCATAGACAAAACAACATGTCACTAGTATGCCTCTACTAGACTAGCTTGTTAATCAAAGATGGTTAGGTTTCACCATGAACAAGGAGTTGTTATTTGATTAACAAGGTCACATCATTAGTAGAATGATCTGATTGACGTGACCCATTCCTTAGCTTAGCACACGATCGCTTAGTATGTTGCTACCGCTTTTATCCATGACATATACATGTTCCCGTAACTATGAGATTATGCAACTCCTGTTTACGGAGGAACACTTTGGTGCTACCAAACGTCACAACGAATCGGGTGATTATAAAGGAGTACTACAGTGTCTCCAAAGGCGATGTTGGGTTGGCGATTTCGAGATTAGGTTTTGTCACTCCGATTGTCGGAGAGGTATCTCTCGGCCCTCTCGGTAATACACATCATGAAGCCTTGCAAGCACTACAACTAATGAGTTAGTTGTGAGATGATGTATTACGAACGAGTAAAGAGACTTGCCGTAACTAGATTGAACTAGGTATTGATACCGACGATCGAATCTCGGGCAAGTAACATACCGATGACAAAGGGAACAACGATGTTGTTATGCGGTCTCGACCGATAAAGATCTTCAGAGAATATGTAGGAACCAATATGGGCATCCAGGTCCCGCTGTTGGTTATTGACCGTGAATAGTTCTAGGTCATGTCTACATTGTTCTCGAACCGTAGGGTCCGCACGCTTAAGGTTTCGATGGCGATGCTTATTATGAGTTTATGTATTTTGATGTACCGAAGAAGTTCGAGTCCCGGATGTGATCACGGACATGACGAGGAGTCTCAAATGGTCGAGACATAAAGATTGATATATTGGAAGCCTATGTTTGGAGTTCGAATGGTTCCAAGTAAAACGGAATTTACCGAGTACCGGAGGTTACCGGAACCCCGGGGTAAATGGTCCTCGGTGGGCCTCGAGGGAGAAGAGGAGGGCCGCCAGAGGTGGCGCGCCCCCCCCCAGTCCGAATAGGACAAGGAGGGGGCGGCGCCTCTCCTCTTCCCTCTCCCCCAATCCTATTCCAACTAGGAAGGGGGAGTCCTACTCCGGTGGGAGTAGGACTCTCCAGCCGCCTCTCTAGGCCGGCCGGCCTCCCCCTCCCTCCTTTATATACGGGGCAGGGGGCACCCTTGAACACACAAGTTTGATCTTTAGATCGCTCCTTAGCGTGTCGGTGCCCCTCCACCATATTCCACCTCGGTTATACTGTCGCAAGCTTAGGCGAAGCCTCGCGCCGGTGAAACATCAAGATCGTCACCACGCCGTCAGGTCGACGAAACTCTCCCTCGACACTCGGCTGGATCGAGTACGAGGGACGCCATCGAGCTGTACGTGTCAAGAACTCGGGGCGCCGGAGTAACGGCGCCGGATCGGTCGGATCGCGAGGAGAACGACGACTACTTCCTCTACGCCAGATCGCTTCCGCCGGGTCTCACGAGGGTACGTAGACAACACTCTCCCCTCTCGTTGCTATACGTCACCATGATCTTGCGTGTGCGTAGGAAAATTTTTGAAATTACTACATTCCCCAACAAACCAGTCACGAAGTCCATCTCGACATGATCAAACTTCCATTCCGGAATAGCAAGAGGTTGGAGGAGACCAGCTGGTCTTTGGTGTTCTACTTTCACCCTTCTGCAGACATCACATTCATTCACGAATTGAGCAATTTCTCGCTTCATTCGAGTCCACCAATACGACTGCTTGAGGTCATGGTACATCTTCGTACTTCCAGGATGAACGGATAGGAGGGAATTGTGTGCCTCATTCATGATGACTTTTCTCAGATCGCCTTTAGGAACCACAATACGATCCTCAAAGAAAAGAGTATCTTTGTCATCCAAGCGATAGCACTTGTATTTGGAAATGCCCTTGTCAATACCACGTTTCACCTTCTTCACCATGGCATTCAGGAGTTGTGCCTCACGAATTTGATCTTCCAAAGTAGGAGAGACTATGAGGTTGGCAAGAAAGCCTTGAGGAACAACTTGAAGATTCAGCTTGCGGAAAGCTTCACAGAGATCCGGTTGAAATGGCTTGAGAATTAAGCTGTTGCAATAAGCCTTTCTGCTCAAAGCATCTGCAATCACATTCGCCTTGCCAGGAGTATATTCAATACTTGGATTGCACTCTTGAATCATTTCGACCCATCGAGTTTGCCTGAGGTTGAGGTTGGGTTGAGTGAAGATATACTTGAGACTCTTGTGATCGGTGAAAATGTCCACTTTCCTTCCCAACAAGAGATGTCTCCATATTATCAATGCATGGACAATCGCCGCCAACTCAAGATCGTGAGTGGGGTAGTTCTTTTCGTTGGGCTTCAACCGACGAGAGGTATAGGCCACAACTTTCTTCTCTTGCTAACACAGACCGAGACCTTGCAAGGAAGCATCACGTAAAACTTGAATGGCTTGGATTCATCAGAGGTGTCAAGACAGAGCTGTGACGAGTTTCTCTTTGAGGGTGTTGAAAGCGACATCACACTCAAAGGCCCGGACATACTTGACATGCTTTCGAGGAGGTTGGAAAGAGGCTTTGCAATCTTGGAGAAGTTCTCAACGAATCTTCGCAATAGCTTGCAAGACCGAGAAAACTGCTGAGCTGCTTGACATTCTGAGGAGGTTCCCAATTCACAATTGAAGACACCTTCTCGGGATTAACAGCGATGCCCTTGGTGGAGATGATGTGACCAAGATAAAGAACTTCATCAAGCCAGAACTCACATTTGGAAAACTTCAGATAGAATTGATGCTCTCGAGCTTGTCGAGCACCAATCGCAAATGTTTGGCATGATCCTGCTTGTTCTTGGAGAAGACCAAAATATCATCGAGATACACCAAGATGAAATCATTGGTGTAGGGGTTGAAGATAAAGTTCATCATTCGAGAGAATGTTGGAGGAGCATTGACAAGGCCGAAAGACATGACAGGATATTCATAAGAACCATAGCTTGTTCTCGAATGCCGCCTTGGGAATATCTTGTTCACGAATGTGAATCTGATGATAACCCATACGAAGGTCAAGCTTGGAGAAAACTTTAGCACCTTTGAGTTGCTCGAATAGCTCATTGATGTTGGGAAGTGGATACTTGTTCTTGATTGTCTTCTTGTTCAATGGACGGTAATCGACGCAAAGTCGGTCCGTGCCATCCTTCTTCTGGACAAAAAGAACTCCACATCCCCATGGAGATGAACTCGGTCCGATCAAACCCTGACGCTCTTGTTCATCGAGCTGCTTCTTCAATTCCTTCAGTTCTTCAGTCCAAGCTTGTAAGGACGCTTGCAAACGGGTTGATGCGTGCTCAAGATTGATAACGAATTCGACCGCCGATGCGGAGGCATACCCGAAGCACTTCGAAAGACATCTTGGTACTCACAAACGATCGGAATTTGAGAGATTGCGTGTAGCTCGCCCTTCTCATTGAGAGAAAACAACCAATGGTTTCATCACGAAGGCATAGATGATAACATCCTCGTAAGAGTGTGTCAAATGAATTTCCTCGGCAGACAATCAAGTTGAGCTTTGTGCCGAGAAAGCCATCCATACCGAGAATTAGATCAATATCCGAGTCACCAAGGACAATTGGAGAAGATGAAATCTATAGTCGCCCATCTTGATAGAGACATCCCAACCAATGCTCGAGAAGTCATTTGCCGAGCCGGGAAACAATAGACAAAGGACTCGGCAATACTTGAGTAACCAAATCATGCATAGCCACAAAAGGTCTTGAAATGAAAGAATGCGATGCACCAAAGATCGAATAAGACTTTTGCAGAATATCATTAATCGAGAGATTACCCATTATCACATCTCAAGAATCCTCGCTCGAGCTGCATTCATCATGTTCACCTTTGCATGCTTCGGATTATGCTTGACCACCGCATTGCTTGAAGATCTCACAGAGGAGGAGGCGGAAGGCGCTTTGGTTGAAGCATTTGTTCGATAGTGACCTTTTCTTGACACTTGTTGCAGGTCACCTCCGAGAGCGGACGGTGATAAGGAGCATTTGACCTTTGAGCTTGAGGCTAAGACTTGTTCTGGTAGCTTGGGTTGGGTGGGTGGGAAGATCCACGACCACCTGAGTTCTTCTGTTGGTAAGGCCGACGAAACGGAGGAGGAGGAAGGTAGAACTTTTGCTGCTTAGCTGCCACTTGAGAGGAAGAAGACTGAACTGCATCCCTGATTCTCTTCTTTGAAGCCTCACACTTGAGCTGAGCACCTTCATGATTGAGAGCCATATTGTAGAATTGATCAAATTGAGTAGGCTCAACAAGAACGAGAGCTAACTGCAGATCCTCTCTAAGGCCACCTCTGAATTGATAGATCATACTCTTTTCATCAGAACGCCTTGTTTAGCGGCGAGCAAGTTTCAAACTCGCTTGTTGTATTCAGTACATCGACATGTTGCCTTGCTTGAGATTGCGGAACTCCTCACGCTTGCTCTCAACAACACCGGTAGGAATGTGGTGAGCTTTAAAGTCCCGACAAAAATCAGTCCAAGTAATCACCGACCTCCTCTCGAATCCTTGTATCTTTGGAACCAATCACTGCTCGATCCTTGAGCTGAAAAGACGCGAACTTGACGTAGTCCTCGTGTCGACATTGCTGCATTCAAATGCTTGTTGATATCCACGAGCCAATCGTCGGCGTCGTGGCCTCGCACGAAGAGTGAAAGACTTTGGCTGATTTGCAAGGAATTGGTTGAGGGTAGGAAACTAAGGCTGATGGTAGAACTACCCTTGACCTTGACTCCCTTGGTTGCCTTGGCCTTGGTTACGCTCTTGCATCAGCTGAATCAACAACTGAGCGTTGGCATTTGTGGATGCCATCAAAGTTTGCCATGCCTCCGGAGGCGGAGGTGGAGGTGGAGGGTTCGCTCGACTCCCATCACTGCTCCGGATTCTCGACGCTGGCGGAGCCATCCTGAAGAGGGTGACATCCATTAGCATCTTGATTGACAGATAGACAAGTTGAATCAACGGATAGAAATTGCAACATATAGTCTTCACAATAAACATTCGAACAGGGATGAACGAATGAATTCCAAAGTAAACATCACGTCCATTAAGGTGAGAAGCCACTTGATAAGAGATTGATTAATGAAAATAAAAACAAGGTATGAATGGAACAAATAAGTGGCAAGGATTACCCAATCACAAACCAAATATCTGCGGGAAGAAGTGCTAGAGCTACTTGAATCCCACCTATAAACTCCCGAAACTTTTCGGTTATGCAATCTGGTGTTGGGGATACAGGGGAAGCAATATATCTCACCCAAACTAACAATCCCTACATCCAGCTGTATCCATCCGTCAACACATAACCAAGAAACCTTCGAAATCGTGGTACCTCAACCTTCAAAAGCATCCGTTATACGAAGTCATGGCAATACTCCGTACTCACCTCAAGATCGGGTTATCGGGTTATCTCACCAACAACTCGCATAAAAGAGATTTTCGATGTCGCGCATTAAACTCGTGTATTCCGAACTACAACGATAAAATTATGACGACAACACCTCACAGCTCAACTCCCCGGGACACTTCCACTAAACCCCTGACAGGAGGCACCAAGACAATGTTCTCATCATAAAACCATCGGAACGATTCCAAGATACCGCGTGATCCTAAAAAAAATTTAGTGAAATTTGAGGAGAGGAAAGTCAAAACTTCTACGTCAGAGACCTCACCAGAGCGATTTAAGGGACAGAGGAGTAAAAGAATTCTAACTCTCCGATATATATAATCCTAAATGACTCAAAACATTTTTCTAGACACAACTCGCCGCTAAAAACGATCAAGCGGTGGGGCTCCTAAGGTCGGGAAGGCTCGATTACCAACTTGAACGCCTCGATGCGGCTATATCTCCCACGTGTCGAAGCACGACTTAGAGGCATAACCGCATTGAAAGCAATGTCGCAAGTGAGGTAATCTTCACACAACCCATGTAATACATAAGGAAAGAGATACATAGTTGGCTTACAATCGCCACTTCACACAATACATAAATAAACATCCATCATTCAGTTTACACACAAGGTCCGACTACGGAACCAAAATAAAAGAAGACTACCCCAAATGCAACAGATCCCCGATCGTCCCAACTGGCTCCACTATCGATCGTCTGAAATGAAACATAGTAACGACTAAGGGCCTCATCAAACTCCCACTTCAGCTCGGTTGCGCCATCCGTGACCGGTATCACCGGTACCTGATCTGCTTTTGGTAGAATCTTTGAGTCACGGGACTCAGCAATCTCACACCCGCGAGATCAAGACTATTTAAGCTTAAGGGAAGGGTGGTGTAATGAGGTGGAGCTGCAGCAAGCGACTAGCATATATGGTGGCTACGATCGCAAAAGAGAGCGAGAAGAGAAGCAGGGCACGGTTGTGAAGCTAGTAGCAATCAAGAAGTGATCTTGAAACTACTTACGTCAAACATAACTCCAACACCGTGTTCACTTCCCTGACTCACGAGAAGAGACCATCACGGCTACACACGCGGTTGATGTATTTTAATTAAGGTCAACTTCGGGTTTTCTACAACTGGACATTAACAAATTCCCATATGCCTCATAACCGCGGGCACGGCTTTCGAAAGATAATACCCTGCAGGGGTGTCCCAACTTAGCCCATCATAAGCTCTCACGGTCAACGAAGGATAAACCTTCTCCCGGGAAGACCCGATCAGTCTCGGAATCCCGGTTCGCATGACATATCGGCAATGGTAAAACAAGACCAGCAAGACCACCCGACTATGCCGACAAATCCCGATAGGAGCTGCACATATCTCGTTTCGTGGCACAACGGATGAGCAATCCGCATAACTAAAACCAGACCTCAAGTTTCCTTGAGGGGCGCCGCAAAGGGCTTTAGTTTGGACCAACACTCGAGGAGCGTTGGGTCCGGGGTTAATAAAGATGACCCTCGGGCTCGCGAAACCCAAGGGAAAAAGGCTTAGGTGGAAAATGGTAAAACCAAGGTTGGGCCTTCTTTGGAGGAGTTTTATTCAAAGCGAATCGTCACGGGGTCCCATAAATCACCCAACCGCGTAAGGAACGCAAAATCAAGGAACATAACACCGGTATGATGTAAACTAGGTGGCAAGAGGAACAAAACACTGCATAAGGCCGAGTCTTCCACCCTTTACCAAGTATATAGATGCATTAATTAAAACAATAGATATTGTGATATCCCAAAATATCCATGTTCCAACAAGGAACAAACTTCATCTTCACCTGCAACTAGCAACACTATAAGAGGGGCTGAGCAAAAGCGGTGACATAGCCAAACAACGGTTTGCTAGGAAAGGATGGTTAGAGGTTTGACATGGCAATGGGTGGCATGATATAGCAAGTGGTAGGCAACGTAGCATAGGCATAGCAAAAGAGCGAGCATCTAGCAAGCAAAGATAGAAGTGATATCGAGGGTATGGTCATCTTGCCCGCAAGGTTCTCAGAGTTGTCGAAGGCTTGATCCTCGTAGGCGTTCTCAACAGGTTCCTCGTACACGTACTCATCTCCCGGCTCTACCCAAAGCAAGAACACAAGCAATGGAACAACAATCAATCAAGGAGCCATGCACAAGCAATATGATGCAATACATGACATGCTATGCGAGATGTGATATGCAATGCATATGTGTGCTCTGGAAGGAAAATGATGAACCGGGCATCAACTTGGCAAACCAAGTATGCCGCTGGAATGATGAGATGATTTCGGTTGAAATCGATATGAAGATCACCGAATAGGATGCACGGTTTGCAAATGGCAAACAAAACAATATTGGCACAAATCAGTGTTTAATAAAGACGATGCTACTTAGCATGCAACAAGAAACTATGCTACAAAGACCCCAACATAAGAACAAAGCATATGGCAGTGATCTACAGGAGATGCTTAACAAAAGAGGAACAACGAGCTACGGCTAAATCACATCATAACAGCTCAAACAAGCGTGGTGAAAGTGCAAAAATATCGGGTTCACAGACTTAGTGAAAATACTAGTATGCCGAAATTAACATCGAGGAAGGCATGTTTAGAGCAAGCAAACAACAAGCTACAGGAACTTATAATAGCAAAACAAGACATGGCAGGAATCTACTCAAAGCATAGATCAAAAGTCCCTTACTGACCATAAGCCAAAAAGGACTAGAGGATATGATGGCACCCATGTAAACATAGCAAGTTTCATTACAGATCTCAGACTTAGCAGAAAAACTGGACATGGCAAAAACAGATAACAAGTAGGCATGTTCGTGAGCTCGATGCACTCACTACAGAGCATCTCATGATAAACTAAGCATACATCCATCAAGAAGACATGGCATAGAAGCTATACATGGCAAGAACAACATCATAGCATACACGGATCAACTACAACAACCTTGTGAAAATTGAATCTCATGTAAACAATCTGCCAGGAAACATTTTGACGCAAAGGTAGAGCACGAAAATGACATGCTAGACTACTCCTTAATTGCCAACAAAGGCATGGATGGATAGAGCACATCCATATGTTCAAAACACCCTTACCGATCATGCTCAAAAGGGCATAGATCTCTCTCAGAACAACATGAACACATGGCATAAAAATAATAAAGCAGGAGATGACTTAGTGAAAACACTAAGTTCCTCAAATCAGCAACATTATCATCCCTAGTTTGCATGCTTGTGCTAGTCACCACAGAGATCACAAAAATACATGGCATACACCCCTGTAAAGCTGGCATGGCATAGATCAAAACATATGTAGGACTCAAGTTCATAAGGTGCACACATTAATCATGGCAAAAATGACAAAAGTGCAAGTTCTGTTAAGAAACAGAAACTAACATCACATAGCCCTCTTCCAACAGAATTTTGGGCATCAAGATGAGCTCAAATGAAAATGGTGCAATGAGATGAAATGATGTACTCATTGAGGCGAACAACTTGACATGTTATACGCACGAAACGGAGCTACGGATGCAAAGATGTGATGCGATGAAAATGCAACAATATATTGGCAGAAAAGGACTTAGTGGAATTCGGGGGGGAGAAGAAAGTCAACCGCGTCTGTCCCAATCGGATCTGGGCGCGCTGATCGAGGTTCGCCGGCCGGAGTTGGAGCTCGGGCCGGAGGAGGACGGTGGCCGGAGTCGGAGGCGCCGGATCCAGGCTCCGGCGGCCGGGGCGACGAGGCGCTGGAGGCGGCGACGAGTGGCGAGGCGCTGGCGTGGCCGAAGCCGGGCCGAGGGCGGCGGCGCGATGCGCGCGCGCCACGGAGGCGACGGCGGCGAATGGCCGGGCGGCGGCTGCTGGCCGAGGCGCGGGATCATGGCGGCGGCGCGCCCGAACGCTGCAGGGAGGCCCATGGCGGGCTCGCGGGCGGGCGGCGGGCTGGGCTGGCGGGCGGCGACGTGGCGGGCTGCGGTTCGCCGGCGCGGGCGGCGACGCGTCTGCCCGTCCGGACGTGTCCGCGGCGCGGAGAGGAGCGGGCTAGGGTTAGGTGGATTTGACCCGGATTTCGGGGGGGGGTTTTATATGTAGAAGGAGCTAGGAGGCTCCAAATGGAGTGCGGTTACCACACGATCGTGATCCGACGACGGAGAGCATGGAAGTGACTTAGATGGGTTATTGGGCTGTTTTGAGGGGTGTTGGGCTGCAACCCAAAAGAGGCCTTTCTTTGGTTACCCTGTTAACTGCTGAGTATCAACGAGCTCCAAATGACCGAAACTTGACAGTGGTCTACCGGTGCTATACCAGGCCACTTGGCAAGGCTCGGTCCATTCCGAGAAAGTTTAATACCCGCTCATGGAAAAAATGTAAAAGGGGACGCCGGGGAACATAGGAGTGCCGGATTGCAAAACGGACAACGGGGAAAATGCTCGGAATCATGAGACAAACACGTATGCAAATGCGATGCACATGATGACATGATACGAAATGCATGACATGGACCAAATGCAAAATGAAGAAAAACCCAAGAACGGAGGGAATATCATATCACAATGTCGAAAATGGAAAGAGTTGGAGTTGCAAATATGGAAAGTTACATCCGGGGTGTTACAAATGTCCAAGATGACAAATTGTGTTATTGCTGTTGGAAGACGGCCACTCCTCATGTCTCAGGTGGATGACCGCACAACCGATTCCTAAGGCTCTCCAACAGCCACCTGCTCTACATGCATAGTTATCCCTAGAGTTTAGGCACTACCGGCTCTTGCCGTTGCACCCCTCGATCCACTGCTCTCTCTCTCTCATTGTAATATGTCTATATGTACTCCTCGAGGCAATGAATACAAGCAGTGTGTGTTGCATAACTCAACTTGGCATCAGACGCTGAGTCCCTCCGATCCTCCTCTCCCCCAAAGCTTCCGCTATGCATCGTTTCCTCCGCCGCACCCGCTCGGCAGACTTCGACGCGCCGGCGTCCGCTTCGATCACCGTCCCCCTCGCCGCCGCACCCGTCGCGGTCGCCTCCTCCTAGGGCGCGAACAATGCGCCCGCCGCCGCGGTCACCCCTGCCCCGGCTGCACCTCCGTCCCGCCGCGCCCACCTCGGCAATCTGGGCAAGGCGCATGTACCCGAGGGCGTTGTTGCCGCTTCCTCCTCCTCCTCGCCGCCCCACGCTGCGGCCCCTGCACCAGTCGTGGGCATCCTCCGCACCGCAGAAGCGCCCCCGCCGCGCCAGATTGGGTGGCGGGCAGGCCATCGTTCACTCGCCTCGGCGCCCGACGCCGGCCCTTCCTCGTCTGTTGGCTTCCCGCCCTCCATCGCGCATTACTTCACCACCAAGCTCCAACTTGAATCCGGTAACTACTCCCGCTGGCGTCAACTGTTCTACATCATTGCATGCAAGTGCAAGGTTCAGCACCACCTTGATGCCGCCACCGAGCCACTCGGCCAGAGCATCGTGTGGCGCAACGATGACCTGTCCATGGTGCTGTGGATGCACGGCTTCATTGCCGAGGACATCATGGATGCCGTGGCGTCCCCCGACAGCTCCACCCATGACATATGGACGCAGCTCCACGTCCTCTTCATGGACAACCAGCCGGGGCGTGCTGTCGTCCTCGGCGCCGAGTTTCGGAACTTCGTCCAGGGAGACCTCTCCATCGTCGAGTACTGTCGGCGTCTCAAATCCCTTGCTGATGCGCTCGAGGACGTGGGCGAACGCATCACCGACCAGTCGCTCACCTTGCAGCTCATCCGCGGCCTCAACCGGTGCTTCCAGGTCATGGCGACTCTTCTCCCAATGCAGTCACCGTTTCCTACCTTTGTGCAGGTGCGCTCCTACATGCTCATGGAGGAGATCTCCTCGAACGAGCGCGCCCGCCTCTACGGTCGTCCCGAGGCCACTACCACCGTCATCACCATTGGGCAGGGGTCTGGTTCCTCCTCCGACCGCGGCTCCATCGACCGGGGCAAAGGCCCCGCTACTGCTACACCCGCTGGTGACCGTGGCTCCGCCGAACAGGACAGGCCCGTGCGTGGACGTGGGTGCGGCCGCGGCCGTGGCCGCGGTGCCCAGCCCTCTGGCGGGTCCTCGTCCGGGCGTGGCACTCCATCTTCAACATCTATCGCGCCGCCACCAGCCGGCTTCTTTGCCCCGTACGACGCGCTCATCCCCGGGCTGCCTCCGCCTCGGGCCACCTGGGCTGCGCCCAATGTCGCGTGTGTCCTAGGGCCTCGTCCTCCGCCCGCGCATCAGGCCTACCCCGTGGCCGCGGCCACTCCATCCGGTGGGCCGACCTGGGAGCAGTACAACCAGCTATACGTGGCACTCAAGAACCTCTCCATTCACCAGCAGGCCGGCGGCGCCTCCGGCTGGATCCTCGACACGGGCGCCATGTCGCATGTCGCAGGTACGGCGAGCACTCTCACCTCATATCATTCCCCTTCTGTGCACCATTCCTCTGGTATTCTCGTCGGCAATGGATCCAGCCTCCCTGTTACTGCTGTTGGCTCCACCTCTCTCTCAAATTTTTCTCTTAAGGACGTGCTCGTTTCACCTGCTATTATCCGCAATTTAATTTCCGTTTGTCGCTTTACTCAAGATAATTTCTGTTCTATTGAATTTGATCCCCTCGGTTTTTTCGTGAAGGACCTAGCAACGGGGAGAACAATCATGAGGTCCAATAGCCACGGGGATCTCTATCCCTTCTTCTCCAACTCCGGTGTCCAAGCAGCACTTTCCGTCGTCAGCAATGGCCTATTGCATCTTCGTTTAGGCCATGCCAGCAATAAAACCGTTTCCATCTTAGCTAGTGATTTCCTTCCCAACTGTAATAAGGACTTGCCTACTACTACTGTATGCACATCATGTAAAATAGGCAAGCAGCCCCGACTGCCGTTTCCTCATTCTATAACAAAAACAAGTGCTCCTTTCCAGTTAGTTCACTGTGATTTATGGACCTCGCCAGTCCCTAGCTTTTTTGGTTTTCAGTATTACCTCGTGATTCTTGATGACTACTCACACTACTCATGGACGTTTCCGTTGCGCAACAAATTGGACACTGCCGACACGGTTCATCGTTTCTTCACCTATGTCCTCACGCAATTTCACGTAGTCATCCAATGCATGCAGTGTGACAACGGCGGTGAATTCCTCACCTCCTCCTTGCGTGCTCTCTTCTCCAGCCACGACTCCTCCTTCCGTCTCTCGTGTCCTCACACCTCGCCACAAAACGGGAAGGCGGAGCGGCTCACACGAACCACCAGCGACATTCTTCGTGTGCTTCTCATCCACGCGCACCTCCCGTCCCCGTTTTGGGTTGAAGCTCTCCACACCGCTACATACATCCCCAACCGGCGTCCCTCCTTGGCCATCAACTACTCCACTCCTCACTTCCTCCTGCTCGGTCACCATCCAACGTATGATCACATGCGTGTCTTTGGATGTTTATGCTTTCCCAACACCATTACCACCAGCCAACACAAACTTGTCCCACGGTCTACCCGCTGTGTCTTCCTCGGCTACCCGCTGGAGCACAAAGGCTACCGGTGTCTGGACCTGACCACCCGCAAAATAATCATCAGCCGTCACGTTACGTTCGACGAAACCAGTTTTCCCTATCTTCCTGCCGACTCCCCACGGCCTCCCCCTCCTTCTGTTGCCACAGAAAATCTTGGCGTCCTTATCCACCCCGAGCCGCGTACCTCGTATCGGTCCCATCCGGTGTCCTCCCCGGGATCCGCGCCAGCCACAGCTCCCGTGATCCCTCCCGCTGGCCAACCACCAACCCCCCTGCCAGCCAATCACCGCCGCATGCGTCGCCCACACTGGCCGATCACACGCCCCTGCCCACACCATGTGCGCCACGCTCCCGGGCCCACGCGACCCGTCCTACCAGCCCGCCCACGCTGCAACCTGACCCCGCCCCTGGGTCCCACCGCGCGTCTCCTCCCACGTCCCATCCACCAGATTCCCCTAATGGTTCGCATGCACCCATCCCACGCGCGCCCCCGCAGCTTCCACCTCGTGCCATCCCCATCACGCCTCCTGCGAACAACCATCGCATGCAGACTCGTGGTAAGTCCGGCTTTGCCCAACCAAAAATACTTCACGCTGTTGCCCCCCGCTATCAGTCCGATTCCCTCCTCGTATCGTGTCGCGCTTAAGGATCCGAACTGGCACGCCGCCATGCTAGAGGAATATCACGCACTGATTCGGAATGACACTTGGTGTTTAGTGTCTCGTCCTGCAGATGCGAACGTCATCACGTGCACGTGGATCTTCCGCCACAAATTTCATCCAGATGGCACTCTCGCTCGGTACAAGGCGCGGTGGGTGCTTCAGGGTTTCACACAGCAGGCAGGCGTGGACTACGCTGAGACGTTCAGCCCCGTCGTGAAGCCGGCCACCATCCGGACGGTTCTGAGCCTCGCCGCCGGCCGATCGTGGCCGATTCACCAGTTGGACGTCAAGAACGCCTTCCTCCACGGTCATCTCACCGAGACAGTGTACAGTCACCAGCCGTCTGGGTTCGTCGGCGCCGCCTCGCCATCGCATGTGTGCCGGCTGAACCGTTCTCTATACGGTCTCAAGTAGGCGCCGCGCGCGTGGTTCACGTGCTTCACCGCCTACCTGCGGACCCTAGGCTTCGTCGCGTCCCGGTCGGACTCGTCCCTCTTCGTGCTTCGGTCAGGTGACCAGCTGGCCTACCTGCTATTGTACGTCGATGACATCATCCTCACCGCCAGCTCCGCCGCCGTGCTCAATTCCATCATCGCGGCTCTTCATCGCGAGTTCGCGATGACCGATCTGAGCGCACTGCACCACTTTCTCGACATCAACGTCACCACGACTGCGCACGGATTGTTCCTCTCCCAGGAGCAGTACGCCCTGGAGATCCTCAACCGTGCTGGCATGCTTAATTGCAAGCCCATCTCTACACCGGTCGACACGTTGGCCAAGCTCTCCATCGACACCGGGCCTCTCTTCCACGACCCGTCTCTCTACCGGAGTTTGGCTGGCGCTCTGCAGTACATCACTTTGACGCGCCCGGATCTCTCCTACGCCGCTCAAAGAAGGTTGCATGTTTATGCACGCCGCCACGATCGCTACTTCCGGTGGTGAAGCGATCCTTCAGATTCTGCTGCACGACGCGCACCTCGGCCGGATCTACCGCGACACCGCCACCGACCTCGTGGCTTACTCCGACGCCGACTGGGCTGGCTGCCCCGACACGCGCAACTCCACCTCGGCCATCAGGTCTTCTCGCCCCAACTCGCCATTTGGTCATCGGCGCCGAACACCGTCTCGGTTCAAAGGTCGAGGCGAGTACGGGCGGTCGCCAACGCCGTCGCTGAGTCAGTTTGGCTCCGCCAGCTTCTCGGCGAGCTCCATCAGCCTCCGTCGCGTGCCACGGTGGTCTACTGTGACAACATCAATGCCGTCTACATGTCGAGCAACCCGGTGCAGCACCAACGCATGAAGCACATTGAGATTGATCTCCACTTCGTGCGGGAGCGCGTTGCTCTCGGTGAGATGCGAGTCCTACATGTGCCCACGAGCTCGCAATTCGCCGACATCTTCACCAAGGGGCTACCGACGGGCGTCTTCCTCGATTTCCGGTCCAGTCTCAACGTTGGTGAACCCCACGTTGTGACTGCGGGGGGGTGTTGGAAGACGGCCACTCCACACGTCTCAGGTGGCTGACCGCACGACCAATTCCTCAGGCTCTCCAACAGCCACCTGCTCTAAGTGCGTAGTTATCCCTAGAGTTTAGGCACTATCGGCTCTTGCCGTTGCACCCCACGATCCACTGCTCTCTCTCTCTCATTGTAATCTGTCTATATGTACTCCTCGAAGCAATGAATACAAGCAGTGTGTGTGTTGCATAACTCAACTGTTGCGAGGATTTGCCGTGTTTGCTAAAAAAAATTGCCGGCCTCGCGACAGCATAATTTGTCATAGAAAACATTTGATTTGATGCTTAGACGTTCCCGGAAGAGAAAGATCTCTATCAATCTAGAGATAGCAAATTCGAATTGAAGAAACACTCGCATCTACTACTGCTGAAAACCTGGGGAAAACTGAGGAAGTCGCCCCTTTTCGTGTACCCTTCCTCTTCGCCATCTATGTCGCGGCCGCTCCCCCCGATGCTGTCCGTACCGGAGAAGAAGACGGCCGCCGCCGAGCTCTTTCGCGACCGCCACTTCTTCAACTCCCCCGTCTTCACCGATCTCCGCGACGCCCGCGCCTCCCTCTCTGCCCCAAACCCCCAAACCCAGCCCCCCTCCTCCAGCCGCGCCCTCCTCCTCCGCTACCACCGCCTCCTCTCCTCCGCGCGCGACGACCCCTGCGCCTTCGACGACAACCTAGCCTTCACCTGGCACGATGCCTTCAGGCCCAACCTCAAGCACACCTCAGCGTCCCTCCGGTTCGAGAAGGCCGCCGTCGTGTTCAACGTCGGCGCGGCCTCCTCTAGGATCGCGGCGGCCGTGGACCGGGCGGCGGAGGGAGGGGTCAAGGAGGCGTGCGGGGAGTTCCAGCGCGCGGCGGGGGCGTTCCGTGCGGTGGGGCAGATGATGGAGGGGGAGGAGGGGACGGTGGATATGAGCCCGGAGGCCTCGGCGATGCTGGAGCGGCTCATGCTCGCGCAGGCGCAGGAGTGCTGCTTCGAGCGTGCTCTCGCGGCAGGAACGTCGCCGGCGGCGTGCTCCAAGGTGGCCAGGCAGGTGAGATGGGCTGCCCTTGCTTGCCGTGTGCTTCTTTCCTAGTGGCATTGCATCCATACGATCTGTGATTGTTCTAGGTTCCACTTAGCTTCCCCTCGGGTTTAGTTCAACAATTGCCTGCCGTGTGCTTCTTTCCTAGTGGCATTGCATCCATAGGACATGTATTGTTCTAGGTTCCACTTAGCTTCCCCTCGGTTTTAGTTCAGTTGAACTAAAACCACAATTAAACTAAAACCACGACAAGTATTTTGGAATGGAGGGAATATATCATAAACCACAATGTCTTTACCTTACAAGCTATACAACAGAAAGCCAAAAAAAGCGACTGATAAGCTAAGATATCCAAGAGCGCACATGATAAACTCCACGATCTTTGGGCATCCACAAGCCGGATCCTCAAAACATCACAGGATAAGCACCCAGGAAATCTCAAGCAGCAGTTCAGACGCTACCTCTCAATCACCCCAGCTGGAACCAACAGAACACAAAACTAGACTAATAACAGCTGAGAACCAAAAGTCCTAACGAGAATAAGATCACTTCTGGATCCTGTTCAGTCCAATCATCCATCCATGAACCGCATGAAACACCTCATTTTCTAGTAGTTTGAACATTCCTGCCCCCGATTTCGGCATTTCTTGATCTCCCTGTTTTTTTCTGCAGAATAATCCAATCATTAAGAAATCTCGCAATCATATTAACAGGAATGTGAGGATCAGCGATTTTAAGATTGTCAAACACCACACTATTTCTTAATTTCCAAACTGACCAGGAAATAGCAGACACTCCTGCCATCATCAGACATTTTTCGTTAGAAGGTGCAAAGTAGAGGTTGTGAGGCTAATCCAAGGTTTACGCCAATTGCAGTATCCAACTCTCCCTAGCCATACTTTATCTCCCACATCCCACACACGCAAGATTTTGATTCTGTTCAATGCTTTCACTAACTTTTATTATTATAATTTTCTCTAGCACCTTATGAATCCGGTGTACTCTATGTTATCATTGCCATGCTGATATAGTTTAAGTTTCAGATTAATTCGGTGTACTACGCTTTGAGATCATTTTTTGTCGGATACCAATTAATTTTCACATAAAAAAACAAGTCCGAAGAAAGTTGAGAAAGAGCTTCACAGGGACCCCAAAACCAGAACAACCATCATGAAATGTTACCTTGCATGTCTCAGGTCATAACTTGCCTTATCATCTCATCCTCCATCTTACTCCCTCCGTCCCATAATATAAGAGTGTTTTTGACACTGCACTAGAGTAAAAAACGCTCTTATATTATGGGACGGAGGGAGTAGTTATTAAACCTAAATAAGCAAAATTATAATTTGCACAAACAACTCAATCTTGTAATTTCTAGTACTAGACTGGTGAAGCGCCATGTATTTTCTGTGCAATCTAGAGGTGGTTTTTGAGTTGAAGTTAAGATCATATTAGACCTAAATTCTGCCAGTTTATAACTGTTTCTGGCTGCCACCGATCCGCCATACCCGTGCTGCTCATGTCCGGTTTGCTTGGATACTGCAACATATTCTACCGTTATGGCTTGATGAGGATCACAGGTTATAGGTATTGTGGGGGGAGGGCGAGGTTGATAACCTGTTGGCAAACTGATGCTGCGGTAGCACCTTTCCTGCTGGTAGGTCTAGCCCCACATAACATTTGCAAACTGAATTGTGAGTTCCAAAGTAGGCTTAAGCACCTCATTGTCTAGTTTTTCTGGGGCCTGGTCCAATTTTTCGTCTTGCTGTATAGTTTTGTGTCATGTCGTCGCCGCCTTCTAATATAAAATGACATGCATATTCAGTTGCAAACTGAATTTTGAGTTCCAAAGTAGGCTTAAACACCTCCTTGTCTAGTTTTTTTGGGGTCTGGTCCAATTTTTCTGGGGCCTTCTACTATAAAATGACATGCATATGGATGTGTGTTCGAGAGAGTTCCATAATAGGCTGCACTGACAATATTTTGCTCTCTTAGTTAAGATTACGTACCTTAGTTCAAGATTGGTGTGATTATATGCTTGTCTGATATTTTTGCCATGATATCACGCCAACATTCCATGTGAAAAGTCCTGGAGGATGTTCCTTGCATTAGCAAAACACTGAACTGAAAGAGAATCTTTATCATATGCTATAAAAGTATCAGGCGGGTCAGTAGGTTAGTAAGATTAGGGATTTAAAGTAAGTCTGTTGCTGAAGTGGCAAAGATGGTAGAACTTATATTTTGCATCTCTGAACATTTTAAATATAATTATGTTCAAATGCATAGAAAAAAATGACATCAGAAAAATATTTGCCTCTGGCCTTATGCAGGCTGCCTTGTACTACGAAGAAGCGTATGCTGCACTGGTTATCCCTCCATTGCAGAACCACTTTGAAAGATCATGGTTGTCTCACGTCCAGTTGAAGGCTGCTCAATTCAATGCAGAAGCTTGCTATCGGTATGCTATTGAATTGCATGACAAGATGGAAATTGGCGAGGAGATAGCTCGACTGCAGTTTGGGATTAATGCAGTTGCTGATGCCAAGAGAACTGCCAGGGGAGCCCCTGCTTCCCTTTATGATTCTGTTTCCAGGCTAGAACAAGATATGAACCAGAACTTGGAGAAGGCAGTGAATGAGAACAACCGCATCTATCTTATGAGAGTTCCAGCAGCCAAGTTGTTATCTCCCTTGCCATCAGCTTCACTTGTCCGGTCTGCTTCCAAGAGTGAGGTCTTGGATGCAAAAGCAGAAGCTGTCCTTCAGTCCTCATAACTGAATGCTTTGACATCGTGAGATGAAGCAATGGCACGCATCCTGTGCCGCTGTTGCATGCTAAAGACTGTCTGCTGCAGCAGAGATTATCGAAAAAGTCTCGCATAGTCGTCGTGTATCTAGTGTGTAGCTACAATGTGTGTTGGCATGCCAAGCTAGGACCATTCTAGTTGAACCTTGAGAAATGCTTGGTAGGCTGTTGCTGCTGGAATCACTCAGGTTTCTGTGATACTCCTTTTGTGCCGTAATGAAAAGTTCATCTGCCGTCAGCCATTTCAGTAAGCACACGCTTTTCATGTTTTAGCACAAGCTTACGTAAATTCTTTGCACTTTGTGTACAAAATGACTTCTCCTTTAGGTGCTGTTTGTTTCGGCGTAGAATTGCAAAACCGTTTCTTGACCTAATCTTAATATCCAATGTGTTTTGTTGCTGTGGATAATTAAGTTCAGGATGTGTGAACACCAACATGACAGGACAATTTCTTAGCAGACCTGATTTGTAGGAACAATTATACGAACCATTCGGAGCTTACTGAATTTCTAGATATTAGAAATGGCTCCTGGGAGCAACTTTTTTTTTTAGAAATGCCAAAAATATTGGGTTTTTTTTGTGAGCTGAGTACGTACGTGACAAAGAACTATAGTTGCTTGACCTAAGGAAAGCCATGCCCGCTCCCAACCCACCACCGCTCCACCGGCCCATACCGGCGGCGCTCGCTCCGGCGTCGTCGGCCACACCTCACTCCCTTCCGCTGCCCTCTGGCCGGCCTCCACCGACCGTCCCCAGAGCTCCTCGGGAGTTCCCTACTGCAGCCTCGCCCCGGTGCTCCCTGTGTGCCCGATCCAGATCTGGACTTGACACGCCCACCTCCTCCCGGGTCGGCCGCGTCTCCTGCCGATGAGGTGCGGTGGTCTTGGAGACCCTCCCGCCCGCGCCAACGCCGCTTCCCCACCTACCGCTTCAATGAGGTTTGGGCTGCTCAGACCGCCATCTCGTCGGGCGCCAGGATTTTAATGAAGGCTCGCTGCGGGATGGCTCGCTTGCTTTCACCGCTCAGGCAGATGTTGTTGAAGCAATCAAGGCAGCGCGCGGTGGCCACGGGCTCGAGGATGAGAAGACCGCGCCATGGGTTGAGGTCGAATCACGGCGACCACGCCCCGGCCAAGCCACCGGGCATTCATCGCAAGGCTCCCCCTGCGTGGATAAAGGGCTCGCTTCATCGCCTTGCCACCGACACCGGGCCGCCGATCGCCGAAACCCTCACACGGCATTTGCTGCTGCTCGCCATCTGGCGCGATCGCTTCCACGCCAGCGCCCCACTGCTGCCGCGCGCCTAAGCGTCTGTGGCGCCGCCCCTCCGCCGCCTCGGATCTCGCAGAGGGCCGCCAGCCCCGCCCTCGCCGGCTGCGATGGCCTCCGCCGCCGCGACCCGGCTGGTGGCGACCACCGTCCGCCGGAGGTGTTCGCCACCATCCACAACACCCCGCCATGCGGTGGAGATGGCCCTCCCGAGTCCAACGCCGTGCCGCTGGTTCGACCGAGACCGCCAAGTCTCCACTAACGAGATGGCGCGTTCTCGCCGACAGCTCGGGCGCCGCAACCGACGTGGTCGCCGCCCTCCACCACCCGAGAAGTACCTCGTGCGGTTCATCCACAAGCATCACGCCGAGCTGGCCGCCCCCGCCGTGTCAGGCCGCCGCTCGGGACACCAAGCCGCAGCTGCGGGCGTGGCGGCTTGAGGCGACGCGAGCACGCCGACCTCGCCAAGACGTTCGTCTATGCC
The DNA here is from genome assembly GCA_021437245.1 of Aegilops speltoides. Taxonomy (NCBI): domain Eukaryota; kingdom Viridiplantae; phylum Streptophyta; class Magnoliopsida; order Poales; family Poaceae; genus Aegilops; species Aegilops speltoides. The sequence goes on along the minus strand of CM038146.1, from coordinate 348,212,189 downwards.
TCGAGGCCTCCCCTCTACGCTCGATGAGCTCGCCCGCCAACTTTGTCGGCTCGGTGCTCCTCGACTACATCGAGCCGCGTCCAAGTTGAAGACGGACACCTGTGTCCCGGCCTCGGGCATGGACGCCCGCTTAGCAAGGTCCCGCGAGTGAGCTGGGTCACCCTTCCCGCCGCAACGGGGTGCTCCGATCACGGCAGAAAGGACTCGAGCATCGGGTCCTCGTGCACCTCGACATCCATGAGGATCCTCCCGGCGGCTGGTCTCCAAGCCATTCACGTGGCGCTACAACATCGTGGATGGAGAGGCCAAAGCTCGCGACAGCGTGAGCGCGTCTCCGCCCGTGCGCGTCGGGATCGGCGCGACCGAGATGAAGATGGTGACGCGGGTGCGTGGCCGTGACGGGCGCGACGCGCCTGTGGGAGGTCAAGACAGCGGTGCGCGTGGCCACAGGAGCCTTTCCCGCGGCGCCACGCGACGATCGCGGCATGGCTGTGACAGGGAAGCGAGAATGTCCATCGCGACAACCGCGACGGGCCGCAGCGCGCTCGCCGCCACCCCGCCGCCGCCGCCCTGTCCTCTTGGGCTCAGCGCCGCCTGTCCTCTTGGGCTCGGCTCCCCGCCACGACCCGTGGCTTGTGCCACGAGATGGGTCGAGCCCCTCCGCCACCGCCTGGTTGCTCGGTGGAGGCTCGTGGTCGCAGCCTGCCTAGGCACGCGCGCCCAGAAGTGCCAGCGGGACTCAAGGACGCCCAGACTCCTCGGCCGCCGCCCCTCTCCCCAAGTCCGTGCTCCGCCACCACCCCCTCCAAGCGTGATGAGGCTAGGGCTGCTACAGAGGCCATTCAAGAGAGGAGTCCAAAGACTCATTGAGCTTTGCTCACGGTCTCCTTGTTGAGCCCCTCCTCCACGTCTCGCCAAGATGCCCTCCCGGCTTTGAGGCATCTCCTACACCACCCTCCTCAAGGTGGCCCCTGCAGCGAACCCCGACCTCTCCACGGGCTCGTGGCGTGCAGATGATGATGTGTTGCGGCGGGGCTTGCTGAGCTGCTTGTGTTAAGTTCAGGGGTGGCTCTCCCGTAACTGGCTGTTTCATGGTTTCGCCACTTCTTATTTGTTGATGTCTGCCCGGATCTCCTCCTTCCTCGCTTCAACACCACCAGAAGCCGGCAGCCCGTCGGAAAACTCTCGCCTGGCGTGAAGATCTCAAGGTGGGTGGCCTCTCCTGCGCAGAGGATTGGGCGCCTCCGTCTCGCAGAAGAACGACGCCGCGGCACAAAGTGGCCGAGCGGTTTATTCGCCGCACTGGCATCATCAAGAACAGGCAGACGCCACCATCGCCACCTGGATGCCTTCGCCGCAAAGTTCAAAGAGCAGCTTCCTCCGATGTAATTGTGGCCATGAGAGAGTTCTTTGAGCTAGACAATGGGGCTGTTACAGCGGTGGAAGATGCTCGATCGAGCATGGTGGAGCGGGGTCCTCGACGCCGTGGGAGCGAGATGTTGCCGCGGGCTCGCTGGATGTGAATGCACGAGGTTTAGATCATGTAGTACTGCTTCTTTGGGTGCGTTGCTCCTCATGTTAGTGCAACATCTGTTGTTTTGTAAGGGTCTGTTCCAGTTCAAGGGCAATAGCTCTGTTTGTGAAAGAACTGCAAGTCTGTATGTGGTTTGTACCAGTTCAAGGGCAATAGCTCATGTTAGTTCAGTGGCTGCCCTTCGTCCATTTGGTCTTGTGCTAGTCCATGCTTCCATCTTGTTCATGCGTGTGTGCGCCCCTATCATGGGCTCCATCCAAACCTCCAGGGCCACCTTACTTTCCAATGACAAGACAACCGATAAACACAATTAGTGGAATGTGCGGGGCTTAATTGCCTGCATCAAGAGCTATGTTAAAGCAACGCTGCCGACTCCTCCCGCCGGCTTATGCATCTTCAGAGACTAAGTTGAATGTTGTCGACAAATTCATCGTTCGCCACTTGGGGAAACAGAGTGGGTGGCTTTGCCCGCGTCAAAAAGCGGAACTAGGGCGGTATCCTATTGCTATGGGACGAGAATCTACTTGATGCTTCCGACATTGTCACCTCGCATCTTGTATTTACGCCACGCTCAGATATCGCGCGTCGCTCTCGCTTCAAGCTCACTTCGGTCTATGGCCCCACCGATTCCTCGTGCAAAGACGCTTTTTTATGGAGTTGCTCAACCACAAACCACCTACGGATGTGGCTTGGTTGGTTGCAGGGGACTTTAACCAAATTTACCGAGCCAGGATAAGAACAAGAGGAACATCAACACGAAAGCGAAAGAATTAACCGCTCGCCGACGCTTCATTCCTGTGAACTCAAAGAAATCCACCTCCGAGCAGACGCTTCACTTGGAGCAACGAACGCGCCAATCCCACCTTGTGCAAGCTTGATTCCTTCTTTCGCAATGCCCGGTGGGACACCACTCACAACAATCACTTGCTACATGCCCCGTCATCTTCCCTCTCGACCATTGTCCTCTGCGTCGCCGACGACAAGGGCCCTAGGCGCCGCGTACATTCAGATTTGAGAATTTCGGGTATCTTTGCGGATTTCACGAGGTCGTTCTTGATGCTTGGGCGGAGAGGGTGAGTCATTCGAACCGTGCAGGTCCTCCACCATAAGCTCAAAAAAGCGGCGCCCGCCTTGCTCGATGGAGCAAGCGATCTTCTCCAAGGCCAAGGTGCAGCTTCATGCAGCCAACATCATCATCCTTCGCTGGACATTGCGCAAGAGGAGCGATCGCTATCCCGGAGGAGCTTGACCCACGCCTAGGCTTAAGAGGCGTGTGATCGGCCTTGCGGTTCTAGAGAGGGCAAGAAAGAGCCAATGCGCTAGGATTGCGAACTCAAGGATGGGGATGCTAACACAAAATTTTTCCACCGCCGCATCAACGCTAGGAGAAGGAAAAATCACATCCATAGGATAAAAAACGCACAAGGCTGGGTCACCGACCATAAGCAAAAAGAGGACATCATCCATAACCATTTTGCCGAGGTCATGGGCAAAGCAAGCACGAGCTCCGCTGACCTTAATTGGGATGAGCTTAATATCCAATCGATGATTTGATGATCTCGGTGATCCCATCACCGAGGATGAGGTTTTGGTGGCCATAAAAGCAATGCCGGGGGACAAGGCTCCCGGGCCGGATGGCTTCACGAGCATCTTCTTCAAACGTTGTTGGGAAATTATTAAACATGATCTCATGCGGGTCATCCAGAGCTTTGACTCGCTTCACACATCCCACTTGCAATGGCTCAACTCTGCCAATGTGGTGCTTTTGCCCAAGAAGGAGGGGGCGGAGGGCGTCTCTGACTATAGGCCTATTAGTCTTGTCCATCTTGTGGCCAAGATTATCGCCAAGATTCTTTCCTGCGGCTTGCCCCTCACATGGACGTTCTCGTCTCCAATGCTCAAAGTGCTTTCATAAAGAAGAGGAGTATCCATGACAACTTCATGTATGTGCGCAATCTTGCGAGACGGTTGCACAAGCAAGAAGATTTCAGCCCTCCTCTTCAAGCTTGACATTAGAAAAGCTTTCGACTCGGTCAAATGGGAATACATCCTAGGCTTATTACAACGCAAGGGTTCCCTTGCAAATTCGGAATGGATCGCCGCTCATGTCATCTTCCTCTTCGCGTTCTCCTCAATGGGCTTCCGGGCCCCCGATCAAGCACGGCCGCGGGTTTCGTCAAGGGACCCAATTTCACCTCTCTGCTCGTCCTTGCAATTGACCCCTTCAACATATCCTCGACATCGCAACTCACAAGGGCATCATCCATAGGATACGTGGTCGCAGCGTCATGATGAGAACCTCCTCTATGCGGACGACGCGCCATCTTCATGTCCCCAATCAAGCGGGACATTGATAACCTCTCAATCATCCTAAGGGGTTTCATGAGGTGACGGGACTCGCACCAACTTCCACAAGAGCTCGGTTGTGCCCATTCGATGCAACCACCTTCCTCCGAGCATATTACGAGTAGCATTCCGCGACCAGCGCCGCTTTCCCAATCAAATATTTGGGCCTCCCGCTCTCAGTTCGACAACTTCGGAAGGTCGACTTCCAGTATCTTGAAGACAAGGCGGCCGGAAAATTAGTAACTTGGGAGGACAAAGCATCACAACTATTGGGCGCACTACCCTTGTCAGATCGGTCATCACCTCTCAAGCGGTCTTCTCCATCACATCTCTCATTGTGCCACAGGCACACTTCATAATATCAACAAGATTGAGAGGGCCTTCCTCCGTCGTGGTCGGACAAGACGACCGTGCAAAATGTAAGGTCAATTGGGACATGGTCCGCAGCTCACGATCTATGGAGGCTGGGCATCCTCAACACCGACAAGTTTGCTCGGCCTTGCGACTAAGGTGGCCATGGTATGCGAATGGAAGGAGCCTACCAAGCTTTGGGTTGGCTTGGGCAACCCTGCACCGAGGAAGATATGGATTTCTTCTATGCCTCCACCACAATCATCGCTGGCAATGGTGCAAAACACCGCTCTGGGACTCCCGTGGTTGCTTGGTCGCAAGCCCAAGGATATTGCCCTCTTATTTTCAAGCCTCAAAAGGAAGAGATCGACGCTTCGTCGGGCCCTTCGAGGGAACGCTTGGATGACCCACATCAAGCATGACACTATTGTCTCCGTCGACACATCCGGAACTTTTCTCGCTTTGGGCTCTTGTGCATGACTTCCATCTTGACGATCACGTTGAGGACGACATTGTTTGGAAACATGCCGATGATGGGCGCGATACGCGGCCACTGACATATAAGGCGCAATTCCTTGGCCCGACGCTCTCGCCCATTCACCACATGGTTTGGAGAGCTTGGGCCCTCCTAAGGTTAAATTCTTCGCTGGTTGACCTTGCAAGACCGGAATCGGACCGCCGACCGGTTGGAGCGGCGTGGTTGGGATAATTGTGGGCTTTGCCGCTTGGTAAACGTGAGCAAGAATCGGCATCCACCTCTTCGTCAAGTGCCGCTTCTCCATTAGGCTCTGGCGATCGGTCATCGACAAGTTTGGTCTTGTGCACATGGACACCTCCAATTGGCACCTTGAGGATTCCCTCATGCAATGGTGGGATAGAAGGACCGACATGCGAAACCCCAATAGACGAGCGATGGCCTCCTCACCATCTTTGGTCTCTTGGACTATTTGGAACGAGAGAAACGCAGCGGGTGTTTTCGCAACAAGAGCGCGCCGCCTATCCCGCTCCAAAATATCGTGCTAGAGGCAAAACTATGGGTTACGGCAGGTGCTAAGAAACTAGGGCGTATTGTTGTACGAGAGTAATAGCCATGCCGTTTTGCAAGGGCGCTTGTAAAAACTCTAAACTCTATTCTCCTCTTATTTAATGGATGAGGCAAATCTTTTGCCTCCGTTTCGAAAAAAAAATATTGGGTTTTTGTACATGTATTTATTCTTGCCCTTTCATTAAGTTGTACTAAAGCAACGACAATTAACATGGATCGGAGGGAGTAGAAAAATTCAAGTATTGTGACCTGTGCTAAGAAAACAAGTTTATAGTGCTTATTAAAAAATGATTTTACAACACTGGATTTTGTTTTTTCCCAGATCAAAACATATGACATTTCTTCGTGACATTTTCTAATCAGTCAGAATACATGAACATGTACTATGTTGTAAAACAGATTTATTTTTTACTTTTGAATATACTCCGGAGTACTACCTTTTACTGTTTGACTGCGGAGCAAAAGCGTCACCCGCATGAATTTCACGGTCTATCGAGTATTTTCGTCATCATTTGCAGCATTTTCTGAGATTGATAAGGGCATGTACAATGGTTCTATCTTAAGAGTGCCACGTAGGATAAATGATGAGGTGGAGAAGAGAGAAATCGTAAGATAAGGCTTGTCTTCTCTTATTTAAGAGAAGACAAGAGATGATCTCTTAGCACAATTTGTCTCACCATGTTTCTAGAAACAACTAATTATTGAAGATAAGGCTAAGAAATGACCTATTGTAGACATTTTTTTTGTCATCTCTAATTTACATGTAAGACTTAAGATAAGACTATCTTATCAACCATTGTACATGCCCTAACAGGGCTCGGAAGCTTACGGTAACAGAGCTACAAAATTCTGGACGTTTCCGAAGCCCGGATGCAACAAAAACCGAAAGCGCCCGAAATGTTTACAGTACGCAACCCTCGCCTCGCACAATCCTCACTCGTCTATCCGTTCCTCCACCTCTCGTTGCCCGGGCTCCTATCCTACACTCCTCTCCCGCGCGCCCACCACCTGTTCGACCCGACGCCCCGCCCCTCCACACGCGCCCCACATTCCAGTCGCTCGCTCGCCGCCAATGGCAACGACCGCCGCGGCCATGGCGCCCCCCTCCACCTCCACCTCCGCCTCCTCGGTCCTCCTCCTCCGCCGCCTCCCTTCCCCGACCTCCGCGGCCCCCGGCTGCTGCCGCCTCGGCCCGCCGGCCCGCCTCCGCGCCGCCCGCCCGCGGGTCTCCCTCACCAGCGACGTCTCCTCCTCGTCCGACGTGGCCGAGGAGGAGGCCGAGCACGCGCCCAAGGTCGGCAGGCGCGTGCGCGTCACGGCGCCCCTCCGCGTCTACCACGTCGTCAAGGCGCCCGACCTGGACATCCAGGGCATGGAGGGCGTCATCAAGCAGTACGTCGGCGTATGGAAGGGCAAGCGCATCACCGCCAACTTCCCCTTCAAGGTCGAGTTCCAGCTCACCGTCGACACCCAGCCCAAGCCGGTCAAGCTCTTCGTCCACCTACGCGAGGACGAGTTCGAGTACATCGGCGACGAATGAGACCACTGTACCTACCTCTCTGTAACAACTGTACATGGCCAAGTAAGCCGACCACCTTCCTTATATACAATAATAATGGCCGCAGCGTAGGCGTGTGTATATTGTTCCGGTGTGTCTGTGTGTGTGTGGTGAGAGGGATGAAGGCTGAAGAGGGCTGGAATTAGGAACGCATGACCAGGAAGTTGATTGCTTGCTTGCTGTCGTTCCCTTGTTCCTCCTCTAATTCAACATCTATTTTTTCTCAGATGTGGGGAATTGTTCGGATAATGATCGATAGTTCTAAAATAACACCGATAATTTTGCTCTTCCTTGCTGCCTATGCTTGATAATTTTGTTCCAAGAGCTTCTTTTAATCTGATTGGTATAATCACATTGTTGCTTCTAGGAATGATATCCCATATTTACTGAATCTAGGCTATTTTTTAATAATTTATAAAATATATGTTTTGCGAGGGAATTCAGTTAGGCAACAAATATCTTGTTTTAGGCAATACGATAATTGTTTGGAGTGTAATGCTATATATACATCGATGTATATATTTTGTTCTTACTGTAACCCTGTGAACTTGAACTTGGATGGCTAAAGTTCGTCTGAATTTGGATACAAGAACATTCATGAAATAACTTCTCTAAATCCAACTTGTGGCTTGTAGAGTGAATAAACAGCCAAGGCTCTAAGCTAGGTTCTTGGCTGACCATAGGTAGTCCTAAAATTTAGTTGCTTCCATTCATCATCAATCTATGGTACTATATACTTTCAGTGGAATGGAATGTTTCGAGTAACCTCATGGAGTTCTTTATATCAGCTCATACTTCCACATTGAACAACAATGTAAAACAGCACATTGGACAGCTCTACATCAATATTCTTCCAAGAGAAATATATGCAGCCATACTGTACCTAGTTATAAAGTTACCCCTGAGCCTGGCTTATTATATAGAGAAGGCAATGTGAAGGTACCGACCGTGCAGAGGCTAGGCCTCAGAAGCGGGTAGGCAGAGTGCGCAATCACACCGCGAGCTAACAGAGCAACGCTTTGTTCTCTAACTAACCCTGTTATTCCAGGTACTCCCTCCGATCCAAATTAAAGTTGTACTAATGCTGCGACAATTAATATGAATCGGAGGGAGAAGTATTTCTTAAGCAATCAGTTCTCACTTCTCAGCATCCATGCTCCTGGTTATTAAAAAAGAGCATGTTCTAGGATTTGCTAGCGAACTTGGTCACATCAGAAATTTCATTATAATTTAAAATTTCTGACATTGAAGTTGAAGTAGTTAACAAGAGTACATGTGAACTGTTATTCTTCAGTACTCCCAGCGGTCCCAAAATACTTGTCGGAGAAATGGATAAAAATGGATGTATCTAGAACTAAAATATGTCTAGATACCTCCATTTCTCCATTTCTCCGACCATTTCTTGTGTTGTTATTGATTGCAAAATCTATTTCTCTAACACATTGATGTTATAGAGTTAGCCATACCCGGTAATATTGCACTAAAAGGTGCTTGGAAAGGGCAAATCCGAATTTAGCAAGAGAATATGATGGTGGTTTTGCGAAGTTGCCAAGTTATCTGCAACATAAGTACTTTTGTTTGCTTATAACATTCATTGAAACTCAAAAACATGGTCGGAACAGAGGACTGGACCTTGCAAAACTTTATGGGTAAGATTTGAATGCTGAGCGTGCAGAAGTTTTTACCTTTCCAATACCATCTTGGATTGTGGATGACGGGCGAATGTGCTAAAATCTGGCATTTAAAACTTGCTCATGAGGTTTACATAATATTCAAGAAAAAATACTGTACTCTACAGAAGTTGTTTATGCTTGAATATAGTGAAGGAAAAATTAACCAAAGCGAAGTTGATCTTTTTCTCATTGGTTGATCAGATAATTTCGCTTCATGAACAGTATAGTCAGAGCCATATTATTCAGTAGAAACCACAAGAAACCTCATTCAGTAGGGATGTTCAGGAAAGTCCTATTCAGTAGGAATATATGATTTTGCTAAGGAATAATTCAGAGTGTGACAAACTAAACTTCAGATTGCACATTTGGCACGCCTTAGCTTCTGGGCAGCTTGGAGTCGTCCCACTGATACTTCTGTCAAAACTAGGAATTTTTCTTCCTTTTTTTTTGCATGGACCATCACAATACTGCGGCATATACATTTCCAGTCCATATTTTGTAATGTTTACATGATTGCGCACCTTTGCATAGTAGGGCAGTAATGACTGTCTGGTACCGCAGAGACATAAGTTTATATACCACTATGAGACTGACGGTGCTCATGGCATTTTAGATGGAGTTCCTGACAGGAAGAAAGGATCTCAGTATTGTCCATATCTTCACTATAAGAAGCTAACAGTGTATCCATTTCTTCATCAAACAAGCATAAATCCTGTCAATGCATTCCGAATAACTGCAAAAAAGGATTTATCCCAACCTTTTTTACTGTGTTTTTGTGTCCAGTTGCGCGAGGAGTGTAGATGGGTTCTTCTCTTTCCATGTGCACATCTATCATAATCACTAGTACTCCCTCCGTTCCGAAATAATTGTCTTTCTAGAGATTTCAACAAGTGACTACATACGGAGCAAAATGAGTGAATCTACACTGTAAAACATGTCTACATATATCCGTATGTTGTAGTCCATTTGAGATGGCTAGAAAGACAATTATTTTGGAACGGAGGGAGTAGTATAGTGTTACCTCCGCCCAAATCTTGTCTTAGACATGTAATTCGGGGCGGAGGGAGTATATACGTTGATCCTCGGCTTCTGAACTTTAGTTTTCCTTCATTTAAAGCCCCTGAGGTCTTGTTGGCTCAGTGGTCAGTCACTTGATCTCGTATTCTCGTCCATGTTTTCAGAAGTATGCTTTTGTTCAAGCATTTTTGACCTGTGGTATATGTTCTACCGGATTTAACCAGGCCAACTAATACAATGATACATACAGCAGCAGTGCTCCTTAAGTCTAACACTCACTCGTGCTTGTTATCACGTTTGGCATTGTTGTTTGCAGAGGGCTCCGAATTCAAATGAAGGGCCCACCAATATTAACACGTAGAGTACCGTCCTAGACGCATCCTGCCTGTCCTTCATCCGGTATTCAAGTTCAACTCGACAAACTACGGTACTGATGATGCCTTTTCATGAGGTTTGCTGCCAGGGGGGCAGGCCTGTCATTGTGCGCGAGTCCTAACTCTAACTGTGGTTTAAATTGTCATGAGACATGTGACCACTCAAATCTACTACTTCCCTGCGTTTCAATATTGGGCTTACATATCTTCTTTTCGCTTCCGTTGCGTCACTTTTATACTCCCTCCGTCCCATAATATAAGAACGTTTTTGACACTACACCTCCGTTCCATTATATAAGAACATTTTTGACACTAGTGTAGTGTTAAAAACGTTCTTATATTTTAGGACAGAGGAAGTATATGTTTTGACGCTCAGCTGCTTTCAAAAAAGAAGAAGAGAGAGAGAGGGGGGGACATTAAGAAAACGGTCAACTTGGAGGCTCTATGAAGTAGGAAGGGAGCTTTCAGCTTTGGATCCTTTTGTTTGTTTACCTTAGCCATGGAGTCTCTGTCTCAGGCATATTCATATTTGTTACCGCGCATGCTTTTCCCAGTTCTACTGGGAAGAACCGGCAAGCCAGCAATTCATTCGAACGTACCATTCACTGCGGGTGGTCCCGTCCCGTTGCAAATGCCAGCCATGATTGCCACCTGGGGCATCAGGCCCACGACCTGGGCTGATGCTTCTTGCACGGCCAACACACGAGACGAGAGTTAAAGAAGAAGGCATGAGCGAAATCGATCAATGACCTGATGATGTACCGGTAGTAGTATACTACGTACAACTAGTACGAGGGCTCACGTGCCCACCATTTGTCACACCCGTCACGTGAGTAGGTGACACGATCTGACCCCCCACCCTGGCTCTGGTGCGATCGCGCAATTAATTAGCACTCCGATCCGATTTGATCCGATCAAAAGTGGAAGCGTTCAGCGAAGAGAGGTCGATGGCATGCATGCACACGGGCTCCTCTCCAACGGTCGGCTCGCCTGCTCCTACCGTTGGTTCGTTCGTTGGAAAGAAAACTAATTTTACTGAGTGCAACGGTCGGATCCTTCTGGGCGGATGACGGCGCCAAAAGGGATCCATCTTTCCACGAGCGTGTGTGCATCTGCGCCCCCCTCGCTCGGACGTAGCCGTTGAGGCGTTTGAATCCCGGCGGATACGGGTGGGAGATGATGAGCCAATCGGAGCCAGGCCCCACCTAAGCAAAGCTTCCAACGCCAACGGGCACCACCGCGAGAGAGGATTCAAATCTCACCTCAGGCTGTGACCGTCCGTCATCGTCACCACCGAGTACTAACACGAAGCACCACGCACACCGATCACGTACTTAATCCCCCCTCACACTCCCCACGAAGCTCTGCATAAATACCAGCTCCACGCCTTCCAACCCCAGACTTTCCATTCCTTGCACCCAGAGCTCGCCAACCATCCGTCGTCCCGACGAGTCACCACCATGGGGCTCTGTTTCAGCAAGAAGCAGCAGGACAAGCCGCCGCCGCCGCCGGCGACGCAGCCGAGCGCGGCTGCGGCCACCACCAAGCCCAAGAAGCCCACCAAGGTCGCCGCAGCCGCGGCGGTCGCCGGCGATGAGAAGGCCAAGAAGGCGCCGCAGCCGAGGAGGGCGTCCAACGGGGACGAGTCCGCCGCGGCCGGCAAGAAGGCGGTGCCGATCGTCGTGAAGGCTAACAAGGCAACGACGGGCGGGGAGGAGGAGAAGAAGGAGGAGCAGGCGAGGCCGGTGGTGGTGGTGGCCAAGGGGCCGATGCCGGTGCGCACGTCCAGCTGCACCAAGGAGGAGGTGGACGCCATCCTCATCCAGTGCGGCCGCCTCAGCCGGAGCTCGTCCGGGAGCGAGACTAGGGGCGGGCACCGCTCCAAGAGGAGCTCCGACTTTGATCCGTCCGGGGCCGGAGGCGCGGACGAGGAGGGCGACTGGGAAAGGAACGGGGTCCCCGTGTCAAGGCCGTCGCCCCACCGGGGCTCGCCGCAGAGGAAGCGCTCCGGGAGCCGGGAGAGGACCGGCGGAGGGAGCCGCAGGTCCAGCCGATCGCCCGGACGGCGTGGGGAGGGCGGCGCCCCCTCTGCGACCTCGGCGGGCTCCGGCGCCGCCAGACAGCAACCGGGGAAGATGGTCTCCGTTCCGGCGAGGGAGAAGGGGCGCGCCCCGTCGCCCGCGGCTACCTCCGGAAAGAGGTGCGCGTCTCCGCGATCGAGCTCGCCTGCGAGGGTGACCGCTGCCAATGAGAATGCCGGAGGGGGACAGAAGACGGCGGAGCAAACGCCGGCGCTGAGCCGAAGCTCATCAAGGAAGGCCGAGCAGTCGCCGCTCCGGCGCAGCCCCATGGCCGAGATCGACGAGAATTCCCTCCGCAATAACAACAGCAGCACCAACACCAAGCCCCAGAAGGTAAGAAACAAGCAAAGTTCGAGTTTTAACCCCCTTCCTTCTGTAACTCCACATCTTAACATCCGATCTGCCGCTCACAATCTTCAAACTGATTCAGAAATCGACCGAGATTGCCGTCGCCACCCCGAGCCGGAAGACCACGGAGCGCGCAAAGGAGCAGAGTTCTCAGAAGGAGAAGGCGGACGAGACCATCGTTGCGGCGTCGGATACGAGAGCACCGTCGTCCAAGACCACCGAGACGCGCACGGTGAGCATCGTGGCCGAGACCCCCGGCCGGAGGTCAGGCCGCCGCTCGCGCCGGGCGTCGCGCGACTTCGACCAGAACCCCGGCTTGTACGCCAGCCATCTCCTCGAGGACATCCAGAACTACCACACCTCCGCTACGGCCACCCCCGGAACGCCGCCATCCTTCACGCTACCGGCCTGCGTCTCCAAGGCGCAGTCCATCGTCGACGCCGTCGCCGACCTCAACTCCTCATCCTCCGAGAGCCGCACCTGCGAGCCCGACCGGAGCGTCGACGACAAGGCCTCTGTCAACGCGGCAGCCGGCGGGGACGACCTTGACGCGCCGAGCGTGCACAGGTACGTGTCGGTGCGGGACATCCGTGGCCGCGGGGAGACGGAGCTGCAGGAGTCCGCAGGGAGCAACAGCCTCTCTGGCAACCTGTGGACGCCGTCGTGCGAGTCCACGGACCGGACGTGGAGCGGCTTGCGGTCGTCGAACAACGGCGACGAGGTCGTCGAGCAGGTCCCTAGCCACCACAGTGGCGCGCGCAGCCCGGTGAACCGGCCCAGGCAGAGTAAGCAGAGGGCGGCTGCGCAGCTGGAGCCAAGCGGCCGGTCGCGCGCCGGCAGCTCCGGCGTCAATGCTCACCGTGGACGCAGCGCTCACCGCGGCAGCGGCAGCGTGGCGAGCGGCCGATCGGGCGTCCGTGGCGTCTCGGCGAGCACGTAGTGAGGCTCCGATTAGGCAAGATGTGTGAGATGGTAGTTGCTAGCGGCAAGACGGATTGCCGCTTTCACGGTCAGATCTCAAGTGTTTGTTTTTGTGTTGCGATGCATTCTTCAGAGTTCAGATGTAGTCTTGCTAACGTTATCAATTTAGACCATGCTACCATTATCTGGGAGCAAACCTGTATCCTCTATTCAGGCTTGTTGATCTGATGATCAGTTCTGGGCTCTGGATTACTGAGCCATATGGGTCAGAGAAGAGTTTTTCTCGAGTTTCTGATGCCTTGCTTCCCATTATGCAGAAACATTTTTGTCTGGTCGCATTATGCAGAAATGATGGGCATATACGTGTACCAGCAGAAACATTTTTTGTCTTAAAAAAAAAGACCGTCATTTTTACAGATTATGTGCAAAGGTTAACGGTAAAACAGAAGCTGTCATGGTCACACGAGCTTTCCACATTTAAACATTTTTAAAAAAAATGACTGTATACGTTGTTTTTAAAGGTTCCATGGAGAAATGAACACCAAGAATTCATAGTTCAGTTGGTTAGAGCACCCGAGTTCAACTCTCACACGGAGCAATGCTATTCTTACGTACACATTCTACAAAAAGTTTTACACACAAGTTCATTTTGTGGCAGTTAGCTAAAATCAGTGAAGCGGTTCCCATCTGTAACTTGTACAAAATGCTATTCTTGAATTCACAAGAGGAGCTTTTGGGGTCGATATGTGAATAAAAACTGACATAATAAATTATATCTTATAAGTAACCATGGAAAATTCATCAGCAAGCTTTCATAGCTCAGTTGGTTAGAGCACCCGTTTAGTAAGCGGGAGGTCTTGAGTTCAACTCTCAATGAAAGCAATTATTTTGTTATTCTACAGAGCTTTGTTCAGACTGATATATAGCATTAAAACCTGCTCGTTTTCCTTTTTGATTGTTCGGAAGGCACAAGCTCCAAAAATCGGTGGATCAGTCTGCATGCAGCTAAATTCTGAATTGGTGTAGAGAAAAAGAGAATAGGAAGAAGACGAAGAAAAATGGGGACTTAGCAGGTTGGTACGCACTTCTTGCAGACCATGACGCACTTGGTGGCCGGCGGGACGCGCGCGAGGCGAGACCGCGCCGTGTAGCACCTCTTGCCGCAGACCACCATCCTCCGCCGGCACGTCGCCGCGGGGACGCACTTCGCCGGCGCGCCTTTCCTGAGCCCTCGCCCCTGTCTGCCCCTGATGATGACCAGCTTTGTCTCGTTGGCCGCGGCCCGCCGCCAGCCGCTCTCCGCCTCCTGCTGGTGCAGGAGGCTGTCCACCGGCGGCTCACGGCCGAGAGCGGCGACGGCGAGCGAAACCACAATCAACATCAAGCAAGCCGTCTTCATTGTCAACTACGTGGAGATTACGAGTTCCCTCGGTGTGTGCATGTTGGAGTTTTATGTCAGAGCAAGGAGGCACCGTCAGTGTGCAAGTGTGCATGAGCTACCTACCTAATCTGTTCAAGGGGGACACCTGTTGCAGGGGCGAAATTGGGTGTGGATCCAGTTCGAATCGGTTACGATTGAAAAAAAATCCATGTACGCTTTTCTAGAATGTTTAGATCACTATATTAGTTATCTAAATGCTCTTATATTTCTTTATGGAGGGTGTACTAAAATATTATGATTGAAAAAAAATACTAGTACTATGTTTTTCCCAATGTAACAAAAATACTGCAACGAATTCTTTTTTGGGTGAATATGAAAATTGTTCACTTGCAACAATCTCTGCGAAAAGCCATGGGTTGTTTCTTCGGTGTTAACTCTTGGCAAGCTAAACCCAACAAAGTTGATAATCACATAGCCGAGGAAAGGAATCCCTCTCCTCCAGAGTGGAAGTTGGGAGGTTCCGCAACACTTCAACTTCTCGAGAGAGGTGGAAGCGGAACTAGGATGAGGAGATCATGGCAGTTCTAAAGAAAGCACCGCTGAATAAAACTTCGCGTCGAAAGAAGAGTAGGTGGAGTGGCAGTCCGTCAAAAAAAAGTCTTGAAGATATGCAGAAACCATCATGAAGGTGCACATGAAGCAGGCCAACCCAACGCACATCAAAGCATAAGGGCAACATTATCCGCCAACCATGTACCTCCCTCAAGGCCTTAACATCTTTTCAGATACCTGTGGCTGCAAGTACAACGAAGATCTGATGAATGCAACCTCGACCTCTCTAAAATCATGTACA
The DNA here is from genome assembly GCA_021437245.1 of Aegilops speltoides. Classification (NCBI taxonomy): domain Eukaryota; kingdom Viridiplantae; phylum Streptophyta; class Magnoliopsida; order Poales; family Poaceae; genus Aegilops; species Aegilops speltoides. The sequence continues at coordinate 348,196,707 of CM038146.1, read as the reverse complement.
TGGTCTATAATCAAATGAGGGCATGCGCGGCCGTGGAGGCGACCACGGGGCCGACCGCGGGGCTCATCGCGAGGCGGCGCACCGGTCGCCCGCATCCTCTCATCGCGGCGGCGGCCGAATCTGGACCCTTGCTGGCTCGGACTCCGACGACTCCGACGAGGAGGAGGCCCGGGACTGCGGCGGATCTGGGGCGGCGGCGTACTCCCCAACACCAAGCGACCACGTTTGCGAAGCATTAAGGGTTGGCTACTCGGACAAGGAGGTGGTCGGCTTCATTGATGGGATCGTTCCGGCGACTGATCGTGCTTGGGACGGGCTGGGCAAAGCGGATGCGGTGGGGGCTCTCCGGCGAGTGGTGCATCGCCGGATGGCCCCGACGGCGATTCACCCTTGGAAGGGACCATTACCCAAGGTATGTCTTCCATCTCTTACGCTTGGTGATTTTTTGGGTTCTTGGAAGGTTGTTAAAGATCGCCGGAAGAAGTCACGGCCGACGGCGGCATTGTCGCTGGCGCTGGATCGTGGCGAGATCCAGGCAGCTAGAGTTGCTCGTTTGAAATCCTTGTTGGGCCAAGATGGGCCTGACTCGGTCATTGTGGACTTGGGCGCACCAGAACCTGGGCAAGTGGCCCAGGAAGCAAACCCAACCACATATGCGATCCGATCGGTCGATACGCTACGTGATTTTGGCTCTACAGATGAGTTGGGTCACGTACGTGTTTCTCCTAGGGTTCCTGTGATCGCTAAGCTAGGCTTCCCCACGATCGGGTCTGGCGCGCTTTGCGTGTTTCTCCGGCGGCCGCAGCTTCTCTGCCGGCGCCCACGCCCGGTGCAGAAGGCATGGCGGAGCAAGGACAACCACCATCGGCCAAGCAAGGACTTGCGCCCCCGGCCCCAACACCTGCGGTGCAGCAGGAGGTACCGACTGTCGGCCGGGCTGTCGGGCGGGGCGGCACCCATGCAGCCGGGCGGGGCGGCGCCCAAGTCGCCGGGCAAGCGGCTAACCAAGTTGCTGGGCGGGGTGGTGCCCAAGCAGCCGGGCGAGGAGGCGCCCAAGTCACCGGGCGGGGCGGCGGCCCTGCTCGGGATGGTTTTGGCGGTGGTGGTCGGGACAACGGTGCTGGCTTTAGATACAACTGCTATGGTCAGTCGGGTGACGACGGATACGATGCATACAGCGAGGGTCAGCACCGTGGCTCTTCGTAGGGTAGTGGACGAGGTTCTGGATGGTACAATGGCAATGGACCAGGACGCGACTTTCAAGGACCTCCCGGTAACTTCGTCGAGGGGGTGGCCGGCCCAACCAACCGGCCTAACCGTGGAGCTCATCGTGTTTACCGTGGCGGGAGAGGAGGGGGCGGCGCCCGCCTCCACCGCAGCCTCCTCCGTCGTCGGCTGATTTGGCCATGGTGGCACATGTCGTGCCTGTTGCTACGGTGCAGACGTCCTCACCAGCACTTCCCAAGGTGGCTGTAGACACAATCCGGGCATTGGCTGCAGTCAGCATTCTGGTCACCAGCACCGGGGTTGTTAAGGTCGGTGACGGTGTTTCTGAAAAGGTTTCGGACAAACGTGATGGTGAAAAGTTATCTAAGTGGGCTATTAAGAAGAAGAAGTTACCGTGTTATAGATGTGGCGAGCCAGGACATTTTGTGGCAGAGTGTACCACAAAATTGTGTGATTACTGTTGTAGATCGCAACATTTGACCGGTGACTTCCCCCTTCTTTCTGGTCCCAAGTCGGTGGTCAATATCTATGGAGTTTTTTGTGAGGAACTAATGTTTTTTGAGTCACCTGATGTGGCACCTATGACACATGTGCAAGAGAGTTCTTTTCCCGCGGTTGTCAAGGTTACTAATGGGAGTTTGACAAAGGCACAGATTGTGCGATAGCTGCAGGACCTAGTACCAGGCAATCACCAGTGGGACCTTGTCAAGTTGGAGACCCTGACTTACAAGGTTGATTTTCCCACTAAGGAGGACCAGTTACATATCCTTAAGTTTGGCATGTGTAGAGTACAGAGTACGAGTATTGTTATTATCTTTGATGAGTGGAAGGAGGAGGAGCCTCAGTGTACACCTTTGGAGAAGGTCTGGGTTCGTTTCTAGGGTGCACCACACAAATATATTAATCACTTCCTGGTAGCTTGGAGCATGGGTTATCTCATCGGGAAGACGGAACAGGTTGACATACCTTTTGCTCGGGCACATGGAGCAGCAAGATTACTTGTCAGTGTTGTCAGCTTGGAGTTTGTACCGGATGTGGTCAAGTGGACACATGCCGGGGTCACGTATGTACTAGAGCTTGAGATTGAGGATACTCCGATACCTCAGGAGGGCGATGAGATTCAAGATATGGATACGAGTGAGGGTGATGGCGCCCCCGGGAATCAGGACAAGGGGCCTGAGTCCACATCACGAGAACCGACTAAGGGGCCGGAGTCGCAGGGTAAGGCGGATACACCTGCCAAGGAGGTGTCATCTTCCACGACACCGATGAACTCACTCCGGTTTGGTTCTTTTGGAGCGTAGTCTGCTCCTAGCCGGTTATGGAGTAACCGAATTGAGGTAGACGAGCCGGAGGAGCTCGTGCTACAGCCAGTGATGCCCCTTGCTGTTCGTTCACTTACATCGGGCAATGGTCTACCGTTGGTGTGTTGGGGGCTGGTGGGCAGGAGGCCCGCATCCCCAGCCCATCCGTGGCGGTCAATAGTCTACCGTTGGTGTGTGTGTGTGTGGGGGGGGGGGAGGGGGTGATGGGCAGGAGGCCCATATCACCAGCCCAACCGCGGGGGTCCCTACCCATACGGGGGAGGGGCGTGGGCTGGAGGCCCGCCGTGACACCTCACCGCAGGGCAGTCCCGGACAGCACGGTCAGGAGTGCTGGCAGGAGGCACACTGACGGTTTGGGGGAGAATGTGACTGTTGAGCAGGTGGCTCCACGGTCACCTTATCCCACCATTTTGGCTAGTGATCCTCGCTCGACTGCGTCTTACCCTTCTCCATCGACAACTAGGGAAGGACGTCGGAGCAGGGAGCACTTGCCGCGGGAGAGGACTACGGAGGAGCTCGTCGCCTTCGATGGGATCGCGGATCCGGTCACGGCTGGCAGGCGTGTCAGCGTCCGGATTCAGGGACAACCAGATGCTGATGACCTGCAGTTAGTGCGCGTCAAGAGGGCGGCCATGCTTCGCGACATCAAGGCAACTACAAGTACGTCTTTTGATAAGAGTTGTTCAATTATGCATTTCACCGAGCATGAAATTTTTGATAAGGCAAATGACTTAGGAATAACTTTGGGTTCAAATGAAAAGGAGATAGCGAAATCTGTTAATGACCTTTTAGATTTAGAAGCTGGGCGGGCTTCTAAAATAATTCAGAACCTTGCATCACTTAAACCTATGAACGACGATGACTGAAAATTTTAGGAATGGTTGCTCTTGAAAACATATGCAATAATCGCTTGCCTAGTGCGGAGGCCGAAGATGAGGAGGGGTCGGAGAATACAGACACTATAGATCCTCTAATGATGGAGGGCATTGTGTCGTCTTCTACTGATCCTACGTTCCAGGGGGATGAGGGGGAGAAGCCCAAGCGTCCCTGGAAACGGAAAATATATCCTACTTCGGCGGTTCGTAGAAGTGCTAGGGTCAAGCTTAAGAAAAAATCCATGATGAATTATGAAAGGACTCTTTTGGAATAGTAGAGGACTAGCTGACTTGGCTAAACGAAGGTTCTTAGCGGAGACAATGATAGAGCAACCATTAGATTTTATAGCGTTATTGGAAACACGGCGATGTAACTTTACCTCACAGTTCCTTGGAACTTTATCCGGAGGAATTGATTTTGATTGGCACATCTTACCTCCTAGAGGAAGATCTGGTGGGATTTTACTAGGGATTCGAAGTGAAACACTTGAGGTGCTTAACATGGTTCGAGGTGATTTTGCGGTCAAGTTACGGGTGAGATCAAAATTGGATGGTTTCCGGTGGTCTCTTGTGGCTGTATATGGGGCAGCACAACCTGAACTTAAACCTGATTTTTTAGCCGACTTGGTAAGGATCTATGGAGACAAAACTCTGCCAATCCTAGTCGTGGGGACTTTAATATAATTCAGAGGAGAGAGGAAAAAAATAACGGCAATTTTGATGGTCGCTGGTCTATGATGTTTAACATGATTATCGAGAGTCTTAATTTGAGAGAAATTGAGCTCACCGACTCCGACTCTGACTTATTTGGGCCAGCACTTTGCCCACTCCGACTTATGAGAAGTTGGACAGGGTTCTCGCCAGTGTGGATTGGGAACAAAAATACCCTTTGGTGTCGGTCCATGTGATGCAGAGTGCGATCTCAGACCACACACCACTTCTTGTAGACTCGGGAGAGGCTACTCATATCGCAAATAAGAATGCTTTCTCTTTCAAACTAGTCTGGTTTGAGAAAGAAAAAATTTTAGAGATCATTGCACGCGAATGGGCAAAACCTGTTAGTGGAAGAACTAGTATTGAGATATGGCAAAATAAAATCACACATCAGCGACAATTTTTACGAGGTTGGGCCAGAAACGAGAGTGGGATTTACAAGCAAGAAAAAGAGCGACTCACTCAATTAATTGAAGTTCTCGATTTAAAAGCTGAAAGTAACCTCCTTATGGTGGATGAACAAAGTTCCAAGTCCGAAGCTGAACAAGGCTTACAATCTCTTCTTAGAGAAGAAGAGCTCAAGTGGGCATTGCGTGTTAAAGTACTCAAAGTTATCCAAGGGGATGACAATACACAATTCTTCCATATGATTGCGAATGGCAAACATAGGAAGAAGAATGTCATACAGCTTGAGCAGGACGAGGGGACAATTGTGGGGCATGAAAACCTGAAAGCTTATATCTCTAATTATTATAAACAATTGTCTGGGCATATGGAAGCAAGCATGGTGACCCTAGATGAATCTGTTATTAGAGATATACCTTGCTACCTCTTGAGCTTGCGTTGGTTTTCCCTTGAAGAGGAAAGGGCGATGCAGCAAAGTAGCATAAGTATTTCCCTCAAGTTTTGAGAACCAAGGTATCAATCCAATAGGAGGTGACGCACAAGTCACCGAATACCTGCACAAACAATCAAGAACTTGCAACCAACGTGATAAAGGGGTTGTCAATCCCTTCACGGTCACTCGCAAAAGTGAGATCTGATAGAGATAGATAAACGGTGAAGTAAATAATTTTGGTATTTTTTGGTTGTATAGATTGGAAAGCAAAGATTGCAAAATAGTAGATCGGAAACTAGCAAGATGTAAACAAGATTTAATAATATGGAAAAGAGACCCGGGGGCCATAGGTTTCACTAGTGGCTTCTCTCAAGATAGCATATATTACGGTGGGTGAACAAATTACTGCCGAGCAATTGATAGAAAAGCGCATAATTATGATGTCATCTAAGGCAATGATCATGAACATAGGCATCACGTCCATGTCAAGTAGACCGACTCCTGCCTGCATCTACTACTATTACTCCACACATCGACCGCATCCAGCATGCATCTAGAGTATTAAGTTCATAAAGAACGGAGTAACACATTAAGCAAGATGACATGATGTAGATGAATTAACTCAAGCAATATGATGAAAACCCCATCTTGTTATCCTCGATGGCAACAATACAATACGTGTGATACGTCTCCAACGTATCTATAATTTTTGATTGTTCTATGCTATTATATTACCTGTTTTGGATGTTTATGGGCTTTACTATACACTTTTTTGGGACTAACCTATTAACCGGAGGCCCAACCTAAATTGCTGTTTTTTTGCCTATTTCAGTGTTTCGAAGAAAAGGAATATCAAACGGAGTCTAAACGGAATGAAACCTTTGGGAGAGTTATTTTTTGGAAAAAAACGCAATGCAGGAGACTTGGAGTAGACGTCAGGGAAGCTTCGAGGAAGCCACGAGGGTCCAGGGCACGCCCTACCCCCTGGGCGTGCCCCCCACCCTCATGGGCCCCTCGTGACTTCCCTAACCGACTTCTTTCGCCTATATATATCCATATACCCCAAAAACATCCAGGAGCACAATAGATCGGGAGTTCTGCCGCCGCAAGCCTCTGTAGCCACCAAAAACCAATCGGGACCTGTCCAAGACACCGCTGGGGGGGGATCCCTCACCGGTGGCCATCTTCATCATCCCGACGCTCTCCATGACGAGGAGGGAGTAGTTCACCCTCGGGGCTGAGGGTATGTACCAGTAGCTATGTGTTTGATCTCTCTCTCTCTCTTGTTCTTGATTTGGCACGATCTCGATGTATCACGAGCTTTGCTATTATAGTTGGATCTTATGATGTTTCTCCCCCTCTACTCTCTTGTAATGGATTGAGTTTTCCCTTTGAAGTTATCTTATCGGATTGAGTCTTTAAGGATTTGAGAACACTTGATGTATGTATTGCATGTGCTTATCTGTGGTGACAATGGGATATTCACATGATCTACTTGATGTATGTTTTGGTGATCAACTAGCGGATTCAGTGACCTTGTGAACTTATGCATAGGGGTTGGCACACGTTTTTGTCTTGACTCTCTGGTAGAAACTTTGGGGCACTCTTTGAAGTTCTTTGTGTTGGTTGAATAGATGAATCTGAGATTGTGTGATGCATATCATATAATCATACCTACGGATACTTGAGGTGACATTGGAGTATCTAGGTGACATTAGGGTTTTGGTTGATTTGTGTCTTAATGTGTTATTCTAGTACGAACTCTATGATAGATCGAACGAAAAGAATAGCTTCATGTTATTTTACTACGGACTCTTGAATAGATTGATCAGAAAGGATAACTTTGAGGTGGTTTCATACCCTACAATAATCTCTTCGTTTGTTCTACGCTATTAGTGACTTTGGAGTGACTCTTTGTTGCATGTTGAGGGATAGTTATATGATCCAGTTATGTTATTATTGTTGAGAGAACTTGCACTAGTGAAAGTATGAACCCTAGGCCTTGTTTCCTAGCATTGCAATACCGTTTACGCTCACTTTTATCATTAGTTACCTTGCTGTTTTTATATTTTCATATTACAAAAACCTATATCTACCATCCATATTGCACTTGTATCACCATCTCTTCGCCAAACTAGTGCACCTATACAATTTACCATTGTATTGGGTGTGTTGGGGACACAAGAGACTCTTTGTTATTTGGTTGCAGGGTTGTTTGAGAGAGCATCTTTATCCTACACCTCCCACGGATTGATAAACCTTAGGTCATCCACTTGAGGGAAATTTGCTACTGTCCTACAAACCTCTGCACTTGGAGGCCCGACAACGTCTACAAGAAGAAGGTTGTGTAGTAGACATCAAGCTCTTTTCTGGCGCCGTTGTCGGGGAGGTTAGTGCTTGAAGGTATATATTTAGATATTGCAATCAAATATTTTAGTTTCTTGTTTTATCACTAGTTTAGTCTATAAAAGAAAACTAAAAAATGTAATTAAGGGTGCCTCATATGCTTCATCTTTTTAATGTCTTTCGTGAAAATGATGGGAAGGAAAATTGTGCTCAAGTACTAGAAGAAGAATTACATAGAATGCTTGGCATAAAATATGTGAATGATGAGCATGATTGCAATGTTGTTAGTATGAATTCTTTGAATATCCATGATGCTAATGATATGCAAAACCACAAGCTTGGGGATGCTATGTTTGATGAAGATGATATGTTTAGTCCCCCAAGTTTTGATGAACAAATTTATTATGATAAAAGCATGCCTCCTATTTATGATGATTATTATGATGACATGTATTCTATAAAGAATAATTCTAACCATGAAACTTGTCATCATGACTTTAATTTTTAATTGGATTATGCTTCACATGCTAGTTATTTTGTTGAGTTTTCTCACACTACTATTGATGAGAATAAATTTGCTTATGTGGAGAGTAGTAAAATTTCTATGCAAGTAGATCATGAAAATAATGCTTTATGTGATGGTTATATTGTTGAATTCATTCATGATGCTACTGAAAATTATTATGAGGGAGGAATATATGCTTGTAGGAGTTGCAATGATATCAAGTTTCCTCTCTATGTGCTTAAAGTTTTAAAGTTATGCTTGTTTTGCCTCTATGCTAGTTGATTACTGTTCCCATAAGTTGTTTGCTCACAAAATCCCAATGCATAGGAAGTGGGTTAGACTTAAATGTGTTAGTAATATTCTTCATGATGCTCTCTTTATGTTTCAATTCTTATATTTTATGCGAGCATCATTGAAATCATCATGCCTAGCTAAAAGGCATTAAAGAAAAGCGCTTGTTGGGAGACAACCCAATATATACCTTTACTGTTTTTGTGTGTTCACATGATTTTTCTACTGTAGTAATCATGTTTTATAGCTTTTGTTTCAATAAAGTGCCAAGTAAGACCTTTAGGATAGCTTACGGTAATAGTTGTGTTGATCCTGCTGAAAATCAGAAACCTTTGCGCTCAGTAAATTAGTTTTGATAATTCACATAAACGAGATTATGATCTGATTCGTTTTGATCTAGATTGGTAAGTAAATTTTTTAGGTTTTCCTAATTTGGTAGGATTTTTGGAGTTACAAAAGTATTCGAGAGTTACAGATTACTACAGACTGTTCTGTTTTTGACAGATTCTGTTTTCTATGTGTTGTTTGCTTATTTTGATGAATCTATGAGTAGTATCGGAGGGTATGAACCATAAAGAAGTTGGAATACAGTAGATATTACATCAATATGAATTTAGAATGAGTTCATAACAGTACCTAAGTGGTGATTTATTTTCTTATACTAACGGAGCTTACGAGTTTTCTGTTGAGTTTTGTGTTGTGAAGTTTTCATGTTTTGGGTAAAGATTCGATGGACTATGGAATAAGGAGTGGCAAGAGCCTAATCTTGGGGATGCCCAAGGCACCCCAAGGTAAAATTCAAGGACAACCGAGATCCTAATCTTGGGAATGCCCCGGAAGGCATCCCATCTTTCGTCTTCGTTCATCGGTAACTTTACTTGTAGCTATATTTTTATTCACCACATGATATGTGTTTTGCTTGGAGCGTCGTTTTATTTTCTTTTGTTTTGCTTGCTGTTTCAATAAAATACCAAGATCTGGAATTCTTAAATGTTAGAGAGTCTTCACATAGTTGCATAATTATTCGACTACTCATTGATCTTCACTTATATCTTTTGGAGTAGTTTTTCTGTGACACCCGGATACTTAAGCTACAGTGAACCTCTGCTAATGATGCCAGGTCACCTTGATTACTGTTACTAATCTCGCGTTTGTTCGAAACCGATTCAAATTCAAATTAAAAATTAGGCAAACAACAAAAGTTTTCAAACAATGAAACTAAAATGTCCGGATTGTGCCAAATATTACATAGGTAATTATAGTGAAGAAAACCCATGTTTAGAAAATGCTATGATGCTCTAAAATAAAAAAAACAGAAAACAGGAAAAGAATAAAAATAGAACAAAGAAAAAAAAGGGAAAAGACCCCCCCGATGGGCCTCGGCCTAGCTGGCCACTAGGCTAGCCAGGCCGGCCCAGCCGGCGCCGCCATAACCCCCAAACCCTAACCCCGATCCCCACTACCCCCCACGATCCCCACCCGCTCTGTTGTTCTCCCACACCGCCGCCACCACACGCAACACACGCGCGCGCGCACACACACACACATGCATCGTGCTTGGGGAAGGGGCGCCCCTGCTCGATCCCCTCCTCCCTCACGGCCGCGCCGCTAAGGCCACCGCCATCCGGGCCCGGTGCCGCCCCTCAGGGACTCCTCTGCGCCCCCTCCTCTCCCTCGCGCGGTGCCCACTTGATGCCGCGGCCTCGCCTTATCACCGACCCCGACCCCGACCCCGTCGCACCTCGCCAGCCCCTCGACGCCCACCGCCGTCGCCGCCCGTCTTCGTCGTCCCCCACGACCGGAGCTCCTCCGCCTCGCCTCGCTGACTCCCCTGCCCGTCAACGCACGTGAGCGGCGTGTGATACGTCTCCATCATATCTATAATTTTTGGTTGTTCCATGCCAATATTCGACAACTTTCATATACTTTTGGCAACTTTTATACTTTTTTTAGGACTAACATATTGATCCAGTGCCCAGTGCTAGTTCCTGTTTGTTGCTTGTTTTATGTTTCGCAGAAACCCAATATCAAACGGAATCCAAACGGGATAAAAACGGACGAAGAATTGTTTTGAATATTTGGGATTTTCCGGAGGAAGAATCAACGCGAAACGGTGCCCGAGGTGGCCAGGAGATAGGGGGCGCGCCCTCCCCCCTTGGCGCGCCTGGCACTCTCCTGGGCCACCCGTAAGGCGGTTGACGCTCTTCTTTTGCCATAAGAAAGCTAATTTTATGAGAAAAATCTGGGCGAAAGATTCACCCCAATCGGAGTTACAGATCTCCGAATATAAAAGAAACGGTGAAGGGGCAGAATCTGGAAACGCAGAAACAGAGAGATAGATCCAATCTCGGAGAGGCTCTCGCCCCTCCCACGCCATGGGAGCCAAGGACCAGAGGGGAAACCCTTCTCCCATATAGGGAGGAGGTCCAGGAAGAAGAATAAGAAGGGGGCCCTCTCCCCCTTGCTTCCGGTGGCGCTGGAGCGCTGCCGGGGGCCATCATCATCACCGCGATCTTCACCAACACCTCCGCCATCTTCACCAACATCTCCATCACCTTCCCCCATCTATATCCAGCGGTCCACTCTCCTGCAACCCGTTGTACCCTCTACTTGAACATGGTGCTTTATGCTTCATATTATTATCCAATGATGTGTTGCCATCCTATGATATCTGAGTAGATTTTCGTTGTCCTATCGGTGATTGATGAATTGCTATGATCGGTTTGAGTTGCATGTTTTATTATTGGTCCTGTCCTATTGTGCCCTCCATGTCGCGCAAGCATGAGGGATTTCCGCTGTAGGGTTTGCAATATGTTCATGATTTGCTTATGGTGGGTGGCGTGAGTGACAGAAGCACAGACCCGAGTAAGTAGGTTGTTTGCGTATGGGATAAAAGGGGACTTGATACTTTAATGCTATGGTTGGGTTTTACCTTAATGATCTTTAGTAGTTGCGTATGCTTGCTAGAGTTCCAATCATAAGTGCATATGATCCAAGAAGAGAAAGTATGTTAGCTTATGCCTCTCCCTCAAATATAATTGCAATAGTGATTACCGGTCTAGTAACGTAGTCAATTGCTTAGGGACAATTTCACAATTCCTACCACCACTTTTCCACACTCGCTATATTTACTTTATTGCTTTTTATCTAAACAGCCCCTAGTTTATATTTACGTGGTCTTTATTATCTTGCAAACCTATCCAACAACACCTACAAAGTACTTCTAGTTTCATACTTGTTCTAGGTAAAGCGAACACTAAGCGTGCGTAGAGTCGTATCAGTGGCACATAGGACTTGAGAGGGTATTTGTTCTACCTTTAGCTCCTCGTTGGGTTCGACACTCTTACTTATCAAAAGAGGCTACAATTATCCCCTACACTTGTGGGTTATCAAGACCTTTTTTGGCGCCGTTGCCGGGGAGTCATAGCGTGGGGTGAATATTCTCGTGTGTGCTTGTTTGCTCTATCACTAAGTAATTTTTATTTGTTGTTCTTAGTTGTTCTCTATCTTTAGGTATGGGTAGGAAACGCAAAATACCAAAAAAATTAGTTGTACCTACTACACCAATGGTTGAAGAACCACTCAAAATCTATCGCACTCCTGAAGCTTTTTACTTGGATAATCTTCGATCCCTTTGTGCTCGTGCTGAAACCCCCACTAGCTTAGTTGAGGGCAAATCTTTAGATGAGCATGCTTGTTATGTGTGACACCGTATATCTGAAAAAGGGAAAGTTTTACTGGATCAAATTCATCGTTTGCAATGCTATGCTTGGACTTTATGTGAAATATATGATGTTACTTGTTGTTCTGAAAACCCTAAGAAACACCTTCCCTACCAATGCTTGTTTAGTGATAATGGAATCGTATCTTCATATGCTAAGGGTGTTTATAATTACTATGATGTTCAACAAATTGAAGAATTTGTTGCTTTTAAGGGTGCTTATGAAATTGCTTCTTTGATTGAAAAGTATGATGCTACTCTCTACAAATCTGAAAATTTTGCCATACTTGAATATTGTTATGATAATTATGCTTCTAATGCCTATGTTAAACTATATATTGAGGACTCCTCCGTTGTCCAAGAAGAGACTAATATTTTGTAGGAAGCTATGGAAGAAGAAATTGATGAAACAGTGAGCTCATTAGATGAAAAAGATGATGAGGAGAGCGAAGAACAAAAAAAGGAAGAGCGGATTAGCTACCCGTGGCCACCTTCTAATGAGAGTAACGCTCCAACTCATACATTATTTAATGTCCCTTCGTTCTTACCGAAGGATGATTGCTATGATGATTGTTATGATCCCGTTGATTCTCTTGAAATATCCCTTTTTGATGATGCTTGCTATGCTTGTGGCCAAGTTGCCAATATGAATTATGCTTATGGAGATGAACTTGCTATAGTTCCTTATGTTAAACATGAAATTGTTGCTATTGCACCCACGCATGATAGTTCTATTATCTTTTTGAATTCTCCCAACTACACTATATCAAAGAAGTTTGTGCTTACTAAGGATTATATTGATGGGTTGCCTTTTACCGTTGCACATGATGATTTTGATGAATATAATAAGCATGTGTTTGCTGCTCCTACTTGCAATTATTATGAGAGAGGAACTACATCTCCGCCTCTTTATGTTTCCAACACGATAGATTTGCAAGAAACTGCTTATACTATGCATTGGCCTTTACTTGGTGTGCATGAATTGTTCTTTTATGACATGCCGATGCATAGGAAGAGAGTTAGACTTCGTTGCTGCATGATATATGTTACTTTGTGCTCACTACTAAATTACAAATCATTGTTAATTAAAATTGGCTTTGATATACCTTGGGATCCGGGTGGATCCATTACTTGAGCACTATATGCCTAGCTTAATGGCTTTAAAGAAAGCGCTGCCAGGGAGACAACCCGGAAGTTTTAGAGAGTCATTTATTTCTGTTGTGTGCTTTCTTATATTCTAAAAAAATAAAAAATAAAGACGGGAACCTAAAAACTTTTCAAAAAGGAAAGTGGAAGTGAGAAAGACAAGCATTGTTGAAGTGGGAGCTAGCCTTGAACTTTGTTCATGCTCACGGAAACTTTGTGAATCTTGATTACAGAAACTTTTCATCAAAAATAATTATCCCCTTGTACAATTCCATTGTATTATAAAAATAATGTGCCAAGGTTTGCCTTTAGGATGTTTACAATGCTTGTTGGTTTGTACGGTGCAGGACAGAAACTTTGGTTGTAGTGCGCGATTTTACATTTTTATCTGGAAAGTCAAACGATTCTGATTCTTTTTGAACTGTCTTGCTGTACAAATTATTTATTTTTCCTAATTTTGGTAGAATTTTGGGGTACCAGAAGTATGGTTAATGCTCAGATTGCTACAGACTGTTCTGTTTTTGACAGATTCTGTTTTTGATGCATAGTTTGCTTGTTTTGATGAAACTATCAATTTATATCAGTGGAGTAAGCCATGAAAAAGTTATGTTACAGTAGACACATTGCAAAAACAAAATATGAATTGGTTTGCTATAGTACTTAGAGTAGTGATTTGCTTTATTATACTAACGGATCTTACTGAGTTTTCCGTTGAAGTTTTGTGTGGATGAAGTGTCTAATCGAGGACGTCTCGATATGAGGAAAAGGAAGAGAGGCAAGATGATGTAGGGCGGAACCCTAGGGGCCGATCTTTCACGTTTGGAGTGGATCCTACGGGGGAACACGAAGAACGCGCGGAAAACACAAGGGGAAAACACAGGGGAGAAACGAGAGAATCACTCAACCGACAAGTAATTGATCACACAAGGGCTAGATCACCGAAAGCATAAGGTAACACATGATCAAAAATAAACAAAGGAAGGATACAAAGGGAACTGTTCTTCTCCATGAGGAGGTCTTGATTGTCTTCTCCGGATGGAGGCCTTGAATCCGAATGGATCTTCTCCGAGGAGGCACGATCCCTCACGTGGAGTAGATCCGGTACGGATGAGCAGAGCTCTATCTCTAAATGAGCTATCACAATGCTAACCCTAAAACGTACGGGATGAGGGAGTATATGTAGTCAAAGGGCGAAGGGGTACATGGGTCACGGCCCAAAGGATCCGCGCGCAGACAGAGGGCACCGGATGTTCGAGCGACGGGCTGGATGTCCGGGCGCTCACGAGGTGCCGGATGTCCGGGCTGGAGGGGCCAGATGTCCGGGCCAGTGGAGTTGACTCTTCTGTTCACTGGATGGGCGACGCCGGATGTCTGCTCGGAGGGGCCGATGTCCGCGGCTTTCGGGAGGCGCCGGATGTCCGGGGCGATCGCCGGATGTCCGGGGTGACGGGGCAAGCTTTTGTGCTCCCTGGACACCGGTGCCGGATGTCCGGGATTTTGGCTGGATTTCCGGTGGGGGCCGGATGTCCGGGCTAGACGCCGGATGTCCGGTCCCTGTAGCTTCTCCTACAGATGCCTGGTGTCGGTGTCAAAACCGGCAGATCTCGGGTAGGGGGTCCCGAACTGTGCGTCTAGGCGGATGGTAACAGGAGACAAGGGACATGATGTTTTTACCCAGGTTCGGGCCCTCTCGATGGAGGTAAAACCCTACTCCTGCTTGATTGATATTGATGATATGGGTAGTACAAGAGTAGATCTACCACGAGATCAAGGAGGCTAAACCCTAGAAGCTAGCCTATGGTATGATTCTTTTTTGTGATTATTGTCCTACGGACTAAAACCCTCCGGTTTATATAGACACCGGAGAGGGCTAGGGTTACACAGAGTCGGTTACAATGGTAGGAGATCTACATATCCGTATTGCCAAGCTTGCCTTCCACGCCAAGGAAAGTCCCATCCGGAAACGGGACGAAGTCTTCAATCTTGTATCTTCATAGTCTTGGAGTCTGGCCGATGATGATAGTTCGGCTATCCAGACACCGTCTAGTCCAGGACTCCCTCAGTAGCCCCTGAACCAGGCTTCAATGACGACGAGTCCGGCACACATATTGTCTTCGGCATTGCAAGGCTGGTTCCTCCTTCGAATAATTCATAGAAGATTGTGAACACCAGGATAGTGTCCGGCTCTGCAAAATAAATTCCACATACCACTGTAGAGAGAATAATATTCACACAAGTTCAATCTGCTGACGTATTTTGTGGAGTGATGTCACACCACTACCAAGCCTTTACTTGAATCGTTTTTATTATACCACCTCAACGCGTTTAGCGAAGCGGTTTCCTTGGCACGTCTTTTCGAAGCAGAGATCGTGTTCGCCCTATTCCAGGATTCCCATCAATACGGACGTGGGTAACCCAACCGCGCCATTGATTGCGGCGGTTGGGAGATAAGCGAGTTTTACCAGGCTAGTAGGGACACATAGTTTCATCCGCCCATATATAAGGGGATAGGGATCCACCTCCTTTACCTACGCCTTCTTCCTCCTTTGCTTATCCATCTCCGCGCACTCGAGCTCCAGTGCCCAAGTCCGCACATCTCACCTCGACCCTTTCCAGCCATGTCTGGAGCGGGAGGCAAGTGGATGGCCTCCTCCGTTACGGAGGGGCACATCGAGAACCTGCGCAGCGCTGGATACCTATCCAGCGACATCGCGCACCGGCTCCCCGATGAGGGGCAGCTCATCCCCACCCCCAGGCCCCATGAGAGGGTCGTATTCCTTCCCCACTTCCTCCGCGGACTGGGCTTCCCACTCCATCCCTTCGTCCGGGGGCTCATGTACTACTACGGCCTGGATTTTCACGATCTGGCCCCAAATTTCATCCTCAATATCTCGGCGTTTATCGTCGTGTGCGAGGCCTTCCTCTACATCCAGCCCCACTTCGGTTTGTGGCTAAAGACCTTCAATGTCAAGCCGAAGGTTGTGAAGGGCAGCCAAGCGGAGTGCGGAGGCGCCATGGTGGGAAAAATGCCCAACGTCACTTGGCTCGAGGGTGCCTTCGTGGAATCCGTCAAAGGGTGGCAATCGGGGTGGTTCTACATCACCGAGCCGCGTGACCCTAAATGGGCAGCGGCCCCCGAATTCAGATCTGGCATCCCCATGCAGCTCACCTCCTAGAAAGAGAAGGGCCTGCTTTGGGGTAGTTCGGAGGAGCTGACCGGACTCCAGTCCTGTCTCCAGACCCTGGTGAACAAGAAGCTCAAGCTTGTCAATGTGATCCAGGTCATGCTCGTCCGTCGGATTCTCCCCTACCAGCAAAGGGACTTTAATTTGTGGAAGTTTGATCCGGCACAGCACCGAACCTTGAACAGGCTCTTCGACACTACGTACGAAGCTGCCTGGAGGGTGCTGTTCAAGGGCGCCGAAGCTCCCGCATCCGCTACCGAAGACCGCGGATTCAGCACGCAACGTCCGGCTGACGAGGTAAGCTATGTTATCCTTTATGGGACATTTGCTCTTCATAGTTTGACTCTATGCGTGATCTAAACTCCCAATGCCTTTAACAGGACTGGCAGAAGACGTCCGGACAGGTAAACGGTCCAGCTCCCCTTCCAGAAGACCCAACGGACACCCATCTGACGGGGCTGCTGGTCCCGACACTTTACGTGGTGCCGGAGAAGAAGGCCAAGAAGAAGGCCACGGGAACCCGAAGGAGTTCCCAGCGTCAGGTGGTGTCGGACTCATTGTCCGATGACTCGAGGCGGACTCCTCCCCGAGGACGAGGAGGAGAAGAAGAGGCTTCTCCCGGTGAAGAGAGAAGAGGAAGGCCTCCCCAACGAGGGAGGCCGAGGGAATCAGAAGGAAGGACCCTTCCCCCGGACTGCTCCGCCAATGTTGGCGACGACAACGAGGAGTGGCCCTCAAGGGCCAAGCCCCTGGCGAGATCGTAAGTATCCGGACTCCTAGATAATTTATCATTTTTCTTTTTGCCACATGGTGTCTTTCTAATGCCGCATACAACCTGTAGTCCGGCCAAGGACGATCTTCCCGCTTCGTCGAGCGGGTCCTTGGGCACGTCGGATATGGATTCTCCTCCGACCGCCTCAACCCCCCGTGACGCTGACGACGCCGAGGTGGGATCCCGGGAAGGGACCCGCCAGAAGGAGGAGGCCCCGGAGGTGCCGCAAGGCAACCTCCGGACTACTGCCGGACTCCGCACGGAACTGCGGTGGTTCGAGTCCGGCGAGCGCCCTTCGTAAGAAGGGCAAGATCGTGACGCCGGGCGGCCTCCGTTCAACCGGGCGCGGATAACTTGCCTGGGCGCTCAACGGCGCTTCCATCGAAGAAGAACAACGCCCGTCATGAGTGCGGTGATTCGAAGGTTCAGCTTCGCCAAGAGCGGGCTGACCGAAGCTCGCAGCAGACCTTCTAACGAGCTTTGAGGTAAGAATTTTAAGATATGTAATATAATACCGCATAGACAGTAGCCCCTGATGCTCGGTTCGGTGTTCGGAAACAAAAGCCGGACTGAGGATCTAAAAAGATATATGCAGGAGTCTAAAAAATATGTCAATATGGGTTTGCAGGCTGCGCCGCTGACCTCTGCCGCACTGACTGCGGAGGTCAATACCTTGAAGCAGAGCCTCGAGTGGTCCGAGAGCAAGCTCGGCCGTGCCAAGAAGCAGCTCGAGGACAAGGAAGGTGAGTAACACCGTATTAAATTTGTACCTTATAGAAAAGGATTTGGTTGCAAGAGAATTAACAAGGATAACGTGTGTACTATAGGGGCCACAAACGAGGTGGCGACCCTGAAGGAGGCGGTGTCCGCGGCCGAACGCAATGCGGCCGCGGAACGAGCTAAGCGAGAGAAGCAGGAGGCGCGGGTGGCGGCGGTACAGCAAGAGCTCCAGGCTCTTGTGGAAAAGCACGAGAGTTTGGAGCGTGACTCGAAGACTCAAGAGTCCGAGCTTGCATCGGCTCTTGAGAGTGCCAAAGCCGCTAAGGCCGGAGCCCACAAGGCCCTCCAGGAAATCGAGGATTTGAATAAAATAGTGGCGGGTAAGGCATTTTTCATGCAAAGCAAGCATGTGAATGTGAATTACCTACTACTTACCCGAATTCGGAGCTCTCCAGGAGCGTTCATAGATCTGCCCATGGCGTGTCGTTGCCGCTTTCTACGGGCCGAGGAGGGAGCTCGGCGGAGAAGGTCTTGGTCTCGGTATCTTGAGGCGGACATCCAGTGCTTTTAGCGACCAGTGAAGCAGCTGGTCGAGCTCCTAAGGTGGCCGAACAGGCCATGAAGGGCCTCATAGTTCAGGCTGTGGCACGGGAGGCCATGCACAGGAGCTACTTCGGCCTGGTGCGGCGGCTGGTGGATCGTGTCCTGGTTGAAGTCGTCAAGCACTCAGCCTGCATTGAAGGTGCCGTCGGGCCTTGCCGTGCAAAGGTGCATTGGGGCAGGATGGACGCTGAGAAGCTTGGGACGGACGCGCCACCAGCGGGCAAGGAGTATCGCACGCCCGAAATGTATTATAAGTGTTGGGGAACGTAGTAATTTCAAAAAATTTCCTATGCACACGCAAGATCATGGTGATGCATAGCAACGAGAGGGGAGAGTGTTGTCTACGCCCTCGTGAGGCCGAAGCGAGCGTTGGCGCAACATAGAGGAAGTAGTCGTCGTCCTCCGGTCCAACCGATCCAAGCACCGTTACTCGGCACCTCCGAGTTCTTGACACACGTGCAGCTCGATGGCGCACCCCAATCTCCGATCCAGCAGAGGCGGGGAGGAGTTCACAAGACGGCGTGGTGGCGATCTTGATGTTCAAGCTGTCGCAGGCTTCGCCTAAGCACCGCTACAATATGACCGAGGTGTAATATCGTGGAGGGGGCACCGCACACGGCTAAGGAGCGATCACGAAGATCAACTTGTGTGTCCATGGGGTGCCCCTACCCCGTATATAAAGGAGTGGAGGAGGGAGGGCGGCCCTCTTCTATGGCGCGCCCTAGGGAGTCCTACTCCCCACCGGGAGTAGGATTCCCCCTTCCTAGTCCAACTAGGAGTCCTTCCATGTATTAGGAGTAGGAGACAAGGAAGGGAAAGAGAAGGGAAGGAAGGAGGGGTGCGGCCTCCCTAGTCAATTCGGACTAGGCCATGGCGGCGCGGCCTGCCCTAGGCAGCCCTCTCTCTTTGCAGGCCCAATAAGGCCCAAAACTTCTCCTGGCGAATTCCCATAACTCTCCGGTACTCCAAAAATACCGAATCACTCGGAACCTTTCCGAACTCCGAATATAGTCGTTCAATATATCGATCTTTCGTCTCGACCATTTAGAGACTCTCGTCATGTCCCCGATCTCATCAGGGACTCGAACTCCTGCGGTACATCAAAACTCATAAACTCATAATATAAGCATCATCGAAACCTTAAGCGTGCGGACCCTACGGTTCGAGAACAATGTAGACATGACCGAGACATGTCTCCGGTCAATAACCAATAGCGGGACCTGGATGCCCATATTGGTTCCTACATATTCTCGAAGATCTTTATCGGTCGGACCGCATAACAACATACGTTGTTCCCTTTGTCATCGGTATGTTACTTGCCGAGATTCGATCGTCGGTATCAATACCTAGTTCAATCTCGTTCGGCGAGTCTCTTTACTCGTTCCGTAATACATCATCTCGCAACTAACTCATTAGTTGCAATGCTTGCAAGGCTTAAGTGATGTGCATTACGAGAGGGCCCATAGATACCTCTCCGACATTCGGAGTGACAAATCCTAATCTCGAAATCGCCAACCCAACAAGTACCTTTGGAGACACCAGTAGAGCACCTTTATAATCACCCGATTACGTTGTGACGTTTGGTAGCACACAAAGTGTTCCTCCGTAAAGCGGAGTTGCATAATCTCATAGTCATAGGAACATGTATAAGTTATGAAGAAAGCAATAGCAACATACTAAGCGATCGGGTGCTAAGCTAACTGAATGGGTCTTGTCAATCAGATCATTCAACTAATGATGTGATCCCGTTAATCAAATAATAACTCTTTGTCCATGGTTAGGAAACATAACCATCTTTGATTAACAAGCTAGTTAAGTAGAGGCATACTAGTGACACTCTGTTTGTCTATATATTCACACATGTATTATGTTTCCGGTTAATACAATTCTAGCATGAATAATAAACATTTATCATGATATAAGGAAATAAATAATAGCTTTATTATTGCCTCTAGGGCATATTTCCTTCAGTCTCCCACTTGCACTAGAGTCAATAATCTAGATCACATCACCATGTGATTAACATCGATAGTTCACATCATCATGTGATTAACACCCATAGTTCACATCGCCATGTGACCAACACCCAAAGGGTTTACTAGATTCAGTAATCTAGTTCACATTGCTATGTAATTAACACCCAAAGAGTACTAAGGTGTGATCATGTTTTGCTTGTGAGAGAATCTTAGTCAACGGGTCTTCCACATTCAGATCCGTTATGTATTTTGCAATTTTCTATGTCTACAATGCTCTGCACGGAGCTACTCTAGCTAATTGCTCCCACTTTCAATATGTATCTAGATCGAGATTTAGAGTCATCCAGATCGGTGTCAAAACTTGCATCGACACCATTTACGACGAACCTTTTGTCACTTTCATAATCGAGAAACATATCGTTATTCCACTAAGGATAATTTTGACCGCTGTCCAGTGATCTACTCCTAGATCACTATTGTACTCCTTGCCAAACTCGATTGTAGGGTATACAATAGATCTGGTACACAGACATGGCATACTTTATAGAACCTATGGCCAAGGCATAGGGAATGACTTTCATTCTCTTTCTATCTTCTGCCGTGGTCGGGTTTTGAGTCTTGCTCAATTTCACACCTTGTAACACAGGCAAGAACTCTTTCTTTGACTATTCCATTTTGAACTACTTCAAAATCTTGTCAAGGTATGTACTCATTGAAAAAACTTATCAAGCGTCTTGATCTATCTCTATAGATCTTGATGCTCAATATGTAAGCAGCTTCACCGAGGTCTTTCTTTGAAAAACTCCTTTCAAACACTCCTTTATGCTTTGCAGAATAATTCTACATTATTTCCGATCTACAATATGTCATTCACATATACTTATCAGAAATGTTGTAGTGCTCCCACTCACTTTCTAGTAAATACAGGTGTAACACCCCGGATGTAACTTTCCATATTTGTAACTCCAAATCTTGCCATTTTTCGGATATCTGCTATGATATTCCCTCCGTGGTTGGGTTTTGTTTTCGTTTTGCTTTTTGTCCATGTCATGCATCTCATATCATGTCATCATGTGCATCTCATTTGCATACGTGTTCGTCTTATGATTCCGAGCTTTTTCCCCGTTGTCCGTTTTGCAATCCGGCACTCCTATGTTCCCCGGCGTCCCCTTTTACATTTTTCCATGTGCGGGTGTTGAACATCCCCTTTTACATTTTTCCATGTGCGGGTGTTGAACATTCTCGGAATGGACCGAGCCTTGCCAAGTGGCCCTGGTATAGCACCGGTAGACCACCTGTCAAGTTTCGGGTCATTTGGAGCTCGTTTGGTACTCCAACGGTTAACCGCACTCTCGCAAAGGCCTCTTTTAAGTTGCAGCCCAACACCCCTCCAAAACAGCCCAATAACCCATCTAACTCCCTTCCATGCTCTCGGTCGTTCGATCACGATCGTGTGGGCGAAAACCGCACCCCATTTGGACACTCCTAGCTCCCTCTACCTCTATATATAGATCCCTCCCCCGAATTCATGGGCAAACCCTAAAAATCCCCTCTCCGTGCCGCCGGACACGTCCGGATCGGACCGGACGCGTCCGCCGCAGCGCCCTCGGCGAATCCGGGCGCGACACGTGGCCTTCGGCCACGCTGCCGCCGCCTGCCCGCCAAGCCAGCAGGAGGCCCATGACCCGTCGCCCGCGCCGCCGCCGCCCTTCCTCTAGCAAGACCGCGCCGCCTCCGTCGCCCATTGGCGTTCGCCGCCACCGCGTCGCGCCGCCTCCACGACCAAGCGGCGCGCCCGCCTCCAGCAGCGCCCGCCCGTCCCGGCGATCTCCTCCTCCGGCCCCGACCTCAAACTCCGGCGACCTCGAGCTCATCGCGCCGGATCCAGATCCACAAACAAACCTAGGTTGACTTTTACCCCGACCCCGATTTCCACCAAGTCCTTTTCTGCAATAATTTTGTGGCATTTTCATCACATCACATCTCCGCACCCGTGGCTCCGTTTTGGGCGTATAATATATCAAATTGTTCGCCTCAAAGAGTAGATCATTTCATCTCATTGCACCATTTTCATTTGAGCTCACCTTGATGCCCGAAATGTTGTTGGAAGAGGCTATGTGATGTTAGTTTCTGTTTCTTAACAGAACTTGCACTTTTATCATTTTTGCCATGATTAATGTGTGCACCCTATGAACTTGAGTCCTACATGTGTGTTGAACTATGCCATGCCATCTTTCCAGGGGTGTATGCCATGTATTTTTGTGATCTATGTGGTGACTAGAACAAGCATGCAAAGTAGGGATGATAATGTTGCTGATTTCAGGAATTTAGTGTTTTCACTAAGTCATGTCCTGCTGTTATTTTTATGCCATATGTTCATGTTGTTACAGAGATATCTATGCCCTTTTTGAGCATGATCAGTAAGGGTGTTTTGAACATATGGATGTGCTGTATCCATCCATGCCTTTGTTGGCATTTGTAGAGTAGTCTAGCATGTCATTTTCGTGCTCTACTTTTGCTTCAAAATGTTTCCTGGCAGATTGTTTGCATGAGATTCAATTTTCACAAGGTTGTTGTAGTTGATCCGTGTATGCTATGATGTTGTTCTTGCCGTGTATAGCTTCTATGCCATGTCTTCTTGATGGGTGTATGCTTAGTTTATCATGAGATGCTCTCTAGTGAGTGCATCGAGCTCATGAACATGCCTACTTGATATCTGTTTTCGCCATGCCCAGTTTTTCTGATAAGTTTGAGATCTGTAATAAAACTTGCTATGTTTACATGGGTGCCATCATATCCTCTAGTCCTTTTTGGCTTATGGTCAGTAAGGGACTATTGATCTATGCTTTGAGTAGATTCATGTCATGCCTTGTTTTGCTATTATAAGTTCCTGTAGCATGTTGTTTGCTTGCTCTCAACATGCCTTCCTGATGTTAATCCCTGGCATGCTAGTATTTTCACTAAGTCTGTGAACCTGATATTTTTTTGCACTTTCACCATGCTTGTTTGAACATGTTATGATGTGATTTAGCCGTAGCTCAGTGTTCCTCTTTTGTTAAGCATCTCCTGTAGATCACTGCCATATGCTTTGTTTTTATGTTGGGGTGCTGTAGCATAGTTTCTTGTTGCATGCTAAGTAGCATCATGCTGTTAAACGCAGATTTGCGTCATTCTTGTTTTGCTTGTCATTTGCAAACCGTGCATCCTATTCCGGTGATCTTTATATCGATTTCAACCGAAATCATCTCATCTTTCTAGCGGCATACTTGGTTTGCCAAGTTGATACCCGGTTCATCTTTTTCCTTCCGGAGCACACATATGCATTGCATATCACATCTCGCATCGCATGTCATGTTTTGCATCATATTGCTTGTGCATTGTTCCTTGTTTGATTGTGGTTCCCTTGCTTGTGTTCTTGCTTTGGGTAGAGCCGGGAGACGAGTACATGTATGAGGAACCTGTTGAGAACTCCTACGAGGATCAAGCCTTCGACAACTCTGAGAACCTTGCAGGCAAGATGACCATACCTTCGATATCACTTCTATCTTTGCTTGCTAGATGCTCGCTCTTTTGCTATGCCTATGCTGTGATACCTACCACTTGCTATATCGTGCCACCCATATTGCCATGTCAAACCTCTAACCACCCATGTCCTAGCAAACCGTTGATTGGCTATGTTACCGCTTTGCTCAGCCCCTCTTATAGCGTTGCTAGTTGCAGGTGAAGATGAAGTTTGTTCCTTGTTGGAACACGGATATTTTGGGATATCACAATATCTATTGTTTTAATTAATGCATCTATATACTTGGTAAAGGGTGGAAGGCTCGGCCTTATGCCTGGTGACTTGTTCCACTCTTGCCGCCCTAGTTTCCGTCATACCGGTGTTATGTTCCTTGATTTTGCGTTCCTTACGCGATCGGGTGATTTATGGGACCCCCGTGACAGTTCGCTTTGAATAAAACTCCTCCAGCAAGGCCCAACCTTGGTTTTACCATTTGCCACCTAAGCCTTTTTCCCTTGGGTTTTCGCGAGCCCGAGGGTCATCTTTATTACCCCGGGCGGTGCTCCTCTGAGTGTTGGTCCAAACTAGAGCACCGTGCGGGACCATTCCTTGGCAACTTGGATTACGTCGGTACCTGTACGCTTAGCTTATCCGGTGTGCCCTAAGAACAAGATATGTGCAGCTCCTATCGGGATTTGTCGGCACAGTCGGGTGGTCTTGCTGGTCTTGTTTTACCATTGTCGAAATGTCATGCGAACCGGGAATCCGAGACTGATCGGGTCTTCCCAGGAGAAGGTTTATTCCTTCGTTGACCGTGAGAGCTTGTGATGGGCTAAGTTGGGACACCCCTGGAGGGTATTATCTTTCGAAAGCCGTGCCCGCGGTTATGAGGCAGATGGGAATTTGTTAATGTCCGGTTGTAGAAAACCCGAAGTTGACCTTAATTAAAATACATCAACCGTGTATGTAACCGTGATGGTCTCTTCTCGGCTGAGTCCGGGAAGTGAACACGGTGTTGGAGTTATGTTTGACGCAGGTTGCTTTAGGATCACTTCTTGATCGCTACTAGCTTCACGACCGTGCCTTGCTTCTATTCTCGCTCTCTTTTGCGATCGTAGCCACCATATATGCTAGTCGCTTGCTGCAGCTCCACCTCATTACACCAGCCTTCATTTAAGCTTAAATAGTCTTGATCTCGGTACGTGAGATTGCTGAGTCCCGTGGCTCACTGATTCTACCAAAACAGATGCGGTACCGATGATGCCGGTAAGAGATGGCATAAGCCCGAGCTGAAGTGGGAATTGATGAGGCCTGGGTCGTTACTATGTTTCATTTCAGACGATCGATAGTGGAGCCCGGTTAGGCGATCGGGATCTGTGTTGCATTTGGGGTATTCTTCTTTTATTTTGGTTCCGTAGTCGGACCTTGAGTGTAAACTGAATGATGGATGTTTATTTATGTATTGTGTGAAGTGGCGACTGTAAGCCAACTATGTATCTCTTTTCCCTTATGTATTACATGGGTTGTGCGAAGATTACCTCACTTGCGACATTGCTTTCAATGCGGTTATGCCTCTAAGTCGTGCTTCGACACGTGGGAGATATAGCCGCATCGAGGGCGTTACAACAGGCTTCACCGCAAGTTTGTATAAAACTATATGCTTTGATCAACTTATCAAAGCGTATATTCCAACTCTGAGATGCTTGCACCAGTCCATAGATGGATCGCTGGAGCTTGCACACTTTGTTAGCTCCCTTTGGATCGATAAAACCTTTTGGTTGCATCATATACAACTCTTCCTCCAGAAACCCATTCAGGAATGCAGTTTTTACATCCATTTGCCAAATTTCATAAATTGTGGCAATTGCTAACATTATTCGGACAGACTTAAGCATCGCTACAGTTGAGAAAATCTCATTGTAGTCAACACCTTGAATTTGTCAAAAACCTTTTTGCGACAAGTCGAGCTTTGTAGATAGTAACACTACTATCAACGTCCATCTTCCTCTTGAAGATCCATTTATACAATATGGCTTGCCGATCATCGGGCAACTCCACCAAAGTCCACACTTTGTTCTCATACATGGATCCCATCTCAGATTTCATGGCCTTAAGGCATTTTGCGGAATCTGGGCTCATCATCGCTTCCTCATAGTTCGTAGGTTCATCATGGTCTAGTAACATGACTTCCAGAATAGGATTACCGTACCACTCTGGTGCGGATCTTACTCGGGTTGATCTACGAAGTTTAGTAACAACTTGATCTGAAGTTTCATGATCATTATCATTAACTTCCTCACTAATTGGTGTAGGTGTCACAGGAACCGATTTCTGTGATGAACTACTTTCTAATAAGGGAGCTGGTACTGTTACCTCATCAAGTTCTACTTTCCTCCCACTCACTTCTTTCGAGAGAAACTCCTTCTCTAGAAAGGATCCATTTTAACAACGAATGTCTTGCCTTCGGATCTGTGATAGAAGGTGTACCCAACAGTCTCCTTGGGTATTCTATGAAGGCGCACTTCTCGATTTGGGTTTGAGCTTATCAGGATGAAACTTTTCACATAAGCATCGTAGCCCCAAACTTTAAGAAAGCGACAACTTTGGTTTCTTGCTAAACCACAGTTCATATAGTGTCATCTCAGCAGTTTAGATGGTGCCCTATTTAGCGTGAATGCAGTTGTCTCTAATGCATGATCCCAAAATGATATTGGTAAATCGGTAGAAACATCATAGATTGTACTATATCCAATAAAATACAGTTATGGCGTTCGGACACACCATTATGATGTGGTGTTCGGTGGCATGAATTTGTGAAACTATTCCACATTGTTTTAATTGAAGACCAAACTCGTAACTCAAATATTTGTCTCGCGATCGGATCGTAGAAACTTTATTTTTCTTGTTACGATGATTTTCCACTTCACTCTGAAATTCTTTGAAGCTTTCAACTATTTCAGACTTATGTTTCATCAAGTAGATATACCCATATCTACTCAAATCATCTGTGAAGGTCGAGAAAATAACGATACCCGCCATGAGCCTTAACACTCATCGGATCGCATACATCGGTATGTATTATTTCCAATAAGTCGGTTGCTCGCTCCTTTGTTCGGAGAAGCGGAGTCTTAGTCATCTTGCCCATGAGGCATGGTTACTTAAGCATCAAGTGATTCATAATCAAGTGATTCCAAAATCCCATCAGCATGGAGTTTCTTCATGTGCTTTACACCAATATGACCTAAACGGCAGTGCCACAAATAAGTTGCACTATCATTATTAACTTTGCATCTTTTGGTTTCAATATTATGAATATGTGTATCACTACGATCGAGATCCAACAAACTATTTTCATTGGGTGTATAACCATCGAAGGCTTTATTCATGTAAACAGAATAACAATTACTCTCTGACTTTAAATGAATAACCGTATTGCAATAAACATGATCAAATCATATTCATGCTCAACGCAAACGCCAAATAACATTTATTTAGGTTTAACAATAATCCCGAAAGTATAGGGAATGTGCGATGATGATCATATCAATCTTGGAACTACTTCCAACACTCATCGTCACTTCCCCTTCAACTAGTCTTTGTTTATTTACGCAACTCTGTTTGAGTTACTACTCTTAGCAACCGAACCGATTACCAAATACCGAGGGGTTGCTATAAACACTAGTAAAGTACACATCAATAACACTGTATATCAAATATACCCTTGTTCACTTTGCCATCCTTCTTATCCACCAAATATTGAGGGCATTTCCGCTTCGGTGACCATTTCCTTTGCGATGTAAGCACTTTCGGTTTGGGCTTTGGTCCAGCTTTGGTCTTCTTCACGGGAGTGACAACTTGTTTGCCATTCTACTTGAAGTTTCCTTTCTTTCCTTTGCCCTTTTCTTGAAACTAGTGGTCTTGTCAATCATCAACACTTGATGCTCTTTCTTGATTTCTACCTTCGTCGATTTCAACATCACGAAGAGCTTGGAAATCACTTTCGTCATCCCTTGCATATTATAGTTCATCACGAAGTTCTACTAACTTGGTGATGGTGACTAGAGAACTCTGTCAATCACTATCTTATCTGGAAGATTAACTCCCACTTGATTCAAGCGATTGTAGTACCCAGACAATCTGAGCACTTGCTCACTAGTTGAGCGATTCTCCTCCATCTTTTAGCTATAGAACTTGTTGGAGACTTCATATCTCTCAACTCGGGTATTTGCTTGTAATATTAACTTCAATTCCTGGAACATTTCATATGGTCCATGATGTTCAAAACATCTTTGAAGTCCCGATTCTAAGCCATAAAGCATGGTGCACAAAACTATCAAGTAGTCATCATATTGAGCTAGCCAAGCGTTCATAACGCGCATACGCTCTGCAATAGGTCTGTCACCTAGCGGTGCATTAAGGACATAATTCTTCTGTGCAACATTGAGGATAAACCTCAGATCGCGGATCCAATCCGCATCATTGCTACTAACATTTTTCAACACAATTTTCTCTAGGAACATATCAAAATAAACATATGAAAGCAACAATGCAGGCTATTGATCTTACAACATAATTTGCAAAATACTACCAGGACCAAGTTCATGATAAATTTAAGCTCAATTAATCATATTACTTAAGAACTCCCACTTAGACAGACATCTCTCTAGTCCTCTAAGTGATCATGTGACCCAAATCAACTAAACCATAACCGATCATCACGTGAGATGGAGTAGTTTTCAATGGTGAACATCTTATGTTGATCATATCTACTATATGATTCACGCTCGACCTTTCGGTCTCCGTGTTCGAGGCCATATCTGCATATGCTAGGCTCGTCAAGTTTAACTGAGTATTCGCGTGTGCAAAACTGGCTTGCACCCGTTGTAGATGGACGAGAGCTTATCACACCCGATCATCACGTGGTGTGCAGGCACGACGAACTTTGGCAGCGGTGCATACTCGGGAGAACACTTCTTGATAATTTTAGTGAGAGATCATCTTAAAATGCTACCGTCAATCAAAGCAAGATATGATGCATAAAGGATAAACATCACATGCAATCAATATAAGTGATATGATATGGCCATCATTATCTTGTGCTTGTGATCTCCATCTCCGAAGCACCATCATGATCACCATCGTCACCGGCGCGACACCTTGATCTCCATCGTAGCATCGTTGTCGTTTACGCCATCTATTGCTTCTACGACTATCGCTACCGCTTAGTGATAAAGTAAAGCAATTACAGAGCGTTGCATTTCATACAATAAGCGACAACCATATGGATCCTGCCGATTGCCGATAACTTTGGTTACAAAACATGATCATCTCATACAATAAAATATAGCATCACGTCTTGGCCATATCACATCACAACATGCCTGCAAAAACAAGTTAGGCGTCCTCTACTTTGTTGTTGCAAGTTTTACGTGGATGCTACGGGCTTAAGCAAGAACCAATCTCACCTACGCATCAAAACCACAGCGATAGTTTGTCAAGTTGATGCTGTTTTAACCTTCGCAAGGACGGGCGTATACACTCGGTTCAACTAAAGTTGGGCCGACACCCGCAAGTCACTGTGTGCAAAGCACGGCGGTAAAACCAGTCTCGCGTAAGCGTACCGTAATGTCGATGCAGGCGCTTCATCCAACAATACCGCCCGAACCAAAGTATGACATCTTTGGTAAGCGGTATGACTTATATCGCCCACAACTCACTTGTGTTCTACTCGTGCATATAACATCAAACCATAAAACCTAGGCTCGATACCACTATTGGGGAGCGTAGTAATTTCAAAAATTTTCCTCGCACACGCAAGATCATGGTGATGCATAGCAGCGAGAGGGAGAGTGTTGTTTACGTACCCTCGTGACCCGAAGCGGAAGCGTTGGCGCAGCGTAGAGGAAGTAGTCGTATGTCCTCCGGTCCAACCGATCCAAGCACCATTACTCCGGCACCTCCGAGTTCTTGACACACGTACAGCTCGATGGCGCCCGATCTCCGATCCAGCGAGAGGCGCGGGGAGGAGTTCCGTCGACTGACGGCGTGGTGGCGATCTTGATGTTCAAGCTGTCGCGAGGCTTCGCCTAAGCACCGCTACAATATGACCGAGGTGTAATATTGTGGAGGGGGGGCACCGCACATGGCTTAGGAACGATCACGAAGATCAACTTGTGTGTCCATGGGGTGCCCCTACCCCGTATATAAAGGAGTGGAGGAGGGAGGGCGGCCCTCTTCTATGGCGCGCCCTAGGGAGTCCTACTCCCCAGGAGTAGGATCCCCCATTCTAGTCCAACTAAGAGTCCTTCCATGTATTAGGAGTAGGAGACAAGGAAGGGGAAGAGAGAAGGGAAGGAAGGAGGGGGTGCGGCCCCTTCCCCTAGTCCAATTCGGACTAGGCCATGGGGGCGCGCGGCCTGCCCTAGGCAGCCCCTCTCTTTCCCTTGAGGCCCAATAAGGCCCAAAACTTCTCCCGGCGAATTCCGTAACTCTCGGTACTCGAAAAATACCGAATCACTCGGAACCTTTCCGAACTCGAATATAGTCGTCCAATATATCGATCTTTACGTCTCGACCATTTAGAGACTCCTCGTCATGTCCCGATCTCATCAGGGACTCGAACTCCTTGGTACATCAAAACTCATAAACTCATAATATAAGCTGTCATTGAAACCTTAAGCGTGCGGACCCTACGGTTCGAGAACAATGTAGACATGACCGAGACACGTCTCCGGTCAATAACCAATAGCGAGACCTGGATGCCCATATTGGTTCCTACATATTCTATGAAGATCTTTATCGGTCGGACCGCATAACAACATCGTTGTTCCCTTTGTCATCGGTATGTTACTTGCCGAGATTCGATCGTCGGTATCAATACCTAGTTCAATCTCGTTACCGGCAAGTCTCTTTACTCGTTCGTAATACATCATCTCACAACTAACTCATTAGTTGCAATGCTTGCAAGGCTTAAGTGATGTGCATTACCGAGAGGGCCCAGAGATACCTCTCCAGACATTCGGAGTGACAAATCCTAATCTCAAAATCGCCAACCCAACAAGTACCTTTGGAGACACCTGTAGAGCACCTTTATAATCACTTGATTACGTTGTGACGTTTGGTAGCACACAAAGTGTTCCTCCGTAAGCAGGAGTTGCATAATCTCATAGTCATAGGAACATGTATAAGTCATGAAGAAAGCAATAGCAACATACTAAACGATCGGGTGCTAAGCTAACTGAACGGGTCATGTCAATCAGATCATTCAACTAATGATGTGATTCCGTTAATCAAATAACAACTCTTTGTCCATGGTCAGGAAACATAACCATCTTTGATTAACAAGCTAGTTAAGTAGAGGCATACTAGTGACACTCTGTTTGTCTATATATTCACACAAGTATTATGTTTCCGGTTAATACAATTCTAGCATGAATAATAAACATTTATCATGATATAAGGAAATAAATAATAACTTTATTATTGCCTCTAGGGCATATTTCCTTCAATAAGACTGTCCTGAAGGGTGCCCGCATGATTGCGGGTGAGTGCGCCAAAGATGTAATATTTGAGTAGACTCGCATTTTGTTATCCTGTGCGCTGAAAACTTTTGTTCATATGCGCTAAGCAACGCTTGTTAATTTAAAATATTACCTTCTGTGCGGCCGTTTATTAAATCGAGAGATGGCAAGTCGTCGGCTTCAGCCCCATGCCCCACAGTGTTGGGGTGTTGGGATAAACTTGGCGCTCTTGTTCCCATTTTTGGTCCATCTATGGGCGCTCAACACTGTGAGCGAGGTAATCGGACTTATAATGCTTGAACACTCTCACTTAGCCATAGAATTCTATAATTTTAAATTTGGTGAAGCCCCTAGTGTTCGGAAGACCGAGTTGAGGCGCTATCCACGCTGGGCAGACAAAGCCGTTCCTCGCTCTAAGTGGCATAAGTCTTTAGGGTCTCGAAAAAACCTCTCGAACAGCGACCAGCTCTCGCCGTATCATGACGGTCAGTTTTAGCTTTCTCCACTGAGGCACTCGCCGAGCTCAACCGAGGCGCAATCGCAGTGGTTCTCCAGTGCTACCTTAGCCGATACAGCGGGCGTAAGGTACCAAAACATGGGGCCAGGCAAACCCAACTATTGACCCAAGACATGATTGAGCCGATGCATATAATGCTATAAGTTGAGGTGCCGCACTTGTGAAAGTGTTAGGACTTATCACACCATAATGTGGGGAACTTAAGCCCTGGTGTATTTGGCCGTACCAAAGTGTGCGGTGCAACATGTCATAAATGAACATATATATAAGAAAGAAATGCAATTATAAGCAAAAGCGATGCATTGTTTATTCAAGAAATCTGCCATGAATGCGAGAACAATACAAATAGTGCGGTAAGCAAGGGATAGGACTATTAAACATGTCCCCTCTCCGGGGTAGGCTGCGGAATGGTGTATAAAGCGGATTTAATGTTCGTAATGGAGACCACACGGATACTGTCGTAGCCTTTCTCCTCCCTAACTATTGCATCGTGAGTTGGCGGGTCTCATCACGGACGGTAGGCGTCTGATGAGCGGAGTCTGTGGGTAAGAAAAGGAAGAAAGAAAAAGAGTGACACACTTGGGAGCCCACAGTGCGGTTAAGCCGCGTGCAGGGCTGTGGTGGTCGTGCCCCTTCCCTATGCCCATGGTATCTCCAGGCGTAATGATGTCGCGAAGGACCCGATCTTACAATTTTGCAAGGGCTGGGGTTAGGGCCACATTACTCTGGCGATGCTTTCGGAGCGTGCCGGTGGTCTTGTTGTAGGTTACTCCGGCGCGTTTGGCCGTGTCCGGCCGCTAATGGCGGACTCGAAAATTGCCTTAAAGGCTGCTCTGTACTTACGCCGTGAGAGCGCTGTGTGTTCCTTCGTTCGAAGGAGGCGTTGATGTTTGTTGACCGTAATGACTCCTCGAGGGCTGGCATCTTGAGCTTGAGGTATCGTAAAAGCGGCACGCGTTGAACTTTCTTGAACAGCGGTTCGTCCGAGCAGCGAGCATGATAGCCGCTATGAGCGGGACTATATCGAAGATTAACTCCTCGCCGGAAGTTATCAGGGATCCGAAGACCACTTCAAGTGTGGCGAGCACTGTACAATTGGCCTCTACACCCGGTATGGCGCCTTTGAAGGTCATCTTTGTGGGTTTAATCCTTGAGGGTCTATGCCCATCTTGCGCCTTTGTATCGATAAAGCAGGTCCAGCTGCCGCCACAAATCCATCGAGGACTCGGTGAGGTGGAATCCATCGACGATTGGGTCTAGAACCAATGCGGCGAATTCGCTATGGCGGATACTGGTGGGGTGGTCCCTTCGATCAAAAGTGATCGGGCAGGAGGACCATGGGTTGAACTTCGGGGCGACTGGCTCCATCGCGTATACGTCCGTGAGTGCACGCTTCCGCTCCCTCTTGGGTATGTGGGTTGCATATATCATGTTCACCGTCCACACTTGTGGGGGGAAACCCTTCTGTCCTCTGTTGTTCGGCGGCCGGGTCTCCTCCTCATCATCGCTATGCGGCCCCTTGTCATTGTTTTTGGCAATTAACTTGCCTGCCTGCTTGAATACCCAACAATCCCTATTGGTGTGATTAGCTGGCTTTTCGGGGGTGCCATGTATCTGACAAGAGCGGTCGAGTATTCGGTTCAAATTGGACGGACCCGGAGTAGTTCTTTTGAATGGCTTTTTTCGCTCACCGGGTTTAGACCCTCTGAATCCGGTGTTGACTGCCGTATCCTCAGTGTTATCGCTGTTAACGCGGCGTTTGTTTTTGTTGCGACGCGACCTGCCATTGCGGTCCTTGGTATCCGAACTGCCAGAATTTTTGCTAAGGTTGTTACTGCGGGCTAGCCAGCTGTCCTCTCCCGCGCAAAAGCGGGTCATAAGTGATGTGAGGGCTGCCATCGACTTTGGCTTTTCCCGTCCTAGGTGCCGGGCAAGCCACTCATCGCGGATGTTATGTTTGAAGGCTGCGAGGGCCTCTTCATCCAGACAGTCGACGATTTGATTTTTCTTTGTTAAGAACCGTGTCCAGAATTATGCGGCGATTCATCATTTGCTGAATTATGTGGCTTAGGTCATCGGCGTCTGGTGGTCGCACATATGTGCCCTGGAAGTTGTCAAGGAATGCGACTTCCACGTCTTCCCAACACCCAATTGATTCTGCTGGCAAGCTGTTAAGCCAATGCCGAGCTGGTCCTTTAAGCTTGAGTGAAAGATATTTGATGGCGTGAAGATCGTCGCCGCGGGCCATGTAGATATGAAGGAGATAGTCTTCGATCCAAACCGCGGGGTCTGTTGTGCCATCATAGGATTCAATATTCACGGGTTTAAACCCTTCGGGGATTTGATGATCCATTACTTCATCTGTGAAGCATATGAAGGAAATATGCCCTAGAGGCAATAATAAAGTTATTATTTATTTCCTTATATCATGATAAATGTTTATTATTCATGCTAGAATTGTATTAACCGGAAACATAATACATGTGTGAATATATAGACAAACAGAGTGTCACTAGTATGCCTCTACTTGACTAGCTTGTTAATCAAAGATGGTTATGTTTCCTGACCATGAACAAAGAGTTGTTATTTGATTAACGGGATCACATCATTAGTTGAATGATCTGATTGACATGACCCATTCTGTTAGCTTAGCACCCGATCGTTTAGTATGTTGCTATTGCTTTCTTCATGACTTATACATGTTCCTATGACTATGCAACTCCGTTTACGGAGGAACACTTTGTGTGCTACCAAACATCTAGCGTATGCTGGGTGATTATAAAGGTGCTCTCTGGTGTCTCAAAGGTACTTGTTGGGTTGGCGTATTTTGAGATTAGGATTTGTCACTCCGAATATCGGAGAGGTATCTCTGGGCCCTCTCGGTAATGCACATCACTATAAGCCTTGCAAGCAATGTGACTAATGAGTTAGTTGCGAGATGATGCATTACGTAGCGAGTAAAGAGACTTGCGTAGCGAGATTGAACTAGGTATTGGATACCGGCGATCGAATCTCGGGCAAGTAACATACCGATGACAAAGGAACAACGTATGTTGTTATGCGGTCGACCGATAAAGATCTTCATAGAATATGTAGGAACCAATATGGGCATCAGGTCCGCTATTGGTTATTGACGGAGGCGTGTCTCGGTCATGTCTACATTGTTCTCGAACCGTAGGGTCCATGCGCTTAAGGTTTCGATGGCGGTTATATTATGAGTTTATGAGTTTTGATGTACCGAAGGAGTTCGAGTCCGGATGAGATCGGGGACATGACGAGAGTCTCGAAATGGTCGAGACGTAAAGATCGATATATTGGACGACTATATTCGGAGTTCGGAAGGTTCCGAGTGATTGGTATTTTTGAATCTGGGAGTTCTGGAATTCGCCGGGAGAAGTATTGGGCCTTATTGGGCCCTGAAAGAGAGGGCTGCCTAGGGCAGGGCGCCCCCATGGCCTAGTCCGAATTGGACTGGGGAGGCCGCACCCCTCCTTCCTTCCTTCTCTCTTCCCTTCCTTGTCTCCTACTCCTAATACATGGAAGGACTCCTAGTTGGACTATGAAAGGAGAATCCTACTCCGGTGGGAGTAGGACTCCCCTAGGATGCGCGCCATAGTAGAGGCGGCCCTCCCTCCTCCACTCCTTTATATCACGGGGCGGGGGCACCCATGGACACACAAGTTGATCATCGTGATCGTTCCTTAGCCGTGTGCGGTGCCCCCTCCACGATATTACACCTCGGTCATATTGTGGCGGTGCTTAGGCGAAGCCTGCGGCGATTGAACATCAAGATCGTCACCACGCCGTCGTCTTGTGGAACTCCTCCCGTGCCTCTGCTGGATCGGAGTTGGGGTGCGTCATCGAGCTTCGTGTGTCAAGAACCGGAGGTGCGGAATGCGGTGCTTGGATCGGTTGGACCGGGAAGACATATGACTACTTCCTCTACATTGCGTCAGCGCTTCGCTTCGGTCTCACGAGAGTGCGTAGACAACACTCTCCCCTCTCGTTGCTATGCATCACCATGATCTTGCGTGTGCGTAGGATTTTTTGAAATTACTCGTTCCCCAACAGTGGCATCCGAGCCTAGGTTTTATGGTTTGATGTTATATGCGAGTAGAACACAAGTGAGTTGTGGGCGATATAAGTCATCTTGCTTACCAGCATGTCATACTTTGGTTTGGCGGTATTGTTGGATGAAGCGGCCGGACCGACATTACGCGTCGCTTCGCGAGACTGGTTTACCGCCGTGCTTTGCACACGGTGACTAGCGGTGTCGGTTTCTCCAACTTTAGTTGAACCGAGTGTGGCTACGCCGGTCCTTGCGAAGGTTAAAACAGCACCAACTTGACAAACTATCGTTGTGGTTTTGATGCGTAGGTGAGATTGGTTCTTGCTTAAGCCCGTAGCAGCCACGTAAAACTTGCAACAACAAAGTAGAGGGCGTCTAACTTGTTTTTGCGGGGCATGTTGTGATGTGATATGGTCAAGACATGATTAGATATAAGTTGTTGTATGAGATGATCATGTTTTGTTGAAGTTATCGACAATGGCGAAGCCCTATGGATGTCTCTTTGTTGCATAAGATGCAAGTGCCAAATAATTGCTTTACTTTATCGCTATCGATAGCAATAGTTGCAAGAGCAATAGTTGGTGAGACAACCATGTGATGACACATTGATATAGATCAAGATGATGAAGATCATGGTGTCGTGCGGTGACGATAGAGATCATGTGATACTTTGGAGATGGAGATCAAAGGCGCAAGATGATCATGGCCATATCATGTCACATATTTTGATTGCATATGATGTTTATCTATTATACATCTTATTCTTGCTTTGATTGACGGTAGCATTTAAGATGATCTCTCACTAATTATCAAGAAGTGTTCTCCACGAGTATGCACCGTTGCCAAAGTTAAATCGTGCCCGGACACCACGTGATGATCGGGTGTGATAAGCTCTCGTCCATCTACAACGGGTGCAAGCCAGTTTTGCACCGCGGAATACTCGAGTTAAACTTGCGAGCCTAGCATATGAAGATATGGCCTCGGAACACGGAGACCGAAAGGTCGAGCGTGAATCATATAGTAGATATGATCAACATAAGATGTTCACCATTGAAAACTACATCTCACGTGATGATCGGTTATGGTTTAGTTGATTTGGATCACGTGATCACTTAGATGACTAGAGATGTCTGTCTAAGTGGGAGTTCTTAAGTAATATGATTAATTGAACTTAAATTTATCATGAACTTAGTCTGGTAGTATTTTGCAAATTATGTTGTAAGATCAATAGCTTGCGTTGTTGCTTTCATATGTTTATTTTGATATGTTCCTAGAAAATTGTGTTGAAAAATGTTAGTAGCAATGATGCGGATTGGATCCGCGATCGAGGTTTATCCTCATTCTTTGTACAAAGAATTATGTCCTTAATGCACGCTAGGTGACAAACCTATTGCGGGAAGCGGATCACGGCGTTATGAGCGTTTGGCTAGCTCAATATGATGACTACTTGATAGTTTTGTGCACCATGCTTTATGGCTTAGAATCGGGACTTCAAAGATGTTTTGAACATCATGGACCATATGAGATGTTCGAGGAATTGAAGTTAATATTTCAAGCAAATACCGAGTTGAGAGATATGAAGTCTCCAACAAGTTCTATAGCTAAAAGATGGAGAGAATCGCTCAACTAGTGAGCATGTGCTCAGATTATGCAGGTACTTCAATCGCTTGAATCAAGTGGGAGTTAATCTTCCGGATAAGATAGTGATTGATAGAATTCTCTAGTCACCATCACCAAGTTAGTAGAACTTCGTGATGAACTATAGTATGCAAGGGATGATGAAAATGATTCTCGAGTTTTTCATGATGATGAAATCGATGAAGGTAGAAATCAAGAAAGAACATCAAGTGTTGATGGTTAACAAGACCACTAGTTTCAAGAAAGGGCAAAGGGATAGAAGGGAACTTCAAGAAGAGCGGCAAGCAAGTTCTGCTCAAGTGAAGAAGCCCAAGTCGGACCTAAGCACGAGACTAAGTGCTTCTCTTGCAAAGGGACTGGTCCTTTGAAGCAGAACTACCCCAAGTATTTGGCGGATAAGAATGATGGCAAAGTGAACAAAGGTATATTTGATATACATGTTATTGATGTGTACTTTACTAGTGTTTATAGCAACTCCTAGGTATTTAGTACTGGTTCAGTTGCTAAGAGTAGTAACTCGAAACAGGAGTTGCAGAATAAACATAAACTAGTTAAGGGTGAAGTGATGATGTGTGTTGAATGTAGTTTCAAGATTGATATGATCATCATCGCACACTCCCTATACTTTCGGGATTAGTGTTGAACCTAAATAAATGTTATTTGGTGTTTGCGTTGAGCATGAATATGATTTGATCGTGTTTATTGCAATACGGTTATTCATTTAAGTAAGAGAATAAATTGTTGTTCTATTTACATGAATAAAACCTTATATGGTTACACACCCAATGAAAATGGTTCATTGGATCTCGATCGTAGTGATACACATATTCATAATATTGGAACCAAAAGATGCAAAGTTAATAATGATAGTGCAACTTATTTGTGTACTTTGCCGTTTAGGTCATATTGGTGTAAAGCGCATGAAGAAACTCCATCTTGATGGGATTTTGGAATCACTTGATTATGAATCACTTGATGCTTGCGAACCATGCCTCATGGGCAAGATGACTAAGACTCCATTCTCCGGACAATGTGCGAGCAACTGACTTATTGGAAATAATACATAATGATGTATGCGATCCGATGAGTGTTAAGGCTCATGGCGGGTATCGTTATTTTCGACCTTCACAGATGATTTGAGTAGATATGGGTATATCTACTTGATGAAACATAAGTTGAAATAGTTGAAAGTTCAAAGAATTTCAGAGTGAAGTGGAAAATCATCGTAACAAGAAAATAAAGTTTCTACGATCGATCGCGGAGACAAATATTTGAGTTCTGAGTTTGGTCTTCAATTAAAACAATGTGGAATAGTTTCACAAATTCATGCCACAGTAACACCACATCATAATGGTGTGTCCGAGCGTCATAACCGTACTTTATTGGATATAGTACAATCTATGATGTTTCTTACCGATTTACCAATATCGTTTTGGGATCATGCATTAGAGACAACTGCATTCACGTTAAATAGGGCACCATCTAAATCCGTTGAGGCGACACTATATGAGCTGTGGTTTAGCAAGAAACCAAAGTTGTCGTTTGTTAAAGTTTGGGGCTGCGATGCTTATGTGAAAAAGTTTCATCCTGATAAGCTCAAACCCAAATTGGAGAAGTGCGTCTTCATAGAATACCCAAAGGAAATTGTTGGGTACACCTTCTATCACAGATCCGAAGGCAAGACATTAGTTGCTAAAAAATGGATCCTTTCTAGAAGGAGTTTCTCTCGAAAGAAGTGAGTGGGAGGAAAGTAGAACTTGATGAGGTATGATACCAGCTCCTTATTGGAAAGTAGTTCATCACGAAATTGGTTCTGTGACACCTACACCAATTAGTGAGGAAGTTAATGATGATGATCATGAAACTTGAGATCAAGTTATTACTAAACCGTAGATCAACGAGTAAGATCCGCACTGAGTGATGCGGTAATCCTATTACGGAAGTCATGTTACTAGACCATGATGAACCTACGAACTATGAGAAGCGATGATGAGCCCAGATTCAGCGAAATGGCTTGAGGCCATAAAATCGAGATATGATCCATGTATGAGAACAAAGTATGGACTTTGATGACTTGCTCGATGATCGGCAAGCCATGTTAATTAAATGGATTTTTAAGAGGAAGGCAGAGATGACTGATAGTATTGTTACTATCTACAAAGCTAGAATTATGCATAAAAAAAGGTTTTCGACAAGTTCAAAGTGTTGACTACGATGAGAATTTCTCACTCGTATCTATGCTTAAATCTGTCCAAATCATGTTAGCAATTGCCCATTTTATGAAATCGGCAAATGGATAAACAAAACTGCATTCCTTAATGGAGTTATTAAAGAAGAGTTGTATGTGATGCAACCAAGAGGTTTTATCGATCCTAAAGGTGTTAACAAAATGTGCAAGCTCAATGATCCATCTATGGTGGTGCAAGCATCTCGGAGTTGGAATATACGCTTTGATAAGTTGATCAAAGCATATAGTTTTATCTGAGACTTGCGGTGAAGCTGTATTTACAAGAAAGTGAGTGGGAGCACTACATCATTTACGATAAGTATATGTGAATGACATATTGTAGATCGGAAATAATGTAGAATTATTACGCAAAGCATAAAGGAGTGTTTGAAAGGAGTTTTTCAAAGAAAGACCTCGGTGAAGCTACTTACATATTGAGCATCAAGATCTATAGAGATAGATCAAGGCGGCTTGATAAGTTTTTCAATGAGTACATACCTTGACAAGATTTTGAAGTAGTTCAAAATGGAGCAGATCAAAGAAAGAGTTCTTGCCTGTGTTACAAGGTGTGAAATTGAGTAAGACTCAAAACCCGACCACGGCGAGAAGATAGAAAGAGAATGAAAGTCATTCCTATGCCTTGGCCATAGGTTCTATAAAGTATGCCATGCTGTGTACCAGATCTATTGTATACCCTACACTGAGTTTGGCAAGGGAGTACAATAGTGATCTAGGAGTAGATCACTGGACAACGGTCAAAATTATCCTTAGTGGAATAAGGATATGTTTCTCGATTATGGAAGTGACAAAAGGTTCGTCATAAAGGGTTACATCGATGCAAGTTTTGACACCGATCTGGATGACTCTAAGTCTCGATCTAGATACATATTGAAAGTGAGAGCAATTAGCTAGAGTAGCTTCGTGCAAAGCATTGTAGACATAGAAAATTGCAAAATACATAATGGATCTGAATGTGAAAGATCCGTTGACTAAGATTCTCTCACAAGCAAAACATGATCACACCTTAGTACTCTTTGGGTGTTAATCACATAGCGATGTGAACTAGATTACTGAATCTAGTAAACCCTTTGGGTGTTGGTCACATGACGATGTGAACTATGGGTGTTAATCACATGATGATGTGAACTATCGATGTTAATCACATGGTGATGTGATCTAAATTATTGACTCTAGTGCAAGTGGGAGACTAAAGGAAATATGCCTAGAGGCAATAATAAAGTTATTATTTATTTCCTTATATCATGATAAATGTTTATTATTCATGCTAGAATTGTATTAACAGGAAACATAATACATGTGTGAATATATAGACAAGCAGTGTCACTAGTATGCCTCTACTTGACTAGCTTGTTAATCAAAGATGGTTATGTTTCCTAACCATGGACAAAGAGTTGTTATTTGATTAACGGGATCACATCATTAGTTGAATGATCGATTGACATGACCCATTCCGTTAGCTTAGCACCCGATCGTTTAGTATGTTGCTATTGCTTTCTTCATGACTTATACATGTTCCTATGACTATGAGATTATGCAACTCCGTTTACGGAGGAACACTTTGTGTGCTACCAAACGTCACAACATAAGCTGGGTGATTATAAAGGTGCTCTCTGGTGTCTCAAAGGTACTTGTTGGGTTGGCGTATTTGAGATTAGGATTTGTCACTCGAATGTCGGAGAGGTATCTCTGGGCCCTCTCGGTAATGCACATCACTATAAGCCTTGCAAGCAATGCAACTAATGAGTTAGTTAAGAGATGATGTATTACGGAGCGAGTAAAGAGACTTGCGATAGCGAGATTGAACTAGGTATTGGATACCGGCGATCGAATCTCGGGCAAGTAACATACCGATGACAAAGGGAACAAGCGTATGTTGTTATGCGGATCGACCGATAAAGATCTTCGTAGAATATGTAGGAACCAATATGGGCATCAGGTCCGCTATTGGTTATTGACGGAGGCGTGTCTCGGTCATGTCTACATTGTTCTCGAACCGTAGAAGTCCATGCGCTTAAGGTTTCGATGCGGTTATATTATGAGTTTATGAGTTTTGATGTACGAAGGAGTTCGGAGTCCGGATGAGATCGGGGACATGACGAGGAGTCTCGAAATGGTCGAGGCGTAAAGATCGATATATTGGGCGACTATATTCGGAGTTCGGAAGGTTCGAGTGATTGGGTATTTTTGAGATGCTGGGAGAGTTACGAGAATTCGCGGGAGAAGTATTGGGCCTTATTGGGCCTGCGGGAAGAGAGGGCTGCCTAGGGTAGGCCGCGCCCCCATGGCCTAGTCCGAATTGGACTAGGGGAGGCCGCACCCCTCCTTCCTTCCTTCTCTCTTCCCCTCCTTGTCTCCTACTCCTAATACATGGAAGGACTCCTAGTTGGACTAGGAAAGGCGGAATCCTACTCGGTGGGAGTAGGACTCCCCTAAGGCGCGCCATAGTAGAGGGCGGCCCTCCCTCCTCCACTCCTTTATATCTGGGGCAGGGGCACCCCATGGACACACAAGTTGATCATCGTGATCGTTCCTTAGCCGTGTCGGTGCCCCCTCCACGATATTACACCTCGGTCATATTGTGGCGGTGCTTAGGCGAAGCCTGCGGCAGATTGAACATCAAGATCGTCCTGCGCCATCGTCTTGTGAAACTCCTCCCGTGCCTCTGCTGGATCGGAGTTGGGGTGCGTCATCGAGTTGTCGTGTGTCAAGAACTCGGAGGTGCGAATGCGGTGCTTGGATCGGTTGGACCGGGAAGGCGTCGACTACTTCCTCTCGTTGCGTCAGCGCTTCGCTTGGTCTATGAGTGCGTAGACAACACTCTCCCCTCTCATTGCTATGC